>CM065383.1:28630000-29320000 GCA_033060915.1 Euryodendron excelsum | reverse complement strand
CAATAGTTAGAAGATTATGGTATCTTATTTGATCATGTTCCTATTAGATGTGACAATATTAGTGCTATAAACTTGACTAAGGACCCCATTCAACACTCTCGCACAAAACACTTTGAAATTAGATATCATTTCATACAAGATCATGTGCGAAAGGGTGATGTTGAACTTGATTTTGTAAGTACAAACATGCAATTAGCTTATATTTTTACAAAACTATTGAATGAAGATAGGTTTTGTATGATAAGAAGAAGATGGGAATGAGTGATCCCATGTCTTGATTTTTTGTCAAAATTGAGTGAAATTCGCATTATTTATGTTTTATATTTAATCTTCATATTATTCGTGAACAAATGTGTTGATTGATTCCATGAATTATATTGCTTGCTCTCATAATTCATTGCATGACTCAGAATGGAATATATTTTCACTCCCTATTGATAAACCATCTCCTGGATTTACTTGCACTCAATATGACCTAGTCTAGTTGTATTTGTCGACATTCCATTTTTCATGTGTTGACACATCACGACAGTGGACTCAAAAATGATTTCTTGACAAGCATGTGTCGACACATAAGTCGAGCTTATATATTTTATAATAGCCCACTTCACAAACACTTTTACACATGTTCGAACTTTCCCTCTCCAAGCTCTGTTCCTTTCCCACTCACTCTGTTCACACCAAAACCCAACCATCACCTACAAATCATCACAAACTCTCCTTCAATCACTTTAAAAACCCTAATGGAATCCTTTCCAACTTCTCACAACCATCATTGATCTCACAATGGCACCTAAACCCACTAAACCGAAGAAGATTTCAAAAGCCTTAGTTGTATCTACAACCCATACTTCAAAAGGCCAGAAGAGGAAATCCAAGGGGGAATTAAACAAGGATGGAGGGAAGAAGAAGAAAAGTAAGAAGAGAGAACCAGTATCCTTAACAGCCTTGGAAAGGAATGAACTTTATTTCAGTCAGGATAAAGTACAAGAAAGGTGCAATTCGAGTTTTTCTCTCAGAAAAGTATACAATGGTAGATGGGTGGACTATAATTTCTTCAATCATTACAAATTTGAGTTAAGTACAAGATTGGCAAATTTGGGATAGAAATCTATGACTACACTAAGAGAAGTCTCCATTATAAGTTATGTCAAAGGTGTCACTTTTACTCAAGACAGAGATGTGATAAGGCACATTCTTGGAATCAGACTTGGTGGAGAAGTTTATAGAGATAATGTTTTAAGCAAAGATCAACTAAAAATTCTTTATGGAGAGGAAGTGGATGAATGTTTACAACCTCTTGTCACTGATTTGCCTCTTGAATTGAGGTTGGTTCATCATTTTACCTGCACAATTTTCAGTCCCAAGACTGGAAAGTATGAATATGTTTCTGAGAAAGAATTATTATTTTTTTTTGGGCATATCTGATTGACTTTAGGATTGATTTGCCTTTGTTTATTTTGGATCATATATACAAGGCTACCATCTATAGAATCAATTTGCCTTATGGAATTTTCTTAACTAAAGTTTTCAAGCACTTTGATATTGACTTGAGCAATGAGAAAAAGAGGACTCCCAAGGCCATCAATGATGAATATAATGAAAAGACTCTCAAGAGAATGTAGTACACTCTGAAAAACAATCAATGGACTCCTAAGAAATCTGATGGCGGCAGTGCTTCAAAAGAAAAAGCTCCTTTTGGGAGTAGCTATAGGAAGAGAAGTACCAAGAGAAGTTTGTATCAAGAACTTGAAGGAAGTAAAGATGCAATGACTGACTTCATGGCTCAAGTTTTAGATTCTCTCGATAAACTGAACAAGAAGGCAGACTTGGCTGCCACAAGGATGTTTTTCATGGAAAGGAAAGTCATAGAATTGAAAAAGGAAGTGCAAATGTTGAAATATGGGAAAGAAAAATTGATAGAGGAAGAAGAAGAAGATGAGGAAGAAGTGGAAGAAGTAGGAGAAGAAGAAAATGAAGGAAATGAAGAAGAGGGAGACATAGAGAAAGAGGCTGAAGAAGAAAGTGAAGGTAGGGAGGCAGAGGCAGAAGCAGCAAAGCAAAGTCAAGAGGATGACTCATCTGCTACAGAATCTGATGCTCCTCCTTCCACTTCTGGTCATCAGTATGGGCTCAAGGACAGACTTGGAAAAAAGTTCTCCAACACCCCTGATGACCCCCTTGTCCTAACCCCTCACCACCAGCCTCTCCTTACTAACCTCTCATCTCCATACCTCTCTCACTCTTCATCTTTTGTTTGCATTTTCATTTTGCACTTGCATAGTCTGTTAAAGGATGGAATGTCCTTCTTCAAGATCGAAATTCTCTTGTAACTTTTGTGATTATCATTTATAATATCTTTTTGAATAAAATATGACTATGTTATTATGCCAGCTCGATGCTTGGATGATTGATTGCTTTGTTTACTTCCCTACTTATACAATTTATCTTGTTATCTTTTTTTTTTTTTGGTGGCTATTGTACCTGTATTTATTATCAATTTATTTTTCTCTTTTTAATAAATTGATAAAAAAGGAGAGAAGAATTGAAGTAAAATGGGAAGAAGAAATAACCTATGAAGAATGAAAATGATGAATGATTGTTGAATGATGAAAGTTGCACGATATAGCCTATGAAACCTTATAGAGCATGTTCTTGGGGGTAGTAACATGATAAAAGATTTTTTTTTCTTTTTTTACCTCAACCCCTCAACTTGTTATGGCATTGTCTAATATTTTTTGAAAGTTGAGATTTGCTTTTTTACTAATCAAACAAACAAAAAGATATTTTTGTCTTAGAAGCATCAGTTGCAAAACAAAGGGAGAGTTTTCACTCATAAAAAATTTGATTCTATTCATTCCATTTTATACTATAATGCATGTTTTTGCAAATGTTTTGTCATCATCAAAAAGGGGGAGATTGTTAACTCTACGCCTTGATTTTGATAATAACTAAACCTTTTGTTAGTTTACTAATACATTTAATTAGTGTGCAAATTAAAAAAGATTATAATTTACACTTAAAGTTTAATTGCAAGTCTAACTCATACCAAAAATGGATGCACAACATTTACAAATTCAAGCAATGTACCAAAGTCAAGCCTTGCACCAAGACAGAGCAATTGCACCTGTGTAAACTTCAAACAGATGATTTGCATTCGAAGAGATTGAAGGTGCTCAAATGAAGACTTCATTAAGTATGAAAAGACTAAATGAAGATGATTTCAATTCAAAGAGATTGAAGGTGTTCAAAAAGAGAATTCATTATGTCTTCAAAAATCTTTACAAAAGAATTCAAACGAGGACTTCATTAGGGATGTGAAGATTCAAGATTGTTGATATGCATTAAGAGTGTTCAAGAGTGGACTTCATCAAGCTTCTAATAAAGTGATTCTAAAGAAGAAGAAATCGGTATAATATATATGAAGCTCTACATGGATGAAAAGAACATTAACAACAAATGGAAAGAGCTCGGGAATGAAGAAGAGAAGCCCGACATTAATGAAAAGGAATTTGGCAGCTTGACAATGAAGAAAAGAAGTTTAGCATTAACGGAAAGGAATTTTGGTAGCTCGGCAACAAAGAAAATATGATCATCAAAAGAAAAATTCAATCCAAAGTAAATGGAAGACATCTTCGAAGGATTAAAGACTTTGATTTATCATCATACCCCGAAGAGAAGACTTATTGAAAATCTTAACCGTGTTTGAAGAACATCCCCATATTAAATAAAGCTAAACTGATCAAAAAAAGCATGAAGGACAGTTTCTAGGTGATGTGTCGACACATGAAGACAGTAGACAAATTCTAGGAAATGCAGACTTGATGTGTCAACACATGGTAATCATGTGTCGATACCTGGGGACCAACGGCTATATTTTTAAACATTATACTGAAGTGGGCACGCATTTAATGAAGCTCCAACAACCTCCAACGGGTGGAATTAATTCAAGGCTTTATATATAAGCTTCCAAATGCATTTATGGACAAGAGATACAACATTCACTGATTGATTGAGCAGAAAAATCTAAAAATTCTCTTTGTCTTTAAGTTGGTAGTTAGTGAGCTATCCAATTCTCATTCACTCTTCATAGAAGGTTTGTATATCCTTCATATAATTGTAAGTGAGAGTTGAAGTGTTCTCTTGTAAAAGAAAAACACTTATAAGTTGAAGTGGATCTTGGACAATACCACTTGGTGGTTGAAAGAACTTAGGGAGGAGCTCTTGTGTAAAAGTAAGCTGAGCACTTTGTAAATCAGCATCTACTTTGTAATTAGAATTTGTATAGTGGAAGGAGACTTTAAGGGGATCTTGGGGTGAGGACGTAGACCACGAATTGTGGTTAAACCTCGGTAATTCTTGGTGCCCTTTCTTGTACTATGTTTTCATTCCATTGTTGTCTACATTGCATTCCATATATCTTGAACTACTGTTTTATTGATTAGATTAATTTTAATTGATCTTAATTGCTTTAATTTTTTAATAAACCTAATTCACCCCCCTCTTGGGTTGCCTTTTGGGACAGTAGCCTTTTCCAACCTCACTGACTTTGGGTATCAAACCAAAAATCCCTCGGAACACTCTCAATAGTGTTTCCAACCTTCAAGTCTTCTCCCGAATCACTCCAAGTCAATCCCGGTGTTTCCTTGGTTCAAATGACCGTCTTGCCCTTGGGGAGCTGATCACCCTTTTCAACTATTTTGGCTCTGATTCTAAGCCAGCTACCTTCAGGACAATCTTTCATGGGTTTCCCTCCATTCCTGGCCAAGTCTGACTACTCAAAACCTTCTGAATCATTCCTAGACTTTATGGAGTCACTCCTAGTGAAGTCATGCCAAAAATTGCATGGTAGTCACTAGGACAGGCGCTCAAATCTTTTGCCTTGCATCACAAGGGTCAAAGATCTGTTTCTTGCCACCTCAAACATTTCACAAACAAACTAGCACCACTCCCAAAAAATGACTGACGCCACTACAATAGACGCTAGTCACTATTTCAATGACCTATAAATACAAGCCACCACCTGCATATTCTGGGTCCTCAAAATCACTCTAGAGACTTTACTTCTCTGAAAAAAGATCTCGAATTCCCTCAAAACCCTAATTCTCTCAAGCCCCTTCAAACCTTAGCTTCCATGCACTCAAACCCTAGCTTCCATACTATCTATACACTCAAATCCTTGTCTCTAAGCATCCATTTAAGGTCAAGTTCAGCCCCTGGAAGCTCTTGAAGATCAACTCCAATTTCAAGCAAAGTCCACCATCAAAGTATTAAAGAAAAGAGAAGAGAAGGTAGGGTTTCTAGTTAAATTATGTAATCCCCACTCTCTTTTCTCTCTTTTAACCCACTTAGGTTTTTATCTATTTTAATCCTCATCTTCTACCTACTTTTCTTACATGCTTGAAACAAGGAACCTTTTGATTCCTACCTAGGAAGGTCTTGGAAAGAATCATTGTGTCGAGGATTTTCTTTAAGTTTTACCTAAGACGGTGTGGATCTGGCCCCCCTTGGTTGTACGGTGAAGCCTAATCTTGTATGTTCATGTCCCTATTGCATTGTTGTTGTCATAATCATGCATTCAAAGGTGTTTTCAAACTTACATTAAAAGTTGTTTTCAAAACCTGCAATCAAAGCCTTTTCCTTCAAAGTTATTTTCAAAACCACAACCCTAAGATGATTCTAACCATTCCCTGGTAAAGGTTGTCTTAGAAAAGTGTTATATTCAATATGACTATCAAGGTCCCCAATTTGAGTTCAAACCCTTAAATTGTTTTTTAAGAAATCATAACTCTAAGATGATTCTAGCCATTCCATGGTTAGGGTTGTTTTAGGAAAGTATTACATTCAAAGAGATAACCAAAATGTCCTTGTGGCATTGCTTGGTCCAATTCTAGTTGGCACTTTTTTCGAAAGAAGATAAGTCCGTATTTCAATCTCAACTCCAGTTCAGACTAGTCAAACTCAATCTGGCACATCTTTCAAGAAAGTTAATCCCTCAAACAGTAAGTCCATCCAGCATGACACGTTTATCGAGAAAGCATAAACCCCTCAAAATGATAAGTCCCTTCACACCCGTCGATCAAGATGGAACCTAGGTCCCCGAGATGGTAGAGCAGTTCACTTCTGGTGCCTCGTAGCTTGCCAACATAAAATGTTTGCTATCCAACACGTCTTTTAAGAAAGTTGGTCCCTCAAGCAGTAAGACCATCCAATAGCTTCCCGAGATCAGGCAATCTCTAGAATAAATGAACATCGTTAGAGTGACGAAAACACACATAAGCATCGCAACTACCAGAGTGACGAAAATACTCACAAACAGGTTAACATCGGGAATGCCAACAAACCCCCTATGTCACGGGACCAAACATGCCTCTTGGCCGTGACATGTTTGCCGAAGGACAGGATACCTTTGGAAACCAACTCATCACACACCATTAGAGTGATGGAAACACTCAAAACTCGGGTCACTTCCAATGCTTGCTAACCCATTCTAGTGAAAAATGACTAAATTGCCCCTTCAGCCCCATCGGCATGCTTCTAGAAAAAGTACCTACGACCTTAGAGCGGTAAGTCCACCCTTCCAAGATTGTCCCCAAGGATAATCTAGCAGGTTCTAGTGCCTTGTAATTGCTTCCGAATCAACTCCGAGAGTATCTAGTCAAAAAGACCATTTTGCCCCTTAGCATCCAATCACCCCCGAAAACCACACCAGCTTTAGAAATCAAACCAGTTACCTTCTAAGGATGCTTCTAATAGTATTCCCAACCTTCCAGTACCTTCCCGGACCATTCCAAATCCATTTTGAAAAAATCTGGTGCAAAATGACTATTTTGCCCTTGGTGGGTCGGTTGTCTTTTCCAACCACACCGCCTCTAGGTATTGTAAACACCCTATTTTTGCTCGCTCGGCAATCTCCGGCCCGACCAGATCCAGTTTTCAAACATCACAACACATGCAAGCTCAAGATGAGCCTTTCAAACTCCAATCTAGTCAACTATTCACTTCCTGGGCACATAAAGCCTAAATGAAGCCATAAACATCATTCCAGGCAGCTTACCAGTGTCGGGTGGTCTCATAAATCAACGCCATCCGGGTAGCTTCTCGAGATCGTGTGATCTCGGGGACCAAAACCTTATCAAATTCTAGACAGTTCATTTATGGTGTCTGCTAGCCTGCCAATGTAGAATGTCCGTCATTTGGTAGCTCTCCAAGGCCAAGCATTCTCAGGTAGTTTTCTGAGACTAGCCATTCTCAGGAACCAACACCACTCTATAGGTAGCTCTCTGAGACCAAGCGATCTCAGGGACGAACACTGCACAGGTAGTTTTCTGAGATTGGGCGGTGTTAGGAACCAACACCTAGGTCAACACCCACGCCTACTAGCCCGACTTAGTGAAAAATGACCAAACCTGCCTCTTGGGCCTCCAGACACGTTTTGAGAAAGTTTAAAATCCCTTAAAATGGCAAATCCACCTTTCCAAAATGTTACTAAACTGTTAGGCGTCCCCTGCACGCCATTTGGTCTAATTTCGATCCCATTCTGACTAATTTATGTCAAAATGACTGTTTTGCCCCCGAACGCCCCAGCACTACACAAACTCCACCGAACGGTAAAAGACACTCTTGAAACCATCCCTGTATAACTTGGCACGCTTAACAAAACACTCCGATCCATTCCTGACAATTTTCAACCGAAACCAGCCAAAATGATCATTTTGCCCCTGACAACTCGAACGTGCCCCAAAACAACACTGGTCTTAGGATATCGAACGGCGGGTCTTGTCATACACCCCTGTTTCACCAAAAAGGGCCCTTATAATGCTAAACACCCACAACTTGATCAAAGTTTCCTGGAGCGTCTCACAGACGCTCCGCCGAAATTATCTTTTCTCATGATTCCATAGTTATAACGCATTGTCAAATGACTTGAGAAATGCGTAAACTAGAGAATTCTCGAAAGCTCGCTCATAGGTCTTTCCATCTATATGGCTTGATTGGATAGATCGCTACCCAAAGCTCCTCATCATATGGCTCAAAAATTGTAACTTTCAGCAACTCCTGGAGTGTTTCGCAAATGCTTCGCTTGGATTGACTTTCCTTCCAATTCCCTAATTATAACACGCCGTCAAACAACTTGAGAAATGCGTAAATTAGGGAATTCTCGAAAGTAATTTTAGAGTACTTTCCATTGGTAGAGTCTGATCAAAGAGATCGGTTCCCAAAGGCTTTGATCATGTGACACAAAAATAACTACTTTCAAACCCCCATGGAGCGTATCACAAACGCTCCATAAGGATGCCATCTTATGCACGTTTTCCAAAATGATATCACGCACTTCCAAACACCATTCAAACTTTTTGAAAACATGAAAGTTCACGAGAAACCCTAGGAGAACATCGTGAGTGCAACTGATTCCCTGAAAACCTTCCCGGTTGGCTCAATTATCAAGACAAAGTTTAAACGAACACTCCCGGTGATGGAGCGTATGCTACATGTGCCTATATTTTGATCAAATCAACCAAATTTTGATCAGCCGTCAGGATTTAACCAGTACACTAGGTGCCACGTGGCATTCTGGTAATGGAATAGTACTGACGCATGTGCTACATGCACCAAGGCAAACTTTGGCCAGGCGCATGTAGCATATGCGCCAGGCCTGTTCCAAATTGCCTATAAATACCAGCCTCCCCCTTTGCATATTCCAGAATCAAAAATTAATGCGAAGCCCTGCTAAAACTTCTCCAGAACCTCGAATCTCTACATACATTCTACTCCTCCAACACTTAGGCTAGATGCCACGTCCTTTAGCCCATACATTTCACCCATATAGCCCTATACACCATTAAACCCCTCCTTCCAGCCCTTCATGCCTACTAGAAACCTTCTAAGTTCAAGTCAAGGCATCCATTGAATATTACAAGTGTATTGAAGGAAAAAAGGTGGCATCTCTTTTACATATTTGTCTTCCTCCCACTCTTCTCTTCTCCCTCTAGCCTACTTAGGCTATTCTTTATTTTAACCTCCATCTTCAACCCCCCTTTCTTACATGCTTGAGCCAAGAGGGCTCTTAGTCCATGACTAGAGGAAAGCTAGCGGGAGCCACCGTGTAGGGGGATTTCTCACTAGCCCACTTTAAGATGGTATGACCTAGGAGCCCCTTGATTATGTGGTGTAGCCTAAAGCATTGTATTCACTTATGACCCCCTTTGCATTTTGCTATCTTGATAATGTCTTGTGTGCTTGGCTTCATTTTTATGCTCATAACCATCTTCTACAAAACTTACATTATTCTTATTTCTATGTCATTTTCAAGTTCAATATTCCTCTCAAAATGGTTCTAAGAGTTGGTCCCTTGAAGTTTAGGATGTGACTTTAGAAATCATGCCTTAGAAAATCCCCCACTAACCCTCTAACTCACACTTTTGAATCATTGCATTTCAACTTGCATGAAAATGGCTTTCTAACTCTCTAACTCCCAAGATTCTATTTTTTCAAGTTTAGTGGTTGAAATGGCCCATGGAACCCTCTCTTGAGTGGTCTCCCTTTCATATTGGCCATAGGAGCCCTAAATTGTTAGAAGGTTCCCTTCTCTTTCTATTCTTATACAAATGTGATTTTTAAATTCTTTAATTTCTAAGGTTTCCATTAACTCAAGTTTAGTGGTTAAAATGGCCCCATGGAACCCTCTCTTGAGTGATCTCCCTTTATGTTGGCCATAGGAACCCTACCTAGTTAGAATAGTTTCCTCTAAAAATAGTTTTCAAAATCTTTTTCCTCAAAATGGTCCTCCAAGATTCATTCTCTCTATCTTTGTACTAAAATGGTTATTAAAAAAGTTGGCATCATCATGTTGATTCTTGGAATTCATACTCTTGTCTAGATAATGATTACAATGGTCATAAGAAAACCTTCTTTGGAATAGTTTTCAAACAATAACTATATAAACCATATGCTTGGCTAGAGTCAAAATTTTCATAGAAATAATCTCCAAAAGAGTTGTCAACCAAAGTCATTTGCATAACATGACTTGTTTTCTAAAACTCTTTTTAAAAGTGCATAAAATCATCTTTCCAACTACCTTCCAATCCAATCCTAGATTAACTTGACCCTAGTTATCCAATCCTAGGTTAGCTTGACCTTAGTTATCCAACTCTAGGCTAACTTGACCCTAGTTATCCAACCATAGGTTAACCCAACCTTAGTTAGTTAACCCTAGGTCACCTTAACCCTAGGTTAACCCAACCTTAGTTAGTTAACCCTAGTTCAATCCAACCCTAGGTTAACTTGACCCTAATTGTCCAACCCTAAGTTAACCTAACCCTAGTTAGTTAACCCTAGGTCACCTTAACCCTAGGTTAACCCAACCTCAGTTAGTTAACCCTAGGTTAACTTAACCCAAGTCAGTTAACCTTAGGTCACCTTTAACCTTAGGCTAACACAACCTAGGTTAATATACTTTGAGGCTCTCACTCATGGACCCCTTTTAAATGATCTTTCTATTTAAAACTATTCTCATGACTCACTGTTTCAAAACCTCCTACTCTCTTAAGATTTCAAAAGCCAACTCCATAACCTCTTCAAATGTTTCCACATTCCATCTTCAAAATATTTTCAAAAATGTTTTGAAAAACTCACAAGCCTAAGGTGTCCCTACCCCTTTTTGGTTAGAGATTCCAAAAGATCGTGATACATCAAGAAAACCCCCCAAGGTTATCCATATTGGGATTCCAAAACCACTTCGAAAAGCTTTTTCTAAGATAAGTTCATAAAAACATCTCAAAACCCTACCTTCAAGGTTTTTAAAACAAGACGTCAAAACTCTCTTGAGTTGCTTCATAGCACTTTCAAAACTCCCTTAAGTTGTTCCAAAAACATTTCAAAACACTTCAAAATCCATTTTCAAGAGTTTCAAAGTTCTATTTCAAAACACTTCAACATCTGATTTCAAATCAAAATTCTCAAGTCATCTTTCCAAAGACCTCAAAGTGTCTTCTAAACTTTCCAAAGGCCCTAATGAACCTATTTTCTATCTGGCTCTTGCCCAAACTACGAATGACCTAATTCTCGTCAAATGAGATACGTAAGCAACCTAAAATGGTGAGGTCATAACTTCTATTTCAGCTCTAATTCGCTTTTCAAAAATTTCTATCCATTCAAAATTTCTACTTCGAACTCCTTCAAAACCCCCATGTTTTTCAAACTTCTTCCAAAACTTGCACTATGCATCATTCATCCTAAAAGTGATGACAAGACCCCGTTTTCAAAATTCTAAAGTGAATATTAAGTAAATAATGGTAACCAGTTATTCTAGTGAGTGAACAAAGGGTGATTAGACATGTAGGTACCGATAGGGCGGGGTAGGTGATGATCTTAGGATATCTTCCCTACACATAACCAACCCCCGGACCATAGATTTCTATTTTCGAAAGACAAAAATGGAGTTATTTTCAAAAAGGGCTTAAATCTTTCGAAGGTTGTCAAACAACCTATTTTCTTAAAAACCTCTCTTGAGGGAATTTTCAAAGCCTTTTTGCAAAAACCCTAAGTTTAATCTTCGGATTAATACTTAGGTTTAGGTGACCTAACACACCTTAATCAAGTTAGATGGCGACTTCTATTTTTTTAAAAAAGCCCTTAATCAAACCAATTTCAATTTAAACCTAGTCGCATTCGTCCCTCTAGGAGAATGAGTTCTAGTGACAGAGTTTCGTGCTTTTGTCTCCGAGCCGAAAGGACATTGGATCCAAAAATCAGGGCGCAACAACTGGCAACTCCCCTGGGGATACTTAGAGGGTTAGGCCGTTGACATGTCCCTTCACCCTTCACTCACCCAGAATCTCCAGTTACTTTGTCCAGTTTATCTACTTTTCGAATTTTTCCAAGTTTCCAAAGCAAATCTTATTTTTCAAAACAACTTTCAAATAAGTGTCATCACTTGTGTTCATTGCTTACATTCATGCTCTTGCATTGACCATCCATTTTACATTGCATTGAGTTTTATGAAAAGCTACTAACTCTTTGCATTTTTCTTTTGTAGATGGACCATTGTTTACATTTTCTTTCATGTCAAATTTATCACCATGTATGTGTGTAAGCACCCCATTTTTTACCACTCGGCAGTCTACACTCCGTCCAGACTTGTTTTTAAGTCATTGTGGGCATATTCCAATCAAAACTGATTTTCTAAGTCCAAATCCCGTTTGTCCATCACCTCGCAGGCCTACCAGGCCCAAATAGAGGCAACATGACCAAAATGCCCTTAGGGGCATTGTTCTTTCCAATTCCAACTCCAACCCCTCTCTCGAGACAGTTTATTACTCGAGATGGTTCGAACTCAGGCACGTCTTTTCGAAAACGGTAAGTCCCCTTTCCAATCTCTCTCTCGAGACTATTTATTCCTCGAGATAATTCCAAATCAGGCACGTCTTTTCGAAAATAGTAAGTCTCATTTTCAATCCCTCTCTAGAGACAGTTTATTCCTCGAGATGGTTCCAAATCAGGCACATCTTTTCCAAGACGGTAAGTTCCCTTTCCAATCCCTCTCTCAAGACAGTTTATTCCTCCAGACGAATCCAAATCAGGCACATCTTTTCGAAGACGGTAAGTCCCCTTTCCAATCCCTCTCTCGAGACAGTTTATTCCTCGAGATGGTTCCAAATTAGGCACGTCTTTTCGAATACGATAAGTCTCCTTTTCAATCCTTCTCTTGAGACAGTTTATTCCTCAAGACGGTTCCAAATCAAGCACGTCTTTTTGAAGACGATAAGTCTCCTTTCCAATCCCTCTCTCGAAATAGTTTATTCCTTGAGATGGTTTCAATCAGACACGTCTTTTCGTAGATGGTAAGTCCCCTTTCCAATCCCTCTCTCATGATAGTTTATTCCTCGAGACGATTCCAAATTAGGCAAGTCTTTTCGAAGACGGTAAGTCCCCTTTCCAATCCCTCTCTCGAGACAGTTTATTCCTCAAGACGATTCCAAATCAGCCACATCTTTTTTAAGACGGTAAGTCCCCTTTCCGATCTCTCTCTCTCGATAGTTTATTCCTCGAGACAGTTCCAAATTAGGCACGTCTTTTCAAAGGCGGTAAGTCCCTTTCCAATCCCTCTCTCGAGACATTTTATTCCTCAAGACGGTTCCAAATCAGGCATGTCTTTTTGAAGACAATAAGTCCGCTTTCCAATCCCTCTCTCGAGATAGTTTATTTGTAGAGATGGTTCCAACTCAGGCACGTCTTTTCAAAGACAATAAGACCCCTTTCCAATCCCTCTCTTGAGATAGTTTATTCCTCGAGACGGTTCCAAATCAGGCACGTCTTTTCGAAAACAATAAGTCCCCTTTCCAATCCCTCTCTAGAGACAGTTTATTCCTCGAGACGATTCCAATCAAGGCCTCTTTAGTAACTTCCCAAGAATGCTTCTTATTGTATTCTCAACCTTTCCTTATCTTTCTGGATCATTCCGAGTCAGTTCCGGCCAACCCCGTACAAAATGACCATTTTACCCCTGGTGGGCGGGTCTCCTTTTTTGACCACATCGGCTCTGGGTATCAAACCGGTAACCTCCCGAGAATGCTTCTTATTGTATTCTCAACCTTTCCTTATCTTTTCGGATCATTCCGAGTCAGTTCTGGCCAACCCGGTACAAAATGACCGTTTTGCCCTAGAGGGCCGGTCTCCTTTTTCGACCACACCGGCTCTGGGTATCAAACCGCTAACCTTCTAAGGCTGCTTTTTGTAGTGTTCTCAACCTTCCTTTACCTTTTCAGATCATTCCGAGTCAGTTCCGGCCAACCTGGTACAAAATGATCATTTTGCCCCTAGTGGGTCGGTCTTCTTTTTCGACCACACCGGCTCTGGGAATCAAACTGGCAACCTTTGGGAACATTCTGAATAATTTTTTCAAATTTCAAGTCTTCTTCTAGGACAGTCTGAGTCTGTCCCGGTAGCTTCCCGATCCGATTGACCGTTTTGCCCATAAAGGCCCAGTCAACCCTTCCGACATATCTTATCCTCATTTTTCAAGTTAAATACCTCTAGGACACTATTCTAAGTGTTCCTACCCCTTTCTGGCTCTTCCAGACAAATCCCGGTCTTCCAAAATCATTCCTGGACTTTCCGGAGTCACTCCTAGTAGAGCCAGGCTAAAAATTACATGGTAGTCACTAGTACAGGCACGCAAATCTAGTCAAAGATACGTTGCTTACAGACCTTACATATTTCCTAAATGGCTGGCGCCACTCCTTGTGGCGCCAGTGTAAAGTTTGGCCTGGCACCACTGTAACAGGCGCCAGTGTTGTCCAACCTCTATAAATACAAAGCCTCTTCCAACGTGAAAAGGGTCTGTGAACTCAATCTAAAAATCCTATATTTCGATATACAGAGCTCAAGCAGCTCCTAAACCCTAGCTTCCCTAGGTTTTCCAAACCCTAGCCACCATACACTAAACCCTAGCCTCCTATACACTCATACACACCCCCATACACTCATACACCAACCTTCAACCCTCCTTTGAAGACTTGAAGAGTTGCAATTTGAAATTAGAAGATTGAAGGCGACTCTTGAAGATTGAAGACAAAGATCAAGATCGAGACTGAATAAAGCAAGGCGCACAAAATAAACAAGATACAAGGTAGGTTATCTATTTAAATTTCCGCACTTCCCCCTCTCTCTTCTCTCTCCTAACCCACTTGGGTTCTCTTCTATTTTAATCCCCCATCTCTTTCCCCCCCTTTCTTTGCATGCTTGAAACAAGGGGACTCCCGGTCCATGTGTAAGATTAGACAATCGGAGGGTCACCGTGTCGGGGGCTTTTGTTTAAGCCAACAGGAGACCACGTGGGTCCGGCCCCCTTGATTATGTGGTGAAGCCTTAGCCTTGTATGTTCACGACCCCAAATTACATTGTGCATATCATGATCATGCATCTTCCAAAAATCGTTTTCAAACTCGTTTTTCAAAATCGTTTTCAAACTTGTTTTCGAAATTGCATCAAAATCTCCTTTTCAAAAACTTGTTTTCAAAATCACAATCCTAGGGTGATTCTAGCTTTTTCATGGCTAGGATTGCTTTAGGAAAGTGTTACATTTAAAGTGACCAACATGGTCCATATTTTCAACCTTTATTGCTTTCAAAACCACTTTCTTAAAGCGGTTCTAGCCTTCTCATGATTAGAATCGTTTTAGGAAAGTGGGACGTTTTTATACCTTCTAAAAACTCTCTTTCCAAATCCCTCCTCCTAAAAATCTCTTTTTCAACATACTTTCCTAAAACTCTCATTTCCAAAGTTGTTTTCAAAAACTCCCTCCAAAAATCTATCTTTCAAAACCTCCTTTTTCAACTCCTTTCTCAAACGCTCTCTTCAAAGTCCACTTTCCAAAAACATTCCCTAGGTCTCTTTCCTAGAAAAAATCTCCCCAAAAATCTTTCCAAAAACTCTCTTTCCAAAATCTTCCTTCTAGAAACTCCCCTCTAGGATTTTCCCTCTAAAATCTTCGTTTCCAAAAATACACTTTCCAAAAATTCCTCTCTAGAATTCCGTTGTACAAACCTTCGTTTCCAAAAACGCGCTTTCCAAAAACTCTTTCCTTAGAACCCAGATCAAGCCCTAGAACTCATAATTAGGAAACCCTAATTTTCTTTCCAAAAACATGATTTTCAAACTTTGCCCCAAACCTAGGTTTCCAAAACCTCTTGTTTTCTACGTCAAAACTATACATGTTTCCAAAACCTATTTTCTACGTCAAAATTATAGTTTTCCAAATCTAGGGTTTCCAAAACCTCCCTTTCCAAATCCTTGTTAAATCCAATCTTCCCTTTTAGGAAACCAAATCCAATCTATCCGTTTAAGAAACTAGCTCCAATCCTCCGTTTTTGGAAACAAATCCAAACCCTACCTAATTCAACTCCTTCCTAATTTGCTACCTTCCTAAACCATAAGTTTCCTAAACCTAAACTTCAAATATTTCCTTGAGTTTCAAAATCCAAATCTTTCCTAAATTCAAATCTTTCCTAATCCTCCACTTTCCTAAATCTTAGGTTTTCAAAACTTGAACATAAAAATCTTTCCTAAATTATAAAACTCAACTTTCAAATCTTTCCTAATTCAACCCTTTCCTAACTCTACCTCTTTTCAAACCTTAACTTTCCAAATCTAAGTTTTCAAATCTTTTTTAAACTCAAACCTTTCTTAATCTGAAGATTTTCTAAAATTCTAAAACTTTCTAAATCCTAAACTTTCTAAACTTCAAATCCTTCCAAATTCAAAACTTACTTAAGTTAAAACTTTCTAAACCAAAATCTTTTCAAAATCCTAATTTTCTAAATTTCAAAATCTTTTCAAATATTAAACTTTCCTAATTCAAAACATTTCTAAATTCAACACTTTCCTATTTCAAAACCTTTCTTAAAATGAAACTTTCTAATTTCAAAACTTTTCTAAACCTAAAACTTTCCTATTTTGAAACTTTCCTAATTCGAATCTTTCCTAATTCGAAATATTTCCTAATTTCAAAACTTTCCTCATTTCGAAACTCTCCTAATTTGAAAACTTTCCTAAATTCAAAACTTTCCTAATTTCCAAAAATTTTCTAATTTGAAAACTTTCCTAATTTCGAAACTTTCCTAATTCGAAAACTTTCAAAAAATGAAACTTTCCAAATTCAAAACTTTCCTAAATCGTATCTTACCTAATTCAAACATTTCCTAAATCCAATCTTTTCTAATCTCAAGTCAAATCTTTCCTAAGTCTAGGTTTCCTAAAACCGAGTTTTCCAAAGTCAAGTCTTTTCAAATCTTTCAATCAAAATTCAATCTCTTCAATTCCAAAATTTTAAATTCCAACTTTCAATCCTCTATTCTAAGTTCAATCTCTCAATCTTCCAATCCAATTCAATCTCTTTCTTCCAAATCAACTCTTCTATTTTCAATCAGACTTTTGTTCGAACTACAACTGACCTGATTCCTCCAAAAGGATATGTAAGCAACCCTCATGGGTGCGGTCTCCACATTTTTCAAATTTCAAATCCCTCCATATTTTCCAAATTTCAAGTTTCAAAATCTTTCCAGATCTCCAATTTATTTTCAAATTTCCAATTTCAAATTTCTATTTCCAAATCTTTATTTTCAATTCCTAAAATCTTCTTTCCAAATTCAAACTTCTATCTCTTCCTTTTCAAATCAAATCAAATCTCTTTCCAAATCTATTCTTCAATTCTTTCTTCTATTACACTTGCTTATCATGCATCATGTCGTTTAAACATTGTTTTTTTTTCAAAGTGGATGGGATTGAACTATAGTTAGTTGAAGACTCTCGTAGGTGAATCTGCGGTAGATTGACATGTAGGTACCGAAAGGGTGAGATAGGGTGATGGCTTAGCACGTCTTCCCTACACGTAACCAACCTCCGAGCCTAGGATCACTGATTTCAAAGACCAAAAGGAGTTATTTTTCAAAAAAGGGCTAAATGTTTTCCAAAGGTTGCCAAACAACCTGTTTTCTTAAAAACCCTCTCTTTAGGAGATATTTTCAAAATCGTTTTCCAAAAACCCTAAGTATAGTCTTCGGATTATTCTTAGTTTTTAGTTAACCTAACTCACCTTAATCAAGTTAGGTGGTGACTCCAAATCCTTTTCTAAAAGCCCTTTATTCAAATCTATTTTCAATTCAAACCTAGTCTCACTCATTCTTCTAGGAGGGTGAGTTCTAACGAGAGAGTACAACATTTTTCCCGCTTATGTGTTTATTCTTCGAGTACGAAAAATTTGGGTGCGACAGCTGGCGACTCCACTGGGGATACTTAGAGGGTTAGGCCGTAGTCATGTCTCTTTACCCTTTACCCATGTAGAGTCTTCAATTAACTTGGTTCAATCCTGTTCACTTTAAATTTTCAAAACTAAATTTTCAAAATTGTTTTAAAAAAAAAATGCATTTATTCATATTATCTTATATTATATTTGTCATCCACATACTAACACTTGCATCTTTGTTTTGTAGGTGCGCTTTTTGCTTAAGTTTTATTAACTACTATGCATGAATGTGAAAAACAGGATGAATGGGAGTTGTTGGGCTCTTTCCTCCACTTTTAAAAATCACACACACTGCATGTGTACTTGCATTCTGCATACTTGCATTACTACCCTGATATGTCCATTCTAGTTAGAAAGGGAGAACAGTATATTGGTTGTGGGCAAGATGTTATGTCAGTTTCTTCGCCTACGGCCTCTTGATGGTTCCCCTGCTCGGATCACTAACCGATCATGGCACCACCTCGGGGAGTGGGCCTAGGTTTGAAAATCCGGGGACCGAGCCTTTTTAAGACGCATTAGTCAACCCTCAACCTCATACTCATATAGACACCATGCATAGCTGAACCTCTGCCAGATTGAAGACACGAGCATTGTTTTCAAAACCACTAAGGAAAGGGCGACAGCTCTTACTTTCATTTATACCTGTCTATTCCTATTGTTATATTGATTGTATTCATACTGTTATAATGCCTGTTTAATTGCTCATGCATACATGTTTACCTTGCTATTGCATTTTCTCTCCTTATACTCTTCGCATACCTATGTTCATGCACTCCATATTCCATGTCAAGACAAGAGTTCCAAGTAAATCAAGTCACTGCATTCTCATGCGTATGATCAACCCGTTGAGAGTGACACCAAAGTCACTCTCCCTTGCATTAAACCTACCTAAACACTAAGGGTTCTCGCGTAACCCTAATGACTCATTGCATGCATCTCAATCCATTCCATAAGAGGGGCCCCAATCCCTCTATGCTCACGGAGATAGGGTTGCCAAGAAGACAAGGGGCAATCCATCAACAAGGCCTCTCAACGACCTCCTCGACATCAAATCCAACGAAGGCTGATCCGAAGACTCAAGAGTAGTTTAGGTTTTCCCTTTGTAAAGAGTAGATAGGTGGAACTCCGAAGGAAAATGCTCCTCCTCCCCCTATTAAAATGTATTTCAATTCTTTTGTATCTTAAACCCAAAATTTAATGTACTTCTTGGAAGCACCCCATTTTTGACCACTCGGCAGTCTACGCTCCGTCCAGACTTGTACTCAAGTCAATATGGATGTATTCTAATCGAAACCAACTTTCTAAATCCCAATCCTGTTTGTCCATCGCTTTGCGGGCCCACTAGGCTCAAATAAAGGCAAAATGACCAAAATGCCCTTAGGGGCATTGTTCTTTCCAATTCCAACTCCAACCCCTCTCTCGAGACAGTTTATTCCTCGAGACGGTTCCAATCCAGACACGTCTTTTTGAAGATTGTAAGTCTCCTTTCCAATCCCACTCTCGAGACAGTTTATTTCTCGAGACGATTCTAATTCAGGCATGTCTTTTCGAAGATGGTAAGTCCCCTTTCCAATCCCTCTCTCGAGACAGTTTAGTGCTCGAGACGGTTCCAATCAAGGTCCCTTTGGTAACTTCCAGAGAATGCTATTTATAGTGTTCTCAACCTCCCTTTGTCTTTCTGGATCATTCCGAGTCAGTTCCGGCAAACCCGGTGCAAAATGACCGTTTTGCCCCTAGTGGGCCGGTCTCTTTTTTTGACCACACTGGCTTTGGGTATCAAACCGGTAACCTCCTGAGACTACTTTTTATAGTGTTCTCAGCCACATTTTACCTTTCTAGATCATTCTGATTCAGTTCCGACAAACCTGATACAAAATGACCATTTTGCCCCTAGTGGGCCGGTCTCCTTTTTCGACCACACCGGCTCTGGGTATCAAACCGGCAACCTTTGGAAACATTCTAAATAATGTTTCCAAATCCCAAGTCTTCTTCTGGGACAGTCCGAGTCTGTTCCGGCAGCTTTCTAACCCGATTGACCATTTTGTCCCTAATGGCCCGGTCAACCCTTCCAACACGTCCTATCCTCATTTTTCAAGTCAAATACCTCCGGGACACTATTTTAAGTGTTCCTACTCTTTTCCAGCTTTCTGAGCCATTCCCGGTCCCTTAAACCATTCTCGAACTTTCCGGAGTCATTCCTAGTGAAGCCAGGCCAAAAATTGCATGGTAGTCACTAGTACAGGCACCCAAATCTAGTCAAAGATACATTGCTTGCCGACCTTAATAGTTTCCTAATTGGCTGGCGCCACTAGGAGTGGCCCCAGAAGGAATTTTGGCCCAGCGCTAGTGTTGTCCAGCCTCTATAAATACAAAGCATCTTCCAAGGTTAAAAGGATGCATAAACTCAGTCTAAAAATCCTATATTTCGATATACAGAGCTTGAGCACCTCCTAAACCCTAGCTTCCTTAGGTTTTCCAAACCCGAGCCGCCATACACTAAACCCTAGCCTCCTATACACTCATACACACCCCCATACACTCATACACTAACTTTCAACCCTCCTTCGTAGACTTGAAGAGTTGCAATCTGAAGTTTGAAGATTGAAGGCGGCTCTTGAAGATTGAAGACGAAGATCAAGACGAAGACCGAAGAAAGCAAGGCGCGCAAAATAAACAAGATACAAGGTAGGTTATCCATTTAAATTTTCGCACTTCCCCCTCTCTCTTCTCTCTCCTAACCCACTTGGGTTTTCTCTATTTTAATCCCCCATCTCTTTCTCCCCCTTTCTTTGCATGCTTGAAACAAGGGGATTCTAGGTTCATATGTAGGATTGGACTATTGGAGGGTCACCGTGTTGGGGGCTTTCTTCTAGTCTAACCAGAGACCACGTGGGTCCGGCCCCCTTGATTACGTGGTGAAGCCTTAGCCTTGTATGTTCACGACCCCAAATTTGCATTGTGCATATCATGATCTTGCATCTTTCAAAAACCGTTTTCAAAGTTGTCTTCAAAATCGTTTTCAAACTTGTTTTCAAAATTGCATCAAAATTCCTTTTTCAAAAAAACTTGCTTTCAAAATCACAATCCTAGGATGATTCTAACTTTTCCATGTCTAGGGTTGGTTTAGGAAAGTGTTACATTCAAATTGACTAACATGGTCCATATTTTCAACTCTTGTTGTTTCCAAAACCTCTTTCCTAAAGTGGTTCTAGCCCTCTTATGGTTAGAATTGCTTTAGGAAAGTGAGATATTTTTTACACCTTCCAAAAACTCTCTTCAAAAATCCTTTCTCCTAAAAATCTCCTTTTCAACATACTTTCCTAAAACTCTCCTTTCCAAAATTGTTTTCTAAAAACTCTTTCCAAAAATCTATTTTTTCAAAACTCCCTTTTTCAACTCCTTTCCAAAACTCTCTCTTCAAAGTCCACTTTCCAAAAACGTTCCCAAGGTCGCTTTCCTAGAAAAACCCTCTCCAAAAATCTTTCCAAAAACTCTCTTTCAAAAATCTCCCTTCTAGAAACTCTCCTCTAGGATTTTCCTTCTAAAAACCTTTGTTTCCAAAAACGCACTTTCCAAAAAAACTCTTTCCTTAGAGCCCAAATCAAACCCTAGAACTCACAATTAGGAAACCCTAATTTTCTTTCCAAAAGCATGATTTTCAAACTCTGCCCCAAACCTAGGTTTCCAAAATCTCTCGTTTTTTACATCCAAACTATACACATTTCCAAAACCTCTTTTCTACGTTAAAATTCTACACTTTAAAATCTAGGGTTTCTAGAATCTCTATTTTCAAATCCTTGCCAAATCCTATCTTCCCTTTAGGAAACCAAATCCCATCTTCCCGTTTAGGAAATCAAATCCATTCCTCCGTTTTTGGAAACGAAATCAAACTTTCTCTTTTAGAAACCAAATCCAATCCCTTCCTAATCCAACTCTTTCCTAACTCAAATCATTCCTAAACTTCCACTTTTCTAAATCTTGAGTTTCCAAAACTTGAACATAAAAATCTTTCCTAAATTTTAAAACTCAATCTTTCCTAATTCAACTCTCTCCTAATTTCCCACCTTCCTAAACCATAAGTTTCCCAAAACTTTCAAATCTTTCTTTAAACATTAAGCTTTCAAATCTTTCCTAATTCAACCCTTTCCTAATTCTACCCCTTTCCAAATCTAAGTTTTCAAACCTTATCCTAAACTCAAACCTTTCTTAATCTCAAGATTTTCTAAAACTCTAAAACTTTCTAAATCTTAAACTTCCCAAATTTCAAAAATTTCCAAATTCAAAGTTTTCAAAATTTAAAATTTTCTTAAGTTAAATCTTTCTAAACTTCGAATCTTTCCAAAATTCTTAATTTTCTTAAACTCAAATCTTTCCAAATCTAAAACCTTTCTAAACTCAAAACCTTCCTATTTTCAAAGCTTCCCTATTTCAAACCTTTTCAAATTCTAAACTTTTCAATTTTCAAAACTTTCTGATTTCAAAACCTTTCCTAAAGTAACACTTTCCTAAGTTGAAACTTTTCTTAATTCAAAACTTTCTTAATTTCAAAACTTTCCTAATTCGAAAACTTTCCAAAAATGAAACTTTCTAAATTTGAATCTTTCCTAATTCGAATCTTTCCTAAATCCAATTCTTTCCTAATCTTTCCAAGTCCAACTTTTGAGTCAAATATTTTCTAAACTCCTTCCAAGTCAAGTCAAATCTTTTCTAAGTCTCAAGTCTTTCTTAAGTCAAGGTTTCTAAAACCAAGTCTTTCAAAATCAAATCTTCCAATCAAAGTTCAATCTCTCAATCTTCTAATCCAATTTCCAATTCAATCTCTTTCTTCCAATCAACTCTTCTATTTTCAATCGGACTCTTGTCCGAACTACGACTGACCTGATTCCCCCAAAGGAATATGTAGGCAACCTTCATAGGTGCGGCCACAACACTTTTCAAACTTTTAACTCCATCCTCATGGGTGCGGTCACAACTTCTTTCAAATTTCAAATTCCACAACATTTTTCAAGTTTCCAATTCCAGAAAACCTTTTCAAATTTCCAATTCTACAATCTTATTCAATCTCCAATTCCCTATCTATTTCATGTTTCCAATTTCAAAAATCTATTTTCAAATCTCTATTTCCAATTTCTAAAACTTTCCAATTTCAAATTTATCTTTTCAAATTTCTTTCAAATCAATCTATTTCCAAATCTATTTTTCAATTCTCTTTTCTTACACGTGCATATCATGCATCATGTTAGTTTATTTTTAAACATTGTTTTTCAAAGTGGATAAGATTGAACACTAGTTAGTTAAAGACTCTCGTAGGTGAATCTAGGGTAAATTGACATGTAGTTACTGAAAGGGCGAGGTAGAGCGATGGCTTAGTGCATCTTCCCTACACGTAACCAACCTCCGAACCTAGGATCACTGTTTTCAAAGACCAAAAGAACTTATTTTTCTAAAAAGGGCTAAATATTTTCTAAAGGTTGCCAAACAACCCGTTTTTCCTAAAAAACCCTCTCTTGAGGATGTTTACCAAAATCATTTTCCAAAAACCCTAAGTGTAGTTTTTGGATTATGCTTAGTTTTAAGTGTCCTAACTCACCTTAATCAAGTTAGGTGGCGACTTCGAATCTTTTTCAAAAGCCCTTTATTCAAACCAATTTTCAATTCAAACCTAGTCACACTCATTCTTCTAGGAGGGTAAGTTTTAACGAGAGAGTACAACATTTTTCCCGCTTGTGTGAGTATTCCTCGAGTGCGAAAAATCTAGGCGCGACAGCTGGCGACTCCACTGGAGATTACTTAGAGGGTTAGGTCGTAGTCATGTCTCTTTACCCTTCACCCATGTAGAGTTTTCAATTAACTTGGTTCAATCCTATTCACTTTAAATTTTGAAAACCAAAATTTCAAAATTATTTTCAAAAAACATGCATTTATTCATATTATCTTGTATTATATTTGTCATCCACATACTAACACTTGCATCTTTGTTTTGTAAGTGCGCTTTTTGCTTAAGTTTTATTAACTGCTATGCATGAATGTGATGAACATGATGAATGAGAGTTGTTGGGCTCTTTCCTCCACTTTTAAAAATCACACACACACTGCATGTGCACTTGCATTATTACCCTGATATGTCCTTTCTAGTTAGAAAGGGGGAACGGTATATTGGTTGTAGGCAAGATGCTGTGTCAGTTTCTTCGCCTACGGCCTCTTGATGGTTCCCCCTCTCGGATCACCAACCGATCATGGCACCACCTCGGGGAGTGGGCTTAGGTTTGAGGATCCGGGGACCGAGACTTTTTAGGACGCATTAGTCAACCCTCAACCTCATACTCATATAGACACCATGCATAGCTGAACCTCTGCTGAATTTAAGACACGAGCACCGTTTTCAAAATCACGGAGGAAAGGGCGACTGCTCTTACTTTCATTTATACCTGTCTATTCCTGTTGTCATAATATCTGTATTCTTACTGTTATAATGGTTGTCTAACGACTCATGCATGCACGTCTATTTTGCTATTGCATTTCCTCTCCTTATACTCTTTGCATATCCATGTTCATGCGTTCAATATTTCATGTCAAGATAAGATTTCCAAGTAACTCAAGTCACTGCATTCTCATGCGTATGATCAACCCATTGAGAGTGACACCAAGGTCACTCTCCCTTGCAATAAACCTACCCAAACCGTAAGGGTTCCCATGTAACCCTAAGGACTCATTGCATGCATCTCAATTCATTCCATAAGAGGGGCCCCAATCCCTCTATGCTCACAGAGATAGGGTTGCCAAGAAGACAAGGGGCAACCAATCAGCAAGGTCTCTCAGTGACCTCTTCGACATCAAATCCAAGGAAGGCGAATCCGAAGACTCAAGAGTAGTTTAGGGTCTCCCTTTGTAAAAGTAGATAGGTGGAAGTCCAAAGGAAAATGTCCCCCCCTCCCCCTATTAAAATGTATTTCAATTCTTTTGTATCTAAAACCCAAAATTCAATGTACTTTTTTTACTCTTATGAATGAATGCATGGATGATTGAAGGTTCCTACCTGACGGTAAAGTATCTGCATACAGAGGCAAATCCTCTATCTCCAAAAGTGAGCCAATACATCATGGCTAGTTTCCCTCCTAAAGAGGGGCACCCTAGGGCATGCATTGCATCGATGTCTCCAAGAACCAAACTCTAATTTGTGACTGTTGTCGTCATTATTATAGGTAATGAGTACTTGTCCAACATCCTCCGTAATAGTGAAGGCCATGGTTCACAAGCTTCAGGAGAACATACCATTGGAAAGCGGGAATGTTAGCAGAAACCCCCTGTGCAACCCACTTACCGCAATCTCAGAAGGGACAATTCTTGCCTTAGAGGAGCTCGAATACCAAGATCATTCCTTCCTAACCACGCAATTTTATCAACCCGACATGAACCTAACCATAGGAGTCTTATTGGACCCTTCCCATTATCACCTTGTCCTTACTACATTATTCGAACCTGAACCCATGATCGCTATGGCTCGACCTGAACCTCAAACCAACAACCAAGGAGACATACGACTTAAGCTACCTTTAGTCTTGCCAAAGAAGCCGATTGTGCTCACTACTCTACCTGTCCTCACCAACCCTTCACCTGTGGCAATCCCTTTGCTCATAAACCCAAGGATAATTCTTCCCACCATAACCCAAATGCCAATACCCAGTCCTCATAACATCCCATGGAATTACCTACCTGAGAAGGGCACCAGAGAGCCCATAACAGAAATAAGGGGGATGACTCGGTTAGGGCACCTTTACACCTCTGTTGAAGTGGAAAGAAAAAAGGAGGGGAAGGATAAAGAAGGAGAGTGCTCCAACCAACCAACAAATCAGGAGATGTCAGAATTCACCAAAGCTTTAGGAAAGGTCGATTACGATATCATGGAACAACTTAGGAAAGCCCCATCCCATATTTCGATGTTGGGTTTGCTGCTTACTTCTGAAGTGCACCGGAATGCTTTAATAAAGATCCTCAAGGATGCTCATATGCTTGAGAGTTTCACGCCAGATAATTTACACGACATGGTGAGTCTTATTATGGCCCCAAACATCATCACCTTCTCTGATGATGAGATACCGGCTGATGGAACAGGCTATACCTGGGCTCTACATATTGCTGTAAGGACAAGAGGAAAGATGATAGCCAAAGTATTGATAGATAATGGGTCGGCTTTAAACGTATGCCTGTATTCTACCCTAGAAAGGCTGGGAATGGACCAAACCTATTTGAAAAATAGTGGTATGATCATCCGTGCCTTTGATGGTACTCGGAGGGAAGCCATGGGGGAAATTGAAATGCATGTTGAGATAGGACCAGTAACCTTCACAATTAAATTCCAAGTGTCACACGTTCCGGTTGTCTATAATTTGCTGTTAGGAAGGCCCTGGATTCATTCGGTGGGCGTGGTTCCTTCTAGCCTTCATCAGAAAGTCAAGTTCATCGTGGGCTCCAAGCTAGTCTCTATTTTCACTGAAAAGGAGCTCGTTGTATACAAGGCTAATATCATTGCATCTGACACTGAACTGCCCTCCTGTTTTCAATCATTCAAATATATCACTATTGTGCAGAAAGAAGATTAAGTGGAGCCAAAATATTCTAGGAACTCTCAGATGGTAGTACGGTATTTTAAAGCAAATGGCTTCCATCCGGGCAAAGGCTTAGGGAGATGTTTACAAGGAAGACCTGAAATTATAGAAATACCATCGGCTGAACCCACCTTTGGGTTGGGGTATGAACCCACAAGAAAGGAGAAAATAGAAGCAGCATGAAAGAAGAGGGCTGATAAGAAAGCTGTCATGGAACTCTCAGACCAATTCAAGCAGTTGGACATGGGGGAAGGAATACCTATATTAAGCAGGAAGAAGAGAAAGGTCCAAGAAGAAGCACCCGTCATGACGGCCAGCATCGGAGTAACCCAAGATGGATCCATTCGATCGATGTTGCCAGGCAAGAAGTTGCATAATTGGGCCAGCAAAGACATCATTCGTGCTCGCAAGTTTCGGTACAAAGCCCATTAGAGCGAGATCCTGGAGCAACTGATTCGCCAAAAACAAATTTTGTCCTTTTAAATATATTTGTCTTAACTTTTTAAAATCAAGTTATCAATGAAAAAATATTCCTTTCTTGTTTGATTTATTATACACTATTTTCCATGCCAGGGACCCTTGCATCCGATATCTTACTCAGCTAATCCGGAGAATGCCAATTTTGGTAAATGATGACTTGAACACCGAGTTTGATTACTAACAACTGGGAATTGAAGAAGATGTAAATTTTACAGAGCAGGTGCCAGAAGAAATTCGGGAACAAATAGAAAGACATGAGAATCGTAATACCCCAAACATTGAGGAAACGGAAACTGTTAATTTGGAAAATGAAGGGGATCCAAAAGAGCTTAGAATCAGTACATGCCTAGATCAATGGTAGTGCAAAGAATTGTTGAAACTTTTGCGCGCATACTTGGATGTTTTCGCATGGTCCTATCAAGACATGCCTGGACTAGATGAATCCATTGTGGAACAGAGACTACCCTTGGACCCGCAGATGAAACCCTTTAACCAGAAGCTAAGAAGATTGAAACCTGAATGGAGCCTGAAGATCAAGGAGGAGATGATTAAACAACTCCAGGCAAGATTCTTGCAAGTAGTAGAGTATCCCCAATGGCTGGCCAATGTTGTCCCGGTACCTAAGAAAGATGGCAGGGTGCGGATGTGTATTGACTTTCGGGGTCTCAACAGGGCCAGTCTAAAGGATGATTTTCCTCTCCCACACATAGACTTGCTTGTTGACAACACGGCCGGTCATGGAATGTTTTCTTTCATGGATGGTTTTTTAGGATATAATCAGATCAAGCTAGCTGAGGAGGATCGGGAAAAGATTACTTTCAATACCCCCTAGGGAGTATACTGTTATAAAGTCATACCATTCGGACTCCGCAATGCAGGGGTAACCTACCAAAAAGCCATGGTAACTTTATTCTATGACATGATGCATCAAGAAGTAGAGATCTATGTGGATGACATGATCATCAAGTCCAAGCAGCGGAAAGACCACCTGTTCAACTTACGGAGGGTGTTTGATCGTCTCCGTAGATATTAGCTTAAGCTAAATCCGGCCAAATGCACATTCAGAGTATCTTCAGGGAAATTGCTGGGGTTTATAGTCAATGAAAAGGGGATAGAGGTTGATCCCACCAAAGTAAAGTCCATTGTTGAAATGCCTACACCAAAAGGGGAAAAGGAGGTTCGATCTTTTCTAGGAAAGTTGAACTTTATTAATAGGTTCATCGCCCAAATGACCCACCTGTGCGAACCTATTTTCAAGCTCCTCAAGAAAGACGTTCCAAAAGAGTGGGATGATAACTATCAAATAGTATTTGAGAAAATTAAAGAATATCTTTGAAATCCCCCTATCCTAGTGGTACCAACCCCGGGATGTCCTTTGTTGATGTACATGTCATTATTAGATACTTCTATGGGATGTGTCCTGGGGCAGCATGATGAAACGGGACGAAAAGAGCAAGCCATTTACTAGCTCAGTAAGAAATTTCTACCATATGAAGCGAAGTATTCTAATCTCGAGAAAACCTGTTGCTCATTATCCTGGGCAGCTCACAGGCTTCGACACTGCATGCTTTATCATACCACCTTCCTCATCTCCCAAATGGATCCCCTCAAGTATATATTCGAGAAACCAACCCTGTCCAGCAGAATTGCTCGACGGCACATGATCCTGTCAGAATTCGACATTGTATTCACTACCCGTAAAGCAGTCAAGGGGCAGGTGATAGCTGATTATCTGGCCGAGAACCCCATTGATGATTATCAATCCATGGAGCCCCAATTTCCTGATGAAAATATACTATGCGTTGATGGTGCATCTGAAGAGCAAGAACCGGCCGGGTGGAAGATGTTTTTCGACGGCGCTGCTAACAAAAGGGGAGCCGACATTGGGGCAGTAGTAGTGTAAAGAATAGACAGTCATTATCCTATTGTGGTTAAGCTACAACTTGAACTTTGCACCAATAACATCGCCGAATATGAGGCTTGCATCCTGGCATTAAGATTGGCATTAGAAATGAAGATTGATGAATTGGTTGTTCTCGGCGATTTAGATCTGGTCATTCAGCAATCCAAGGACGTGTACCAAACTCGAGATGCCAAACTTTTCCCGTATCATCAACAGGTCAAAGATTTGTGTCAGCTATTCAAAAGCGTGGATTTTCGTCACGTGCCTCGAATAGAAAACAGCTTCGCCGATGCCTTGGCTACATTAGTTGCAGCAATAAAGGTCGACTGGGGCACCGAAATACCCCTTTATAGATCTTTACCAGGGATGTCCCCTCCTATTTCCTGCACACAACTATTGAACCCCACAAGAAACCATGATTTTATGACATCCAGAGGTATATCCAAGCCAGGATGTTCCCTGATGCAGCAACATAACGTGATAGGAAGACCATTTGTTGTTTGGTGGGACACTACTTCATGGCTGGAAATGAGCTTTTCAGGAGATCATGGTTTGGACCTCTAAGATGTGTCAATACCGCCGAAACCAAAGTCATTATGGACGAAGTGCACGAGGGAGTTTGGAGTCCCCACATGAATGGCCACACGCTTGCAAAGAAGATTCTCCGGACAGGGTATTACTGGTCAACAATGGAGTTGGATTGCATTAGATACGTTCTTCGGTGTCACAAATGTTAGACACACGGGGATAAGATCAAAGCACCACTGACTGAGCTCCGCTCTATGTCAGCCCCGTGGCCTTTTTCTATGTGGGGGATAGATTTGATTGGTCCAATCACTCCTAAAGCTTCCAACGGCCATCGCTTCATCCTAGTCGCCATTGATTATTTCACTAAATGGGTAGAAGCCGTTTCTTATGTTCATGTCACTAAAAGGGTCATGGAAAGGTTCATAAAAAATCATATCATTTGCCGGTATGGGATTCCCGAGTCACTCATTACCGATAATGCTTCCAATCTGAACAACGAGTTGATGTCAAAGTTATGCCAAACATTTCGTATTACACATCGAAATTCGATCACCTACCGGCCTCAGATGAATGGAGCAGTAGAAGCAGCCAACAAGAACTTTAAGAGAATACTCCAAAAAATGATTGACAACTACAGAGATTGGCACGCCAAGCTTCCTTTTGCATTGATGGCTTACCGAACTACTATGAGGGTCTCCACCGGAAGTACCCCTTTCGAGCTGGTCTACGGCACCGAGGCGGTCATCCCTATTGAGATTAAGATTCCTTCTTTACGGATCTTAACAGAAACCAAACTAGATGAAGCAGAATGGATTAAAGACCGGTATGCCCAACTCTGTTTGCTGGATGAGAAGCGGCTAGCTGCAGTTTATCACGCTCAATGTTACAGAAGGCGAATGGCCAGAATGTTTGATAAGAAGGTACGACCTCGATCGTTCCAACCGAGAGATTTGGTGCTCAAGAAGGTGTTCCCCCATCAAGAGGCAGCACAGGAAAAATTTGCTCCAAACTATGAAAGGCCATTTGTGGTAAAGAAGGTCCTGTCCGGAGAAGCTCTTGTTTTGGAGGAAATGGATGGCCAAGAATTCCGTAGCCCATTGAATTCAGATGCTGTCAAGCACTGCTACATATGATTCCGAAAGTTAGGCCTTTGGTTTTTGAGGGGAAGCAATAAAATCTACTTTCTTCATTCTCCACTAATCAATAAGGTATTGTTTCAAGGGTAAAGCTCTATGGACTAAACAATCTAATTCTAGAATGATGAGAGGCCCTCGTTTCATTTTCTCTCCAATTAAAATGCATATATATAACCTTTGTCAAACCCTTAGTGCCAGTTACTTTCTTTCAGAAACATTCCCCAATAAAGTGATCATGTTAAGTCAAAGTAGAGGCACTGGAGATATGCGTAAAAAAAAAAAACCCAAAAAACAAAAAGGGTGGAAAAGCCCCTGAAGTATTACTTTGAGTTTGCACAAACATTGGTATCAATGTCATTGGCCAAAAAGAAAAAAAAAAAAAAAAGAAGCGTGCAATGAGATACCCAAAGAAAGTTGGGAATCTACAGAAAAAGTGTCATTGAACCAAAAACTATTGATGGTGATCACTAGTAGAGTGGTAGGCTTGAGCCTTTTGCTTTTCTTTCAAAAATAAAAACCTACACCACAAACCCTAAAAGTCCTCTCAAATTAGGGTTAAATTGATTAGTCCAAATGAGCTTACTAAAATATACCATTGGCTGGAGAATGATGCAAGTAGCATTTAGGAGCTTCTCAACAGAAACTCGAGACCAAGCTGAGGAAAGAGAGAGAAAGAAGAGAGAAGAGTTAAGTGCTTCCCGAGGATGTGGTGAAAACCCGAAAGGGCGCCATAGGTAAAAAGGTAGGGTTGTGGCAAGATACAAAACTGTCGACCCTGGAGAAAACCTGCAAAGGCGCCTTGGTGTAAAAATGACAGAGCTGGGACTAGTGAAAACCCTCAGGGGCACCAGTAGTAAAAATAGCAAAAAAAAAAAAGGAAAAGGGGGGGATTTAGATATAAGAAATAGCTCGAGCTACTGCATTCCCCAGAAGTTAAGGTGTGAAAGCAACAGTGTAAAAGTCGAAAGATGTCTTGAAAAGCATTCTCTCGGCTTAGCCCAGTTAGGGTTAAAGGAAGCAGGGGTCCCTTTCGCGGGACAATCAGTGAGTCAGAGAATCAAACAAAAGGGAGTTATTTTTTTCATTAAGCTGCAATTCTCATTTAATTTTTCCCAAATTTGTTGCTATACTAATCATGCAGGGAAGTCATACCAAAAGTATGGGAGGTCATGAATTCATAAGATAAAAAGAGGCATAAAACTAAATAAAATATCTTTTTCTACAAATGCAGAAAATAGCAAATCTAAGAGCGAGGGGCACAAATATATCGCTCCCCGTCATTATCAGAGGAGGAATCAACTATGCAGGGATCCACTGGCTCGCCAATCACAAGAGGAGCACTCGAAGAAGTACCAGCTGCAGAAGACCCAGGCCGGCCTTGCTCATAGTCCGCACATCTAGCCAGAAGTATGTCCCTCTCTCGAGTAAGGGACTCCACAGTCTCCCGCAAAGACTGGCCATCCATCATATCACCCACTAGAGAAGAAGAACTGCCTAGAATGCCTCGTGGCTACCTGCGAACCCTCGCAGCACCCAAAGGTGGGTCATCATGTGTCGATCTGACTACTGCTAGCTGCCTCTTCAGTGAAACTATCTCAGCGTCTCTCATCCTCAACCGGTCATGCAACATCCATATCAAACGACGGTTCTCCTGCCGTGACGATGCCCCTGAACAATCATAGCAGTCAAGAAGTCGGTATACCCTACGGGAGGTAAAGGAGTCTCAATGAGAAGATCCCCAAGTCTACTAGGACCTAACACGTAGCGTCGAAGCCAATAATGATAGGCCTCAGTCGCAGAAGGCATGACAAAGAAGGGATCGTCATCATCAACGTGAGGAAGCAAAGATCTCCATGTATCTATAACTTTCTCTACCAATGCTCTAGGGATCGACGCCTCAAAGACAAGAGTAAACTCGGATGCAGATGCTAAATAAGGGATATCCTGACTCCTACCAAGCTGCCACAGAACTCAAATACTAAAGAAAGGAGCAATGCCCTGTAAGCCTGCTAGGGGCACGAAGGCCCTCCTGGAAGGTCGAACTCTCAAGCAATACCTACTGACCAGTCCTGAATACCACCGGACAGTGCCCGACCTCATGCTCTGGAGGTAGTCAGCCCAAGATGCAATGGTCTACAAAAATCTCCCCTCATCTGCCATGACACCCTAAGATCTCGCCAAGGAGTGTATATGGTCAAGTTCAGGATACCATGTATGCTGGAACAACGGTGTAACAAACAAGTGTCCAATCACGCAGAGCTGGAAGAGAGTAGTGCATCCCCGGAAACGAGCGTCAAGGGTTTGCTGGAATCTTGTAAGACTCACGAAGGTCTCCCCTACAATCATAGGAGCATAGGAATGCCCCTTACGGATCAAGGCCAGTGGTGCACAAAGTCGACAGTCCACTAAATCATCTTTTCGGGGGAACACCAAGAAGTTCAGCAAAAGCAAGGCCAAGGCAACCATACGAGAAGCAACCCAATCTTGGGAGGTGTGCCACTCACCCGAATGAACTCACATACTCGTGGGAAACTCAAAACAGGAAAAGAGGAACTCTGTTGGGACATAAGGAAACTAGGGCAAAGAAGAAGACGAAAGAACTGCGTGTCTGAATCCAAGCTGGGACAAAACTACTGTAATACAACCATCCAGAAAGAGAGATCCCACAATGTCAGCAGAAACATCTCGGCAACCAAGAAGAAACCCATACTCGTGAGGAGTAGGGGTAAGCTCGCACTCCCCAAAGCAGAAAAGAGACAAGTCAGGCTGCCAGAAGGGAATCACCACCTCCATGAGCCCGGGAATGAGCCGCACTGATAGAAGTGAAGCTACCTGACGAAAGGACCAGTGGAAGATGTCTTGCTCATCCGGAGGGTAGCTACTATGCCAAGCTCTCAGTCGACTCAAAACCTTGTCTACCATCCTAAAAAGGTAAGCCAATGTAAGAAACGTTAACATGTCATACATGCAATTCCAATAATAGTAAAATAAAATAAACAACTAACACAAACAAAACAAATAAAGGATTTTGAATAACAAATAAAAAACAAAGTTTCTACACATCTTGGTTTTCTAATTTTCGAATCACATCTCAAAGGTTCTCTGCCTTTTTCCTTCAAAAGGATTTTATTTCTACAAGCTTCTTCTAACTCTTTCCCTAATTTCTAAAAATTTCAGCAGAGTCCTGTTTAAAAATGACCCCTACAACACCCACGACATCAACACAAAATACAAAACGTGTACTTTCCAACATAACAACCGCACCCGTGCACATTTTTCAATTTTTTTTAAAAATTTTCAAAACACATATTTTATTTTTTAAATAAATTAATGGTTTTCAAAAGTCTCCTGAAATTTTTCAAAATCACCTCAAATATTTTCTAAAATATTCCAATATTTTTCTAAATTTCAAAGTTTAAAAATTTCATCAATCTCTCAAGTTTTCTTAATTTTTCTAATTTTCTTAATATTTTTCTATTTTTCAAAAAATAAAAAATTCACCGAGTTTTCAAAAAATCACGAAACTTCATACAGTTGTTAAACACATTTTTCTAAGGCATATTGCACAAAAATATAGCCAGAAAACCTAATGCCCAAGTTTGTAGGAACAAATTTCCTATTCCTACAGAAAACCCCCTTCACATATTCACGTATAATCACTCAAATTAAATCAAATAAGCACCAAAATGCAAAAATAACATCACCATCATTTTCAAAACATTCAAACGAAGTTCTATACATTATAATGAACAAAAATTTGAAAACTCACTTTTTGGAAGTTCTTCGGCGAAATCTTCTCTTCCGGCGACGTGGTCTCTTTCTGGCAATCACCTGTGGTCTCCAAGAAGTGCCCCTTCGAGGTTCAAGTCAATTCTCACGCGAAGACTCTCGGATTTGAGAAATCTCTCCAAAATGCCGCGGCTGTTCGAACCAGAAATTTTCTGGTTTTAACTTTAAGCCTGGCGCCACTAGCAAAGGCGCCAGGCCTTTTTTGCCAAAGCAGTGGCACCAGTTGCAAATTCTGGGCAGCTTTGCCATTTTTTCTGCCAAAACTCATTTTCGAAGGCCTTTTTAGCCCGTTATCCGTTTTCGACCCCCGTTGTCGAAAGATTTCTAATGTCCGTCCCTCCGACTGCCTCTCGGTCAACATAGGACTCTTACTTCTATCGTTTTTTGTTTTTGACAAGCAAAGACAGAAAAAGAGGGGCAGCTGTAAGCACCCTATTTTTGACCACTCGGCAGTCTACGCTCTGTCCAGACTTGTACTCAAGTCAATATGGACGTATTCTATTCGAAACCGACTTTCTAAGTCCAAATCCTGTTTGTCCATCGCTTCGTGGGCCCACTAACCTTAAATAAAGGCAAAATGACCAAAATGCCCATAGGGGCATTGTTCTTTCCAATTCCAACTCCAACCCCTCTCTCGAGACAGTTTATTCCTCGAGACAGTTCCAATCAGGCACGTCTTTTCAAAGACGGTAAGTCCCCTTTCCAAATCCCTCTCTCGAGACAGTTTATTCCTCGAGACGGTTCCAATCCAGGCATGTCTTTTCAAAGACGGTAAGTCCCCTTTCCAATCCCTCTCTCGAGACAGTTTATTCCTCGAGACGGTTCCAATCCAGGCACGTCATTTCGAAGACGGTAAGTCCCCTTTCCATTCCCTCTCTCGAGATAGTTTATTCCTCGAGACGGTTCCAATTTAGGCATGTCTTTTCGAAGACGGTAAGTCCCATTTCCAATCCCTCTCTCGAGACAGTTTATTCCTCGAGACGGTTCTAATCAAGGTCCCTTTGGTAACTTCCAGAGAATGCTATTTATAGTGTTCTCAACCTCCCTTTGTCTTTCCAGATCATTTCGAGTCAGTTCCGACAAACTCGGTGCAAAATGATCGTTTTGTCGTTGGTGGGCCGGTCTCTTTTTTCGACCACATCGGCTCTGGGTATCAAACCGGTAGCCTCTTGAGGCTACTTTTGATAGTGTTCTCAGCCTCCTTTTACCTTTCCGGATCATTCCGATTCAGTTCCGGCAAACCCAGTACAAAATGACTGTTTTGCCCCTAGTGGGCCGGTCTCTTTTTTTGACCACATCGGCTCTGGGTATCAAACCGGTAGCCTCCTGAGACTACTTTTGATAGTGTTCTCAGCCTCCTTTTACCTTTCCGGATCATTCCGATTCAGTTCCGGCAAACCCGGTACAAAATGACTATTTTGCCCCTAGTGGGCCGGTCTCCTTTTTCGACCACACCGGCTCTGGGTATCAAACCAGCAACCTATGGGAACATTCTAAATATTGTTTCCAAATCCCAAGTCTTCTTCCAAGACAGTCCGAGTCTGTCCCAGCAGCTTTCTAACCCGATTGACTATTTTGCCCCTAACGGCCCATTCAACCCTTCCAACACGTCCTATCCTCATTTTTCAAGTCAAATACCTTCGGAACACTATTTTAAGTGTTCCTGCTCTTTTCCAGCTTTCTGGGCTATTCCCGGTCCCTTAAACCATTCCCGGACTTTCCGGAGTCATTTCTAGTGAAGCCAGGCCAAAAATTGCATGGTAGTCACTAGTACAGGCACCCAAATCTAGTCAAAGATACGTTGCTTGCCGACCTTAATAGTTTCCTAATTGGCTGGCGCCACTAGGAGCGGCGCCAGAAGGAATTTTGGCCTGGCACCACTGCAACAGGCGCCAGTGTTGTCTAGCCTCTATAAATACAAAGCCTCTTCCAACATTAAAAGGATGCTTAAACTCAGTCTAAAAATCCTATATTTCGATATATAGAGCTCGAGCACCTCCTAAACCCTAGCTTCCCTAGGTTTTCCAAACCCTAGCCACCACACACTAAACCCTAGCCTTCTATACACTCATACACACCCCCATACACTCATACACTAACGTTCAACCCTCCTTCGGAGACTTAAAGAGTTGTAATCTGAAGTTTAAAGATTAAAGGCGGCTCTTAAAGATTGAAGACGAAGATCAAGACAAAGACCGAAGAAAGCAAGTCGCGCAAAATAAACAAGATACAAGTTAGGTTCTCCATTTAAATTTCTGCACTTCCCCCTCTCTTTTCTCTCTCCTAACCCACTTGGGTTTTCTCTGTTTTAATCACCCATCTCTTCCCCCCCCCCTTTCTTTGCATGCTTGAAATAAGGGAATTCTCGATCCATGTGTAGGATTGGGCTATTGGAGGGTCACCGTGTCGGGGGCTTTCTTCTAGTCTAACCAGAGACCACGTGGGTCCGGCCCCCTTGATTACGTGGTGAAGTCTTAGCCTTGTATGTTCACGACCCCAAATTTGCATTGTGCATATCAAGATCTTGCATCTTCCAAAATCGTTTTCAAAGTTGTCTTCAAAATCATTTTTAAACTTGTTTTCAAAATTGCATCAAAATTCTTTTTTCAAAAAAACTTTTTTTCAAAATCACAATCCTAGGGTGATTCTAACTTTTCCATGGCTAGGGTTGGTTTAGGAAAGTGTTACATTCAAAGTGACCAACATGGTCCATATTTTCAACTCTTGTTGTTTTGAAAACCGTTTTCCTAAAGTGGTTCTAGCCCTCTTATGGTTAGAATTGCTTTAGGAAAGTGAGATGTTTTTTACACCTTCCAACAACTTTCTCTTCAAAAATCCCTTCTCCTAAAAATCTCTTTTTCAACATACTTTCCTAAAACTCTCCTTTCCAAAATTATTTTCTAAAAACTCTTTTCAAAAATGTATTTTTTCAAAACTCCCTTTTTCAACTCCTTTCCAAAACACTCTCTTCAAAGTCCACTTTCCAAAAACGTTCCCTAGGTCGCTTTCCTAGAAAAACCCTCTCCAAAAATCTTTCCAAAAATTCTCTTTCCAAAATCTCCCTTATAGAAACTCCCCTCTAGGATTTCCCTTCTAAAAACCTTCGTTTGCAAAAATGCACTTTTCAAAAAAACTCTTGCCTCAGAGCCCAAATCAAACCCTAGAACTCACAATTAGGAAACCTAATTTTCTTTCAAAAAACATGATTTTCAAACTCTGCCCTAAACCTAGGTTTCCAAAATCTCTCATTTTCTACATCCAAACTATACACATTTCCAAAACCTCTTTTCTACGTTAAAATTCTACACTTTCAAATCTAGGGTTTTTTGAATCTCCCTTTCAAATCCTTGCCAAATCCTATCTTCCCTTTAGGAAACCACATCCCATCTTCCCGTTTAGGAAATCAAATCCAATCCTCTGTTTTTTGAAACGAAATCAAACTTTCTCTTTTAGAAACCAAATCCAATCCCTTCCTAATCCAACTCTTTCCTAACTCAAATCCTTCCTAAACTTCCGCTTTTTTAAATCTTAAGTTTCCAAAACTTGAACATAAAAATCTTTCCTAAATTTTAAAACTCAATCTTTCCTAATTCAACTCTCTCCTAATTTTCCACCTTCCTAAACTATAAGTTTGCCAAAACTTTCAAATCTTTCTTTAAACATTAAGCTTTCAAATCTTTCCTAATTCCACCCTTTCCTAATTCTACCCCTTTCCAAATCTAAGTTTTCAAACCTTTTCCTAAACTCAAACCTTTCTTAATCTCAAAATTTTCTAAAACTCTAAAACTTTCTAAATCTTAAACTTTCCAAATTTCAAATCTTTTCAAATTCAAAGTTTTCAAAATTCAAAACTTTCTTAAGTTAAATCTTTCTAAACTTCGAATCTTTCCAAAATTCTTAATTTACCTAAACTCAAATCTTTCCAAATCTAAAACCTTTCTAAACTCAAAACCCTCCCATTTTCAAAGTTTCCCTATTTCAAACCTTTCCAAATTCTAAACTTTCCAATTTTCAACACTTCCTGATTTCAAAACCTTTCCAAATTTCAAATCTTTCCAAATTAAAAGTTTTCAAAATTCAAAACTTTCTTAAGTTAAATCTTTCTAAACTTCGAATCTTTCCAAAATTCTTAATTTTCCTAAACTGAAATCTTTCCAATTCTAAAACCCTTCTAAACTCAAAACCTTCCCATTTTCAAAGCTTCCCTATTTCAAACCTTTCCAAATTCCAAACTTTTCAATTTTCAAAACTTCCTTATTTCAAAACCTTTCCTACTGTATTCTTACTGTTATAATGACTGTCTAACTGCTCGTGCATGCACGTCTATTTTGCTATTGCATTCCCTCTCCTTATACTCTTTGCATATTCATGTTCATGCGTTCAATATTTCATGTCAAGACAAGAGTTCCAAGTAACTGAAGTCACTGCATTCTCATGCATATGATCAACCCGTTGAGAGTGACACCAAGGTCACTCTCCCTTGCATTAAACCTACCCAAACCCTAAGAGTTCCCATGTAACCCTAAGGACTCATTGCATGCATCTCAATTCATTCCATAAGAGGGGCCCCAATCCCTCTATGCTCACAGAGATAGGGTTGCCAAGAAGACAAGGGGCGACCAATCAGCAAAGTCTCTCAGCGACCTCCTCGGCATCAAATCCAAGGAAGGCGAATCCGAAGACTCAAGAGTAGTTTAGAGTCTCCCTTTGTAAAAGTAGATAGGTGGAAGTCCAAATGAAAATGTTCCCCCCCTCCCCCTATTAAAATGTATTTCAATTCTTTTGTATCTGAAGCCCAAAATTCAATGTACTTTTTTTACTCTTATGAATGAATGCATGGATGATTGAAGGTTCCTACCTGACGGTAAAGTATCTGCATACAGGGGCAAATCCCCTATCTCCAAAAGTAAGCCAATATATCATGGCTAGTTTCCCTCCTAAAGAGGGGCACCCTAGGGCATGCATTGCATAGATGTCTCCAAGAACCAAACTCTAATTTGTGACTGTTGTCATCATTATTATAGGTAATGAGTACTAGTCCAGCATCCTCCGTAATAGTGAAGGCCATGGTTCACAAGCTTCAGGAGAACATACCATTGGAAAGCGGGAATGTTAGCAGAAACCCCTTGTGCAACCCATTTACCGCAATCTCAGAAGGGACAATTCCTGCCTTAGAGGAGCCTAAATACCAAGATCATTCCTTCCTAACCACGCAATTTTATCAACCTGACATGAACCTAACCATAGGAGCCTTATTGGACCCTTCCCATTATCACCTTGTCCTTACTACATTACTCGAACCTGAACCCATGATCGCTATGGCTTGACCTGAACCTCAAACCAACAACCAAGGAGACATACGACCTAAGCTACCTTTAGTCTTGCCAAAGAAGTCGATTGTGCTCCTTGAGAGGGGCACCTTAGAGCATGCATTGCATAAAGACTTGTCAAGGTCAAACATTGACTATTTCCTTTTGTTGATTTTAGGTATCTCCCCTCGTTTCCCAGTCTTACAACCATGGAATTGCTTACTCTTGATACCTTAACCCACTTACTAGCAGAGGCAAGAGGAGTCAAGCATAAGATGACCGAAATGGAAGGCATGCTTTCGTCACTCTTATCCCACGCAACCCATGAGCAAGCAGAGTCCTTACAGGCCCAAACCCACGATGGACGAACAAGGATGAAGAAGGAAGACCATGGCTATGCCGCCACCATTGCCTACCAACGACCTCCTTAGGTCGAGAGCCTTGCTCGAATGCCTTCCAAACCAACCCCTAACCAAACACGAGGATTATATAATCTCTCCTTCGGATATCAACCCAGCCCTTCTGGCCCAGCCACCAAAAATTGTCCCATTTTGAAACATAAAACCCAAAGCCCTTTCAATTCCCGAACCATCAACCCGGCTGTGACTTCACCAAAACTTGGTCCCCAATCGTCAAAAACATCTGCAACACCTCCTCGACTTAGGCGAACAAGGGTGAAAAAGCGGACGTTTACTAAACTCGCGTGCTTATAGACCGCAGCTTATTTTGGTCTCTTAGCAGCTGGATATCTGAAACCTATACCTGCCTGACCCAGCCCAATCCTCTGCCTCATTACTTCAAATCTGTAGCAAGTTGTAAGTATCATTCGGATAGCCCAGGACATGACACCGAAGATTGTTTGACCCTCAAGCATAAGATTCAAGACCTGATAGATAACAAGATCATTGGGGTACGACCAAAAAATCCTTCTTCGAACAGCCCTACAAATCTTTCACTGGACCGCATCGTCAACATCATTACGAGGTTTGGAAACAACAAGGTTTGTTTTGCTACATGCCAAGAGATATACTATAAGGATGAGGAGGAGGTGGAATGCGACGATACGGAACAGAGTTATACTCGGTTATGATGCAACCCCGATAAAATGCTGATCCCCGAGGACCAACTCGCATATGAATCTGTGAAGAAAATTAACCAGTGTCGCGCCTAGATTTTTCGCACTCAAGGAATACTCACACAAGTGGAAAAAATGTTGTACTCTCTCGTTAGAACTCACCCTCCTAGAAGAAAGAGTGCGACTAGGTTTGAATTGAAAATTAATTTGAATGAAGGACTTTTGAAAAAGATTCGGAGTCACCACCTAACTTGATTAAGGTGAGTTAGGTCACCTAAAAACTAAGAATAATATGAAGACTACACTTAGGGTTTTGAAAAAGGTTTTTGAAAATACCACCTCAGGAGAAGGTTTTTAAGAAAACAGATTGTTTGGCAACCTTTGGAAAACATTTAGCCCTTTTTAGAAAAATAACTCCTTTTGGTCTTTGAAAACAGTGATTCTAGGTTCGGAGGTTGGTTACGTGTAGGGAAGACGCACTAAGCTATCACCCTACCCCGCCCTTTCGGTACCTACATGTCAATCTACCCTAGATTCACCTATGAGAGTCTTTAATTAACATACGTTCAATCCTACCCACTTTGAAAAACAATGTTTATAAATTATATGATGCATGATATGCAAGTGCAAGTTAAGAGAATTGAAAAATAGAAATTGATTTGATTTGAAAATAGATTTGAAGAGATGGAATTGAAATTGGAAAGTATGAAAATTTAAAAATAGAAATTTGAAAATAGAAATTTTGAAATTGGAATTTTGAAAATAGATTGGAATTTGAGATTTGGAAAGATTTTGGAAACCACACCCATGAGGGTGGAATTGAAAGTTTGAAAAGTGTTGTGACCGCACCTATGAAGGTTGCCTACGTATCCCTTTAGGGGAATCAGGTTAGTCGTAGTTCAGACCGGAGTCCGATTGAAAAGAGATTGACTTGAAGAGAGAGATTGGATTGGAAGAAAGAGATTGAATTGAAAATTGGATTTGATTTGAAATTAGAAGAGGAGATTGGAAATTGAAATTGAGAAGATTGGACTTTGATTTGAAGAGATAGATTTGGACTTGTTTTGAAAAAGAGAAGGTTTAAGAAAACCTAGACTTAGGAAAGAGAAGAGACTTAGGAAAGATTTGACTCGGCTTCGAAGATTTGGAAAGATTAGATTTTAGGAGATGTACGAATTAGGAAATGTTCAAATTAGGAAACTGTTGTTTTTGGAAAGTTTGAAATTAGGAAAGTTTTCATTTTAGGAAAGTTTTGAAATTGGAAAGCTTCGAGTTTAGAAAGTTTTCGAAAAAGGAAAGGTTTTAAGATTAGGAAAGTTCCCAAAGTAGGAAAGTTTTGAAAATCGGAAAGTTTTGTTTCAAGAAAGGTTTTGAAATAAGAAAGTGTTGAGTTTAGAAATGTTTTAAATTAAGAAAGTTTAGTTTAAGAAAGACTTAGAATTTATAAAGTTTCAAGTTAAGAAAGTTTTGAATTTTGGAATGCTTTGAAAAAGAGAAGTTTTGAAAGTGGAAAAGTTTAGAAAACAAGGAAGTTTTGAAAATAAGAATGTTTTGAGTTTAGAAAATTTTAGATTTGGAAAGATGTTGAAGTTTTGGAAAGTTTAGAATTTTGGAGAGATTTATGTTTAGAAAGATTTAACTTGAGAAAGTTTCAGATTTAGAAAGTTTTGAATTTGGAAAGATTTGAAATTTGGAAAGTTTAAAATTTAGAAAGTCTTAAAGTTTTTTAGAAAATCTTAAGATTAGGAAAGGTTTGAGGTTAGGAAAAGTTTGAAAGCTTAGATTTGAAAAGTTAAGATTTGAAAAGAGGGTAGAATTAGGAAAGGGTTGAATTAGGAAAGATTTGAAAGTTGAGTTTTAAAACTTAGGAAAGATTTGTATGTCTATGTTTTGGAAACCTAAGGTTTAGGAAAGTGAAAGATTAGGAAGGAGTGGAATTAGGAAAGAGTTGGATTGGGAAGGGATTGGATTTTGTTTCGAAAAGAGAAGATTTGATTTTGTTTCCAAAAACGGAGGATAGGATCTAGTTTCCTAAACGGGGAGATTTGATTTGGTTTCTTAAAGGGAAGATAGGATTTGGCTAGGATTTGGAAAGGGAGATCCTAGAAACTATAGATTTGAAAAATTATAGTTTTGACATAGAAAATAAGTTTTGGAAACATGTATAGTTTTGATGTAGAAAACAAGAGGTTTGGGGCAAAGTTTGAAAACCATGTTTTTGGAAAGAAAATTAGGGTTTCCTAATTGTGGGTTCTAGGGCTTAACTTGGGCTCCAAGGACGAGGTTTTTGGAAAGCACGTTTTTGGAAATGAAGGTTTTCTAGAAGGGAATCCTAGGGAGGAATTTCTAGAGGAAAGATTTTGGAAAGAGAGTTTTTGGAAAGATTTTTGGAAAAAGTTTTTCTAGGAAGGTTTTTGAAAAGTGTGTTTTTGGAAACATAGATTTTGGGAGGAAAAATCCTATAGGGGAGTTCCTAGAAGGAAGATTTTGGAAAGAGATTTTTTGGAAAGATTTTTGGAGAGAGTTTTTCTAGAAAGGTTTTTGGTAGAAGATTGTTAAAGAGAGTTTTTCGAAAGATTTTTGGGGAACGTTTTTAGAAAGTGGATTTTGGGGAGAGGATTTTGGAAAGGAGTTGAAAAAGAGAGTTTTGAAAAATAGATTTTGGAGGGAGTTTTTGAAAACAACTTTGGAGAGGAGAGTTTTAGGAAAGTATGTTGAAAGAGAGATTTTTAGGAGGAAAGATTTGGAAAGTATGAAAATGCCTCACTTTCCTAAAGCGATTCTAGACATAAGAGGGCTAGAACCACTTTAAGAAAGTGGTTTTGAAAACAATAAGGTTTGAAAATATAGACCAAAAAGGTCACTTTTAATGTAACACTTTCCTAAAGCAACCCTAGCCATGGAAAGGCTAGAATCACCTTAGAATTGTGGTTTTGAAAACAAGTTTTTGAAAAAGAGATTTTGATGCAATTTTGAAAATAAGTTTGAAAACGATTTTGAAAACGAGTTTGAAAACGAATTTTGGAAGATGCAAGACTATGATATGCACAATACAATTTGGGGTTGCGAACATACAAGGCTAAGGCTTCACCACATAGTCAAGGGGGCCGGACCCACGTGGTCTTTGGTTAGACTAGAAGAAAGCCCTCAACACGGTGACTCTCCAATAGCCCAATCCTACACATGGACCGGGAATCCCCTTGTTTCAAGCATGCAAAGAAAGGGGGGAAAGAGATGGGGGATTAAAATAGAGAAAACCCAAGTGGGTTAGGAGAGAGAAGAGAGAGGGGGGAAGTGCGGAAAATTTAAATACGGAGCCTACCGTATGCTTTGTTTATTTTGCGCGCCGTGCTGTCTTCGGTCTTCGGTCTTCGGTCTTCGGTCTTCGTCTTGATCTTCACCTTCAGTCTTCAAGAGTTGTCTTCAAGCTTTGGATTGCAGCTCCTCAAGTCTTCAAAGGATGGTTGAAGGCTAGTGTATGAGTGTATGGGGGTGTGTATGAGTGTATAGGAGACTAGGGTTTGTATAGGGTGGCTAGGGTTTGGAAAACCTAAGGTGGCTAGGGTTTTTGAGGTGCTCGAGCTCTGTATATCAAAATATATGATTTTTGGGTTGAGTTTGCGGATCCCACTCACGTTGAATGAGGCTCTGTATTTATAGAGGTTGGACAAACCTGGCGCCTGTTGCAGTGGCACCAGGGCAAAATTGCTCTTGGTGCCACTCCTAGTGGCGCCAGGCCAATTCTTGGCTTGGTGCCACTACTAATGGTGCCAGCCAGTTAGGAAACTTTGTAAGTCAGCAAGCAATGTATCTTTGACTAGATTTGGGCGCCTGTACTAGTGACTACCATGCAATTTTGGCTTGGCTTCACTAGAAGTGACTCCGAAAAGTCCGAGAATGATTTAAAGGAGCCGGGAATGACCTGGAAAGCTGGAAAGGAGCAGGAACACTTAAAATAGTGTCCTGGAGGCATTTGACTTGAAAAGTGAGGATAAAATGTGTTGGAAAGGTTGACCGGGCCTTTAGGGGCAAAACGGTCAATCGGACCGGGAAACTGCAGGGACAGACTCGAATTGTCCCAGAAGAAGACTTGGGATCTGGAAACATTATTCAGAATGTTCCCAGAGGCTGCCGGTTTGATTCCCAGAGCCGGCGTGGTTGGAAAAGGAAACCGGCCCACTAGGGGCAAAACGGTCATTTTGTACCAGGTTTGCCGGAACTGACTTGGAATGATCCGGAAAGGCAAAGCAAGGTTAAGAACACTATGAAAAGTAGTCTCAGGACGTTACAGGTTTGATACCCAGAGCCGGTGTGGTCGAAGAAGGAGACCGGCCCTCTAGGGGCAAAACGGTCATTTTGTACCGGGTTGGCTGGAACTGACTCGAAATGATCCGGAAAGGTAAAGGAAGGTTGAGAATACTATAAAAAGTATTCTCAAGACATTACCGATTTGATACCCAGAGCCGGTGTGGTTCCCGGGGCATTCGGATGCCTAGGGGCAAAATGGTCATCTTGACTGGAAAGTCTCGGAAAAGGTCCAAAGGACAGTTTGGTCATTTTTCACCAAAGTGGGTTAACAGACACTGGTGTTGACCTGGGTTTTGAGTGTTTCCGCCACTCTAACGGCAGCCGTCGTGACACAAGGGTTTGTTGCCAATTCCCTATATCGACCTATTTGTGAGTATTTCGACTACTCTAACGGTTTTGTGAGTAGTTTCGCTACTCGGACCGTCTCGAGGAATAAACTGTCTCGAGAGAGGGATTGGAAAGGGGTCTTATCGTCTCCGAAGAGACGCGCCTGGATTGGAACCGTCTCGAGGAATAAACTGTCTCGAGAATGGGATTGAAAAGGGGACTTATCGTCTCCGAAAAGACGTGCTTGGATTGGAACCGTCTCAAAGAATAAACTATCTCGAGAGTGGGATTGGAAAGGGGTCTTACCGTCTCCAAAGAGTTGTGCCTGCATTAGAACCGTCTCGAGGAATAAACTGTCTCGAGAGTCGGATTGGAAAGGGGACTTATCGTCTATGAAGAGACGTGTCTGGATTAGAACCGTCTCGGGGAATAAACTGTCTCGATAGTGGGATTGGAAAGGCGACTTATCATCTCCGAAGAGACGTGCCCGGATTGGAACCGTCTCGAGGAATAAACTGTCTCGAGAGTGGGATTGGAAAGGGGTCTTACCATCTCCGAGTAGACGTGCCTGGATTAGAACCGTCTCAAGGAATAAATTGTCTCGAGAGTGGGATTGGAAAGGGGACTTATCGTCTCCGAAGAGACATGCCTGGATTTGGAACCGTCTCGAGGATTAAACTGTCTTGAGAGAGGGATTGGAAAGGAAAGGACAATGCCCCTAAGGGCATTTTGGTCATTTTGCCTCTATCTGGGCCTGACAGGCCCGCGAAGCGATGGACAGATGAGATTTGGACCTAGAGAATTGGTGTCGATTGGAATATGCCCACAATGACTTGAAAACAAGTCTGGACGGAGTGTAGACTGCCGAGCGGTCAAAAATGGGGTGCTTATAACCAGGAGTTATCCAAACTAGGTAATAAAAATCTCCCATTGTGTACACCCGAAGAGCATCGAGCCCCAATTGGAGGCCAAAGCAGAAAACCCCAGGCACGACCTATCGAGCTGGATGAATACGAGTCGCCCGAATGGTTTGTTAGAGATACTCCGGAGCAACCAAATGAAGGCAAGACAATCAAGAAAGCTGACTATTGCATCACCACCGCCAACTCGCTTGGAACTCCGAGTGAAGCATCTACCTATCCTGCCATGGCTGAAAATCTCAACCGTGGATAGAATGCAGATGAGGGCACAGGCCCAAGACCTTACTAAAAATGGGTTCCTTACACAAGTGTACAAGAGTGGGGTGTTCTCACCCACTTTCTTTCTATCCCTTTCACTTTCAGTTTTTAAATTAATGCTTACATTTTCATATTGTTTAAGAATTTTATGATTTTCGTAAAAATGATAATAATAATCAAATGACAGTCTTTTATTCCATTGTTGTTGTCATGTCTTCCCTAGGGAATAGTGACTACTTTCTACGCAAGGGGCATGGTGTGTCTTATGGAATGATCCAACTTGAAGGGATGATAGCATGAGTTAACCACTTGCCAAATGATCAGCCTTCCACAGAGAGAGAGAACAAGGATAAGTGACGATACTACCTAAAGGTAGCACTTACAGGACTCCGAAACTAAGCGATGTGTGGCCAGTTTATCAAAATGAATAGGAGCCATCTTTCACTTCCCCACATATAAATAAAAGGAATGAATCACTAATAAATAAACCAATGTACTCATATTCCCTTTGCTTAACCCCTAGTGCCTCGCGAAAAGTGAAAATTTTCTTTGTCAACCCTGATCCAAGACTGTCCTCCCCACACTGGGGCAGACAATAGTTGAAAACTCTAGGAATGATACCCACCCCGCTGTGCTAAGACAGCAATGAAAACTCTATGGATCAAGCAATCAAATTCAAAGTGAAGAGAGGCCCTCATTTCATTTCCCATACAATCAAAAGCAACCCCTTGCCAAACCTGTTGAGCCATCTATCCTTTTCTCAAGAAAGCCCCAACCTAAGATCACCGCTCACACTGGGTAGATTGAACTGCCAAGGAAAATATGTAAGGGAAAAGGGTCAAAGAATTATTCATTTTATAAAGGAGAAGAAAGGACAAAGTAAAGGAAAAAGTTGCCAAGGGGCAAGAGGCCAAAAAATAAAATAAAAATCTATTTACAGAAAGGCCTGAAGAAAATCATGATTGAATCATCTTTAGAAGCGTGATAAGAAGAACAAATAAGAAGAAAGTCATGTTTATATCAAAAAATATATAGAAAGGGTGAAAGAACAAGGTCATTTTCACCCTGAGAAGTCATGTAAAAAGTAAGGAGGAAATTTAAAGGTGATCCTATGTTACAAGGAAACCCAATAGAAACAATAGGTTCGAGCCTTTATCATTTTCTTGCAAAACCCTGAAACCATGGCCTACATTATAACCCTATTAAAGTCCCCTCTGATTGAAAGCAGATCGCTTGATCTAAACAAGCTAGATACGCTGCCAAAGCTAAAGAAGGATGCTAATCCGACTGAAAAGTAGTCAAAGATGGTATGGATCTAAATCCTATTACAAAACAACATTAAATTTGAGCCTGCATATCCCGTTGTTTCTGAAACCCCCATAACCTAGCCTACATTACGGTCCCAAACAAAGTCTCCTCGAATTGAAATGGCTGGGCACTCATCGCTCTACCAAAGGTCAGGCAAGCTGTTGCTAAAAGCCCGAGAGTCGAGAGTCCCAGCCCAATAACCCTATACACTAACCCTAAGACAGAAAGTTGGAGGCGATCGAGAGGTTGAGAAAGGTGTGAAGTGCTATCATCCAATCAAAGTGGGGTTGAGGCAGAGGAGAGGCTAGACTCCCAAGGAGGAGAGAGTTACCATTCCCAAGATTATAAGTCTAACAGCACCTTGTGCCATTCTATTAACATATTTCTAACCTGTGCATATGTTAAAAAAAAAAAAAAAACAGAAATCAGCATGGGCTTCGCACACATAGGATATAACTCCCTGTAGAAATAAAAGTCATCGACATCAACTCATGTAATAGATATCTAACATCATCGTACATGACATGCATCTAATCATAGGCCTAGCTACAAAGATCATAAATATATCTATCTGTCCATACATCTGAATACCATAAATATCCATCCTTATACAAAACTTGCAAAATAAAACTATCTAACATCAATACATCTCAGGAACGAGGGGAAAAAGAGGATTAGAATCTCTACTAGGGGTATCTATCACAGGTTGAACTCGATATCACCTAGATCAAAATCTCTAAAACCCGGCATCGGAGGAGGGGGATAACTACTCGAAGCACAACCATCCTGCAAGGAAGATAGAACCGAAATCAGCTGCAAACAAAATGAACTAAGCAACATCAACGCAATAAGGAGCAAAGAGAGAATAACTTACCCCCCCCCCCCCCCCCCACCTAGCTGAGATAATTGAGTTGTCAGGGAAGCAACCTCGGCCTGGTACTGATCCTGCTCCATCTGGTACTGATCTCTCTGGTCTCTCATAGCAGTAAACTCAGCCTAGGGCACATATCCTCCAGCTCGGCGCCACAGGTCAACCACCTAATCGCCAACAGTGTACCCGCCGACTACTACCTCAAACCGGGTGAAGGCACAGACCGAATGAGCCCCAAAGTGCGCAGCATAATCTGTATCTGGAGGGAGCAAGAACTCGGCACCTGGCTGATGCTCCTGGTAAGGGATAGGCACTCCCGCCACCAAGGCTCCAAACATATACTCCGGCGGATCCCCTGCTGATCGGAACTCCTCATGAAACTGCCGCCAATGTCGCTCTCCAAGAGAGGACTCCCAAGTGTCATCACTGAGAAAGGTAGCTCTCGACAGGGACAACGAGACCAAGTATCAGACTGTCTCGTAATGGACTGAAGCCGACAAAATGAAAGGTCCCGGTCTCCCCGAACCACCTCTCAACAAGTTCCAATACCAAATGCCGGTTCAGGCAGTTAGCCTGTAATCCCATAAAGGCGCCAAATCCGATCTCTTCCAAGAAGGCACGATATGATGGGGCCGCCCGCTGCAAGGTAACAAAAACCTGATGAACAACCCCTCTAAAAGTTGTATGTACCCGCAGAGGAGGCAAATGCTGTCTAGAGTACACACTAGGGTGGTAAGCCAGATCCCCGAGCAGTGGAACGTTTGGTATCTGCAGATCTCCCAAGTCGGCATCCGTCTGCCTATGCTTGGAAGAAGCTCTCTTGTAGCCGGTCACCTGATCCCCAGGGCTCGGTACCTCCTCCTCGGCATCAATCTCCTCGGCAAAAGCCTGCTCAACAAGAGGCAAAGGGTCGACAGGTAGCCTACTCCCCTGCTCACTCTGACTGGAGGAAGATCGTCCGGTAGATCGTCAACTACCTCTAGATCGACTAGAGCCGCCAGTAGAAATTGCCCGGGCAGCCTTCCCTGAACAGCGTCTCCTCTTAGAACCGTTATTACCCGCGTCTGCCATCCTGAAAAGGTAAGCCAAGGTAAGAGACGTTAACATGTCATACATGCAATTCAAATAATAGTAAAATAAAATAAACAACTAACACAAACAAGAAAAATAAAGGATTTCAAATGATAAAACAAATTTCCTACATGCACATCTTGATTATTCAACTTCAAATCTCAAGGGTTTTCTGTCTTTTTCCTTCGAAGAGATTTTATTTCTAAAACTATAACCAACTCTTTCCCTAATTTCTAAAAAAAAAAAATCGGCAGAGTCTCGTTTAAAAATGGCCCCTACAACACCCATGACATCAACACAAAATACAAAACGTGCACTTTCCAACATAACGATCACATAACAACCGCACTCGCGCACATTTTTCAATTTTTCAAAATTTTCAAAACACATGTTTTATTTTTCAAATAAATCAATGGTTTTCAAAAGTCTCCCGAAATTTTTCAAATTCACCTCAAATGTTTTCTAAAATATTCAAAATTTCAAACTTTAAAAATTTCATCCATCTCTCAAGTTTTCTTAATTTTTCTAATTTTCTAAATATTTTTCTATTTTCCAAAAATCAAAACTTCACCGAGTTTTCAAAAAATCATGAAACTTCATACGGTTGTTAAACACATTTTTCTAAGGCACATTGCACAAAAACATAGCCAGAAAACCAAATGCCCAATTCTGTAGAAACAAATTTCCTATTCCTGCAAAAAACCCTCTTCGCATAATCATGAAAGATCATTCAAATTCAATCAAACAGCCACCAAAATGCAAAAACAACATCACCAAAGTGTTCAAAACATATCAAAACATCAATTTCCACTATTCACATGATTCAAACGAAGTTCTACACATCAAAATCAACAAAATTTGAAAACTCACTTTTTGGAAGTTCTCCGGCGAAATCTTCTCTTCCGGTGACTTTTCCGACGACGCGGTCGCTTTCCGGCAATCACCCGTGGTCTCCAAGAAATGCTCCTCCAATGTCCAAGTCAACTTCCTCGCAGTGCCTCTCAGATTTGCGAAAACTCTCCAATATCCCGTAAGCATTCGAACCAGAATTTTCTCGTTTAAGGCTGGCGCCAATAGCAGAGGCGCTAGGCCTTTTTTGCCACAGACGCCACTGCTAGTGATGCCATGTTCAAATTCTGGGCAGCTTTGCCCTTTTTCCTGCCAAAACTCGTTTTCGAAGGCCTTTTTGCCCCGTTGTCAGTTTTTGACCCCTGTTGTCGAAAGATTTCTAATGTCTGTCCCTCCGACTGCCTCGCGGTCAACATGGGACTCTTCTATCGTTTTGTCTTTGACAAGCAAAGACAGAAAAAGAGGGGCAGCTGTAAGCACCCCATTTTTGACCGCTCGGCAGTCTACACTCCGTCCAGACTTATTTTTAAGTTATTGTGGGCGTATTCCAATCGAAACCGATTTTCTAAGTCCAAATCCCGTTAGTCCATTGCCTCGCGGGCCCACCAGGCCCAAATAGAGGCAAAATGACCAAAATACCCTTAGGGGCATTGTTCTTTCCAATTCCAACTCCAATCCCTCTCTCGAGATGGTTCCAAATCAGGCACGTCTTTTCGAAGACGATAAGTCCCCTTTCCAATCCCTCTCTCGAGACAATTTATTCCTCGAGATGGTTCCAAATCAGGCACGTCTTCTCGAATACGGTAAGTCCCCTTTCCAATCCCTCTCTCTCGACAGTTTATTCCTCGAGACGGTTCCAATTAGGCACGTCTTTTCAAAGACGTTAAGTCCCCTTTCTAATCCCTCTCTCTTGACAGTGTATTCCTCAAGACGGTTCCAATTAGGCACGTCTTTTTGAAGCCGATAAGTCTCCTTTCCGATCCCTCTCTTGAGACAGTTTATTCCTCGAGACGGTTCCAATCAGGCACGTCTTTTCGAAAATGGTAAGTTCCCTTTCCAATCTATCTTTTGAGACAGTTTATTCCTAGAGACGGTTCCAAATCAGGCACGTCTTTTCGAAGACAATAAGTCCCCTTTCCAATCCCTCTCTCGAGACAGATTATTCCTTGAGACGGTTCCAAATCAGGCACATCTTTTCGGAGACGATAAGACCCCTTTCAAATCCCTCTCTTGAGGCAGTTTATTTCTCGAGACGGTTCCAACTCAGGCACATCTTTTCGAAGACGGTAAGTCCCCTTTCCAATCTCTCTCTCAAGATAGTTTATTCCTCGAGACGGTTCCAAATCAGGCACGTCTTTTCGAAGACGGTAAGTCCCCTTGCTAATCCCTCTCTCGAGACAGTTTATTCCTCGAGACGGTTCCAATCAGGCACGTCTTTTCGAAGACGATAAGTCCCCTTTCCAATCCCTCTCTAGAGACAATTTATTCCTCAAGACGGTTCTAGATCAGGCTCGTCTTTTCGAATGGTAAGTCCCCTTTCCAATCTCTCTTTCAAGACAATTTATTCCTCGAGACGGTTCCAAATCAGGCACGTCTTTTCAAAGACGGTAAGTCTCCTTTCCAATCCCTCTCTCTCGATAATTTATTTCTCGAGACGGTTCGAATCAGGCACGCCTTTTCCAAGACGATAAGCCCCCTTTCCGATCCCTCTCTTGAGACAGTGTATTCCTCGAGACGGTTCTAATCAGGCACGTCTTTTTGAAGCCGGTAAGTCTTCTTTTCGATCCCTCTCTCGAGACAGTTTATTCCTCGAGACGGTTCCAATCAGGGCCTCTTCAGTAACTTCCTGAGAATGCTTATTATAGTATTCTCAACCTTTCCTTATCTTTCCAGATCATTCCAAGTCAATTCTGGCCAACCTGGTATAAAATGACCGTTTTGCCCCTGGTGGGCCGGTCTCCTTTTTCGACCACACCGGCTTTGGGTATCAAACCAGTAACCTCCTGAGAATGCTTCTTATTGTATTCTCAACCTTTTCTTATTTTTTTGAATCATTCCAGTCAGTTCTGGCCAACCTAGTACAAAATGACCGTTTTGCCCCTAAAGGCCCAGTCTCCTTTTCCGACCACACCGGTCTGGGTATCAAACCAGTAACTTTTTGAGACTGCTTTTTATAGTGTTCGCAACCTCCCTTTACCTTTTCAGATCATTCCGAGTTAGTTCTGGCGAACCCGGTATAAAATGACCGTTTTACCCCTAGTGGGCCGGTCTCCTTTTTCGACCACACCGACTCTGGGAATCAAACCAGCAACCTTTGGGAATATTATGAATAATGTTTTCAAATTCCAAGTCTTCTTCTGGGACAGTTTGAGTCTATCCCGACAACTTCCCGATCCAATTGACTGTTTTGCCCCTAAAGGCCCGGTCAACCCTTCCGACACATCTTATCGTCATTTTTCAAGTTAAATACATCCAGGACACTATTCTAAGTGTTCCTGCCCCTTTCCGGCTCTTCCGGGCAAATCCCGGTCTTCCAAAATCATTCCCGGACTTTCCGGAGTCACTCCTGGTAAAGCCAGGCTAAAAATTACATGGTAGTCACTAGTATAGGCGCCCAAATCTAGTCAAAGATACGTTGCTTGCCGACCTTAAATATTTCTTAAATGGCTGGCACCACTAGTAGTGGCGTCAAGCCAAAACTTGGCCTGACGCCACTGCTACAGGCACCAGTGTTGTCTAACCTCTATAAATACAGAGTCTCTTCCAACGTGAAAAGGGTCCGTGAACTCAATCTAAAAATCCTATATTTCGATATACAAAGCTCGAGCACTTCCTAAACCCTAGCTACCATACACTAAACCCTAGCCTCCTATACACTCATACACACTCCCATACACTCATACACTAGCCTTTAACCCTCCTGCGAAGACTTGAAGAGTTGCAATTTGAAGTTTGAAGATCGAAGGCTACTCTTGAAGATTGAAGACGAAGATCATGATCGAGACCGAAGAAAGCAAGGTGCGCAAAATAAACAAGATACAAGGTAGGTTCTCTATTTAAATTTCCGCACTTCCCCCTCTCTCTTCTCTTTCCTAACCCACTTGGGTTCTCTTCTATTTTAATCCCCTATCTCTTTCCCCCCCTTTCTTTGTATGCTTGAAACAAGGGAACTCCCTGTCCATGTGTAGGATTAGACTATCGAAGGGTCACTGTGTCGTGGGCTTTCCTCTAGGCTAACCGGAGACCACGTGGGTCTGGCCCCCTTGATTATGTGGTGAAGCCTTAGCCTTGTATGTTCACGACCCCAAATTGTATTGTGCATATTATGATCATGCATCTTCCAAAAATCATATTCAAACTCGTTGTCGCGCTTAGATTTTTTGCACTCGAGGAATACTCACTCAAGCGGGAAAAATGATGTACTCTCTCGTTAGAACTCACCCTCCTAAAAGAATGAGTGCGACTAGGTTTGAATTGAAAAATTGATTTGAATAAAGGGTTTTTGAAAAAGATTCGGAGTCGCCACCTAACTTGATTAAGGTGAGTTAGGTCACCTAAAAACTAAGAGTAATCCGAAGACTACACTTAGGGTTTTTGAAAACAATTTTGGAAAACATCCTCAAGAGAGGGTTTTTTTAGGAAAACGGGTTGTTTGGCAACCTTTTGAAAACATTTAGCCCTTTTTAGAAAAACAACTCCCTTTTAGTCTTTGAAATCAGTGATTTAGGTTCGGAGGTTGGTTACATGTAGGGAAGACGCACTAAGTTATCACCCTACCCTGCCCTTTCGGTACCTACATGTCAATCTACCCTAGATTCACCTATGAGAGTCTTTAATTAACATATGTTCAATCCTATCCACTTTAGAAAAATAATGTTTGAAAAGAAACTAACATGATGCATGATATGCAAGTGTAAGTTAAGAGAATTGAAAAAAATAGATTTGAAAATAGATTTAAAGAGATGGAATCGAAATTGGAAAGTTTGAAAACTGAGAGTAGAAATTTGAAAATAGAAATTTTGAAATTAGAATTTTGAAAATAGATTGGAATTTGAGATTTGAAAAGATTTTGGAAACTACACCCATGAGGGTGGAATTGAAAGTTTGAAAAATATTGTGACCGCACTTATGAAGGTTGCCTGCATATCCCTTTGGGGGAATCAGGTCAGTCGTAGTTCGGACCGGAGTCCGATTGAAAAGAGATTGATTTGAAGAGAGAGATTGAATTGAAAGAAAGAGATTGAATTGAAAACTGGATTTGATTTGAGATTAGAAGAGGAGATTGGAAATTGAAATTGAGGAGATTGGAAATTGAAATTGAGAATATTGGACTTGCTTTGGAAAGATTGATTTTGGAAAGACTTGATTTTAGGAAACCTAGACTTAGGAAAGAGAAGAGACTTAGAAAATATTTGAGTTGACTTGGAAGGTTTAGGAAATTAGGGAAGATTGGATTTAGGAAATGTTTGAATTAGGAAAGGTTCGATTTAGGAAAGTTTCAACTTAGGAAAGCTTTGAATTTGGAATGTTTCAACTTTAGGAAAGTTTTGAATTAAGAAAGTTTCGAATTAGGAAAGTTTTCAAATTAGGAAATTTTTTGAAATAGGGAAGTTTTGAAAATAGGAAAGTTTCGAGTTTAGAAAGTTTTCGAAAATGGAAAGGTTTTAAGATTAGGAAAGTTCCCAAATTAGGAAAGTTTTGAAAATCGGAAAGTTTTGAATTTAGAAATGTTTTGAATTAGGAAAAGTTTAGTTTAAGAAAGGCTTAGAATTTAGAAAATTTCAAGTTAAGAAAATTTTGAATTTTGTAATGTTTGAAAAAAGGTAAGTTTTGAATTTGGAAAGCTTTGAAAACAAGGAAGTTTTGAAAATAAGAAAGTTTCGTTTTAGGAAAGGTTTGAAAAAGGAAAGTTTTTAGTTTAGGAAATGTTTGAATTAAGAAAGTTTTGAGTTTAGAAAAGCCATAGATTTAGAAAGATTTTGAAGTTTTGGAAAGTTTAGAATTTAGAAAGTTTGGAAGTTTAGAAAGATTTAACTTGAGAAAGTTTCAAATTTAGAAAGTTTTGATTTTAGAAAGACTTGAAATTTAGAAAGTTTAGGATTTAGAGAGTTTTAGAGTTTGAATTTTAGAAAGTCTTGAAATTAGGAAAGGCTTGAATTTGGAAAGTTAAGATTTAGAAAGGGGGTTAAATTAGGAAAGGGTTGAATTTTAGAATTTTAGGAAAGATTTTTATGTTCAAGTTTTGGAAATTTAAGGTTTAGGAAAGTGGAAATTTGGGAAGGATTTGAATTAGAAAAGAGTTGGATTTTGAAATTTAAAGAAAGATTTAGAGTTTAGGTTTAGGAAACTTATGGTTTAGGAAGGTAGGAAATTAGGAAGAAGTTGAATTAGGAAAGGTTTGGGATTTATTTCCCAAAACGGAGGATTGGATTTCGTTTCCTAAACAGGGAGATTGAATTTGGTTTCTTAAAGGGAAGATTTGATTTGACAAGGATTTGGAAAGGGAGATTCTAGAAACCCTAGTTTTGAAAATTATAGTTTTGACGTAGAAAAGAGGTTTTGGAAACATGTATAGTTTGGATGTGAAAACAAGAGATTTTGGAAACCTAGGTTTGGGGGAAGGTTTGAAAACCATGTTTTTGGAAAGAAAATTAGGGTTTCCTAATTGTGAGTTCTAGGGCTTGACTTAGGCTTCAAGGAAAGAGTTTTTGGAAAGTGTGTTTGTGGAAACAAAGATTTTGGAAGGAAATCCTAAAGGGGAATTTCTAGAAGGAAGATTTTGGAAAGAGAGTTTTTGGAAAGATTTTTAGAGAGAGTTTTCTTAGGAAGGTTTTTGGTAGAAGATTGTTAAAGAGAGTTTTTGGAAAGATTTTTGGGAAACGTTTTTAGAAAGTGGATTTTGGGGAGAGGATTTTGGAAAGGAATTGAAAAAGGGAGTTTTGAAAAATAGATTTTGGAAGGGAGTTTTTGAAAACAATTTTGGAGAGGAGAGTTTTAGGAAAGTATGTTGAAAAAGAGATTTTTAGGAAGAAAGACTTTTTGAAAAGAGAGTTTTTAGAAGGTATAAAAACATCTCACTTCCCTAAAGCGATTCTAACCATGAGAAGGCTAGAACCACTTTAAGAAAGTGGTTTTGGAAAACAATAAGAGTTGAACATATAGACCATAAAGGTCACTTTTAATGTAACACTTTCTTAAAGCAGCCCTAGCCATGGAAAGGCTATAATCACCCTAGGATTGTGATTTTGAAAACAAGTTTTTGAAAAAGAGATTTTGATGCAATTTTGAAAACAAGTTTGAAAACGATTTTGAAAACGAGTTTGAAAACGAATTTTGGAAGATGCAAGATTATGATATGCACAATGCAATTTGGGATCGTGAACATACAAGGTTAAGGCTTCACCATATAATCAAGGGGGCCGGACCCACGTGGTCTTTGGTTAGACTAGAAGAAAGCCCCCGACATGGTGACTCTCCAATAGCCCAATCCTACATATGGACCGGGAATCCCCTTGTTTCAAGCATGCAAAGAAAGGAGGGGGAAGAGATGGGGGATTAAAATAGAGAAAACCCAAGTGTGTTAGGAGAGAGAAGAGAGAGGGGGGAAGTGCAAAAATTTAAATAGAAAGCCTACCGTATGTCTTCTTTATTTTGCGCGCCTTGCTTGCCTTCAATCTTCCGTCTTCGTCTTGATGTTCTTCTTTAACCTTCAAGGGTTGTCTTCAAGCTTTAGATGGCAGCTCTTCAAGTCTTCAAAGGATGGTTGAAGGCTAGTGTATGAGTGTATGGGGATGTATAGGAGTGTATATGAGACTATGGTTTGTGTATGGTGGCTAGGGTTTGGAGAACCTAAGGAGGCTAGGGTTTAGGGAGTGCTCGAGCTCTGTATATCGAAATATAGGATTTTTAGGTTGAGTTTGTGGATCCCTTTCACGTTGAATGAGGCTTTGTATTTATAGAGGCTGGACAACACTGGCGCCTGTTGCAGTGGCGCTAGGCCAAATTTTACACTAGCGCCACTAGGAGTGGCGCCAGGCCATTTTTTGGCTTGGCGCCACTACTAGTGGCGCCAGCCAATTAGGAAAGGTTTAAGGTCGGCAAGCAACGTATCTTTGACTAGATTTGGATGCCTGTACTAGTGACTACCATGCAATTTTTAGCCTGGCTTCACTAGGAGTGACTCCGGAAAGTCCGGGAATGATTTGAAGGAGCCGAGAATGACCCGGAAGGCTGGAAAGGAGCAGGAACACTTACAATAGTGTCCTGGAGGTATTTGACTTAAAAAGTGAGGACAAAATGTGTCGGAATGGTTGACCGGGCCTTTAGGGGCAAAACGGTCAATCGAACTGGGAAGTTGCCGGGGCAAACTCGGACTGTCCCGGAAGAAGACTTGGGATCTGGAAACATTATTTAGAATGTTCCCAGAGGTTGCCGGTTTGATTTCCAAAGCCGGCGTGGTCGGAAAAGGTGACCGGCCCACCAGGGGCAAAACAGTCATTTTGTACCGAGTTGGCTGGAACTGACTCAGAATGAACTGGAAAGATAAGGAAAGATTGAGAATACTATAAAAAGTAATCTTAGGAGATTACCGGTTTGATACGCAGAGCCGGTATGGTTCCCGGGGCATTCGAATGCCTAGGGGCAAAATGGTCATTTTGCTTCGGAAGCGACTGGTGGACTAAATTCAAGTTTAAAAGGTGGGCTTAGAGTGTAAATATACATGTGATGTGTGAAAGTGAGCTTGGTCAGCTTGAAGATAGCCGAGCGGGCAAAAATGGGGTGCTTACACTCGTTTTTCAAAATCGTTTTCAAACTTGTTTTCGAAATTGCATCAAAATCTCCTTTCCAAAAACTTGTTTTCAAAATCACAATTCTAGGGTGATTCTAGCTTTTCCATGGCTAGGATTGCTTTAGGAAAGTGTTACATTTAAAGTGACCAACATGGTCCATATTTTCAACCTTTATTGCTTTCAAAACCACTTTCTTAAAGCGGTTCTAGCCTTCTCATGGTTAGAATCGTTTTAGGAAAGTGAGACGTTTTTATACCTTCCAAAAACTCTTTTTCCAAATCCTTCCTCCTAAAAATCTCTTTTTCAACATACTTTCCTAAACCTCTCATTTCCAAAGTTGTTTTCAAAAATTCCCTCCAAAAATCTATCTTTCAAAACCTCCTTATTCAACTCCTTTCTAAAATGCTCTCTTTAAAGTCCACTTTTCAAAAACGTTCCCTAGGTGTCTTTCCTAGAAAAACTTTCCCAAAAAATCTTTCCAAAAACCCTCTTTCCAAAATCTTCCTTCTAGAAACTCCCCTCTAGGATTTTCCCTCTAAAATATTCGTTTCCAAAAATACACTTTTCAAAAATTCTTCTCTAGGATTCCCTTCTAAAAACCTTCATTTTCAAAAATGCGCTTTCCAAAAACTCTTTTCTTAGAACCCAAATCAAGCTCTAGAACTCATAATTAGGAAACCCTAATTTTCTTTCCAAAAACATGATTTTCAAACTTTGCCCCAAACCTAGGTTTCCAAAATCTCTTGTTTTCTACGTCAAAACTATACATGTTTCCAAAACCTATTTTCTACGTCAAAACTATAGTTTTCCAAATCTAGGGTTTCCAAAACCTCCCTTTCCAAATCCTTGTTAAATCCAATCTTCCCTTTTAGGAAACCAAATCTAACCTTCCTTTTAGGAAACCAAATCCAATCTATCCGTTTAGGAAACCAGCTCCAATACTCCGTTTTTGGAAACAAATCCAAACCCTTCCTAATACAACTCCTTCCAAATTTCCTACCTTCCTAAACCATAAGTTTCCTAAACCTAAACTTCAAATCTTTCCTTGAGTTTCAAAATCCAAATCTTTCCTAAATCCAAATCCTTCCTAATCCTCCACTTTCCTAAATCTTAGGTTTCCAAAACTTGAACATAAAAATCTTTCCCAAATTTTAAAACTCAACTTTCAAATCTTTCCTAATTCAACCATTTCCTAACTCTACGTCTTTCTAAACCTTAACTTTCCAAATCTAAGTTTTCAAATCTTTCTTAAATTCAAACCTTTCTTAATCTCAAGATTTTCTAAAACTCTAAAACTTTCTGAATCCTAAACTTTCTAAATTTCAAATCCTTCCAAATTCAAAACTTTCTTAAGTTAAAACTTTTTAAACCTGAATCTTTCCAAAATCCTAATTTTCTAAATTTCAAAATCTTTTCAAATACTAAACTTTCCTAATTCAAAACATTTCTAAATTCAACACTTTCCTATTTCAAAACTTTCCTAAACCTAAAACTTTCCTATTTTGAAACTTTCCTAATTCTAACATTTCCTAATTTCAAAACTTTCCTCATTTCGAAACTCTCCTAATTTGAAAACTTTCCTAAATTCAAAACTTTCCTCATTTCTAAAACTTTTCTAATTTGAAAACTTTCTTAATTTCGAAACTTTCCTAATTCAAAAACTTTCAAAAAATGAAACTTTCCTAAATCGTACCTTTCCTAATTCAAACATTTCCTAAATCCAATCTTTCCTAATCTCGAGTCAAATCTTTCCTAAGTCTAGGCTTCCTAAAACTGAGTTTTCCAAAGTCAAGTCTTTTCAAATCTTTCAATCAAAATTCAATCTCTTCAATTCTAAAATTATAAATTCCAAATTTCAATCCTCTATTCTAAGTTCAATCTCTCAATCTTCCAATGCAATTCAATCTCTTTCTTCGAAATCAACTCTTCTATTTTCAATCGGACCCTTGTCCGAACTACGACTGACCTAATTCCTCCAAAAGGATACGTAGGCAACCCTCATAGGTGTGGTCTCCACATTTTTCAAATTTCAAATCCCTCCATATTTTCCAAATTTCAAGTTTCAAAATCTTTCCAGATCTCCATTCTATTTTCAAATTTTCAATTTCAAATTTCTATTTCCAAACCTTTATTTTCAATTCCCAAAATCTTCTTTCCAAATTCAAACTTCTATCTCTTCCTTTTCAAATCAAATTAAATCTCTTTCCAAATCTATTATTCAATTCTTTCTTCTATTACACTTGCATATCATGCACCATGTCTTTTAAACATTGTTTTTTTCAAAGTGGATGGGATTGAACTATAGTTAGTTGAAGACTCTCATAGGTGAATCTGGGTTAAATTGACATGTAGGTACCAAAAGGGTAGGGTAGGGTGATGGCTTAGTGCGTCTTCCCTACACGTAACCAACCTCCGAGCCTAGGATCACTAATTTCAAAGACCAAAAGGAGTTATTTTTCAAAAAAGGGCTAAATGTTTTCCAAAGGTTGCCAAACAACCTGTTTTCTTAAAAACCCTCTCTTGAGGAGATATTTTCAAAATCGTTTTCCAAAAAGCCTAAGTGTAGTCTTCGGATTATTCTTAGTTTTTAGGTGAACTAACTCACCTTAATCAAGTTAGGTGGCGACTTCAAATCTTTTTCTAAAAGCCCTTTATTCAAATCTATTTTCAATTTAAACTTAGTCGCACTCATTCTTCCAGGAGGGTGAGTTCTAATGATAGAGTACAGCATTTTTTCCGCTTGTGTGTGTAATCATCTAGTGCAAAAAATCTGGGCGCGACAACTAGCGACTCCGCTAGGGATACTTAGAGGGTGAGGCCGTAGTCACGTCTCTTTACCCTTTACCCATGTAGAGTCTTCAATTAACTTGGTTCAATCCTGTTCACTTTAAATTTTAAAAACTAAATTTTCAAAATTGTTTAAAAAAAAATGCATTTATTCATATTATCTTGTATTATGTTTGTCATCCACATACTAACACTTGCATCTTTGTTTTGTACGTGTGCTTTTTACTTAAGTTTTATTAACTACTATGCATGAATGTGATGAACAGGATGAATGGGAGTTGTTGGGCTCTTTCCTCCACTTTTAAAAATCACACGCACACTGCATATGCACTTGCATTCTGCATATTTGCATTACTACCCTGATATGTCCTTTCTAGTTAGAAAGGGGGAACGATATATTGGTTGTGGGCAAGATGCTGTGTCAGTTTCTTCGCCTACGGCCTCTTGATGGTTCCCCCGCTCGAATCACCAACCGATCATGGCACCACCTCGGGGAGTGGGCCTAGGTTTGAAAATCCGGGGACCGAGCCTTTTTAGGATGCATTAGTCAACCCTCAACCTCATACTCATATAGACACCATGCATAGCCGAACCTCTGCCGGATTTAAGACACGAGCACCGTTTTCAAAACCACAGAGGAAAGGGCGACCGCTCTTACTTTCATTTATACCTGTCTATTCCTGCTGTTATATTGATTGTATTCATACTGTTATAATGGCTGTTTAACTACTTATGCATACACGTTTACCTTGTTATTGCATTTTCTCTCCTTATACTCTTCGCATACGCATGTTCATGCACTCCATATTCCATGCCAAGATAAGAGTTCCAAGTAACTTAAGTCACTGCATTCTCATGCATATGATCAACCCGTTGAGAGTGACACCAAAGTCACTCTCCCTTGCATTAAACTTACCCAAACCCTAAGGGTTCTCGCGTAACCCTAAGGACTCATTGCATGCATCTCAATCCATTCCATAAGAGGAGCCCCAATCCCTCTATGCTCACGGAGATAGGGTTGCCAAGAAGACAAGGAGCAATCCATCAACAAGGCCTCTCAACGACCTCCTTGACATCAAATCCAACGAAGGCTGATCCGAAGACTCAAGATTAGTTTAGGTTTTCCCTTTGTAAAGAGTAGATAGGTGGAAGTCTGAAGGAAAATGTTCCCCCTCCCCCTATTAAAATGTATTTCAATTATTTTGTATCCTAAACCCAAAATTTAATGTACTTCTTTACTTTTATGAATGAATGCATGGATGGCTGAAGGGTTCCTACTTGGCAGTAAGGTATCTGCATACAGGGGCAAATCCCTTATCTCCAAAGAGTGGGCCAATACATCATGACTAGTTTCCCTCCTTGAGAGGGGCACCTTAGAGCATGCATTGCATAAAGACTTGTCAAGGTCAAACACTGACTATTTCCTTTTGTTGGTTTTAGGTACCTCCCCTCATTTCCCAGTCTTACAACCATGGAACTGCTTACTCTTGATACCTTAACTCACTTACTAGCAGAGGCAAGAGGAGTCAAGCATAAGATAACCAAAATGGAAGGCATGCTTTCTTCACTCTTATCCCACACAACCCATGAGCAAGCAGAGTCCTCGCAGGCTCAAACCCATGATGGACGAAAAGGGATGAAGGAGGAAGACCATGGCTATGCCGCCACCATTGCTTACCAACGACATCCTCAGGTCGAGGGCCTTGCTCGAATGCCTTCCAAACCAACCCCTAACCAAACACGAGGATTATATAATCTCTCCTTCGGATATCAACCCAGCCCTTCTGGCCTAGCCACCAAAAATTGTCCCATTTTGAAACATAGAACCTAAAGCCCTTTCAAATCCCGAACCATCGACCCGGCTGTGACTTCACCAAAACTTGGTCCCCAATCGTCAAAAACATCTGCAACACCTCCTCGACTAAGGCGAACAAGGGGGAAAAAGCGAACGTTTACTAAACTCGCGTGCTCACAGACCGCGGCTTATTTTGGCCTCTTAGCAGCTGCATATCTGAAACCTATACCTGCCCGACCCCAGCCCAATCCTCTGCCTCATTACTTCAGATCTGCAGCAAGCTGTAAGTATCATTCGAACAGCCCAGGACATGACACCGAAGATTGTTTGACCCTCAAGCATAAGATCCAAGACCTGATAGATAACAAGATCATTGGGGTACGACTAGTAAATCCTTCTCCAAACAGCCCTACAAATCCTTCGCTGGACCGCATCGTCAACATCATTACAAGGTTTGGAAACAACAAGGTTTGTTTTGCTGCATGCCAAGAGATATACTATAAGGATGGGGAGGAGGTGGAATTTGACGATACGGAACAGAGTCGTACTCGGTTACAATGCAACCCCGATAAAATGCCGACCCCCGAGGACCAACTCGCATATGAATTTGTGAAGAAAATTGACCCAGAGTTATCCAAACTAGGTAATAAAAATCTCCCATTGTGTACACCCGAAGAGCATTGAGCCCCAATTGGAGGCCAGAGCAGAAAACCCCAGGCACGACCTATCGAGCTGGATGAATACGAGTCGCCCGAATGGTTTGTTAGAGATACTCCGAAGCAACCAAATGAAGGCAAGACAATCAAGAAAGCTGACTATTGCATCACCACCGCCAACTCGCTTGGAACTCCGAGAGAAGCATCTACCTATCCTGCCTTGGCTGAAAATCTCAACCGTGGATGGAATGCAGATGAGGGCACAGGCCTAAGACCTTACTAAAAATGGGTTCCTTACACAAGCATATAAGAGAGGGGTGTTCTCACCCACTTTCTTTCTATCCCTTTCACTTTCAGTTTTTAAATTAATGCTTACATTTTCTTATTGTTTAAGAATTTTATGATTTTCGTAAAAATGATAATAGTAATCAAATACAGTCTTTTATTCCATTGTTGTTGTCTTGTCTTCCCTGGGGAATAGTGACTACTTTCTACGGAAGGGGCATGGTGTGTCTTATGGAATGATCGAACTTGAAGGGATGATAGCATGAGTTAACCACTTGCCAAATGATCAGCCTTCCACAGAGAGAGAGAACAAGGATGAGTGAGGATACTACCTAAAGGCAGCACTTACAAGACTCCGAAGCAAAGCGAAGTGTGGCCAGTTTATCAAAATGAATAGGAGCCATCTTTCACTTCCCCACATATAAATAAAAGGAATGAATCACTAATAAATAAACCAATGTACTCATATTCCCTTTGCTTAACCCCTAGTGCCTCGCGGAAAGCAAAAATTTTCTTTGTCAACCCCGATCCAAGACTATCCTCCCCACACTGGGGCAGACAATAGTTGAAAACTCTAGGAATGATAGCCACCCCCGCTATGCTAAGGCAGCAATGAAAACTCTATGGATCAAGCAATCAAATTCAAAGTGAAGAGAGGCCCTCATTTCATTTCCCATACAGTCAAAAGCAACCCCTTGCCAAACCTATTGAGCCATCTATCATTTTTTCAAGAAAGCCCCAACCTAGGATCACCGCCCACACTAGGTAGATTGAACTGCCAAGAAAAAGATCTAAGGGAAAAGGGTCGAAGAATTATTCATTTCATAAAGGAAAAGAAAGGGCAAAGTAAAGGAAAAAGTTGCTTAGGGGCAAGAGGCCAAAAAAAAAAAAAATCTATGCACAGAAAGGCCTGAAGAAAATCATGATTGAATTATCTTCAGAAGCGTGATAAGAAGAACAAATAAGAAGAAAGTCATGTTTATCTCAAAAAGTATATAGAAAGGGTGAAAGAACAAGGTCATTTTCACCCTAAGAAGTCATGTAAAAAGCAAGGAGGAAATTTAAAGGTGATCCTAGGTTACAAGGAAACCCAATAGAAGCAATAGGTTCGAGCCTTTATCCTTTTCTTGCAAAACCCCAAAACCATGGCCTATATTATAACCCTATTAAATTTCCCTCTGATTGAAAATAGATCGCTTGATCTAAACGAGCTAGATACGCTGCCAAAGCTAAAGAAGGATGCTAATCCTACTGAAAAGTAGTCAAGGATGGTATGGATCTAAATCCTACTACAAAACAACATTAAATTTGAGCATGCATATCCCGTTGTTTCTGAAACCCCCATAACCTAGCCTGCATTACGGTCCTAAACAAAGTCTCCTCGAATTGAAATGACTGGCCACTTATCGCTCTGCCAAAGGTTAGGCAAGCTGTTGCTAAAACCCCGAGAGTCGAGAGTCCCAGCCCAATAACCCTATACACTAACCCTAAGACAGAAAGTTGGAGGCGATCAAGAGGTTGAGAAAGGTGCGAAGTGCTATCATCCAATCAAAGTATGGTTGAGCCAGAGGAGAGGCTAGACTCCCGAGGATGAGGGAGTTACCATTCCCAAGATTACAAGTCTAACAGCACCCTGTGTCATTCTATTAACATATTTCTAACCTGTGCATATGTTTAAAAAAAAAAAAAAAAAGAAATCAGCATGGGCTTCGCACACATAAGATATAACTCCCTATAGAAATAAAAGTCATCAACATCAACTCATGTAATAGATATCTAACATCATCATACATCACACGCATATGATCATATGCCTAGCTACAAAGATCATAAATATATCTGTCTGTCCATACATCTGAATACCATAAATATCCATCTTTATATAAAACTTGCAAAATAAAACTATCTAACATCGATACATGTCAGGAACAAGGGGCAAAAGAGGATTAGAATCTCTACAAGGGGTATCTATCATAGGTCGAAGTCGATATCATCTGGATCAAAATCTCCGAAACCCGGCATCGAAGGAGGGGGATAACTACTCGAAGCACCACCATCCTGCATGGAAGATAGAATCAAAATCAGCTGCAAACAAAAGGAACTAAGCAACAGCAGAGTAATAAGGAGCAAAGAGAGAATAACTTACCCCCCCACCACCCAACTGAGATAATCGAGCTATCAGGGAAGCCACCTCGGCCTGGTATTGATCCCGCTCCGTCTAGTACTGATCTCTCTGGTCTCTCATAGCAGTAAACTCAGCCTATGACACATATCCTCTGGCTCGACGCCACAAGTCAACCACCTCCTGGCTAACAGCGTACCCGTCGATTACTACCTCAAAGCGGGTGAAGGCACAGACTGAATGAGTCCCAAAGTGTGCAGCATAATCTGTATCCGGAGGGAGCAAGAACTCGGTACCTGATTGACGCTCTTGGTGAGGGATAGGCACTCCCGCCACCAAGGTTCCAAACATATACTCTAGCGAAGCCCCTGCTGATTGAAACTCCTCATGAAACTGCCGCCAGTGTCGCTCTCCAAGAGAGGACTCCCAAGTGTCATCACTGAGAAAGGCAGTTCTCGACAGGGACAACAGGACCAAGTACCGGATTGTCTCGTGATGGACTGATCCAATGAAGGGCCGCCAGGTCACATCTCTTGCCTCAATCAGCTCCAAGTTAGCCCGGAACGTTACAAAGTCAGTAATCTCCAATCGCTAGGCTACCCGGTCACGCACCCACCTCAAGGCACGAGGATAGAGGTCATCCTCAACAACTGCAGGGCGACGCACCGGCAGGTACTCATAGCTCCACCAGATAAGGAAGGGCCAGAAGCTAGTCATGCTGCCCCAACGAGAAGAAGTCCGTACCCGAATCGATTGAAGAAAGCAGCCAAAGGAAAAGGACCCCCAGTCCAGCTCAAATAAGGCTCCAAGATCGGCTACTATACTTACCAAACGACACGGCACGAGTGACTTGTTGTTGTTGCAAAAGCAGCTAAAGATGATATACAACATAAGTCGCCGTCTCATGATGTCTCGCCTGGCAGGCGATGGCTCAATAGCAAAAGTACGGTCATCTTGACTAATCTAAGAGACTGGGAAGGCAGAACGCTCAGGAGGAGGCAAGTTTAACAGTAAACAGGCCTCATCCCTACTGACTGGATGTAGGGTGATCCGCCGGCCAACAAAAGAGAGCCCTGTAATAATCGCCTAATCCAAAGGAGTAGGACCTAACTCGAAGCCGACAAAATGAAAGCTCCCGGTCTCCCCGAACCACCTCTCAACAAGTGCCAGTACCAAATGCCGGTTCAGGCGGTTAGCCTGTAATCCCATAAAGGCGCCAAATCCGATCTCCACTAAGAAGGCACGATATGATAGGGCCGCTCGATGCATGGTAACCAAAACCTGATGAACAACCCCTCTGAAAGCTGTATGTACCTGCGGAGGAGGCAAATGCTGTCTAGAGTACACACTAGGGTGGTAAGCCAGATCCCCGAGCAGTGGAACGTTTGGTATCTGCAGATCTCCCAAGTCGGCATCCGTCTGCCTATGCTTGGAAGAAGCTCTCCCGTAGCCAGTCACCTGATCCCCAGGGCCCGGTACCTCCTCCTCGGCATCAATCTCCTCGACGAAAGCCTGCTTAACAGGAGGAAAAGGGTCGACAGGTAGCCTACTCCCCTGCCCACTCTGACTGGAGGAAGATCGTCCGATAGATCGTCAACTGCCTCTAGATCGACTAGAGCTGCCAGTAAAATCTGTCTAGGCCGCCTTCCCCGAACGGCGTCTCCTCTCAGAGTCGTCATCACCTGCGTCTGCCATCTTGAAAAGGTAAGCCAAGGTAAGAGACGTTAACATGTCATACATGCAATTCAAATAATAGTAAAATAAAATAAACAACTAACACAAACAAGACAAATAAAGGATTTCAAATGATAAAACAAATTTCCTACATGCACATCTTGATTTTTCAACTTCAAATCTCAAGGGTTTTCTGTCTTTTTCCTTCGAAAAGATTTTATTTCTAAAACTTTAACCAACTCTTTCCCTAATTTCTAAAAAAAAAAATTCGGCAAAGTCCCATTTAAAAATGGCCCCTACAACACCCATGACATCAACACAAAATACAAAACGTGCACTTTCCAACATAACAATCACATAACAACCCCACTCGCGCACATTTTTTAATTTTTCAAAATTTTCAAAACACATGTTTTATTTTTCAAATAAATCAATGGTTTTCAAAAGTCTCCCGAAATTTTTCAAAATCACCTCAAATGTTTTCTAAAATATTCCAATATTTTTCCAAATTTCAAACTTTAAAAATTTCATCAGTCTCTCAAGTTTTCTTAATTTTTATAATTTTCTAAATATTTTTCTATTTTCCAAAAATAAAAAATTCATCGAGTTTTCAAAAAATCACGAAACTTCATACGGTTGTTAAACATATTTTTCTAAGGCACATTGCACAAAAACATAGCCAGAAAATCCAGTGCCTAAGTCTGCAGAAAAAAATTTCCTATTACTACAGAAAACCCTCTTCGCATAATCATGATATATCATTCAAATTCAATCAAACAACCATCAAAATGCAAAAACAACATCACCAAAGTGTTCAAAGCATATCAAAACATCAATTTTCACTATTCACATGATTCAAACGAAGTTCTTCACATCAAAATCAACAAAATTTGAAAACTCACTTTTTGGAAGTTCTCCGGCGAAAGCTTCTCTTCCGGCGACTTTTCCGGCGATGCGGTCTCCTTCCGGCAATCACCCGTGGTCTCCAAGAAGTGCTCCTCCATGTCCAAGTCAACTTCCTCGCAGTGCCTCTCAGATTTGCGAAAACTCTCCAATATCCTGTAAGCATTCGAACTAGAATTTTCTCGTTTTAACTCCAAGCTTGGCACCACTAGTAGAGGCGCCAGGCCTTTTCTGCCAAAGGCGCCACTGCTAGTGGTGCCAAGTTCAAATTATGGGCTGCTTTGCCCTTTTTCCCTCCAAAACTCATTTTCGAAGTCCTTTTTGACCCGTTATCCGTTTTCGACCCCCATTGTCAAAAGATTTCTAATGTCCGTCCCTCCGACTGCCTCACGGTCAACATGGGACTCTTCTATCGTTTTGTCTTTGACAAGAAAAGACAGAAAAAGAGGGGCAGCTGTAAGCACCCCATTTTTGACCACTCGGCAGTCTACACTCCGTCCAGACTTGTTTTCAAGTCATTGTGGGCGTATTCCAATCGAAACCAATTTTTCAAGTCCAAATCACGTTTGTCCATCGCCTCGCGGGCCCACCAGGCCAAAATAGAGACAAAATGACCAAAATGCCCTTTGGGGCATTGTTCTTACCAATTCCAACTCCAAGCCCTCTCTCGAGACAGTTTATTCCTCGAGACGGTTCCAACTCAGGCACGTCTTTTTGAAGACGGTAAGTCCCCTTTCCAATCCCTCTCTCGAGAAAGTTTGTTCCTCGAGACGGGTCCAATCAGGCACGTCTTTTTGAAGACGATAAGTCCCCTTTCTGATCCCTTTCTCGAGACAATGTATTCCTCGTGACGGTTCCAATCAGGCACGTCTTTTCGAAGACGGTAAGTCCCCTTTCCAATCCCTCTCTCCAGACAGTTTATTCCTCGAGATGGTTCCAATCAAGCACGTCTTTTCGAAGATGGTAAGTCCCCTTTCCAATCCCTCTCTCGAGATAGTTTATTCCTCGAGACGGTTCCAAATCAGGCACGTCTTTTCGAAGACGATAAGTCCCCTTTCCAATCCCTCTCTCAAAACTGATTATTCCTCAAGACGGTTCCAAATCAGGCACGTCTTTTCAGAGACGATAAGACCCTTTTCAAATCCCTCTCTCGAGACAGTTTATTCCTCGAGACGGTTCCAAATCAGGCACGTTTTTTCGAAAATAATAATTCCCCTTTGCAATCCCTCTCTCAAGACAGTTTATTCCTCGAGGCGGTTCCAAGCAGGGCCTCTTCAGTAACTTTCCAAGAAGGCTTCTTATAGTATTCTCAACCTTTCCTTATCTTTCTGAATCATTCCGAGTCAGTTTCGGCCAACTCGGTAAAAAATGACCGTTTTACCCCTGGTGGGCCGGTCTCCTTTTTCGACCACACTGGCTCTGGGTATCAAAATGATAACCTCCCAAGAATGCTTCTTATTGTATTCTCAACCTTTCCTTATCTTTTCAGATCATTCCGAGTCAGTTCGGGCCAACCCGGTACAAAATGACTGTTTTGCCCCTAGAGGGCCGGTCTCCTTTTTCGACCACACTGGCTCTGGGTATCAAATCAGTAACCTTCTGAGACTGCTTTTTATAGTGTTCTCAATCTTCCTTTACCTTTTCGGATCATTCCGAGCCAGTTCCGGCCAACCCGGTACAAAATGACCGTTTTACCCCTGGTGGGCCGGTCTCCTTTTTCGACCACACTGGCTCTGGGAATCAAACCAGCAACCTTTGGGAATATTCTGAATAATTTTTTCAAATTCCAAGTCTTCTTCTGGGATAGTTAGAGTCTGTCTTGGCAGCTTCCCAATCCGATTGACCGTTTTGCCCCTAAAGGCCCAGTCAACCCTTCCGACACATCTTATCCTCATTTTTCAAGTTAAATACCTTCAGGACACTATTCTAAGTGTTCCTGCCCCTTTCCTGCTCTTCCGAGCAAATTCCGGTCTTCCAAAATCATTCCTGAACTTTCCGGAGTCACTCCAAGTAAAGCCAGGCTAAAAATTACATGGTAGTCACTAGTACAGGTGCCCAAATCTAGTCAAAGAAACGTTGCTTGCTGACTTTAAATATTTTCTAAATGGCTGGCACCAAGCCAAAAATTGGCCTGCGCCACTCCTAGTGGAGCCAGTGTAAAGTTTGGCCTGGCGCCAGTGTTGTCCAACCTCTATAAATACAGAGCCACTTCCAACGTGAAAAGGGTCCGTGAACTCAATCTAAAAATCCTATATTTCAATATACAGAGCTTGAGCACCTCCTAAACCCTAGCTTCCCTAGGTTTTCCAAACCCTAGCTACCATACACTAAACCCTAGCCTTCTATACACTCATACACATCCCCATATACTCATACACTAACCTTCAACCCTCCTTCAAAAACTTGAAGAGTTGCAATTTGAAGTTTGAAGATTGAAGGCGGCTCTTGAAGATTGAAGACGAAGATCAAGATCGAGACCGAAGAAAGCAAGGCACGCAAAATAAACAAGATACAAGGTAGGTTCTCTATTTAAATTTCTGCACTTCCCCCTCTCTCTTCTCACATCTAACCCACTTGGGTTCTCTTCTATTTTAATCCCCCATCTCTTTCCCCCCCTTTCTTTGCATGCTTGAAACAAGGGGACTCCCGGTCCATGTGTAGGATTAGACTATCGGAGGGTCACTGTGTCGGGGCTTTCCTTTAGGCTAACCGAAGATCACGTGGGTCCGGCCCTCTTGATTATGTGGTGAAGCCTTAGCCTTGTATGTTCACGACTCCAAATTGCTTTGTGCATATCATGATCTTGTATCTTTCAAAAATCGTTTTCAAACTCGTTTTTCAAAATCATTTTCAAACTTGTTTTTGAAATTGCATCAAAATCTCCTTTTCAAAAACTTGTTTTCAAAATCACAATCCTAGGGTGATTCTAGCTTTTCCATGGCTAGGATTGCTTTAGGAAAGTGTTACATTTAAAGTGACCAACATGGTCCATATTTTCAACCTTTATTGCTTTCAAAACCACTTTCTTAAATCGGTTGTAGCCTTCTCATGGTTAGAATCGTTTTAGGAAAGTGAGACGTTTTTATACCTTCCAAAAACTCTCTTTCCAAATCCTTCCTCCTAAAAATCTCTTTTTCAACATACTTTCCTAAAACTCTCCTTTCCAAAGTTGTTTTCAAAAACTCCCTCCAAAAATCTATCTTTCAAAACCTTCTTTTTCAACTCCTTTCTAAAACGCTCTCTTCAAAGTCCACTTTTCAAAAACGTTCCCTAGGTCTCTTTCCTAGAAAAACTCTCCCTAAAAATCTTACCAAAAACTCTCTTTCGAAAATCTTCCTTCTAGAAACTCCCCTCTAGGCTTTTCCCTCTAAAATCTTCGTTTCCAAAAATACACTTTCCAAAAATTCTTCTCTAGGATTCCCTTCTAAAAACCTTCATTTCCAAAAACGCGCTTTCCAAAAACTCTTTCCTTAGAACCCAAATCAAGCCCTAGAACTCATAATTAGGAAACCCTAATTTTCTTTCCAAAAACATGATTTTCAAACTTTGCCCCAAACCTAGGTTTCCAAAACTTCTTGTTTTCTACGTCAAAACTATACATGTTTCCAAAACCTATTTTCTACGTCGAAACTATAGTTTTCCAAATCTAGGGTGTCCAAAACCTTCCTTTCCAAATCCTTGTTAAATCCAATCTTTCCTTTTAGGAAACCAAATCCAATTTATTCATTTAGGAAATCAGCTTCAATCCTCCGTTTTTGGAAACAAATCCAAACCCTTCCTAATTCAACTCCTTCCTAATTTCCTACCTTCCTAACCCATAAGTTTCCTAAACCTAAACTTCAAATCTTTCCTTGAGTTTCAAAATCCAAATCTTTCTTAAATTCAAATTCTTCCTAATCCTCCACTTTCTTAAATCTTAGGTTTTCAAAACTTGAACATAAAAATCTTTCCTACATTTTAAAACTCAACTTTCAAATCTTTCCTAATTCAACTCTTTCCTAACTCTACCTCTTTCCAAACCTTAACTTTCCAAATCTTTCTTAAACTCAAACTTTTCTTAATCTCAAGATTTTCTAAAACTCTAAAACTTTCTGAATCCTAAACTTTCTAAATTTCAAATCCTTCGAAATTCAAAACTTTCTTAAGGTAAAACTTTTTAAACCCGAATCTTTCCAAAACCCTAATTTTCTAAATTTCAACATCTTTTCAAATACTAAACTTTCCTAATTGAAAACATTTCTAAATTCAATACTTTCCTATTTCAAAACCTTTCTTAAAATGAAACTTTCTAATTTCAAAACTTTCCTAAACCTAAAACTTTCCTATTTTGAAACTTTCCTAATTCGAAATATTTTCTAATTTCAAAACTTTCCTCATTTCGAAACTCTCCTAATTTGAAAACTTTCCTAAAATCAAAACTTTCCTAATTTCTAAAACTTTCCTAATTCGAAAACTTTCCAAAAATGAAACTTTCCAAATTCGAAACTTTCCTAAATCGTACATTTCCTAATTCAAACATTTCCTAAATCCAATCTTTCCTAATATCGAGTCAAATCTTTCCTAAGTCTAGGTTTCCTGAAACCGAGTTTTCCAATGTCAAGTCTTTTCAAATCTTTCAATCAAAATTCAATCTCTTCAATTCCAAAATTCTAAATTCCAAATTTCAATCCTCTAGTCTAAGTTCAATCTCTCAATCTTCCAATCCAATTCAATTTCTTTCTTCTAAATCAACTCTTCCATTTTCAATCGGACTTTTGTCCGAACTACGACTGACCTGATTCCTCCAAAAGGATACGTAGGCAACCCTTATGGGTGAGGTCTCCACATATTTCAAATTTCAAATCCCTCCATATTTCCAAATTTCAAGTTTCAAAATCTTTCCAGATCTCCAATCTATTTTCAAATTTCCAATTTCAAATTTCTATTTCCAAATCTTTATTTTCAATTCCCAAAATCTTTTTTCCAAATTCAAACTTCTATCTCTTCCTTTTCAAATCAAATCAAGTCTCTTTCCAAATCTATTCTTCAATACTTTCTTCTATTACACTTGCATATCATGCATCATGTCTTCTAAACATTATTTTTTTCAAAGTGGATGGGATTGAACTATAGTTAGTTGAAGATTCTCGTAGGTGAATCTAGGGTAGATTGACATGTAGGTACCAAAAGGGCAGGGTAGGGTGATGGCTTAGTGCGTCTTCCCTACATGTAACCAACCTTCGAGCCTAGGATCACTGATTTCAAAGACTAAAAGGAGTTATTTTTCAAAAAAGAGCAAAATGTTTTCCAAAGGTTGCCAAACAACCTGTTTTCTTAAAAACCCTCTCTTGAGGAGATATTTTCAAAAACGTTTTTCAAAAACCCTAAGTGTAGTCTTCGGATTATTCTTAGTTTTTAGGTGACCTAACTCACCTTAATCAAGTTAGGTGGCGACTCTAAATCTTTATCTAAAAGCCCTTTATTTAAATCTATTTTCAATTCAAACTTAGTCGCACTCATTCTGCTAGGAGGGTGAGTTCTAACGAGAGAGTACAACATTTTTTCCGCTTGTGTGTGTATTCCTCGAGTGCAAAAAATCTGGGCGCGACAATGTTACTGAATGAACAGGATGTGATGTGTGTTATTGGGTCCTTTCCTCCATTTTCAAAAATTTCACATACACTTGGTACGCTCACTTGCATTTTTATTTTGTATATATTATCTGGTTACTACCCTTCTAGATAGAAGGGGGGAACAGTATATTGATTGTGGGCGGATGCTATGTTAGTTTGTTAGCCAACGGTCTCTTGATAGTTCCCCTGCTCGAACCACCAACCAAAGATGGAGTTCACCCTTTTGGGGGTGGACGTCGGAGGTTTGAAGGTTTAGGAACCAAGCTTTTTAGGAAGCATTAGTAAACTCCCAATCTCATGCTCATGTAGCACCCCATGCATAGCCAAACCTCAAGCAGATTTAGGACACACGCGTTAATTTCAAAAACCAAGGAGGAAAGGGCAACTGCTTTATTTTCCTTTATATACCTTGTTCAATTCATGTTGTCATGTTATTTAATTCTGGCCATTTTAATGTATATGCATCATAATTGCTCATGCATCGAAATTCATTTCAAGACAAGAGTTCCCAAAGTAACTCAAGTCATCACATCTTCATGTATCCAATCAATCCCCATAGATAGGCCCAAAGACCTTCTCGCTCAAATCAAGCCTACCCAAAACTCCTAAGGGTACCACGAGACCCTAAGGATTCATGGCATGCATCAAAGTTATCTCATAAAGAGGGGCCCTAATCCCTCTTCGCTCATGAAAATAGTGTAAGCACCCCATTTTTGACCGTTCAACAGTCTACAGTCCATCCAGACTTGTATTCAAGTCAATATGGACATATTATGAGTCAAATCAACTTTTCAAGTTTAATCCCATCTATCCATCGCTTTACGGGCCCACCAGGCCTAAATAGAGGCAAAATAACCAAAATGCCCTTAGAGGCACGTCTTTCCGAAGATAGTAAGTCCCCTTTCCATATTCCTATATGTGTGTCTTTTCGAAGACAATAAGTCCCCTTTCCATATTCCAATAGGCGTGTCTTTTCGAAGACAGTAAGTCCCCTTTCCAATTCCAATAGGCACGTCTTTTCGAAGACGATAAGTCCCGTTTGCAACCCCTTTTCCAATTCCAATTCCAATCCCTTTCTCAAGAAAGTTGATTCCTCGAGATGGTAAGTCTATCCTGTCCGGCACGTTTCTCAAAAAAAGTCTATTAGAATCGGTAAGTTCCTTTAAACCTGTCGACCGGGACGAGACCCCAAGTCCTCGAGATGGTAGAATGGTCCACCTTTGGCACCTGCTGCCCGCCAATGCAGAAATGTCCATTTCAGCACGCCTTCTGAGAAAGTTGACTTCTCAAGCGCTAAGTCCCTTTAGCAGCTTTCCGAGATCAGGTAGTCTCGAGAATGATCACGAACTGTCAGAGTAGCAAAAGTACTCAAAAACATCACAACCGTCAAAGTAGTAGAAATACTCGCAAGCATGTTGATATAGAGAATTGCCAACAAACCCCTATATCACGGGACTGCCGTCAAAGTGGCCAAAACACTCAAAACCCAGGTCAACACCGGTGCTTGCTAGCTCATTTCGGTGAAAAATGACCAAACTCCCACTAGGGCTATTTTCTGGCACATTACTCAAGATAACACCTAAGTCTTCAGAATAGTAAGTCCACCCTTCCAAGATCATCTTAGATATGATCTGACATGATTATGTGCCTTCTACTTAGTTTTGGGCCAATTCTGAAAATTTTCGGTTATGATGACCATTTTGCCCCTAGGCATCCGAGCACCCCACACCGGCTCTGGTTATCAACCCGGTAACCTCCTGAGAATTCTTTTTATAGTATTCTCGAAATTCCTTTATCTTTCCGGATCATTCGGAGTCAGTTCTGGTAAACTCGGTGCAAAATGACCATTTTGCCCTTAGTGGGTCAGTCGGCTTTTTCTAGCCACACCGGCTCTGGGTATCAAACCGGTAGCCTTTGGTAACATTCTAAATAATGTTTCTAAATCTTGAGTCTTCTTCCGAGACATTCTGAGTCCATCCCGGAAGGTTTTCGATCCAGTTGACCGTTTTGCCTCTAATGGCCCAGTCAACCCTTCCGATAAATCTTATCATCATTTTTCAAGTCCATTACCTCCGAGACTCTATTCTAAGGGTTCCTGTTCCTTTTTTGGCCTTTCAGGCCATTCTTAGTCCCTTAAATCCTTCTTGGACCTTTCGGAGTCACTCCTAGTGAAGTTAGGCTAAAAATTGCATGGTAGTCACTAATACAAGCGCTCAAATCTTCTCAAGATACGTTGCTTGCCGACCTTAAAACTTTCCTAACTGGATGGTGCCACTAGTAGTGGCACCAGAAGGATTTTTGGCCTGGCGCCACTGCAATAGGCGCCAAGTCATTCCTCTCTCTATAATTACAAAGCCTCCTCTAGTGTGAAAGAGGTCCTCAAACTCAGTCTAAAAACCCTACTTTTCAAAACTTGCATTAACATTGTTTTCAAACTTGCATCAATACCTTCTTTTTCAAAACTTATTTTCAAAATCATAATCCTAAGGTGATTCTAGCCTTTCCATGGTTAGGGTTACTTTAGGAGAGTGTTACGTTTAAAGTGACTAATATAGTCCATATTTTCAAAACATTGTTATTTTCAAAACCACTATCTTAAAGTGGTTCTAACCTTCTTATGGTTAGAATCGCTTTAGGAAAGTGAGGTATGTTATATATACTTTCTAAAAACTCTCTTTTCAAATCCCTCATTCTAAAAACCTCTTTTTCAACATACTTTCCAAAAACTCTCTCCAATCTCCTTCTTCAAATTCCTTTCTAAAATTGTTTTCTAAAAACTTCCTCCAAAAATCCAGTTTTCAAAACTTCTTTCCAAAACACTCTCCTCAAAATTTAATTTCTAAAAATACGCCCTAAATCTCTTTCCTAACAACTCTTTCCTAAAACCCTCTTCCAAAATTTTCTTTCCTAAAAAACCCCCTTTTCAAGTTTTCTTTCCAAAAACTCCTCTCTACGATTTCCTTCCTAAAATCTCCCTATCAAAAAAACTCACTTTCCAAAAATTCCCTTTCTTGGTGTCTAAGTTAAACCTTAGAGCCAACGATTAGGAAACCCTAATTTTCCTTCCCAAAAGCATGATTTCCAATTCCTTATTTTGGCCTCAAAACCTAGGTTTCCAAAACCTCTTGTTTTCTACATCAAAACTATATATATATTTCTAAAACCTATTTTCCACATCGAAACTATAGTCTTCCCAAAATTAGAATTTCCAAAACTCTATCTTTCCCAAATTCATCCAATCTTCCCTTTAGGAAACCAAACCTAATCTTCCTATTTAGGAAACTAGATCCTATCCTCCATTTTTTGAAACAAAATCAAAACATCTCTTTTTAGAAACAAAATCCAATCCTTTATTTTAGGAAATAGGAATCTCAATCCTTCCAAACCTAAATCTTTCCTAATTCAACTCCTTCCTAATCTAGTACTTTCCTAAAACCTTAAGTTTCCTAAACTTAAACTTTTAAATCTTTCCTTAAACTTTAAGCTTTCAAACATTTCTTAATTCCATCCCTTTCCAAATCTCAACTTTCCAAATCTAAGTTTTCAAACCCTTCTTAAACTCAAAACCTTTCCTAATTTCAAGAATTTCTAAAACTCAAACTTTGAATCTTTCTAAAATTCTTCTAAACTTCCCTAAACTTCAAATCTTTCCAAATCTAAAACTTTCTAAATTCTAAACTTTCTTAATCTAAAACTTTCTTAAATTGAAACTTTCCTAAAAATTAATCTTTCCTAAATCAAAACTTTCCTAATTCTAAATTTTTTATAAAATGAGAACTTTCCTAAAATGAAACTTCCCTATTTTGAAACTTCCCTAATTCGAACCTTTCCTAAATCCAATCTTTCCCTAAATCTTCCAAGTCCAACATTCGAGTCAAATCTTTCTTAATCTCAAGTCCTTTCTAAATCTTATCTTTCCTAAATCTAGGTTTCCTAAACCTCAATCTTTCCAAAACAAGTCCAAATCTTTCCTCTAAGTTCTATTTTTCCAAATCAAAGTCTAAACCTTTCAATACCAAACTCCATTTTTCAATCTTCTATTCTAAGTTCAAAATAAAAATATATTTTCTATCGGACTCTTGTCCGAACTACAACTAACTTGATTCCTCCAAAAGGATGCGTAGGCAACCCTCATTGGTGCGGTCACAACTTCTTTCAAATCTCCAATTCCACAACCTTTATCAAGTTTCTAATTCCATAATTTATTTGCAAGTTTTCAATTCAAAAAATCTATTTCTAAATCTCTATTTTCAATTTCTAAAACTTTCCAAAATCAAATCTAGCTTTTCAAATTTCTTTTTAAATCAAATCAATTTCTCTTCAATTCTTCTTTTCCAAATCTATTTTTCAACTCTCTTTTCTTGCACTTGCATATCATGCATCATGTCTTTTTAAACATTTTTTGTCTAAAGTGGATAGGATTGGACATTTGTTAGTTGAAGACACTCATAGGTGAATTTAGGGTAAATAGACATGTAGGTACTGCAAGGGCGGGGTAGGGTGATGGCTTAGTGCGTCTTCCCTACACGTAACCAACCTCCAAACTTAGAATCACTATTTTCAAAGGCCAAAATAGAGTTTATTTTCAAAAGGGCTTAATTATTTTCTAAAGCTTGCCAAACAACCTGTTTTCCTAAAAACCCTCTCTTGAGGAATTATTTTTCAAAATCATTTTCAAAAACCCTAAATGTAGTCTTCGAATTGTTCTTAGTTTGTAGGTGACCTAACTCTCCTTAATCAAGTTAGATGGCGACTCCAAATATTTTCTAAAAGCCCTTTATTCAAATCTATTTTCAATTCAAACCTAGTCATACTCATTCTTCTAGGAGGATGAGTTCTAACAAGAGAGTACAGTATTTTTCCCGCTTGTGTGTGTATTCCTCGAGTGCGAAAAATCTGGGAGTGACAGATAGGGCCGCCAAGAAGACGAAGGGGCAATTCCAATCAAGGTCGCCTACCCATGTCTGTTGAAGAAGGCAAATTCAAAGACTCAAGATTAGTTTAGGATCCCATGATGTAAACATAGAATAGGCGAAGGTCCCAAGGAAAATGTTCTCCCTTCTTGTTTCAATTTATTTTTGGAAAATTCTATGTACAAAGGAGAATTCATTTCAATAAAATTGTTATTCCTATCTAATGAATGAATGTATGAATGGATGAATGAACAGGCACATGTACAGTATTGCATATAGGGGCAAACCCCTATCTCCAAATATGAGCCAAAGCATAATGCGTAGTTCTCTTTGAACAGCAGGGGCACCCTTAGGCCATGCATTGAATAAAACCTTTCTAAATCTAGAACCTAACACATAATCCTTTTGTTTTGTTTTTCCTTACTTTGTATTCCCCCCCCCCCCCCCCCTCATCCCAATAAAAGACTAGCAATAGTTTTTGGTGAGACTGCTTATATTTTAGGTTACCATTGCTCCAATAACAGGAAAGAGCGAAACACGAGTGTCCCCTGTACTCCAAACACCAGTCCTTGCCCTATAACGAGCAGCACAAATGTTAAGTGAAGGCAACACTCCCAATTAACAGAGTAATTCAGTGACACGCGAAGAAGTGAATGAAATAAAGACGAAGAGAGATGAGATGTTCAAACTTATGCAACTGATGGCCTTCAAAGGACCTGTCGTGAACCCATTGGCCTCAACATCTCATCCTAAGGAAATAGAAGCCATCCCGCCAAAGGTCGTCCTACGAACCGAAAATGTAGGGAAGAACAAAGAACTCCCCAAACTGGTGCACATTGAGGAAGGAGAAGAAGATAACCCTGAAACCATCTTGCTAACTGCCACATCAATGAAGAAAGGTCTGGACTCTTTGGATCTCAAGATATAAGGCTTAGAAGAGTCCCTGTGCAGCCTACAAGTTCATGACACCTTTGATGGGACATCCTATGATGAACTATGCTTCTTTCCTGACCACCCAAGGCCGCCTAAGTTCATGATGCCCAATTTCCAAAAGTATGATGGAAGTAGGGATCCTGTGGCTCACTTGAGGCTATATGCTGGAGCATTATGCAGTCGTGGGAATGCCCCAAACTCCTGATGCAACTGTTTCAACATAGCTTGACTAGGCCCGCACTGCAATGGTTAGCCCATTTAGATTTGAGAAAGAGTACAACTTGGAACGAATTGGTCACAGCCTTCCAATCCCAATACTGCCACAATAGTGATCTAACCATGGACCGATGTGCCCTAATGATGATGACTCGAGGTGATAAAGAAAACTTCAAGAATTATGCTTTGAGATGGAGAGAGGCAGTTGCTCAAGTCAACCCACCGTTGCTAGAAAAATAATATGTGCAGCTGTTTGTGAATACCTTCCAAAGTCTATACTATGAGCGCCTATGCCTGAGCATTGGAAAGAGTTTTTCTGAGCTGATAATGCAAGGAGAAATGATTGAGAATGGATTGAAAACTAGCAGAATCACGGACCCCTATGCTAACACAAGTGAGGGATTCGTAAATGCAGCCAAGAAGGTAGCAACCACTTGAGGTACCGGTAAGAAAGAATGAGAGGTAACTGCTATCCTGCCTACACAACAGCAGCCATACTACCCCCAATATCATGCTCAACCACCGTCCCCTACTCCCATCATCAATATCCCCATTGCTAACATCCAAGTGCCCACAACTGGACTTGTTGCAACCCGACCATACCTCAACCTCAACAAAAACAATCGGCGGAACCAAGAGATCACACGTTTGGCATGAGTTCACACGATTGGCATGCACCTAGACAGAGGCCTATCATGAGCTTCCAAAGCTAAGCACATAAACCCTATTCCCCCGCGGCCATTTCCAAGCACATTGCCACCACCTTTCAACCCTGCCCTTACCTGTGAGTACCATTATGGGGGACAGGGGCATGACACAGAGTCCTACTTCTCTTTGAAGCATAAGATCCAAGACCTGATTGATAACAAGGTCATTAATACCTAAGAAGCAAAATCGATCCCCACTCCCAATTTCATGGCAAATCCCTTGCTAGACCATGATGTCAACATCATCACCGAATAAGAGGCAGATCCGGATGGCATCATAACTGTAGAGTACTTCGAGGGTGAGTCAGACACTGAGGAAGAAAGCGACTAGGAAGAGGAACTGCTGACATGCCCTATCTATCTTTATAATGCAAGCGGTGAGCAAGATCCTCTTGACTGGCCCGTGGACGAACCCATTGCAAACATTCCAGTTGACACGACACCTGTTGATGGCTGGGGAGAAGAATTCCTACACCCCAGATATGCCGAAGCGGAGGCCCACCTGAAAGAGGAACTCTTTGATTATGAAGATATGGGCTGGGGCATCTATGAGCAAAAGTTGCCAAACCCACCATTCAAGTTCAATGAAGGTGATTTGGATAGCATGTTTACTAAAATCGACAAAGAGGAATTCGAAAAAGAAGAAGCCAAGGAAGAGTTGTCGTAAGTTCTGGGAGAAAGTTTGATTGTGAAACCCCATGAAGTTGAGCAAGAAAAAACCGTCCAACCAAAAGAAAGCCATCAAGGGTCCCAAGATGGAATGAACAACCTCAATGACCCCACTGGAGAAGAGGAAGGAAAATGAGGAATCCCTAACTACACTGTGATCACCAATCTCTACCACTTTGCAGCCGACGCAACAATTTGTCCAGCACAACTGAGTGAAGAAGTCAGAGGATGGAGCATGGAGGAGGCAGGTGTGGTCCCAAAGACCACCTGAGGAAGTGAATACCAAAGGGATGTTCTTCTATCAAACTTTGTCTTTTACTTTCTTGTTAACTTTGTTTTGTCAACTCTACTTTTATCTTTTGTTAATCAAGAGCTTATCATGTACACAAAACCTTTGAAATGAAAGAGAAAGAATTTGAAGTTTGCATTTATTATCTTCAGCACTTACCCTTTCTTGAAAATTTCCCTTCTTATTGCTAGGCCTTGACTTGACAAGGGGAATAGTATGCACACCCTCATCTATGGGGACTATTTCTAATCCAAAGAAAAGATAGAGAAAGGAAAGAGAAAGAGCAGATCACAAAAGAAAAGGGCGGCACTCAGAGGATGCCATGGCAAAGCGGTCGGCAGTTAGACCCTTAAAAGGAAGAGAGGCCATCATTTCAAACTCCTTGAATGGCAAAGTAATTCTTTTGAATAGCCCACTCAAGCCATAAGTGATTTTCATTCAAGCACCCTAACCAGAAACCACCCCCCACATTGGGGCAAGTACGAGTAATGGAACGATTCAACTAGCACCCGCTCATCTCAAAGGATGACGCTAAAACTCTAAGATTGAACTTCATAGACTAAGCAATCTTGTCTGAAAGGAAGAGGGGCCATCTATTCTTCTACCATACAGTTAAAAAAGAATCCCCTTGAAAAACCCCTTTTGAGCTAGATCATATTCCTTCGGTAAACCCATTTTGGTGATCACCATCCACAGTGAACAAAATTAAATTCACAAGCAAAGGTGACAAGAAAGGAACGTGAGGAAAGAAAGCTCCCTCGTACACCAAAAAAAAAAAAAGATGATGGGATGCCCTAAGAAACCAACCGACTATGCAAATATCAATACCAGGGCAAAAATCACAGGGAGTGGGAGTGGCAAACCCTATATAGGTAAAAGTTTGTACTAAACAAAAAAAAAAAGAGACCCAAGGAGGAAAGGACTAGAAAAGGTGATCACTGGTAAACCCCAAGAAGAGTGTAACACTTTGGGCCTTTAATACCCTTCCTTTCAAAAACCTGTAACCTAGCCATACTACAACCCGCGGAAAAGTCCTCTCAAATCAGAAAAGATTGCTTAGTCTAAACAAGTTCAAAAGAAAATGGTGGCATTCGAAAAAGAAAGGTGAACAAAATGGCAAAAGCTTACTCAAGGAGGGACTGGTTTATTATCACCCCCGTCAAGGAGTAGAAAGATTGTTTGAGCCTGCATACACCTTCTTTCCTCACCCTTAACCTATCCTACATTACGGTCCAAAGTAAAGTCTTCTCGAATCAAGGATGGAAATTGCCTGCTCCTTTGCTAAAGGCTGCTTCTGTTGTCACCTAGAGAGTTTACTAGTCCAAATATAAAGTTCCTAAGAGAAAGTCAAGTGAATGATAGATTCTCAGATAAGAGAGAGGAGAGTCGGATTAGAAAATGAAAACTCTAGAAATGGGGCAACTACTATCTCATCATGGCAAGAAAAGGGCATAACAGAAAAGGGAATCTTCAAGGAAGGAGTAAAAGGCCGAAGTGGTGGTTCCCGGTGAACACCCGGAAATTGGAACCTACCTCTAGGCCTGTCTTCATAAAGTTATATATATGCCTATGTGCTTTGCTTGAACATTGTCACGCCCAGATTTTTTGCACTTGAGGAATACACACACAAGCGGGAAAAATACTGTACTTTTTCGTTAGAACTCATCCTCTTAGAAGAATGAGTGCGACTAGGTTGGAATTGAAAATTGATTTGAATAAAGGGTTTTTGGAAAACAATTTGGAGTCACCACCTAACTTAATTAAGATGAGTTAGGTCACCTAAAAACTAAGCACAATACGAAGACTACACCTAGGATTTTTTAAATGATTTTGAGAGTACTTCCTCAAGAGAGGGTTTTTAAGAAAAGAAGTTGTTTGACAACCTTTAGAAAATATTTAAGCCTTTTTTTTTTTAAAAAAATAACTCCATTTTGTTCTTTCGAAAATAGTGATCCTAGGTTCGGAGGTTGGTGACGTGTAGGGAAGATGCACTAAGCCATCACCCTACCCCACCCTTGTGGTACCTACATGTCCATTCTCCCCAGATTCACCCAATAAAGTCTTCAACTAACAAACGTCCAAAACTATCCACTTTAGAAAAGAATTTTTGAAAAAACATGATACATGATATGTAAATGCAATAGAAAGATTTGATTTGGAAATAGATTGAAAAAGAACTTGAGTTGACTTTAGAAAAGAGACTTGAAAAGATAGATTTGAAATTGAAATTGAAAAGAGATTTAAAAAGATAGATTTTATTTTATTTTTTAGAATGGATTTGAGAAAAGAGTCACGAAATTGAAAATTGGAAAAAGGTTATGGAATGGAAAACTTGAAAAAGGTTGTGACCGCACCCATGAGGGTTGCTTACGTATCCTTTTTGAGGAATTAAGTCAGTCGTAGTTCGGACAAGAGTCCGATAGAAAATAGAAGATTTGATTTGAAAAAAGAATTGAATTGGAATTTGGATTTGATTTTAATTTAGAATAGAGGATTGAAAATTGGAATTTGGAATTGAAAAGATTAGATTTTGATTTGGAAATATAGAAGTTTAGGAACCCTAGACTTAGGAAGATAGGATTTGGGCTTGAGATTAAGAAAGATTTAACTCGAATGTTGGACTTGGAAGATTAGGAAAGATTGGATTTAGGAAGGGTTCGAATTAGGAAAGGTTTGAATTAGGAAATTTTCGTTTTAGGAAAGTTACAATTTAGGAAAGTTTTGAAATAGGGAAGGTTTTGAAATAAGAAAGGTTTTGAAATAAGAAAGGTTTTGAAATAGGAAAGGTTTCATTTTAAGAAAGTATTGGAATTGGAAAGTTTTGAATTTAGAATGTTTTGAAATAGGGAAGTTTTGAAAGTAAGAAAGTTTAAGATTCTTGGAAAGATTTGAATTAGGAAAGTTTAAAGTAAGAAAGATTTGGAATTTAGAAAGTTTAGGATTTAGAAAGTTTTAACTTAAGAAAGTTTCAAATTTAGAAAGTTTTGGATTTGAAAAGATCTGAAATTTAGGAAGTTTAGAATTTTAGAAAGATTTGAATTTAAGAAAGTTTAGAGTTTTAGAAAGATTTGAAATTTGAGTTTTAGAATTTAGGAAATGTTTAAATTTAAGAAAGATTTGAAGATTTAGATTTGGAAAGAGATGGAATTAGGAAAGATTTAAAAGTTTAAAGTTTAAGGAAGCTTAAGGTTTAGGAAAGTATGAGATTAGGACTGAGTGGATTAGGAAAGATTTAGACTAGGAAGGGTTAAGATTCCTATTTCTTAAAACAAAGGATTGGATTTTGTTTCTAAAAGGAAATGATTTGATTTTGTTTCCAAAAACGGAGAATTGGATCTAGTTTTCTGAATGAGGGGGATTGGATTTGGTTTCCTAAAGGGAAGATTGGATTTGACATGAATTTGGAGGGTGGAGTTTTAGAAACCCTAGATTTGGAAGACTATAGTTTTGATGTAGAAAAGAGGTTTTAGAAATATATATAGTTTTGATGTAGAAAACAAAAGGTTTTGGAAACCTAGGTTTTGAGGCCAAAATAAGGGACTTGGAAATCATGTTTTTTTTGGAAGAAAAATTAAGGTTTCCTAATCATTGGCTTTAGGGCATAACTTGGGCTCTAAGAAAAGATATTTTGGAAAGTGAATTTTTGGAAAAAAAAAATGTTTTTGGAAGAAGATGTTAAAAAGGAGTTGTTGGAAAGCGAATTTTTGAAAAGAAAGTTTTTTTGAAAGGGATTTTGGAAAGTAAAATTTTGAGAGAGAGTTTTTCTAGGCAGAAGACATAGGGAGTGTTTTCAAAAAGTGAATTTCGAAGAGAGCGTTTTGGAAAGAAATTTTTAGGAAGCGTTGTAAGCATCCCATTTTTGACCGCTCGGCAGTCTACACTCCGTCTAGACTTGTTTTCAAGTCATTGTGGGCATATTCCAATCAAAACCAATTCTTTAGGTCCAAATTCCTTCTCTCCATCGCTTCGCGGGCCTGTCGGGCCCAAATAGAGGCAAAATGACCAAAATGCCCTTAGGGGCATTGCCCTTTCCAAAATCTTTCCAATCCCACTCTCGAGACAGTTTATTCCTCGAGACGGTTCCAATCCAGGCACGTCTCTTCGGAGACGATAAGTCCCCTTTCCAATCCCACTCTCGAGACAGTTTATTCCTCGAGACGGTTCCAATCCAGGCACGTCTCTTCAGAGATGATAAGTCCCCTTTCCAATCCCACTCTCGAGACAGTTTATTCCTCGAGACGGTTCCAATCCAGGCACGTCTCTTTGGAGACAGTAAGACCCCTTTCCAATCCCTCTCTCGAGACAGTTTATTCCTCGAGACGGTTCCAATCCAGGCACGTCTCTTTGGAGACGGTAAGACCCCTTTCCAATCCCTGTCTCGAGACATTTTATTCCTCGAGACGGTTCCAATCCAGGCACGTCTCTTCGGAGACGGTAAGACCTCTTTCCAATCCCACTCTCGAGACCGTTTATTCCTCGAGACGGTTCCAATCCAGGCACGTCTCTTTGGAGACGGTAAGACCCCTTCCCAATCCTTCTCTCATGACAGTTTATTCCTCGAGACGGTCCGAGTAGTGAAACTACTCACAAAACCGTTAGAGTAGCGGAAATACTCACAAATAGGTCGATATAGGGAATTGGCAACAAACCCCTGTGTCATGACGACCGCCGTTAGAGTGGCGGAAACACTCAAAACCCAGGTCAACACCAGTGTCTGTTAGCCCACTTTGGTGAAAAATGACCAAACTGTCCTCTCGACCTTTTTTGAGACTTTCCGGTCAAGATGACCATTTTGCCCCTAGGCATCCGAATGCCCCGGGAACCACACTGACTCTGGGTATCAATCCGGTAATGTCCTGAGAATACTTTTTATAGTGTTCTCAACCTTCCTGTACCTTTCCAGACCATTCTGAGTCAGTTCCGGCCAACCCGGTACAAAATGACCGTTTTGCCCCTAGAGGGCCGGTCTCCTTCTTCGACCACACCGGCTCTGGGTATCACACCGGTAATGCCCCGAGAATACTTTTTATAGTGTTCTCAACCTTCCTTTACCTTTCTGGACCATTCCGAGTCAGTTTCGGCAAACCCGGTGTAAAATGACCGTTTTGCCCCTGGTGGGTCGGTCTCCTTTTCCGATCACGCCGGCTCTGGGAATCAAACTGGCAACCTCCGGGAACATTCTGAATAATGTTTCCAGATCTCAAGTCCTCTTCCGGGACAATCCGAGTTTGTCCCGGCAGCTTCCCGGTCCGATTGACCGTTTTGCCTCTAAGGGCCCGGTCAACCTTTCCGACACATCTTGTCCTCGCTTTTCAAGTCAAATACCTCCAGGACACTATTTTAAGTGTTCATGCTCCTTTCTGGCCTTCCGGGTCATTCCCGGCTCCTCCAAATCATTCCCGGACTTTCCAGAGTCACTCCTATTGAAGCCAGGCTAAAAGTTGCATGGTAGTCACTAGTACAGGTGCCCAAATCTAGTCAAAGATACGTTGCTTGCTGACTTATAAAGTTTCCTAAGTGGCTAGCACCACTACTACCAAGAATTGGTCTGGGGCCACTACTACTACCAAGAATTGGTCTGGGGCCACTCCTAGTGGCCCCAAGAGCAATTTTGCCCTAGCGCCACTGCAACAGGCGCCAGGTTTGTCCAACTTCTATAAATACAGAACCTCAATCAACGTGAAAGGGGTCTGCAAACTTAACCTAAAAATCCTATATTTCGATATATAAAGCTCGAGCACCTCCAAAACCCTAGTTTCCTTAGGTTTCCCAAACCCTAGCCACTATACACTAAACCCTAGCCTCCTATACACTAAACCCTAGCCTCCTATACACTTATACACTCCCCCATACACTCATACACTAGCCTTCAACCATCCTTTGAAGACTTGAAGAGCTGTCATCTAAAGCTTGAAGACAACCCTTGAAGGTTGAAGAAGAAGATCAAGACGAAGACCGAAGATTGAAGACAAGCAAGGCGCGCAAAATAAAGAAGACATACGGTAGGTTTTCTATTTAAATTTTCGCACTTCCCCCCCCTCTCTTCTCTCTCCTAACCTACTTGGGTTTTCTCTATTTTAATCCCTCATCTCTTCCCCCCCCCCCCCCCCCCTTTTCTTTGCATGCTTGAAACAAGGGGATTCCCGGTCTATGTGTAGAATTGGGCTAATGGAGAGTCACCGTGTCAGGGGCTTTCTTTTAGTCTAACCAAAGACCACGTGGGTCCGGCCCCCTTGATTATGTGGTGAAGCCTTAGCCTTGTATGTTCACGACCCCAAATTGCACTGTGCATATCGTAGTCTTGCATCTTCCAAAATTCGTTTTCAAACTCGTTTTCAAAACCGTTTTCAAACTTGTTTTCAAAATTGCGTCAAAATCTCTTTTTCTGAAACTTGTTTTCAAAACCACAATTCTAGGGTGATTTTAGCCTTTCCATGGCTAGGGTTGCTTTAGGAAAGTGTTACATTAAAAGTGACCTTTTTGGTCTATATTTTCAAATCTTATTACTTTCAAAACCACTTTCTTAAAGTGGTTCAAGCCCTCTTATGACTAGAATCGCTTTAGGAAAGTGAGATGTTTTTATATTTTCCAAAAACTCTTCAAAAATCTCTTCCTAAAAATCTCTTTTTCAACATGCTTTCCTAAGACTCTCCTTTCCAAAATTGTTTTCTAAAAAATCCCTCCGAAAGTCTGTTTATTTCAAAGTTTCCTTTTTCAACTCCTTTCCAAAAACTCCCTTTCCTAAAAATTCACTTTCTAAAAACGCTCTCTAAAAATCTTTCTAAAAAAACTCTCTTTCCAAAATCTTCCCTCTAGAAACTTCCCTCTAGGTTTTCCTCCCAAAAAAAAACTTGTTTCCTTTCCAAAAACTCTTCCCTCTAGAAACTCCTCCCTAGGATTCCCTTCTAGAAAATGCACTTTCCAAGAAACTCTTTCCTTAGAGCCCAAGTCAAGCCCTAGAACCCACAATTAAGAAACCCTAAATTTTCTTCCCAAAAACACGGTTTTCAAACTTTGCCCCAAACCTAGGTTTCTAAAACCTCTTGTTTTCACATCCAAACTATACATGTTTCCAAAACCTATTTTTCTACGTCAAAACTATAATTTCTCAAAACTAGGGTTTCTAGAATCTCCCTTTCCAAATCTTTACCAAATCCTATCTTCCCTTTAGGAAACCAAATCAAATATCCCTGTTTAGGAAACTAGATCCTATCTTCCATTTTTGGAAACAAAATCAAATCTTTTCTTTTAGAGACCAAAACCAATCCCTTCCAAATCCAAATCTTTCCTAATTCAAATCCTTCCTAAACTTCCACTTTCCTAAACCTTAAGTTTCCAAAAACTTGAACATAAAAATCTTTCCTAATTCAACCCTTTCCTAATTCTACCTTCTTTTCAAATCTTAACTTTTCAAACCTAAGTTTTCAAACTTTTTCTAAACTCAAACCTTTCCTAATTTCAAGATTTTCTAAAATTCAAACTCTAAAATTTTCTAAATCTTAAACTTTCTAAATTTCAAATCTTTCTACAATCAAAACTTTCGAAATTTGAAACTTTCTCAAGTTAAATCTTTCTAAACTTCCAAACTTTCCAAAACTTCAAAATTTTTATAAATCTAAGGCTTTTCTAAACTCAAAACTTTCTTAATTCAAACATTTCCTAAACTGAAAACTTTCCTTTTTCAAACCTTTCCTAAAATGAAACTTTCTTATTTTCAAAACTTTCTTGTTTTCAAAGCTTTCCAAATTCAAAACTTCCCTTTTTCAAAACATTACAAAATTCAAAACTTTCTTAACTTGAAACTTTCCAAATTCTAAGCCTTTCTTAAACTAAACTTTTCCTAATTCAAAACATTTCTAAATTCAAAACTTTCCAATTTTCAAAAAATTTCCTAATTTGAAAACTTTCCTAATTCGAAACTTTCTTAATTCAAAACTTTCCTAAAGTTGAAACATTCCAAATTCAAAGCTTTCCTAAGTTGAAACTTTCCTAATTCTAAAACCTTCCTAAATCGAACCTTTCCTAATTCAAACATTTCCTAAATCGAACCTTTCCTAATTCAAACATTTCCTAAATCCAATCTTCCTTAATTTCCTAAACCTTCCAAGTCAAGTCAAATGTTTTCTAAGTCTCTTCTCTTTCCTAAGTCTAGGTTTCCTAAAACCAAATCTTTCCAAAATCAATCTTTCCAAATCTCAAATTCCAATCTATTTTCAAAATTCCAATTTCTATTTTCAAATTTTCAAACTTTCCAATTTCAATTCTATTTCTTCAAATCTATTTTCAAATCAAATCAATTTCAAATCAATCTCTTTTGAAATTTATTTTTCAATTCTCTTAATTTGCACTTGCATATCATGCATCATGTTAGTTTTCAAACATTGTTTTTCTAAAGTGAATAGGGTTGAACATTTGTTAATTAAAGACTCTCATAGGTGAATTTAGGGTAGATTGACATGTAGGTATCGAAAGGGCGGGGTAGGGTGATAGCTTAGTGCGTCTTCCCTACACGTAACCAACCTCCGAACCTAGGATCACTGATTTTAAAGACCAAAACAGAATTATTTTTCAAAAAGGGCTAAATGTTTTCCAAAAGGTTGCCAAACAACCTGTTTTCTTAAAAACCCTCTCTCGAGGAGATATTTTCAAATCGTTTTCCAAAAAACCCTAAGTGTAGTCTTCGAATTATTCTTAATTTTTAGGTGACCTAACTCACCTTAATCAAGTTAGGTGGCGACTCCAAAATTTTTCCAAAAGCCCTTTATTCAAATATATTTTCAATTCAAACCTAGTCGCACTCATTCTTTTAGGAGGGTGGGTTCTAATGAGAGAGTACAGTATTTTTCCCGTTTGTGTGAGTATTCCTCAAGTGCGAAAAATTTCGGCGCGACAGCTGGCAACTCCACTGGGGACACTTAGAGGGTTAGGCCGTTAGTCATGTCTCTTTACCCTTTACCCATGTAGAGTCTTCAATTAACTTGGTTCAATCCTATTCACTTTAAATTTTCAAAACTAAATTTTCAAAATTGTTTTAAAAAAAAAAAACATGCATTTATTCATATTATCTTGTCTTATGTTTGTCATCCACATACTGACACTTACATCTTTGTTTTGTAGGTGCGCTCTATGTTTAAATTTTATTAACTGCTTTGCATGAATGTGATGTACAGGATGAATGGGAGTTGTTGGGCTCTTTCCTCCACTTTTAAAAATCACACACACACTACATGTGCACTTGCATTCTGCATACTTGCATACCCTGATATGTCCTTTCTAGTTAGAAAGGGGGAACGGTATATTGGTTGTGGGCAAGATGCTGTGTCAGTTTCTTCACCTACGGCCTCTTGATGGTTCCCCTGCTCGGATCACCAACCGATCATGGCACCACCTCGGGGAGTGGGCCTAGGTTTGAAGATCTGGGGACCGAGCCTTTTTAGGATGCATTAGTCAACCCTCAACCTCATACTCATATAGACAACATGCATAGCCGAACCTCTGCCGGATTTAAGACACGAGCACCGTTTTCAAAATCACGGAGGAAAGGGCGACTGCTTTTACTATCATTCATACTTATCTATTCCTACTGTTATAATGCATGTATTTATATTGTTATAATACCTGTCTAACTGTTCATGCATACATGTTTACTTCAGTTGTACTTTCTCTCTTTGTACTCTTTGCATATTCATGTTCATGCATTCAATATCCCATGTCAAGACAAGAGTTCCAAGTAACTCAAGTCACTGCATTCTCATGCATATGATCAACCCATTGAGAGTGACACCAACATTACTCTCCCTTGCATTAAACCTACCCAAACCCTAAGGGTTCCCACGTAACCCTAAGGGACTCATTGCATGCATCTCAATCCATTCCACAAGAGGGGCCCCAATCCCTCTATGCTCACGGAGACAGGGTTGCCAAGAAGACAAGGGGCAATCAATCAACAAGGTCTCTCAGCGACCTCCTCGACATCAAATCCAAGGAAGGCGAATCTGAAGACTCAAGAGTAGTTTAGGGTTTCCCTTTGTAAAATTAGATAGGTGGAAGTCCGAAGGAAAATGTTCCCCCTCCCCCTATTAAAATGTATTTCAATTATTTTGTATCTTAAACCCAAAATTTAATGTACTTCTTTATTTTTATGAATGAATGCATGAATGGCTGAAGGTTCCCACCTGACGGTAAGGCGTCTGCATACAGGGGCAAACCCCCTATCTCCAAAAGTGAGCCAATACATCATGACTAGTTTCCCTCTTTAAGAGGGGCACCCTAGGACATGCATTGCATAGATTTCTCTAGGAACCAAACTCTAATTTGTAACTGTTGTCATCATTGTTATAGGTAATGAATACTAGTCCAACTTCCTCTATAATAGTGAAAGCCATGGGTTACAAGCTTCAGGAAAACATACCATTGGGAAGCGAGAATGCTAGCGGGAACCCCCTGTGCAACACACTTACCGCAATCTCAGAAGGGACAATTCCTGCCTTAGAGGAGCCCGAATACCAAAATCCTTCCTTCCTAACCATGCAATCTTATCTACCTGACATGAACTTAACCATAGGAGCCTTACTAGACCCTTCCCATTATCCCCTTGTCCTTAATACGTTGTTTGAACCTGAACCCATGATCACTATGGCTCGACCTGAACCTCAAACCAACAACCAAGGAAACATACAACCTAAACTACCTTTAGTCTTGCCAAAGAAGCCGAATGTGCCCACCACTCTACCCGTCCTCACCAACCCTTCACCTATAGCAATCCCTTTGCCCGTAAGCCCAAGGATAACTCTTCCCACCATAACCCAAACACCAATACCCAGTCTTCATAACGTCCCATGGAATTACCCACCTGATAAGGGCATCGGAGAGCCCGTAACAGAAATAGGGGAAATGACTCGGTCAGGGCGCCTTTATACCTCTGTTGAAGTGGAAAGAAAAAGGAAGGGGAAGGATAAAGAAGGAGAGTGCTCCAACCAGCCAACAGATCAGGAGATGTCAGAATTCACCAAAGCTTTAGGAAAGGTCGATTACGATATCATGGAACAGCTTAGGAAAGCCCCAACCCATATTTTGATGTTGGGTTTGCTGCTCACTTCTGAGGTGCACCGGAATGCTTTAATAAAGATCCTCAAGGATGATCATGTGCCCGAGAGTTTCACGCCAGACAATCTACATGACATGGTCAGTCTCATTATGGCCCCAAACATCATCACTTTCTCTGATGACGAGATTCCGGCTGATGGAACAGGTCATACTCGGGCTTTGCATATAGCCGTAAGAACAAGAGGAAGAATGGTGGCCAAAGTATTGATAGATAATGGGTCGACATTGAACGTGTGCCCGTATTCTACTCTGGAAAGGATGGGAATGGACCAAACTTACTTGAAAAATAGTGGTATGATCATCCGTGCCTTTGATGGATCTCGGAGGGAAGCCATGGGGGAAATTGAAATGCCTGTTGAGATAGGACCAGTAACCTTCACGATTAAATTTCAAGTTTTACACATTCCGGCTATCTATAACTTGCTGTTAGGAAGGCCCTGGATCCATTCGGCGGGTGCGGTTCCTTCTAGTCTTCATCAGAAAGTCAAGTTCATCGTGGGCTCCAAGCTAATCGCTATTTTCGCTAAAAACGAGCTCGCTGTATGCAAAGCTGACATCATTGCATCTGACACTGAATTGCCCTCTTGTTTTCAATCGTTCGAATATATCACTGTCGTGCAGAAGGAAGATCAGGTGAAGCCAAGTTATTCCAAGAACTCTAAGATGGTAGTATGGTACTTTAAAGAAAATGGTTTCCATCAGGGTAAAGGCTTAGGGAGATGTTTACAAGGAAAACCAGAAGTCGTAGAAATACCGTCAGCTGAACCCACCTTTGGGTTGGGATATGAACCCACAAAAAGAGAAAGAATAGAACAACGTGGAAGAAAAGGGCTGATAAGAAAGCTGTCATGGAACTCTCGGACCAATTCAAGCAGTTAGACATGGGGAAAGGAACACTTGTATTAAGTAATAAGAAGAGAAAAGTCCGAGGAGAAGCGCCCGTCATGACAACCAGCATCGGAGTAATCCAAGATGGATCCATTCGAGCAATGTTGCCAGGCGAAAAATTGCATAATTGGGCCAGCAAGGACATCATCCGTGCTCGCAAGTTTCGGTCCAAAGCCCGTTAGACCGAGACCCTGGAGCAACTGATCCGCCATAAACTTTGTCCTTTTAAATTTATTTGTCTTGACTTTTTAAAATCAAGTTATCAATGAATAAAATAATATCCCTTTCTTGTTTGATTTATTGTACACTATTTTCCATGCCAGGGACCCTTGCATCCGATATCCTACTCAGCTAATCCAGGGAATGCCAATCTTGATAAATGATGACTTGAACACCGAGTTTGATTACCAACAATTGGGGATTAAAGAAGATGTAAATTTTACAGAGGAGGTGCTAGAGGAAATTCGAGAACAAATAGAAAGACATGAGAATCGTAATACCCCAAACATTGAGGAAACGGAAACCGTTAATTTGGGAAATGAAGGGGATCCGAAGGAGCTTAGAATCGGTACGGGCCTAGATCAATGGCAGCGCAAAGAGTTATTAGAACTTTTGCATGCATACTTGGATGTTTTCGCATGGTCCTATTAAGACATGCCCGGACTAGATGAATCCATTGTGGAACATAGACTACCTTTGGACCCGCAGATGAAACCCTTTAAGCAAAAGCTAAGAAGATTGAAACCCGAATGGAGCCTGAAGATTAAAGAGGAGGTGATTAAACAATTTCAGGCAGGGTTTCTGTAAGTGGTAGAATATCCCCAATGGCTGGCTAATATTGTCCCGGTGCCTAAGAAAGATGGCAAGGTGCGGATGTGCATTGACTTTCGGGACCTCAACAGGGCCAGTCCAAAGGATGATTTTCCTCTTCCCCATATAGATTTGCTTGTTGACAACACGGCCGGTCATGGAATGTTTTCCTTCATGGACGGCTTTTCAGGATATAATCAGATCAAGCTGGCTGAAGAAGATCGGGAGAAGACTGCTCTCATTACCCCCTGGGGAGTATACTGTTATAAGGTCATGCCATTCGGGCTTCGCAACACAGGGGCAACCTACCAAAAAGCCATGGTAACTTTATTCCATGACATGATGCATCAGGAAGTAGAAATCCATGTGGATGACATGATCGTCAAGTCCAAGCATCGGAAAGACCACTTGTTCAACTTGCGGAAGGTGTTTGATTGCCTCCATAGATATCAACTTAAGCTAAATCCGGCCAAATGCACGTTCGGAGTATCTTCAGGGAAATTGTTGGGATTTATAGTCAATGAAAAGGGGATAGAGGTTGATCATGCTAAGGTGAAGTCCATTGTTGAAATGCCTACACCAAAATGGGAAAAGGAGGTTCGGTCTTTTCTAGGAAAGTTGAACTTTATTAGCAGGTTCATCGCCCAAATGACCCACCTGTGCAAACCTATTTTTAAGCTCCTTAAGAAAGACGTTCCAAAGGAGTGGGATGATAACTGTCAAATGGTGTTTGAGAAAATTAAAGAATATCTTCGAAATCCCCCTATCCTAGTGGCACCAACCCCAGGGCATCCTTTGTTGATGTACATGACAGTGTTACATACTTCTATGGGATGCGTCCTGGGGCAACATGATGAAACGGGGAGAAAAGAGCAAGCCATTTACTACCTCAGTAAGAAATTTCTACCATATGAAGCGAAGTATTCCGATCTCGAGAAAACCTGCTGCACATTAGCCTGGTCAGCTCACAGGCTTCGACACTACATGCTCTATCATACAACCTTCCTTATCTCTTAAATGGATCCCCTCAAGTATATATTCGAGAAACCAATCCTGTCCAGCAGAATTGCTCGATGGCATATGATCCTATCAGAATTCGACATTGTGTTCACTACCCGTAAAGCAGTCAAGAGGCAGGTGATAGCTGATTATCTGGCTGAGAACCCCATTGATGATTATTAATCCATGGAGCCCCAATTTCCCAATGAAAATATACTATGCGTTGATGGTACGTCTGAAGAGCAAGAACCAGCCGGGTGGAAGATGTTTTTCGACGGCGCTGCTAATAAAAGGGGAGCTGGCATTGGGGCAGTAGTAGTGTCAAGAACCAGCAGTCATTATCCTATTATAGTTAAGCTGCAACTTGAACTTTGTACTAATAACATCGCCGAATATGAGGCTTGCATCCTGGGGTTAAGATTGGCATTAGAAATGAGGATTGATGAATTGGTTGTTCTTGGTGATTCAGATTTGGTCATTCAGCAATCCAAGGACGTGTATCAAACTTGAGATGCCAAACTCTCCCCGTATCATCAACAGATCAAGGATTTGTGTCAGCTATTCAAAAGCGTGGATTTTCGTCACGTGCCCCGAACAGAGAACAGCTTCGCCGATGCCTTGGCTACATTGGCTGCAGCAATTAAGGTCGACAGTGGCACTGAAATACCCCCTCTACAGATCTTCACCAGGGATGTCCCTTCTTATTGTCTGCATACAACTGTTGAACCTCACGAGAAATCGTGGTTTTATGACATCCAGAGGTATATTCAAGCCAGGACGTTCCCTGATGCTGCAACACAACGCGATAGGAAGACCCTTTGTCGTTTGGCGGGACACTATTTCATGGCTGGAAATGAGCTTTTCAGGAGATCATGGTTTGGACCTCTAAGATGTGTCAATGCCGCAGAAGCCAAAGTTATCATGGAGGAAGTGCACGAGGGAGTTTGTGGCCCCCACATGAATGGCCACATGCTTGCAAAGAATATTCTCCGAACAAGGTATTACTGGTCAACAATGGAGTCAGATTGCATTAGATACGTTCTTCGGTGTCACAAATGTCAGATACATAGGGATAAGACCAAAGCACCACCGTCTGAGCTCCATTCTATGTCTACCCCATGGCCCTTTTCTATGTGGGGGATAGATATGATTGGTCCTATCACTCCTAAAGCTTCCAACGGCCATCGCTTCATCCTGGTCGCCATTGATTATTTCACTAAATGGGTGGAAGCCGTCTCTTACGTCCATGTCACCAAGAAGGTCGTAGAAAGGTTCATAAAAAATTACATCATCTGCGGGTATGGGATTCCCGAGTCACTCATTACTGATAATGCTTCCAATCTGAACAACGAATTGATATCAAAGCTATGCCAAACATTTCGCATTACTCACTGAAATTCGGTCACTTACCGGCCCCAGATGAATGGGGCAGTAGAAGCAGCCAACAAGAATATTAAGAGAATACTCCGAAAAGTGATTGGCATGAGAAACTTCCGTTTGCATTGATGGCTTACCGAACTACTATGAGGGTCTCCACCGGAAATACCCCTTTTGAACTAGTTTACGGCACCGAGGCAGTCATCCCCGTTGAGATTGAGATTCCTTCTTTACGAATCTTAACAGAAACCAAGTTAGACGAAGCAGAATGGATTAAAGACCGATATGCCCAACTCTGTTTGCTGGATGAGAGTGGTTAGTTGCAGTTTATCACGCTCAATGTTATAGAAGGCGAATGGCCAGAGCATTTGACAAGAAGGTACGACCTCGATCATTCCAGCCGGGAGATTTGGTGCTCAAGAAGGTGTTCCCCCATCAAGAGACAGCACAGGGAAAGTTTGCTCCAAACTACGAAGGGCCATTCGTGGTAAAGAAAGTCTTGTCTGGAGGAGCTCTCGTTTTGGAGGAAATGGATGGCCAAGAATTTCCTAGCCCATTGAATTCAGATGCTGTCAAACACTACTACATATGATTCCGAAAGCTAGGCCTTTGGTTTCTGTAAAGAAGCAATAAAACCTACTCTCCTCATTCTCCATTAATCAATAAGGTAGTGTTTTAAGGTTAAAGCTCTATGGACTAAACAATCTAATTCCAAGATGACGAGGGGCCCTTATTTCATTTTCTACCCAATTAAAATTCATATATATATATATAACCTTTGTCAAACCTTTAGAGCCGGTTACTTTCTTTCAGGAGCATTCCCCCAACAAAGTGATCATATGCAATAGAGGCACTGAAAATAGTAATAAAAAAATAAAGAAATAAAAGAAAAAGAAAAGAAGAAGCCTTGAAGTACTACTTGAAGTTTGCACAAATATTGGTATTAACGTCATTGGCAAAAAAAAAAAAAAAAGACGTGCAATGAGATACCCAAGGAAAGATGGGAATACGTAGGAAAAGTGCCATTGAACCAAAAACTATCAAAGATGATCACTAGTAGAGTGGTAGGCTTGAGCCTTTTCTTTTTCAAAAGTAAATACCAACACCATAACCCTTAAAAGTCCTCTCAGATTGGAGTTAAATTGATTAGTCCAAATGAGCTTACTAAATATGCCATGGGCTAGAGAATGATGCAAGTAGCGTTTAGGAGCTTCTCAACAGAAGCTCGAGACCAAGCTGAGGAAAGAGAGAGAAATAAGAGAGAAAAGTTAAGCGCTTCCCAAGGATGCGGTGAAAACCCGAAAGGGCGCTGTAGGTAAAAAGTTAGGGATGTGGCAAGATACAAAACTGTCGACCCTGGCGAAAACCTGCAAAGGTGCCTTGGTGCAAAAATGACAGAGCTGGGACTGGTGAAAACCCTCAGGGGCACTAGTAGCAAAAATAGCAAAAAAAAAAAAAAAAGAAAGGGGGTGCGAACAAGAGATTTAGATATAAGAAATAGCTCGAGCCACTACATTCCCCAGAAGTTAAGGTATGAAAGCAACAGTGTAAAAGTCGAAAGGCATCTTGAAAGGCATTCTCTGGTTTAGCTCAGTTAGGGTTAAAAGAAGCAGAGGTCCCTTTCGCGGAACAGTTAGTGAGTCAAAGAATCAAACAAAGGGGAGTTATTTTTCATTAAACTGCAATTCTCGTTTAATTTTTCCCAAATTTGTTACTATACTAATCATGCAGAGAAATTATACCAAAAGCACGGGAGGTCATGAATTCATAAGATAAAAGAGGCATAACACTAAACAAAGTATGTTTTTCTACAAATGCAGAAATCAGCAAATCTAAGAGTGAGGGGCAAAAATATATCGCTTCCCGTCATCATCAGAGGAGGAATCAGCTATGCAGGGATCCATTGGCTCGCCGGTCACAAGAGGAGCACTCGAAGAAGTACCAGTAATAGAAGACCCAGGCCGGCCTTGCTCATAGTCCGCACATCTAGCCAGAAGCATGTCCCTCTCTCGAGTAAGGGACTCCACAGTCTCCCGCAAGCACGGGCCATCCATCACATCACCCTCCAGGGAAGGAGAACTGCCTAGAACGCCTCGTGGCCGCTTGCGGGCCCTCGCAGCACCCAAAGGTGGGTCATCACGTGACGATCTGGCTGCTGCTAACTGCCTCTCTAGTAAAACTACCTCAGCGTCTCTCATCCTCAATCGGTCATGCAACATCCGTATCAGACGACGGTTTTCTCGTCTGTGGCGACGCCCCTGAACAATCATAGCAGTCAAGAAGTCGGTATACCCTACGAGAGGTAAATGAGTCTCAATGAGAAGATCCCCAAGTCTACTAGGACCCAGCACGTAGCGTCGAAGCCAATAATGATAGGTCTCGGTTGCAGGGGGCATGTCGGAGAAGGGACCATCATCATCAACGTGAGGAAGCAAAGATCTCCATATATCCATAACTTTCTCCACCAATGCTCTAGGAATCGACGCCTTAAAGACAAGAGTAAACTCGGTTGCAGAAGCTAAAAAAGGGATATCCTGACTCCTACCAAGCTGTCGTAGAACCCGAATCCTGAAGAAAGGGGCAATGCCCCGTAGGCCGGCTAGGGGCGCGAAATCTCTCCCGGAAGGCCGAACTCTCAAGCAATACCTACCAACCAGCCCTGAATACCACCTGACTATGTCTGACCTCATGCTCTGAAGATAGTCAGCACAGGATGCAGTGGTCTGCGGAAATCTCCCCTCATCTGCCATGACACCCTGATATCTCGCTAGGGAATGTACATGATCAAGCTCAGGATACCACGTGTGCTGAAACAAAGGTATAACAAACAAATGACTAATCGCCCAAAGTTGGAAGAGAGTAGTGCATCCGCGGAAACGAGCGTTAAGGGTCTGCTGGAATCTCGTAAGACTCACGAAGGTCTCCCCTATAATCATAGGAGCATAGGAATGCTCCTTACGGATCAAGGCCAGTGGTGCACAGAGTCGACAGTCCACTAAATCAACTTCTCGAGGGAACACCAAGAAGTTCAACAGAAGCAAGGCTAAGGCAACCATACGAGAAATAGCCCAATCCTGGGAGGTGTGCCACTCACCTGAATGAACTCACATACCCGTAGGAAACTCAAAACGGGAAAAGAGGAACTCTGCTGGGACATAGGGAAACTGGGACAAAGAAGAAGACGAAAGAACTACGCGTCTGAATCCGAGTTGGGACGAAACCACTGTAATACAACCATCCGAAAAAAGGGGTCCCACAATGTCAGCAGAAACATCTCGGAAACCAAGAAGGAACCCATACTCATGAGGAGTAGGGGTAAGCTCACACTCTCCAAAGCAAAAAAGAGACAAGTCCGGCTGCTAAAAAGGGATCACTGCCTCTGTGAGTCCGGGAATAAGCCGCACTGATAAAAGCGAAGCCACTCGACCAAAGGATCGACGAAAGATATCTTGCTCATCCGGAGGGTAACTACTGTGCCAGGCTCTCAGCCGACTCAAAACTCCATCTGCCATCCTGAAAAGGTAAGCCAGGGTAAGTGATATTAATATGCCATCCATGCAGTTTAAATAACAGTAAAATAAAACAAACAAATAATACAAAGAAAACAAATAAAGGATTTCAAATAACAAATCAAAAATAAAATTTCCATACTTCTTGATTTTTCCAACTCCAAATCGCATCTCAAGGGTTCTCTGCCTTTTCCTTTCAAAAAGATTTTATTTCTAAAACTTTAACCAACTCTTTCCATAATTTTTAAAAATTTCGGCAGAGTCTCATTTAAAAATGGCCCCTACAACACCCATGACATCAACACAAAGTACAAAACGTGTACTTTCCAACGCAACAATCACATGACAATGGCACCCGTGCATACTTTTCAATTTTTCAAAACACATGTTTTATTTTTCAAATAAATCAATGGTTTTCAAAAGGCTTCCAAAATTTTTCAAAATCACCTCAAATGTTTTCAAAAATATTCCAACATTTTTCCAAATTTCAAACTTCAAAAATTTCATCAATTTCTTGAATTTTCTAATTTTTTCTAATTTTCTAAATATTTTTCTATTTTTTAAAAAATTAAAAATTCACCGAGTTTTCAAAAAATCACGAAACTTCATACGTTTGTTAAACACATTTTTCTAAGGCACATTGCACAAAAACATAGCCAGAAAACCCAATATCCATGCTTGTAGGAACAAATTTCCTATTCCTGCAGAAAAAACCCTCTTCGCATAATCATGAAAAACCATTCAAATTCAATCAAACAACCATCAAAATGCAAAAACAACATCATCAAAGTGTTCAAAACATATCAAAACATCAATTTCCACTATTCACATGATTCAAACGAAGTTCTACACATCGAAATCAACAAAACTTGAAAACTCACTTTTTGAAAGTTCTCCGGCGAAATCTTCTCTTCCGGCGACGTGGTCTCCTTCCGGCAATCACCCACGGTACCCAAGGAGTGCTCCTTCAAGGTTCAAGTTGATTTCCACTTGAAGACTCTCGGATTCTCCAAAAACTCTTCAAATCCCGTAACTGTACGAACCTAAATTTTCTGGTTTTTAACCTTAAGCCTGGTGCCACTAGCAGAGGCGCCAGTGCTATTTTGCCAAAGGCGCCACTAGTAGTGGCGCCAGTTACAATTTCTGGGCAGTTTTGCTCTTTTTCCCGCCAAAACTCGTTTTCGAAGGCCTTTTTGGCCCATTATCCACTTTCGACCCCCGTTGTCAAAAGATTTCCAGTGTCCGTCCCTCCGACTGCCTCGCGGTCAACATGGGACACTTACTCTTATTGTTTTTTGTCTTTGCTTGTCAAAGACAGAAAAAGAGGGGCAACTGTAAACACCCCATTTTTGACCACTCGGCAGTCTACACTCCGTCCAGACTTGTTTTCAAGTCATTGTGGGCGTATTCCAATCGAAACCAATTCTCTAGGTCCAAATTCCTTCTCTCCATCGCTTCACGGGCCTGTCGGGCCCAAATAGAGGCAAAATGACCAAAATGCCCTTAGGGGCATTGTCCTTTCTAAAATCTTTCCAATCCCACTCTCGAGACAGTTTATTCCTCGAGACGGTTCCAATCCAGGCACGTCTCTTCGGAGACGATAAGTCCCCTTTCCAATCCCACTCTCGAGACAGTTTATTCCTCGAGACAGTTTCAATCCAGGCACGTCTCTTCGGAGACGATAAGTCCCCTTTCCAATCCCACTCTCGAGACAGTTTATTCCTCGAGACAGTTTCAATCCAGGCACGTCTCTTCGGAGACGATAAGTCCCCTTTCCAATCCCACTCTCGAGACAATTTATTCCTCGAGACAGTTCCAATCCAAGCACGTCTCCTCGGAGATGGTAAGACCCCTTTCTAATCCCTCTCTCGAGACAGTTTATTCCTCGAGACGTTTCCAATCCAGGCACGTCTCTTTGGAGACGGTAAGACCCCTTTCCAATCTCTCTCTCGAGACAGTTTATTCCTCGAGACGGTTCCAATCCAGGCACGTCTCTTCGGAGACGGTAAGACCCCTTTCCAATCCCACTCTCGAGACAGTTTATTCCTCGAGACGGTTCCAATCCAGGCACGTCTCTTTGGAGACGGTAAGACCCCTTTCCAATCCCTCTCTCGAGACAGTTTATTCCTCGAGGCGGTCCGAGTAGCAAAACTACTCACAAAACCGTTAGAGTAGCGGAAATACTCACAAATAGGTCGATATAGGGAATTGGCAACAAACCCCTGTGTCACGACGACTACCGTTAGAGTGGCGGAAACACTCAAAACCCAGGTCAACACCAGTGTCTGTTAGCCCACTTTGGTGAAAAATGACCAAACTGTCTTTTTGACCTTTTTTTAGACTTTCCGATCAAGATAACCATTTTGCCCCTAGGCATCCGAATGCCCCAGGAACCACACCGGCTCTGGGTATCAAACCGGTAATGTCTTGAGAATACTTTTTATAGTGTTCTCAACCTTCCTTTACCTTTCCAGACCATTCCGAGTCAGTTCCGGCCAACCCGGTACAAAATGACCGTTTTGCCCCTGGAGGGTCGGTCTCCTTCTTCGACCACTCCAGCTCTGGGTATCAAACCGGTAATGTCCCGAGAATACTTTTTATAGTGTTCTCAACCTTCCTTTACCTTTCCAAACCGTTCCGAGTCAGTTCCGGCAAACCCGGTGCAAAATTACCGTTTTGCCCCTAGTGGGCCGGTCTCCTTTTCCGACCACGCCGGCTCTGGGAATCAAACTGGCAACCTCTGAGAACATTCTGAATAATGTTTACAGATCCCAAGTCTTCTTCCAGGACAATCCGAGTTCGTCCCGGCAGCTTCCCGGTTCGATTGACCGTTTTGCCCCTAAGGGCTCAGTCAACCTTTCCGACACATCTTGTCCTCACTTTTCAAGTCAAATACCTCCAGGACACTATTTTAAGTGTTTCTGCTCCTTTCTGGCCTTCCGGGTCATTCCCGACTCCTCCAAATCATTGCTGGACTTTCCGGAGTCACTCCTAGTAAAGCCAGGCTAAAAGTTGCATGGTAGTCACTAGTACAGGCGCCCAAATCTAGTCAAAGATACGTTGCTTGCTGACTTATAAAGTTTCCTAAGTGGTTGGCGCCACTAGTAGTGGCACCAAGCCAAGAATTGGTTTGGCGCCACTAAGAGTGGCGCCAAGAGCAATTTTGCCCTAGCGCCACTGCAACAGGCGCCAGGTTTGTCCAACTTCTATAAATACATAGCCTCATTCAACGTAAAAGGGGTCTGCAAACTTAACCTAAAAATCCTATATTTTGGTATACAGAGCTCGAGCACCTCCACAACCCTAGTTTCCTTAGGTTTCCCAAACCCTAGCCACCCTACACTAAACCCTAGCCTCCTATACACTTCTACACTCCCCCATACACTCATACACTAGCCTTTAACCATCCTTTGAAGACTTGAAGAGCTGCCATCTAAAGCTTGAAGACAACCCTTGAAGGTTGAAGAAGAAGATTACGACGAAGACCGAAGATTGAAGACAAGCAAGGCGCGCAAAATAAAGAAAACATACAGTAGATTTTCTATTTAAATTTTCGCACTTCCCCCCTCTCTCTTCTCTCTCCTAACCCACTTGGGTTTTCTCTATTTTAATCCCCCATCTCTTTCCCCCCCTTTTCTTTGCATGCTTGAAACAAGGGGATTCCCGGTCCATGTGTAGGATTGGGCTATTGGAGAGTCACTGTGTCGGGGGCTTTCTTCTAGTCTAACCAAAGACCACGTGGGTCCGGCCCCCTTGATTATGTGGTGAAGCCTTAGCCTTGTATGTTCACGACCCCGAATTGCATTGTGCATATCATAGTCTTGCATCTTCCAAAATTTATTTTCAAACTCGTTTTCAAAACGGTTTTCAAACTTGTTTTCAAAATCTCTTTTTTAAAAACTTTTTTTCAAAACCACAATTCTAGGGTGATTTTAGCCTTTCCATGGCTAGGGTTGCTTTAGGAAAGTGTTACATTAAAAGTGACCTTTTTGGTCTATATTTTCAAATCTTATTGTTTTCAAAACCACTTTCTTAAAGTGGTTCTAGCCCTCTTATACTTTCCAAAAACTCTCTCTTCAAAAATCTCTTCCTAAAAATCTCTTTTTCAACATACTTTCCTAAAACTCTCCTTTCCAAAATTGTTTTCTAAAAACTCCCTCCGAAAGTCTATTTTTTTCAAAGCTTCCTTTTTCAACTCCTTTCCAAAAACTCCCTTTCCTAAAAATTCACTTTCTAAAAACGCTCCCTAAAAATTTTTCTAAAAAAACGCTCTTTCCAAAATCTTCCCTCTAGAAACTTCCCTCTAGGTTTTCCTCCCAAAAAAAAAACTTGTTTCCTTTCCAAAAACTCTTCCCTCTAGAAACTCCTCCCTAGGATTCCCTTCTAGAAAACGCACTTTCCAAAAAACTCTTTCCTTAGAGCCCAAGTCAAGCCCTAGAACCCACAATTAGAAAACCATAAATTTTCTTCCCAAAAACATGGTTTTCAAACTTTGCCCCAAACCTAGGTTTCCAAAACCTCTTGTTTTCACATCCAAACTATACATGTTTCCAAAACTTATTTTTCTACGTCAAAACTATAATTTTTCAAAACTAGGGTTTCTAGAATCTCCCTTTCCAAATCTTTACCAAATCCTATTTTCCCTTTAGGAAACCAAATCAAATATCCCCGTTTAGGAAACTAGATCCTATCTTCCGTTTTTGGAAACAAAATCAAATCTTTTCTTTTAGAGACCAAAACCAATCCCTTCCAAATCCAAATCTTTCCTAATTCAAATCCTTCCTAAACTTCCACTTTCCTAAACCTTAAGTTTCCAAAAACTTGAACATAAAAATCTTTCCTAATTCTACCTTCTTTTCAAATCTTAACTTTTCAAACCTAAGTTTTCAAACTTTTTCTAAACTCAAACCTTTCCTAATTTCAAGATTTTCTAAAATTCAAACTCTAAAATTTTCTAAATCTTAGACTTTCTAAATTTCAAATCTTTCTACAATCAAAACTTTCGAAATTTGAAACTTTCTCAAGTTAAATCTTTCTAAACTTCCAAACTTTCTAAATTCTAAACTTTCCAAAACTTCAAATCTTTATAAATCTAAGGCTTTTCTAAACTCAAAAATTTCTTAATTCAAACATTTTCTAAACTAAAAACTTTCCTTTTTCAAACCTTTCCTAAAACGAAATTTTCTTATTTTCAAAACTTTCTTGTTTTCAAAGCTTTCCAAATTCAAAACTTCCCTTTTTCAAAACATTACAAAATTCAAAACTTTCTTAACTTGAAACTTTCCAAATTCTAAGCCTTTCTTAAACTAAACATTTCTAAATTCAAAACTTTCCAATTTTCAAAAAATTTCCTAATTTGAAAACTTTCCTAATTCGAAACTTTCTTAATTCAAAACTTTCCTAAAGTTGAAACATTCCAAATTCAAAGCTTTCCTAAGTTGAAACTTTCCTAATTCTAAAACCTTCCTAAATCGAACCTTTCCTAATTCAAACATTTCCTAAATCCAATCTTCCCTAATTTCCTAAACCTTCCAAGTAAAGTCAAATGTTTTCAAAGTCTCTTCTCTTTCCTAAGTTTAGGTTTCCTAAAACCAAGTCTTTCCAAAATCAATCTTTCCAAATCTCAAATTCCAATCTATTTTCAAAATTCCAATTTCTATTTTCAAATTTTCAAACTTTCCAATTTCAATTCTATTTCTTCAAATCTATTTTCAAATCAAATCAATTTCAAATCAATCTCTTTTCAAATTTATTTTTCAATTCTCTTAATTTGCACTTGCATATCATGCATCATGTTAGTTTTCAAACATTGTTTTTCTAAAGTGAATAGGGTTGAACATTTGTTAATTAAAGACTCTCATAGGTGAATCTAGGGTAGATTGACATGTAGGTACTGAAAGGGCGGGGTAGGGTGATAGCTTAGTGCGTCTTCCCTACACATAACCAACCTCTGAACCTAAGATCACTGATTTCAAAGACCAAAACGGAGTTATTTTTCAAAAAGGGCTAAATGTTTTCCAAAAGGTTGCCAAACAACCTGTTTTCTTAAAAACCCTCTCTCGATGAGATATTTTCAAATTGTTTTCCAAAAACCCTAAGTGTAGTCTTCGGATTATTCTTAATTTTTAGGTGACCTAACTCACCTTAATCAAGTTAGGTGGCGACTCCAAAATTTTTCCAAAAGCCCTTTATTCAAATCTATTTTCAATTCAAACCTAGTCGCACTCATTCTTTTAGGAGGGTGGGTTCTAACGAGAGAGTACAGTATTTTTCCTACTTGTGTGAGTATTCCTCGAGTGCGAAAAATTTGGGCGCGACAAGCGTTTTGGAAAGGAGTTTTTAGGAAGTGTATAAAATATCTCACTTTCCTAAAGCGATTCTAACTGTAAGAAGGTTAGAACCACTCTAAGACAATGGTTTTGAAAACAACAAGGATTTGAAAATATGGACCATATTGGTCACTTTAAATGTAACACTTTCGTAAAGCAACCCTAACCATAGAAATGCTAGAATCACCTTAGGATTGTGATTTTGAAAACAAGTTTGGAAAAATAAAATTTTGATGTAAGTTTGAAAACAATTTTGATGCAAGCTTTTGAAAATAAGTTTAAAACAAACTTTGGAAGAATGCAAGATCATGATATGCACAATGCAAGTTGGGGTCATGATCATACAAGGTTAAGGTTTCACCACATAATCAAGGGGGCCGAACTCACGTGGTCTCTGGTTAGACTAAAAGAAAGCCCCCGACACGGTGACCTTTAATAGTCTAATCCTAAACATGGACAGGGAAGTCCCTTGTTTCAAGCATGTAAGAAAGAGGGGGAAGAATATAAGGGATTAAAATAGAAGAAAATCCAAGTGGGTTCAGAGGGAGAAGAGATAGGGGGAGGATGCGCAAACTTAAATAGAGAGCCTACCTTGTGTCTTCTTTATTTTGCTTTGTTTTTCTTGCTTTGCTTCGGTCTTCACTTCAACTTTCGTCTTGATCTTTGGGAACTAGTCTTGATCTTCGAGAGCTTCGAGTTGTAGCACTTCAAATCTTTGATAGAGGCTTTGGAGGCTAGTGTATGAGTGTATGAAAGTGTGTATGAGTGTATAGGAGGCTAGGGTTTGGAAAACCTAAAGAACACCAGGGTTTAGGGAGCCTACGAGCTATCTATATCGAATAATAGGGTTTTCAGACTGAGTTTGCGAACCTCTTTCACGCTGGAGAAGGCTTTGTATTTATAGAGTGAAGAATGACCTAGCGCTTGTTGTAGTGGCGCCAGGCCAAAAATCCTTCTGGCGCCACTCCTAGTGGCACAAGGCCAATATTTGGCAGGCGCCACTACTAGTAGTGCCAGGCCATTAGAAAAGTTTTAAGGTTGGCAAGCAACGTATCTTCAGAAGATTTAGACGCCTGTACTAGTGATTACCATGCAATTCTGGTTTCACTAGGAGTGGCTCCGAAAGGTCTGGGAAGGATTTAAAGGGGCCAAGAATGACCCGAAAGGCCGAAAAAGGACAGGAACCCTTAGAGTAGGGTCCCGGGGGTAATGGAATTGAAAAAGGATGTCAAAGTTTGTTAGAGGGGTTGACTAGGCGATTAGGGGCAAAACAATCAACTGAACAGGAAAGCTGCCAGGATTGACTCAGAATGTCCCGGAAGCAGACTCGAGATTTGGAAAAATTATTTAGAATGTTCCGAAAGGTTACTGGTTTGATACCCAGAGCCGGTGTGGTCAGAAAAGGCGACCGGTCCACTAGGGGCAAAATGGTAATTTTACACCGGGTTTGTCGGAATCGATTCAGAATGATTCGGAAAGATAATAAAAGGCTGAGAATACTACGAAAAGCATTTTCGAGAGGTTACCGGTTTGATACCCAGAGCCGGTGTGGTTCTTGGTGCGTTCGGATGCCTAGGGGTAAAATGGTCATCTTGATCGAAAAATCTTGAAATTGGCCCGAAACTGATTGGAAGGCACCTAATCATGCCGGATCATCTCTAGGACAATCTTCAAAGGGTGGACTTACCGTTCTAGGGACTTAGGTACTATCTCGAGAAATGTACCGAAAAATGGCCCTATGAGAGTTTGGTCAAGTGGGCTAGCAGGCGCTGGTGTTGACCTGGGTTTTAAATGTTTCTGCCACACTGACAGCAGTCCCATGATATAGGGGTTTGCTGGCAATTCCCTATATTGACCTGTTTACGAGTATTTCTTCTACTCTGACGGTTACGATGTTTACTAGTACTTTCGCTACTTTGACAGTTTGTGATCATTCCCGAGACTGCCTGATCTTGAGAAGTTGTTAAATGGACTTAGTGCCTGAGGAATCAACTTTCTCAAAAGGCATGCTGAAATTGACATTTCTGCATTGGCGGGCTAGCAGGCGCCAAAGGTGGACCGTTCTACCATCTCGGAGATTTGGGGTCCCGTCCCGTCCCGGCCGATGGGTTTGAAGGGACTTACCGTTCCGAAGAGTTCACTTAGAAATGTGTTGGATAGGATAGACTTACCACCTCGAGGAATCAACTTTCTCGAGGGAGGGATTGGAATTGGAATTGGACTTGAAAAAGGGAACTTACCGTCTTCGAGAAGACATGCCTACTGGAATTGGACTAGACAATGCCCCCAAGGGCATTTCGGTTATTTTGCCTCCATTTGGGCCCTGCGGGCCCACGAAGTGAGGGATTGATTAGATTAGACTTGAAATATTGAGTTAACTCAAAATATGTCCATATTAACTTGAATACAAGTCTAGACGAACTGGAGATTGCCGAGCGGGCAAAAATGTGGTGCTTACAGCTGCCCTTCTTTTTCTCTCTTTGCTTGTCAAAGACAGAAAATGATAGAGTAAGGGTCTATCACAAATCGAAACTTGGCCTATACAGATTTAGGGTGCATGACCGGCTAGTAGCTTGGCTACCCAAGGCCATATTGCATAACCCAGTTGAACACCTATGCATTTATCATTTAAAAAATACACAATTACAGAATTAAAACTTTATAAACGTAAAGTAAAATGTGTGTCATACATAGTAGAGTTGTGCCTAATCTCTTAAACATAATCATTCTGTAAGGTGGGCCTATCAAAGGCCACCATAGTTATAACATTATAATACTACAAAACATTAGTGTCCAACCCCTATATCAGTACATAACATAAGGCCCGTGGGCTGTAATCCAAATGTCCATGTAATGGGCCTCCTTCAAGGCCTCCCAGTTTGTTCACCTGAAAATACTTTTAGAAAAACGTAAGCTCAAGCTTAGTGAGTAACAATAATGCATGAGCATAAAATACCATATGCTACATTTATATTTAACATACATGACAATAAAGGTACAATTATGCATAAGTGGCATGAACTTAGAATCACATAAGTATATTCTTAAAGACACTTGAAGCATAGGCTTTTGTATGAAAACATTTCATCATTTCTAAAAACATAATGTTGAAGAAGAGAGGCAAGTGTGTTATAGCATGAACTATTTGAGAGTGACATAACTTGTCATGAGCATAACATACCATATCTTGTAAGCGTACATCTTGGCTCGCTGTATAATATAAGATACATCAATTATTACCATTCACAGTAACTCATAAAGCGTAGCTTTGGAAACGTAGGTAACATAAATATCATGTTGAGATACTATAGCATTTTGAACATTGTATCATAGAAGTGAGGCATAACACAACATGATTTCGTAAGGCAGAATGTAACTATCATAAGCACGCCATAGAAGAATATTGTAAGGGCATATCATATTGTCAACGAAATGAGAGATATATCATGACATTAGTACTTGTGATAACATACGTAGCTTGTCGTGAAGCATTTGAACGAATCATATTACTCATTCTAGAACATAAGTGTGTCATGTCTTTACATGAGGAACCCATATCCTTCACTTCACCCCACTTAAGAGGTTTTTCTAGTATTGGGCATCATAGTAACCACAAGGATCATGCGTAAAGCTCTTTAGGCCAACATAGCAACCATAAAAGTCACACATAGGCTCTTTAGGCCAACATAGTAACCATAAAGGTCACGCATAGGCTTTTTAGGTCAACCATAAGAGCTAGACTCAGTCATAATAACCATAAAGGCCACACATAGGCTTATTAAGTCAATCATAAGAGTTATGCTTAGTTATGTTAACCATAAAGGTCATATTTAGACTTTTAAGCCAAGGGACGTCTCCTAACATGGCGATAGATTATTTTGTGTCCCCTACCATAGGATAATCGTTGCTAGTTTAGGGTCTTGCCATGAAAGACCTTACATGTCAATGGTTTATTTCACGTCCCCTATCCTAGGACTATTGGGCGAGATTAAGGTCTTGCCATGAGAAGACCTTACAGGTTGATGGTTTATTTCACGTCTCCCATCCTAGGACTATCAGGCTAGATTAAGGTCTTGCCACGAGAAGACATTGAGTTAGAGTCGTACGTTGGAATCTTACATCTACTTTATGTGAACGTTCTAGTTTGTGGGTTATACTTCATGTCATAGGTAAGGTTCTTATGTAATTCAAAACATGACATTTATACTTGAACGTAATCATTGATGCATTGAAATAAATGGAAAGAACTGCATGAAATGTAATTGAACTTGAAAGCATTTGGAGAGTAATAGGTTTTACTCATGGCATGTCGTTACTCATGTCTTAGTTAGTGCCTTGATTTGAATATTTCTATGCAATGCATGTCTTAAGGGTGCCCCTACTTGAGGAAAACTAAACATGATGCATTTGCTCACTTTCAGAGATAGGGGATCTGCCCCTATATGCAGATACCTTAACATCAAGTGGGAACCTTCATCCATTCATCTGTTCATCCATCCATTCATTCGAGAAAAATAAAGAAATACATTTAACTTTGGGTTTAAGATATAAAAGAATTGAAGTACATTTCAATAATGGGAGAGGGAACATTTTCCTTTGGGGGTTCCACCTATCTAGTTTTACATAAGAAGTCCTAAACTACTCTTGAGTCTTCGGATTTTCCTTCCTTGGATTTGATGTTGAGTAGGTCACTGAGAGACCTTGTTGATCGGTTGCCCCTTGTCTTCATGGCAATCCTATCTCCGTGAGCATAGAGGGATTGGGGCCCCTCTTATGGAATGAATTGATGTGCATGCCATGAGTCCTTAGGGTTACGTGGGAACCCATAGGGTTTGGGTAGGTTTAATGCAAGGGAGAGTGACCTTAGTGTCACTCTCAATGGGTTGATCATATACATGAGAATGCAGTAACTTTAGTTACTTGGAACTCTTGTCTTAACATGGGATATTGAATGCATGAACATGGATATGCAAATAGTATAATGAAAGAGAATGCAATGGTAAAGTAAACGTGCATGTATGAGCAGTTAGACAGGCATTATAACAATAAGAATACAGTCATCATAACAACAAGAATAAACAGATATAAATGAAAGTAAGAGCAGTCACCCTTTCCTCTATGGTTTTGAAAATAGTGAACATGTCTTAAATCTGGTAGAGGTTCGGCTATGCAAGTTGTCTATATGAGCATGAGGTTGAGTGTTCACTAATATATCCTAAAAAGGCTTGGTCCCTGGATCTTCAAACCTAGGCCCACTCTCTGAGGTGGTGCCATGATCGGTTGGTGATTCAAGTGGGGGAACCATCAAGAGGCCGTAGGCAAAGAAACTGACACAGTATCTTGCCCACAAACAATATACTGTTCCCCCTTTCTAACTAGAAGGGTCATATCAGGGTAAAAATGCAAGTATGCAAAATACAGGTGCACGTGTAGTGTGTGTGTGTGTATTTTTTGAAAGCGGAGGAAAGAGCCCAACAACTCCCATCCATCCTATCCATTACATTCATGCATGGTAGTTAATTAAAACAATAATGTAAACAAAATGCGCACTTGCAAAACAAAGATGCAAGAACTAGTATGCGGATGTCAAACTTAATACAAGATAATATGAATGGAGTTAAATGCATGTTTTCGAAAATAACTTTGAAAATTTGATTTTGAAAATTGAAAGTGGACAGAAGTGGACAAGTTAATCGAAGACTCTACATGGGTGAAAGGTGAAGAGACATGACTATGGCCTAACCCTCTAAGTGTCCCCAGTAGAGTCGCCAGCTGTCTTGCCTAGATTTTTTGTAGTCGAGAAATATGCACACAAGTGGAAAAAATAATGTACTTTCTCGTTAGAACTCATCCTCCTAGAAGAATGAGTGTGACTAGGTTGGAATTGAAAATTGATTTGAATAAAGGGCTTTTGGAAAATAATTTGGAGTCACCACCTTACTTGATTAAGATGAGTTAGGTCATCTAAAAACTAAGCACAATTCGAAGACTACACCTAGGGTTTTTGAAAATGATTTTGAAAATACTTCCTCAAGAGAGGGTTTTTAAGAAAACAAGTTGTTTAACAATCTTTGGAAACTATTTAAGCCCTTTTTTTCTTAAATAACTCCATTTTGGTCTTTTGAAAATAGTAATCCTAGGTTCGAAGGTTAGTTACGTGTAGAGAAGATGCACTAACCCATCACCCTATCCCGCCCTTGCGATACCAACATGTCTATTCACCTTATATTCACCCAATAGAGTCTTCAACTAACAAACGTCCAAAACTATCTACTTTAGAAAATAATTTTTGAAAAGATATGATACATGATATGTAAATGCAATAGAAAGATTTGATTTGGAAATAGATTGGAAAAGAACTTGATTTGACTTTAGAAAAGAGAATTGAAAAGATAGATTTGAAATTGAATTTGAAAAGAGATTTAAAAAGATAGATTTGATTTGATTTTTTGGAATGGAATTGAGAAAAGAGATTTGAAAAGAGTCGCGGAATTGAAAATTGGAAAAAGGTTGTGGAATAGGAAACTTGAAAAAGGTTGTGACCGTACCCATGAGTGTTGCCTTCGTATCCTTTTTGAAGAATCAGATCAGTCATAGTTCGGACAAGAGTCCAATAGAAAATAGAAGATTTGGTTTGAAAAACGAATTGAATTAGAATTTGGATTTGATTTGAATTTAGAATAGAGGATTGGAAATTGGAATTTGGAATTGAAAAGATTAGACTTTGATTTAGAAAGATAGAATTTAGGAAACCTAGACTTATGAAGATATGATTTGGACATGAGATTAAGAAAAATTTGAGTCAAATGTTGGGCTTTGAAGATTAGGAAAGATTGGATTTAGGAAGGGTTCGAATTAGGAAAGTTTTCTTTTAGGAAAGTTTTGAAATAGGAAATGTTTTGACATAAGAAAAGTTTCATCTTAAGAAAGTATTGGAATTTGAAAGTTTTGAATTTAAAATATTTTGAAATAGAGAAGTTTTGAAAGTAAGAAAGTTTAAGATTCTTGGAAAGATTTGAATTAGGAAAGTTTAAAGCAAGAAAGATTTGGAATTTACAAAGTTTAGGATTTAGAAAGTTCTAATTTAAGAAAGTTTCGAATTTAGAAAGTTCCGGATTTGGAAAGATCTAAAATTTAGGAAGTCAAGAATTTTAGAAAGATTTGAATTTGAGAAAGTTTAGAGTTTTTGAAAGATTTGAAATTTGAGTTTTAGAATTTAGGAAATGTTTAAATTTAAGAAAGATTTGAAGATTTAGATTTGGAAAGTTAAGATTTGGAATGAAATGGAATTAGGAGAGGTTGGAATTAGGAAAGATTTGAAAGTTTAAAGTTTAGGGAAGCTTAAGGTTTAGGAAAGTATGAGATTAGGAATGAGTGGATTAGGAAAGCGGGGATTGGATCTAGTTTTCTAAATGGGGGGACTGGATTTGGTTTCCTAAAGGGAAGATTGAATTTGACATGGATTTGGAGAGTGAAGTTTTAGAAACCCTAGATCTGGAAGACTATAGTTTTGACATAGAAAAGAGGTTTTGGAAATATATATAGTTTTGATGTAGAAAACAAGAGGTTTTGGAAGCCTAGGTTTTGAGGCCAAAATAAGGGAATTGGAAATCATGTTTTTTTTAGAAGAAAAATTAGGGTTTCCTAATCGTTGGCTCTAGGGCGTAACTTGGGCTCTAAGAAAAGAGATTTTGAAAAGTGAATTTTTGGATAGAAAAGGTTTTTGGAAGAATATCTTAAAAAGGAGTTTTTGGGAAGCGAATTTTTGAAAAGAAAGTTTTTTCGAAAGGGATTTTGAAAAGTAAAACTTTGAGAGAGAGTTTTTCTAGGAAGGAGATCTAGGGAGCGTTTTTAGTAAGTCAATTTCGAAGAGAGCGTTTTGGAAAGGAATTTTTAGGAAGCATTTTGGAAAGGAGTTTTTAGGAAGTATATAAAATATCTCACTTTCCTAAAGCGATTCTAACCATAAGAAGGTTAGAACCACTCTAAGATAATGGTTTTGAAAACAACAAGGATTTGAAAATATGGACCATATTGGTCACTTTAAATGTAACACTTTCCTAAAGAAACCCTAACCATGGAAATTCTAGAATCACCTTAGGATTGTGATTTTGAAAACAAGTTTGGAAAAAGAAGATTTTGATGCAAGCTTTTGAAAACAAGTTATAAACAAACTTTGGAAGAATGTAAGATCATGATATGCACAATGCAAGTTGGGGTCGTGAACATACAAGGTTAAGGCTTCAGCACATAATCGAGGGGGCCGAACCCATGTGGTCTTCGGTTAGACTAAAAGAAAGCCCTCAACACGGTGACCTCCAATAGACTAATCTTATACATGGACTGGGAAGTCCCTTATTTCAAGTATGCAAGAAAGGGGAGGAATAAGATGGAGGATTAAAATAGAAGAAAATCCAAGTGGGCTCGGAGGGAGAGGAGAGAGGGGGAGGATGTGTAAACTTAAATAGAGTCTACTCTGTGTCTTCTTTATTTTTCTTTGGTTTGCGCGCTTTGTTTTTCTTACTTTGCTTCGGTCTTCGCTTCAGCCTTTGTCTTGATCTTCGAGAACTTGTCTTGATCTTCGAGAGCTTCAGGGTTGCAGCATTTTAAGTCTTCAATGGAGGCTTTGGAGGCTCGTGTAAGAGTGTATGAGAGTGCGTATGAGTGTATAGGAGGCTAGGGTTTAGAAAACCTAAAAAAGACTAGGGTTTAGAGAGGCTATGAGCTCTGTATATCCAATAATAGGGTTTTCAGACTGAGTTTGCGGACTTCTTTCACGCTAGAAGAGGCTTTGTATTTATAGAGAGAAGAATGACCTGGCGCCTATTGCAGTGGTACCAAGCCAAAAATCCTCCTGGTGGTGCCAAGCCAATATTTTGCTAGGTGCCACTACTAGTGGCGCCAGCCACTTAGAAAAGTTTTAAGGTCGACAAGTAATGTATCTTCAGAAGATTTGGGCGCCTGTACTAGTAACTACCGTGCAATTTTTAGTATGGCTTCACTAGGAGTGGCTCTGAAAAGTTCGGGAAGGATTTGAAGGGGCAAGGAATGACCCAGAAGGCTAGAAAAGGATAGGAACCCTTAGACTAGGGTCCCAGGGGTAATGGACTTGAAAAAGGATGTCAGAGTTTGTTACAGGGGTTGACCGGGCTATTACGGGCAAAACGGTCAACTAGGCCGGAAAGCTGCAAGGACGAACTCAGAATGTCCCAAAAGAAGACTCGAGATTTGGAAACATTATTTAAAATGTTCCCAGAGGTTACCAATTTGATACCCAGAGCCGGTGTGGTTGGAAAAGGCGATCGGCCTACTAAGGGAAAACGGTCATTTTGCACCAGGTTTTCCAGAATCAACTCGAAATGATCCGAAAAGATAATGAAAGGCCGAGAATACTATAAAAAACATTCTCAGGAGGTTACCGGTTTGATACCCAGAGCCAGTGTGGTTCCCGAGGCATTCGGATGCCTAAGGGCAAAATGGTCATATTGACTGAAAAGTCTTAGAATTGGCCCAAAGCTAACTGGAAGGCACCTAATCATGCTGGTCGTCTCTAGGACAATCTTGGAAGGGTGGACTTACCATTTTGAGGACTTAGGTACTATCTCGAGAAACGTGCCAAAAAATGGCCCTACGGGCAATTTGGTCATTTTTCACCGGAGTCGACTAGCAGGCACTGGTGTTGACCTGGATTTTGAGTGTTTCCGCCACTTTGACGACGGTCACGTGATATAGGGGTTTGTTGGCAATTCCGTATATCGACCTGTTTACGACTATTTTTCTCCACTCTGACAGTTACGATGTTTACGAATACTTTCGCTACTCTAACAGTTCGCGATCATTCCCAAGACTACCTGATCTCGGAAAGCTGCTAAATGGACTTCATGCCTAAGGAATCAACTTTCTCAAAAGGTGTGCCACACGGACATTTCTGCATTGGCGGGCTAGCAAGCGGCAAAGGTGGACTGTTCTACCATCTCGGGGAATTGGCGTCTCGTCCCAGTCAACGGGTTTGAAGGGATTTACCATTCTCAAGAGTTCACTCGAAAACTTGTCGGACAGGATAGACTTACGGCCTCGAGGAATCAACTTTCTCGAGGGAGGGATTGGAATTAGAATTGGACTTGAAAAAGGGGACTTACCGTCTTCGAGAAGACGTGCCTACTGAAATTGGACCAGACAATGCCCCTAAGGGCATTTCGGTCATTTTGCCTTTATTTGGGCCCTGCAGGCCCACGAAGCGATGGATTGACTAGATTAGACTTGAAAAATTGAGTTGACTCAGAATATGTCCATATTGACTTGAATATAAGTCTGGACGGACTGAAGACTGCTGAGCGGGCAAAAATTGGGTGCTTACAAACATGTGCAGCGATATACGCATCTTTTTCACATCTACTTAAAGCTTGCACATACCCACCATTTCTTATGCGTATCATGATTTCTGTACTCCTGTATTTACATTCATATTCATTATATTTCCACATGCATACATGTAAAATGAGACTAAAAGGAAAAACTAATCATCATCTCATACAAAGAAGCAAAAAGATAATAGCAATAATGTACATATAACTGGCAATAATCATCATCCATGAGGGCCAACATACGGCCTCGAAACATAAAACGATACAGTCAGTCTAACTAAACTATAACTATGGTCGTAGGCAGAAAAAGGCACCTCAAGGAGTAGGGTCGTCATCCAAGTCAAAATCGCCTAGGTCCGGCATGTATGGGAAAGGTTGGCTGGAGGAAGCTCCCGTGTCATAAGGACCCTGACCAAGGAAAAAGGCAAAAGGAAAAAGGAGCTAGCATTAGAACACAGGGAATGTATAAAGAACATGAAAATGATGAATCATAAATAGCATACCCTGTGGGCCTCTATCAGAAATATGTGAGCAGTCAGGGCCTTTACCTCAGCATTGTAAGCACCCCATTTTTGACCGCTCGGGAGTCTACACTCCGTCCAGACTTGTGGTAAAGTCATTGTGGGCATATTCCAACCGAAACCAACTTTCTAAGTCCAAATCCCGTCTGTCCAACGCCTCGCGGGCCCACCAGGCCCAAATAGAGGCAAAATGACCAAAATGCCCTTAGGAGCATTATTCTTTCCAATCCCCTTTTCAATCCCTCTCTCGAGACAGTTTATTCCTCGAGACGGCTCCAAATTAGGCACGTCTTTTCAAAGACGGTAAGTCCCCTTTCCAATCCCTCTCTTGAGACAGTTTATTCCTCGAGACGGTTCCATTCAGGCACGTCTTTTCGAAGACTGCAAGTCCCCTTTCCAATCCCTCTCTCGAGACAGTTTATACCTCGAGACGGTTCCAATCAGGGCCCCTTTAGTAACTTCTCGAGAATGCTTCTTATAGTATTCTCAACCTCACTCTATCTTTTCAGATCATTCCGAGTTAGTTCCGGCAAACACAGTACAAAATGATAGTTTTGCCCCTGGTGGGCCGGTCTCCTTTTTCAACCATACCAGCTTTGGGTATCAAACCGGTAATCCTCTGAGATTGCTTCTTATAGTATTCTCCACCTTTCCTTATCTTTTCGGATCATTTCGAGTCAGTTCCGGCAAACCCTGTATAAAATGACAGTTTTGCCCCTAGTGGGCCGGTCTCCTTTTTCAACCAAACCGGCTCTGGGTATCAAACTGGTAATCCTCTGAGATTACTTCTTATAGTATTCTCAACTTTCCTCTATCCTTTCGGATCATTCCAAGTCAATTCCGGCAAACCCGGTGCGAAATGACCGTTTTGCCAATGGTGGGCCAGTCACTTTTTTCGACCACATCAGCTCTGGGAATCAAACCGACAACCTTTGGAAACATTTTGAATAATGTTTTTAAATTCCAAGTCTTCTTCTGGGACAGTCCGAGTCTGCCTCCGCAGCATCTCGACTCGATTGATCGTTTTGCCCCTAAAGGCCCAGCCAACCCTTCCGACACATCTTGTCCTCATTTTTCATATCAAATACCTCCGGGACACTATTTTAAGTGTTCCTCCTCTTTTCCGGCCTTCCGGGTCATTCCCAGCCACTTTAAATCATTCCTGGACTTTCCGGAGTCACTCCTAGTGAAGCCAGGCTAAAATTGCATGGTAGTCACTAGTACAGGCGCCTAAATCTAGTCAATGATACATTGCTTGCCGGCCTAAATACTTTCCTAACTGGCTGGCGCCACTACTAGGGCGCCAAACCAAGAATTGGCCTAGCGCCACTCCTAGTGGGGCCAAAGCAATTTTGCCCTGGCGCCACTGCAACAGGCGCCAGGTTTGTCCAACCTCTATAAGTACAGAGTCTCTTCCAACGTGAAAAAGGTCCGTAAACTCAATCTAAAAATCCTATATTTCGATATACAGAGCTCGAACACTCCCTAAACCCTAGCTTCCTTAGGTTTTCCAAACCCTAGCCACCATACACTGAACCTTAGCCTCCTATACACTCATACACACCCCCATACACTCATACACTAACCTTCAACCCTCCTTCGAAGACTTGAAGAGTTGCAATCTGAAGTTTGAAGATTGAAGGCAGCTCTTGAAGATTGAAGACGAAGATCAAGACGAAGACCGAAGAAAGCAAGGCAAGCAAAATAAATAAGATACAAGGTAGGTTCTCTATTTAAATTTTTGCGCTTCCCCCCTCTCTCTTCTCTCTCCTAACCCACTTGGGTTTTCTCTATTTTAATCCCCCATCTCTTTCCCCCCCCCCCCTTTCTTTGCATGCTTGAAATAAAGGGACTCTCAGTCCATGTGTAGAATTAGACTATCGGAGGGTCACCGTGTCGGGGGCTTTCCTTTAGGCTAACCGGAGATCACGTTGGTCCGGCCCCCTTGATTATGTGGTGAAGCCTTAGCCTTCTATGTTCACGACCCCAAAATTGCATTGTGCATATCATGATCATACATCTACCAAAAATCGTTTTCAAACTCGTTTTCAAAAATATTTTCAAACTTGTTTCCAAAATTGCATTGAAATCTCTTTTTCAAAACGTGTTTTCAAAATCACAATCCTAGGGCGATTCTAGCTTTTCCATGGCTAGGGTTGCTTTAGGAAAGTGTTACATTTAAAGTGACCAACATGGTCCATATTTTCAACATTCGTTGTTTTCAAAACCACTTTCTTAAAGTGGTTCTAGCCTTCCTGTGGCTAGGATCGCTTTAGGAATGTAAGATGTTTTTATACCTTCTAAAAACTCTCTTTCCAAATCCCTCCTTCTAAAAATCTCTTTTCCAACGTGCTTTCCAAAAAGTTCCTCTTTCCAAAGTTTTTTTTTTTTAAAAACTCTTTCCAAAAATCTATTTTTCAAAACCTCCTTTTTCAACTCCTTTCCAAAATGCTCTCCCTAAAATCCACTTTTCAAAAATGCTCTATAAAAATCTTTCTAAAAACTCTCTTATCAAAATCTTCTTCCTAGAAATTCCCCTCTAGGATTTTGCTTATAAAATCTTCGTTTCCAAAAAACACACTTTCCAAAAACTCCTCTTTAAAATTTTTTTTTTTGGTCAAAAACTCTATCTTCAAATTCACTTTCTAAAAACTCCTCCCTAAGATTCCCTTCTAGAAAACCTTCGTTTCCAAAAACGCACTTTCCAAAAACTCTTTCCTTAGAGCCCAAATCAAGCCCTAGAATTCACAATTAGGAAATCCTAATTTTCTTTCCAAAAACATGATTTTCAAACTTTGCCCCAAATCTAGGTTTCCAAAACCTTTTGTTTTCTACATGAAAACTATACATATTTTCAAAACCTATTTTCTACGTCAAAACTATAATTTTCCAAATTTAGGGTTTCAAAAATTTCCCTTTCCAAATCTTTGACCAAATCCAATCTTCCTATTTTGGAAATAAGATCCAATCCTCTGTTTTTAGAAACAAAATCAAACCTTTTTCTTTTAGGAACCAAATTTAATCCCTTCCTAATCCAAACCTTTCCAAATTCAACTTCTTCCTAATTTCCAACCTTCCTAAACCATAAGTTTCCTAAACCTGAACTTTAAATCTTTCCTTAAATTTCAAACTCTAAATCTTTCCTAAATCGAATCCTTCCTAATCTTCTCATTTCCTAAATCTTAAGTTTCCAAAACATGAAAATAAAAATCTTTTCTAAATTTTAAAACTCAATTTCCACATCCTTCCTAACTCCACTCTTTCCTAATTCTATCCATTTTCAAATCTCAACTTTTCAAATCTAAGCTTTCATACCTTTCTTAAATTCAAACCTTTCCTAATCTCAAGATTTTCTAAAACCCTAAAACTTTCTAAATCTTAAACTTTCTAAATTTCAAATCTTTCAAAATCCAAAGCTTTCTAAACTCAAAACTTTCTTATTTTCCAAAACTTCCTTGTTTTCTAAACTTTCCCACTTACAAAACTTTCCTATTTCAAAACATTCCAAAATTCAAAAATTTCTTAATTTGAAACTTTCTAAATTCTAAACCTTTCCTAATTCAAAACATTTTCCTATTTCAAAACCTTTCTTAAAACGAAACTTTCCAATTTCAAAACTTTCCTAAGTTGAAACTTTCCTAATTCCAAAACTTTCCTAATTTGAAAAGTTTCCAAAAATGAAACTTTCCTAATTCGAAACTTTCTTAATTCAGACCTTTCCTAATTCAAACGTTTCCTAAATCCATTCTTTCCTAATCTCAAGTCAAATGTTTCCTAAGTCTCTTTCCTAAGTCTAGGTTTCCTAAAACCAAGTTTTCCAAAGCCAAGTATTTTCAAATCTCCCAATCAAAGTTCGATCTCTCAATCTTCTAATCCAATTTAATCTCTTTCTTCCAAATCAATTTCTTCTCAATCGAACTTTTGTCTGAACTACGATTGACCTGATTCCTCCAAAAGGATACGTAGGCAACCCTCATGGGTGCGGTCACAACATTTTTCAAATCTCAAATTCCACGACCTGTTTCAAAATTCTATTTCTACAATTTCTTTCCAATTTTCAATCCTACAATGTTCTTCAAGTTTCCAATTCTATGATCTATTTCTATTTTTCAATCTTCAATTTCAATCTTCAAATTCAAGCTTCAATCAATTTCTTTCCAAATCAAATCAAACTCTTTTCAAATCTATTTCTAAATCTCTTTTCTATTGCACGTGCATATCATGCATCATGTTAGTTTTTTTTCAAATATTGCTTTTCAAAGTGGATAGGATTGAACATTAGTTAGTTAAAGACTCTCATAGGTGAATTTAGGGTAGATTGACATGAAGGTACCGAAAGGGCGGGGTAGGGTGATGGCTTAGTGCGTCTTCCCTACACATAACCAACCACCAAACCTAGATCACTGTTTTCAAATACCAAAAGGAGTTATTTTCAAAAAATGGCTAAATGTTTTTCAAAGGGTGCCAAACAACCTGTTTTCCTTAAAAACCCTCTCTTGAGGAGATATTTTCAAAAACATTTTTCAAAAACCCTAAGTGTAGTTTTCGGATTATGCTTAGTTTTTAGGTGACCTAACTCACCTTAATCAAGTTCGGTGGCGACTCCGAATCTTTTTTCAAAAGCCCTTTAGTTAAATCAATTTTCAATTCAAACCTAGTCGCACTCATTCTTTTAGGAGGGTGAGTTCTAACGAGAGAGTACGGCGTTTTTCCCGCTTGTGTGAACATTCCTCGAGTGCGAAAAATCTGAGCACGATAAGTACGATACTAATCTTGTGCCTGGCAAGCTGTTAGGTACTCCTCCTCGGAAATAAAGCCCTGAGCTTGGTGCCATAGCTCCACCACCTCATGACCGACCACCTGCCCTCCAACCACTAGGTCCAGCTGAGTAAAAGCGCCAATCGACCTTGCCCTGAAATGGGCCTCGTAGTCCACATCAGGTAGAAGAAGGAAGCGCTCGCTAGGAACCCCGACTATATAAGGAATCTCCACCCCGACTCGATAAAATTTGAACATGTACTGAGGAGGATCCATGGCAGCACGGAAGTCGATGTGAAGTTGTTGCCAGTGGCGCTCCCCAGAATACGTCTCCCATGAAACAGGGCCCCAAAAAATAACCCGTGACCTGGACAAAAGAATGATATCCCTTATACCAATATACTGGGGAGATTAGTGGTAAGGTGTCCAAGTCATGTCTTGAGGTCTTAGCAGCTCCAAGTTAGCTCAAAGGATAACAAAATCCATAAGCAAGGACAGCTGGACTATCTGCTGCCAGACCCAACTTGTGGCCCACGGGAAGGCATCGCCAGCTAGCACCTCTGGTCGGTCGATTGGCAGATACTCATAGCTCCACCATATCAAAAATGGCCAAAAACTAGTCAAGCTGCCCCAAGCTCCGGAAGTCCTCACTCTCACCCCTCGTAAGAAGCTAGCAAAGGTGAAGGCGCCCCAGTCCATATAATCTAGGGCGTCTAAGTCCGCTATCAGGCTCACCAAAGATAAAGAGGCCATCAACTTATTATTGTTGCAAAAGCAACTAAAGACGACGTATAGTACCAGTCGGCTCCTTATGATGACCTGGTTGGTTGGAGAGGGCTCAAGAGCAAATGCTGTCTCTGCCGGACATAAGAGTGAAGCCAAAAAACTCGAGCTTGCAATCCCAGGCAAACCCAAGAGAAGACGAGCCTCCTCTAGGGGCACGACCCGTAGAGAAATCAAAACATCTCTAAAGGAAAGTCCGGTAATCATGGCCCAGTCGACGGGAGTAGGCCCCAGCTCGAAGCCCACCAAGTGCACAGTCCCGATCTCCCCGAACCACCGCTCCAACAGCCCAACTGCTATCTGGTGATCAAGCCTATTTGTCTGAAGAGTCATAAAGGCACAAAAACCAATCCGGTGCAAGAAGTCCTAATATGATGGAGCCGACGCCTGCATGGCTCTCAAGGCCTAGATAATGGCCCCTCTAAAGGAGCTGTGGGTAGATGAAGGCATCCAGCCATAGCATGAGTACAAACTAGGGTGGTATGCTAAGTCTTGCAACGGCGGAACGTCAAGAATCGCTAGCGGGTCGTCTGTAAAAGAAAAGTCTCCCCGCTTGTCCTGAACAGATGCCATGCCATACCCCATCCGCGAATCCAGGGCTAAATCATTGTTATCCCCAACTCTCTCATCCGGAGCAACGGAAGGCTGCCCCATCACAGAATTGCCACCGGAGACCGTCCTGCTCAAAGACTGCTGAGACCCACTACTACCGCCTCGAGTGGAGCCACCCCTGCTGCCGCCCTGAGCGAAACCACTCCTGCTACAGCCCCTGGCCAAGCCGCTCCGGTTGCTGCTGCCCTCCTCGGGCTCCATCCGTGGTGCCTCCTGTCAGAACCATCGCCACCAGCCACTGACATCTTGAAAAAGTAACAACATGCAAAAATTGATCAGTCATCGAACATGCATGAAAAGTAAAAAGATAAATATGTCAAAAAAAAAAAAGAAAAAACAAGAAGAACAAAGAAAAAAAAAGAAGAAAAAAAGAAAAAGAAGAAAAAGAAAAAAAGAAGTGAAAAGGAAGGGGAGCTAAGGTCCCATATATCCCTGTTTTGAAACATTTTTAATGGTTTTCCAAGCTTTTTTCCTCAAAAATTTTACTTCTAAATTTCAAATCGGTTTTTCAGGCTTTCCCCTCAAAAGCCCTGTTTCAAAGTTTTCAATGGTTTTTCAAGCTTTCCCCTTAAAAAGTTTGGTTTCTAGATTTCAAACCGGTTTCTCAGGCTTTCCCCTTAAAAGTCCTATTTCAAGATTTTCAATGGTTTTTCAAGCTTTTCCCTCAAAAAGTTTGGTTTCTAGATTTCAAACTAGTTTCTCGAGCTTTCCCCTTAAAAACCCTATTTCAAAGTTTCCAATGGTTTTCCAAGCTTTTTCCTCAAAAAGTTTGTTTTTAGATTTCAAACCGGTTTTTCGGGCTTTCCCCTTAAAAACCCTGTTTCAAAGTCTTTAACGATTTTCCAAACTTTTTCCTCAAAAAGTTTGTTTCTAATTTTTGAAGTGGTATCCCGAGCTTGTTCCTTCAAAAGCTCATTCCAAAGTTCTCTACGATTTCTCTAAAATTGGTTTTTGGGGTTTTCTCCTTAAAAAATCCTACTCCTAAGAATTTTCTAAAATTAAAGTTTCACCGGGCTTTCCCCTTCAAAAGCCCCATTCTCATAAAGAATTGCTTTTTCGAAAGGTTTTAAAGTTAGGTGTTAAAATTTTTGAAAATTATGACAGAGTTTCGCCTTTAAATGTCACTACCCCAGAATTCTACAGGTCACAAACACAGTCCAAGACATCTCAAACCTTCAATCGAAACAACCCCATCCTCTAAAACATGAGCCCCATTCTCAAACACAATTTTTAAACTAGTTTTTCAGTCTTTCCAAATTTTCCGGCTATATCTACATTTCCAAAAATTCCATGAAAATCTCTAAAATATTTGAGAATGTCACCACAATTTTCCAAAAATATTCTATGATTTTTCCAACTCTCAATAAGGTCCGTTTTCTAATTTTCTTCAATTTTTTCTATTTTTCGTAATTTTCAAAAATTTAAAAATTCAAAATTTCTCAGAAAATTATGAAACTTTATATGGTTATTCAGCATGTTTTCCTAAGATCCCTAGTACAAAAATCACACACAAAAACACAATGCCCAAGCCTGTAGAGGTAATTTTTCGAATCCTACAAGAAACCCAATTGCATAAACATGCAAACTCATCCAAAACACACTAAAATCTTCACCAAATCAAGAAAACAATCCGACCATCGTGTTCTAAACATTCTAAAACATATATTTACACTGATCATACGCAAATAAATAAAAACATACGCATCACAATAAATAAAATTTCAAAAAAACCAACCTTTGGGTTCTCCGGCGAAAGCCAAGCTTTTCGGTGAGAATCCGGCGACAATAACGGTTTTCGGCGAGTACCCGCGGTCCACTGACGCTCCTCTAGTGATCCTTGGTTGAAATCCTTTGAAGGTCCTCCAGAGAAAAATCTCAAACCACCCTCGAACCCAAAAACGCAATACAGAAAATGCGAAACCCCTCTGTTTAAAGCCCATGGCCTGGCGCGTATAGCAGATGCACCAGAAGGAATGTCCAATTGGCGCATGTGCCAGGGTAAAAAGAAGCCAGGTGCATATAACACATGTGCCTGGCTGTTCAGCTTGCCAAAACCAGTTTTTAATTTCCCGAGAGTCTGAAATTGTTTTCGAGGCTTTTCCAAAACTGACAATCAAGCTTTCAAAATTTATTTTCAAAAATCAAGTGTTCTAAACCATGCTTTGTCAAACTGGTAACTCAAGTCCCTAACGAAATTTTGAAAGCGCAAAGCTTTTCGAATTTTAAAATCTTCCACATCAGTGACCCACAAAAGGTCCTGAGACATTTCAAACTTATCGGCTTATCATCCCTCCGACGCCTCGCGACCAAAAAGGGATTCTTACTTTGTTATTTTTCTGCCTTCGATAAACAAAGACAAAAAAAGAGGGGCAGCCGTAGGCACCCCATTTCTGCCCATTCGGTAATCTTCGGCCCGGCCAGATCCAGTTTTCAAACATCACAACACATGCAAGCTCAAGATGAGCCTTTCAAACTCCAATCCAGTCAACTATTCGCTTCACAGACACACAAAGCCCAAATAAAGCCATAAACATCATTCCAGGCAGCTTTCCGGGGTCGGGCAGTCTCGGAAACCAACGCCATCCAAGTAGCTTCCCGAGATTGGGCGATCTTGGGGACCAACACCTTATCAAATTCCAGACAATTCACTTCTGGCTCCTGCTAGCCTGCCAATGTAGAATGTCCATCATTCGGTAGCTCTCTAAGGCTAAGCATTCTCAGAGACCAACACCTCCCTCATAGGTAGCTTTTTAAGACCAAGCATTCTCAAGAACAAACACCACTCTACAAGTAGCTCTCTAAGACTGGGCAGTCTTAGGGACTAACACCGCATAGGTAGTTTTTTGAGACCAAGTGGTCTTGGAACCAACACCTAGGTCAACACCGGCACCTACTAGCCCGACTCGGTGAAAATTGACTAAACTTGCCCCTTGGGCCTCCAGGCACGTTTTGAGAAAGTTTAAAATCTCTCAAAATAGTAAATCCATCCTTCTAAAATGTTACCAAATTGTTAGGCGTCCCCCGCATGCCAATTGGTCCAATTCCAGTATCATTCCAACTAATTTCAGTCAAAATGAACATTTTACCCCTGAACGTCCCAACACTACGCAAACCCCACTGAATAATAAAAGACTCTCCCAAAGCTATCCCTGCACTACCTAGCATGCTTAACATAACACTCCGATCTATCCCTAACCATTTTCAACCAAAACCAGCCAAAATGACCATTTTGCCCCTGACAACCCGAACACGCCCCAAAATAACACTAGTCTTAGGATATTGAACGGCGGGTCTTTTCATACACCCCCGTTTAACCTAAAGGGGACTATTGATGCTAAACACCCACGACTCGATAAAAGTTCCTTGGAGCATCTCGCAGATGCTCTGCCGAAATTGTCTTTTCTCCCGATTCCCTGATTATAACGCACCGTCAAATGACTTGAGAAATACGAAACCTAGGGAATTCCCAAAAGCTCGTCAATAGGTCTTTCCATCGATATGGCTTAATCAGATAGATCGCTTCCCGAAGCTCCTCATCATATGGCTCGAAAATTGTAACTTTCCGCAACCCTTGGAGCGTCTCGCAGACACTCTGCCTAGGCTGACTTTTTCCCAAATTCCTTTATTATAACGCACTATCAAATGACTTGAGAAATAAGCAAATTAGGAAATTCTGGAAAATACTTTCAGAGTGCTTTCCATCAGTACGGTCCGATCGAAGAGATTGCTTCCCGAAGGCCTTGATTATGTAACATAAAAACAGCTACTTTCGAACCCCCATGGAGCGTATCACAGACGCTCTGTAAAGATTCATCTTATCCACGTTTCCCGAAATGATATCCCGCACTTCCAAACACCATTCAAACTTTTCAAAAACATGAAAGTTTATGAGAAATCCTAGGAGAACATCGTGGGTGCAACCGATTCCCCCGAAACCTTTCCAGTTGGCTCAATTATTGAGACAAAGTTTAAATGAACACTCCCCATGATGGAGCGTATGTTATATGCACCCAGATTTTGATCAAATCGACCAAAGTTCAATCAACCGTTAGGATTTAACTAGTACACTAGGTGCTACGTGGCATTCTGGCAATGGAATAGTACTAACGCGTGTGCTACATGCACCAGGGTAAACTTTGGCCAGGTGCATGTAGCACATACGCTAGGCCTGTTCTAGATTGCCTATAAATACCAGCCTTCCCCTTTGCATATTTCAGAAGCAAAAATTGATGCGAAACCCTGCTGAAACTACTCCAAAACCTCGAATCTCTACATACATTCCACTCCTCCAACACTTAGGCTAGATACCACCTCCCTCTAGTCCATGCACTTCACATATAGCCCTATACACCATTAAACCCCTCCTTCTAGCCCCTCAAGTCTACTAGAAACCTTCCAAGTTCAAGTCAAGGCATTCATTGAAGATTACAAGTGTGTTGAAGGCAAAAGGTGGTATATCTTTTACATTTTTTTCTTCCCCCCATTCTTCTCTTCTCCCTCCTAGCCTACTTAGGCTATTCTCTATTTTAACCCCCATCTTCAACCCCCCTTTCTTGCATGCTTGAGCCAATAGGACTCTTAGTCCATGCCTATAGGAAAGCTAGTGGGAGCCACCATGGAGGGGGATCTCTCACTAGCCTACTTTAAGATGGTATGGCCTAGGAGCCCCTTAATTATGTGATGTAGCCCAAAGCCTTGTATGCACTCATGACCCCCATTGCATTTTGCTATCTTGATAATGTCTTGTGTGATTGGCTTCATTTTTATGCTCATAACCATGTTCTACAAAACTTACATTATTCTTATTTCTATGCCATTTTCAAGTTCAATATTCCTCTCAAAATGGTTCTAAGAGTTGGTTCCTTGAAGTTTAGGATGAGACCTTAGAAATCATGCTTTAGAAAATCCCCCACTAACCCTCTAACTCACACTTTTGCATCATTGCATTTCAACTTGCATGAAAATGGTTTTCTAACTCTCTAACTCCCAAGGTTCTATTCTTTCAAGTTTAGTGGTGGAAATGGCCCATGGAACCCTCTCTTGAGTGGTCTCCCTTTTATATTGGGTATAGGAGCCCTAAATTGTTAGAATGGTTCCCTTCTCTTTCTATTCTTATGCAAAAGTGAATTTCAAATTCTTTAATTTCTAAGGTTTTCATTCACTCAAGTTTAGTGGTTGAAATGGCCCCATAGAACCCTATCTTGAGTGGTCTCCCTTTATGTTGGCGATAGGACCCTACCTTGTTAGAATGGTTTCCTCTAAAAATGGTTTTCAAAATCCTTTTCCTCAGAATGGTCCTCCAAGATTCATTCTCTCTATCTTTGCACTAAAATGGTTGTTCAAAAAGTTGGCATCATCATGTTGATTATTGGAATCCATACTCTTGTCAAGATAATGGTTATAATGGTCATAAGAAAACCTTATTTGGAATGATTTTCAAACACTAACTATATAAACCATATGCTTGGCTAGAGTCAAAATTTTCATAGAAATAATCTCCAAAAGAGTTGTCAACCAAAGTCCTTTGCGTAGCATGATTTGTTTTCTAAAACTCTTTTCAAAAGTGCATAAAATCATCTTTCCAACCACTTTCCAATCTAATCCTAGGTTAACTTGAACCTAGTTCTCCAATCCTAGGTTAGCTTGACCCTAGTTATCCAACCCTAGCTTAACCCAACCTTAGTTAGTTAACCCTAGGTCACCTTAACCCTAGGTTAACCTAACCTTAGTTAGTTAACCCTAGTTCAATCCAACCCTAGGTTAACTTGACTTTAGTTGTCCAAGCCTAGGTTAACCTAACCCTAGTTAGGTAACCCTAGGTCATCTTAACTCTAGGTTAACCCAACTTCAGTTAGTTAACCCTAGGTCAACCTAACCTAAGTTAGTTAACCTTAGGTCACCCTTAACCTTAGGCCAACCCAACCTAGGTTAATATACTTCAAGGCTCTCACTCATGGACCACTTTTAAATGATCTTTCTATTTAAAAGTATTCTCATGACTCACTTTTTCAAAACTCCTAATCTCTTGAGATTTCAAAAACCAACTCCATAACCTCTTCAAATGTTCCCATATTTCATTTTCAAAGTATTTCCAAAAATGTTTTCAAAAACTCACAAGCCTAAGGTGTCCCTACTCCTTTTTGATTAGGAATTCCAAAGGAACGTGATACATCAAGAACAACCACCAAGGCTATCCATATTAAGATTTCAAAACCACTTTCAAAAGATTTTTCTATGACAAGTTCATAAAAACATCTCAAAACCCTACCTCAAAGGTTTTCAAAACAAGACGTCAAAACTCTCTTGAGTTGCTTCAAAGCACTTCTAAAACTCCTTTAAGTTGTTCCAAAAACATTTCAGAACACTTCAAAATCCATTTTCAAGAGTTTCAAAGTTCTATTTCAAAACACTTCAACATCTGATTTCAAATCAAAATTCTCAAGTCATCTTTTCAAAGACCACAAAGTGTCTTCAAATTTTTTCGAAGACCTCAAAGTGTTTTCGAAATTTTCCAAAGGCCCTAATGTGCCTATTTTCCATCGGGCTCTTGCCCAAACTACGAATGACCTAATTCTCACCAAATGAGATATGTAGGCAACCCAAAATGGTGTGGTCATAACTTCTATTTCAACTCCAATCCCCTTTTCAAAAATTTCTATCCATTATACTTCGAACTCCTTCAAAACCTCCATGTTTTTCAAACTTCTTCCAAAACTTGCACCATGCATCATTCATCTTAAAAGTGATGACAAAATCCCGTTTTCGAAATTCTAAAGTGGATATTAAGTGGATAATGGTTCCCAGTTATTCTAGTGAGTGAACAAATGATGATTAGACATGTAGGTACCAAAAAGGCGGGGTGAGGTGATGATCTTTGGATATCTTTTTTACCCATAACCAACTCTCGGACCATAGATTTCTGTTTTTGAAAGTCCAAAATAAAGTTATTTTCAAAAAGGGCTTAAATCTTTTCAAAGGTTGCCAAACAATCTATTTTCTTAAAAACTCTCTCTTGAGGGAATTTTCAAAGCCTTTTCCAAAAATCCTAAGTTTAATCGTCGGATTAATACTTAGTTTTAGGTGACCTAACTCACCTTAATCAAGTTAGGTGGTGGCTCTTATTTTTCTAAGAAGCCCTTAATCAAACCAATTTCAATTCAAACCTAGTCGCATCCGTCCTTCTAGGAGGATGAGTTCTAGTGACAGAGTTCCACGTTTTTGTCTCCAAGCCAAAAGGACCTTGGACCCAAAAATCGGGGCACGACAAGTATCAAACCAAAAATCCCTTGGAGTAGTCTCAATGGTGTTTCCAACCTTCAAGTATTCTCCCAGATCACTCTAAGTCAATCCCGCTATTTTCTCAGTTCAAATGATCGTCTTGCCTCTAGGGAGCTAGTTACCCTTTTCAACTATTCTGGCTCTAGTTCTTTAACCAGCTACCTTTGGGACACTCTTTCAAGGGTTTCCTTCCATTCCTAGCTGAGTCTAACTACTTAGAACCTTACAAATCATTCTTAGACATTCTGGAGCCACTCCTAGTGAAGTCATGCAAAACATTGCATGGTACTCACTAGGACAGGCGCCCAAAGCGTCTTACGTGCATCACAAGGGTCAAAGATCTACTTCTTGCCACATCAAACATTTCCGAAACAGAGTGGCACCACTCCTAAAAAATGGCCTGGCACCACTACAACAGGCGCAAGTCACTATTTCGATGGCCTATGTATACAGGCCACCCCCTTACGTATTCTGGGTCCGTAAAATCACTCTAGAAACTATGCCTTTCTGAAAACAAAGCTCGAATTCCCTCGAAACCCTAATTCTTTCAAGCCCCTTCACTCAAACCCTAGCTTCTATACAATCTATACACTCAAATCCTTGCCTCCAAGGATCCATTAAAGGTCAAGTCCAGCCCGTAGAAGCTCTTGAAGATCAACTCAAAGTTCAGTCGAACTCCACCATCAAAGCATCAAAGTAAAGAGAAGAGAAGGTAGGATTTCTAGTTAAATTATATAATTCCCCCTCACTCTTCTGTCTCCTAACCCACTTGGGTTTTTATCTATTTTAATCCCTATCTTCTACCTCCTCTTCTTGCATACTTGAAACAAGAGACCTCTCGGTTTATGCCTAGGAAAGTCTTGGAGAGAATCACTGTGTCGGAGATTTTTTTTTTTTAGTTCCATCTATGACAGTGTGGGTTCGGCCCTCTTGGTTATGTGGTGAAGTCTAACCTTGTATGTTCATGTCCCTATTGTATTGTTGCTGTCATAATCATGTATTCAATGGTGTTTTCAAACTTACATTAAAAGTTATTTTCAACACTTGCATTTAAAGCCTTTTCCTTCAAAGTTGTTTTCAAAACCACATCCTTAAGATGATTTTAACCATTTCATGGTTAGGGTCGTTTTAGGAAAGTGTTATATTCAATATAACCATCAAGGTCGCACATTTGAGTTCAAACCCTTAAATTGTTTTTCAAAAAATCACAATTCTAAGATAATTCTAGTCATTCCATGGTTAGGGTTGTTTGAGGAAAGTGTTACATTCAAAGAGATAACCAAAATGCCCTTGGGGCATTGCTTGGTCCAATTCTAGTTGGCACGTTTTTCTAAAGATAGTAAGTTTGTATTTCACGCTCAATTCTAGTCCAGACTAGTCAGACTCAATCAGGCACGTCTTTTAAAAAAGTTAATTCATCAGATGGTAAGTCTAACTAGCATGGCACATTTATCGAGAAAGCATAAAATCCCTTGGAATGATAAGTCCCTTCACACCCGTCGATCAGGACGGAACCCAAGTCCCTGAGATGGTAGAGTAGTTCATAACTAGCATCTACTAGCCTACCAACATAGATTGTTCCCTATCCAGCACGTCTTTTGAGAAAGTTAATCCCTTAGGCAGTAAGACTATCCAGTAGTTTCCTAAGATCAAGCAATCTCTAGAATAAATGCACACGCTCACAGTGATGAAAATACTCACAAACATCACAACCATTAGAGTAACGGAAACACTCACAAATTGGTCAATATCGAGAATGCTAACAAACCCCCTATGTCATAGGACCGAACATGCCTCTTGGTTGTGACATGTTTACCAAAGGACGGGACAGCTTTGAAAACCAACTCGTCACACACCGGCAGACTGGCAGAAGCACTCAAAACCAAGGTCAACACCAGTGCCTACTAGCCCATTTTGTTGAAAAATGACCAAATTGCCCCTTGAACCCCGCCAACACACTTCTCGAGGAAGTTCCTAAAACCTCATAGCAATATTGAGAGCACCTGATCAAAATGACCATTTTGCCCCTAAGTGTCCAATCGTCTCTGGGAATCACACCGGCTCTCGGTTTCAAACCGGGTACCATCTGAGTACACTTTGAATAGTATTTTCTACCTTTCAATACCTTTCTAGACCATTCTTGGTTTATTTCGGTAAACTCGATATGAAATGACCTTTTTACCCCTGATGGGCCAATCGCCTTTTTCAACCACATCGGCTCTGGTATCAAACCGAACATCTCTCAAAACACTCACAATGGTGTTTCCAACCTTCAAGTCTTCTCTCGAATCACTCCGGGTCAATCCCGATGTTCTCTCGTTTCAAATGACAGTCTTGCCTCTAAGGAACCGATCACCCTTTTTAACTATTCTGGCTCTAGTTCTCAAGTTAGCTACCTCTAGGACACTCTTTCAGGGGTTCCCATTCATTCTTAGCCAAGTCTGGCTACTTAGAATCCTTTGGATCATTCCCAAACTTTTTGAAGTCACTACTAATGAAGCCAGGCCAAACATTGCAAGATAGTCACTAGGACAGACACCCAAATCTTTTGCTTTACATCACAAGGGTAAAAGATTTGTTTCTTACTGCCTAAAAAATTTCCCAAATAGACAAGCACCACTATAATATGTGCCAGTCACTATTTTAATAGCCTATAAATACAGTCCACCTCCTGCATATTCGGGGTTTACAAAATCACTCTTGAAACTCTGCCTCTCTGAAAATAGAGCTCGAATTCCCTCGAAACTCTAATTCTCTCAAGCCCCTTCAAACCCTAGCCTCTATACACTCAAACCCTAGCTTTCATACAATCTATACACTTAAATCCTTGCCTCTAAGCATCCATTTAAGGTCAAGTCCAGCCCTTGGAAGCTCTTAAAGATTAACTCAAATTTTAAGCAATGTCCACCATCAAAGCATCAAAGCAAAGAGAACAGAAGGTAGGGTTTCTAGTTAAATTCTGTAATCCCCCCCCCCCCCCCTTCTCTCTTCTCTCTCCTAACCCACTTAGGTTTTCTTCTATTTTAGTCCCCATCTTCTACCTCCTCTTATTGCATGCTTCAAATAAGGGACCTCACAGTTCTTACCTAAGAAGGTCTCGGAGAGAATCACCATGTCGAGAATTTTCTTTAAGTTTCACCTATGACGGTGTGGGTCTAGCCCCCTTGGTTATGTGATGAAGCTTAATCTTGTATGTTCATGTTGTAAGCACCCCATTTTTTACCGCTCGGCAGTTTACACTCCGTCCAGACTTGTTTTCAAGTCATTGTGGGCGTATTTCAATCGAAATCAATTTTCTAAGTCCAAATCCCGTTTGTCCATCGCTTCGCGGGCCCACTAGGCCAAATAGAGGCAAAATGACCAAAATGCCCTTAGCGGCATTGTCCTTTCCTTTCCGACTCCAATCCTTCTCTCGAGACAGTTTATTCCTCGAGACAGTTCCAATTCAGGCACGTCTTTTCGAAGACGGTAAGTCCCCTTTCCAATCCCTTTCTCGAGACAGTTTATTCCTCGAGACGGTTCCAATTCAGGCACGTCCTTTCGAAGATGGTAAGTCCCCTTTCCAATCCCTCTCTCGAGACAGTTTATTCCTTGAGACGGTTCCAAATCAAGCACGTCTTTTTGAAGATGGTAAGTCCCCTTTCCAATCCCTCTCTTGAGATAGTTTATTCCTTAAGACGGTTCCAATTCATGCACGTCTTTTCAAAGATGGTAAGTCCCCTTTCCAATCCCTCTCTCGAGACAGTTTATTCCTCGAGACGGTTCCAATCAGGCACGAATTTTCGAAGACGGTAAGTCCGCTTTCCAATCCCTCTCTTGAGATAGTTTATTCCTCAAGACGGTTCCAATCCAAGCACGTTTTTTCGAAGACGGTAAGCCCCCTTTCCAATCCCTCTATCGAGACAATTTATTTCTCGAGACGGTTCCAATCAGGGTCCCTTTGGTACCTCCCGAGAATGCTTCTTATAGTATTCTCAACCTCACTTTATCTTTTCGGATCATTCCAAGTCAGTTTCGGTAAACCCGATACAAAATGACCATTTTGCCCCTAGTGGGCCGGTCTCCTTTTTCGACCACACTAACTCTGGGTATCAAACTGATAACCTCTCAAGAATGCTTCTTATAGTATTATCAACCTCACTTTATCTTTTCGGATCATTCCGAGTCAGTTCAGGCAATCCCAGTACAAAATGACCGTTTTGCCCCTAGTGGGCCGCTCTCATTTTTCGACCACATCGGCTCTGGGTATCAAACCGGTAACCTTCTGAGATTACTTCTTATAGTATTCTCAACCTTCCCCTACCTTTCCGGTTCATTCCGAGTCAGTTCTGGCAAACCCAGTGCGAAATGACCGTTTTGCCCCTGGTGGGCCAGTCACCTCTTCTGACCACACCGGCTCTGGGTATCAAATCGGCAACTTTTGGGAACATTCTAAATAATGTTTTCAAATCCCAAGTCTTCTTCCGGGACAGTCTGAGTCTGTCCTGGCAGCATTCTAACCCGATTGACCATTTTGCCCCTAACGGCCCGGTCAACCCTTCTGACACATTCTATCCTCACTTTTTAAGTCAAATACCTCCGGGACACTATTCTAAGTGTTCTTGCTCTTTTCCGGCCTTCCGTGTCATTCCTGGCCTCTTCAAATCATTCCCAGACTTTTCGGAGTCACTCCTAGTGAATCCAGGCTAAAAATTGCATGGTAGTCACTATTAGAGGCACCCAAATCTAGTCAAAGATACGTTGCTTGCCGACCTTAAACATTTCTTAAATGGCTGGTGCCACTAGTAGTGGTGCCAAGCCAAAAAATGGCCTGGCGCCACTTCTAGTGGCGCCAGTGTAAAGTTTGGCCAGGCGCCACTGCAACAGGCGCCAGTGTTGTCCAACCTCTATAAATACAGAGCCTCTTCCAACGTGAAAAGGATCCGCAAAATCAATCTAAAAATTATATAATTCGACATACAGAGCTCAAACACTCCCTAAACCCTAGCCTCCTTAGGTTTTCCAAACCTTAGCCACTATACACTAAACCCTAGCCTCCTATACACTCATACACACCCCCATACACTCATATACTAACCTTCAACCCTCCTTCGAAGACTTGAAGAGTTGTAATATGAAGTTTGAAGAATGAAGGCGGCTCTTAAAGATTGAAGACGAAGATCAAGACGAAGACCGAAGAAAGCAAGGCGCGTAAAATAAACAAGATACAAGGTAGGTTCTCCATTTAAATTTCCGCACTTCCCCCTCTTTCTTCTCTCTCCTAACCCACTTGGGTTTTCTCTATTTTAATCCCCCATCTCTTTCCCCCCTTTCTTTGCATGCTTGAAACAAGGGGACTCCCGGTCCATGTGTAGGATTAGACTATTGGAGAGTCACCGTGTCGGAGGCTTTCTTCTAGTCTAACCAGAGACCACGTAGCTCCAGCCCCCTTGGTTATGTGGTAAAGCCTTAGCCTTGTATGTTCACGACCCCAAATTTGCATTGTGCATATCATGATCTTGCATCTTCCAAAAACCGTTTTCAAAGTTGTCTTCAAAATCCTTTTCAAACTTGTTTTCAAGATTGCATCAAAATTCCTTTTTCAAAAACTTGTTTTCCAAATCACAATCCTAGGGTGATTCTAGCTTTTCCATGGCTAGGGTTGCTTTAGGAAAGTGTTACATTCAAAGTGACCAACATGGTCCATATTTTCAACTCTTGTTGCTTTCAAAACCACTTTCCTAAAGTGGTTCTAGCCCACTTATGGTTAGAATTGCTTTAGGAAAGTGAGATGTTTTTTTACACCTTCCAAAAACTCTCTCTTCAAAAATCGCTTCTCCTAAAAATCACTTTTTTAACGAACTTTCCTAAAACTCTCCTTTCCAAAATTGTTTTCTAAAAACTCTTTCCAAAAATCTATTTTTTTTCAAAACTCCCTTTTTCAACTCCTTTCCAAAACGCTCTCTTCAAAGTCCACTTTCCAAAAACGTTCCCTAGGTCGCTTTCCTAGAAAAATCCTCTCTAAAAATCTTTTCAAAAACTCTCTTTCCAAAATCTTTCCTCTAGAAACTCCTCTCTAGGATTTCTTTCCAAAACCTTCGTTTCTAAAAACGCACTTTCCAAAAACTCTTTCCTTAGAGCCCAAATCAAGCCTTATAATTCACAATTAGGAAACCCTAATTTTCTTTCCAAAAACATGATTTTCAAACTTTGCCCCAAATCTAGGTTTCCAGAACCTCTTGTTTTATATATCAAAACTATACATATTTCCGAAACCTATTTCCTACGTCAAAACTATAGCCTTCCAGATTTAGGGTTTCTAAAACTTCCCTTTCCAAATCTTTGACCAAATCCAATCTTCCCGTTTAGGAAACTAGATCCAATCTTCCGTTTTTGGAAACAAAATCCAATCCTTTCCTAATTCAACTTCTTCCTAATTTCCTACCTTCCTAAACCATAAGTTTCCTAAACCTACACTTTAAATCTTTCCTTAAATTTCAAAATTCAAATCTTTCCTAATTCAACTCCTTCCTAACCTTCTACCTTCCTAAATCTTAAATTTTCTAAAACTTTCAAATCTTTCCTTAAACATTAAGTTTCCAAATATTCCCTAATTCAACCATTTCCTAATTCCATCCCTTTTCAAATCTTAACTTTTCAAACCTAAGTTTTCAAATCTTTCCTAAACTCGAACCTTTCCTAATCTCAAGATTTTCTAAAACTCTAAAACTTTCTAAATCTTAAACTTTCAAAATTTCAAATCTTTTCAAATTCAAAGTTTTTTTTCTAAATTCAAAACTTTCTTAAGTTAAGTCTTTCTAAACTTCCAAACTTTCTAAATTCTAAACTTTCCAAAACTTCAACATCTTTCTAAATCTAAAACTTTTCTAAACTCAAAGCTTTCCTAATTCAAGACTTTTTTAAGTTGAAATTTTCTTAATTCAAACATTTCCTAAATTGAGAACTTTCCTTTTTCAAACCTTTCCTAAAATGAAACTTTCCTACTTTCAAAACTTCCCTATTTCAAAACTTTCCAAATTCTAAACTTTCCATTTTTCAAAACTTCCTAATTTCAAAACCTTTCCTAAAACAACACTTTCCTAAGTTGAAATTTTCCTAATTTAAACCTTTCCTAATTTGAAACTTTTCTAAATCGAACCTTTCCTAATTCGAACCCTTCCTAAATCCAATCCTTTCCTAAATCTTTCGAGTCTAATGTTCAAGTCAATTCTTTTTTTAAATCTTTCTAAGTCAAATCCAATCCTTCTTTTTGAAGTCCTTAAGTCTAGGTTTCCTAAAACCAAGTATTTCAAAATCAATCTTTTCAAATATTTCAATCAAAGTTTAATCTCTCAATCTTCCAATTCAATTTCCAATTCAATCTCTTTTCCAAATCAACTCTTCTATTTCTAATCGGACTCTTGTCCGAACTACGACTGACCTGATTCCTCAAAAGCATACGTAGGCAACCCTCATGGGTGCGGTCACAACTTCTTTCAAATTTCAAATTCCTCCACATTTTTTAAATTTCAAATCCCTCCATATTTTCCAAATTTCAAGTTCCAAAATCTTTCCAAATCTCCAATCTATTTTCAAATTTCCAATTTCAAATTTCTATTTCCCAATCTTTATTTTCAATTCCCAAAATCTTCTTTCCAAATTCAAATCTATCCTTTCAAATCTTTCTTCTAAAATCAAATCAAATTCCTCTTTTCAAATCTATTTCCAAATCAACTCTCTTTTCTTGCACTTGCATATCATGCATCATGTCTTTTAAACAATGTTTTTTTCAAAGTGGATGGGATTGAACTATAGTTAGTTGAAGACTCTCGTAGGTGAATCTAGGATAGATTGATATGTAGGTACTGAAAGGGCGGAGTAGGATGATGGTTTAGTGCGTCTTCCCTACACATAACCAACCTTCGAACCTAGAATCACTGATTTCAAAGACCAAAACAGAGTTATTTTTCCAAAAAAGGGCTAAATGTTTTTCCAAAGATTGCTAAACAACCCATTTTCCTAAAAACCCTCTCTTGAGGATGTTTTCCAAAATCATTTTCCAAAAACCCTAAGTGTAGTTTTCGGATTATGCTTAGTTTTTAGGTGACCTAACTCACATTAATCAAGTTAGGTAGCGACTCTGAATTTTTTTCAAAAGCCCTTTATTCAAGTCAATTTTTAATTCAAACTTAGTCGCACTCATTCTTTTAGGAGGGTGTGTTCTAACAAGAGAGTACAGCGTTTTTCCCGCTTGTGTGAGTATTCCTCGAGTGCGAAAAATCTGGGCGCGACACATGTCCCTATTGCATTGTTGTTGTCATAATCACACATTCAAAGGTTTTTCAAAATTACATTAAAAGTTGTTTTCAAAACTGGCATTCAAAGCCTTTTCCTTCAAAGTTATTTTCAAAACTACAACATTAAGATGATTTTTACAATTCCATGGTTATGGTTGTTTTAGGAAAGTGTTATATTCAATATGACCATCAAGGTCGTAAATTTGAGTTCAAACCCTTAAATTGTTTTTTAAGAAATCACAACTCTAAGATGATTCTAGTCATTCCATGATTAGGATTGTTTTATGGAAGTGTTACATTCAAGGAGACCATCAAAGATCATATAAGGGTTTCAAACCATAGTTGTTGTCAAAATTACAATCCTAGAATGGTTTTAGTTTTCTCATGATTAGAATCGTTTTGGGAAAGTGAGATATTCAAGAAACTTTCAAAAGTCTATATTTATACCTTTCTAAAATTAATTTCTGAAAACTTTTGTTCCTGAAATTCAAGTCAAAACCCTAGAGTCCTAGGAAACCCTAGTTTTCTCACATAAAATCATAGCTTTCTATTTGCATCAAATCATAGATTTTCAAAATCATTTTCTACATGAAATCATATATTTCCTAATTTAAAAGTTATATAAAATGATAGACTTTCAAAACTAAAGTTTTTCAATTTCAAGTCAAATCAAATCTTTTCCAAATAGAAAATCAAATCAAATCATCTATTTTTGGAAATAAAATATAATCTTCAATTATAGGAAATAAAGATCAAACCTTTCCTAATTTTAAACTTTAAAATATTTCCTAATTCTCCATATTCCCTAATTTTAAACCCCTCCTAATTTCAAACCTTTCTTAATTCAAATCATTCCAAAATCAAATCTTTCCTAAAATAGAATTTTCCTAATTCAAAACTTTCTAAGATCAAGCTTTTTCCAAAATCAAACTTTCAAGTGCATGTTTAAACTCTAAGTTACCTAAGTCGTAGGAGGCTAAAACCCAAGTTCAACCCCTAACCTAAGTTAGGAGACTTCAACTCCTTTCTAAAGCAAGATGGTTTTCAAACACCAATTCAAGTCAAGATGATTTCCAAGTTCAATGCAAGGTTTCCAAAATAAGTCCAAGTTCTACTTCAAAGTTTGATTTCAAATCAAAGTCAACTCCAAATCAAAGTTCTATTTTAAATCCTCAAATCAAAGTTCAAATTAAACCCTTTTCAAGTCAAAATTTTCAAAGCCCTCAAAGTATCTATTTAGTCCAAACTACTACTGAACTAATTCCCAAGAAAGAGATACGTAGGCAACCCTCATGGGTGTGGTTATAACCTATTTTAAAATTTTAATTCCCTTTTCCAAAATCTCTTTTCAAATTATTTTCATGCACTTACATATCATGCATCATATCATCCCTAAGGTGATGATATAAGCCTCTTTCTAAAATTCTCAAAGAGGATATAATTAGATATTAGGTAATCGAATATTTTAAATGAGTGAACCTAAGGTGATAAGACATGTAGGTACCGCAAGGGAGGGATAGGGTGATAATCTAGTATATCTTCCCTAACGTAACCAACCTCTGAACCTAGAATTACTATTTTTAAAGACCAAAATGGAGTTATTTTGAAAAAGGGCTTAAATCCTTCGAAAGGTTGTCAAACAACCTATTTTCTTCGCAAAACCATCTCTTGAGGAAGTTTTCCAAAACCTTTTCAAAAACCGTAAGTTTAATCTTTGAATTGCACTTAGTTTTGCGGGTAGACATTAGGCTAGCCAATGAGGAAAAGGATAACTATTTATGGGAGACTAAGGCTAGGATGCTCTTCCCTCTAATTGCTATAGTTGAGGGAGGGATTAGGTTTTCGTTACACCTCTTATTTCTTCAAATCCTTTCCCATTTTAGGCTATGTCCAGCCCAACTTGCCTCTTATTAGTCTCAAATTTCCATTAATTGATTTTGATGATAACAAATATAAATGTTTTAATGAGTAAAATTTGATTAATCTCAATATTTTATAATAAAGTATGTTTAATGTATTAGTTAAGATTTTTAAAGAATTTTATGTTAAAAGTTTAAATATATAGTGTATTTTAATGATAAATCACTTAAATTTTTATTTATGTTTTAAATGTTAATTATCTAACATTTCTTGAAGTTATTGTTAGTCTTGGACATAAAAACAATGCATAGCATGAAGAAGACTCAGTCAAAGGTAATGGCAAGAAAGCTCAATGGAGATAGCTTCAGTATTGTGTATATAACTTTTCATCCAACCGTTAGATTGATATGATTTTTAAGGTATTGGAAATAAGACTCAAAGTACTATAAATGGTATTTTATGAGAACTTCGTGAAGAGTATGTCTTGTGGGAAAAAACTGAGTTTGAAGGTGACATATTGGAGCAGAAGTTCAAAATATGATAGCTGGGAGATAGCTCGAGTAATTTTATGATTACTTTTGATCTAACCGTTGGATATCCATCATTCTTGTGAACACAAAATGATGTATTCCATGTCTACAACTTATATCTTATATCCATTTTCAAATTCGAACGTTATAAGGGAGAAAACTGAGGTAGAAGTGAAGGCAACTCTGGAGATATTCAAACCTGCCAACTAGGAGACAGTTTCAATATTTTGATCATAATGTTTGATCTGACCATTGGATCAAATTGATTCTTGATGTTATGCAAATCTGATTTCCATCTCTATAACTTTTGCTTATAGCCATTTTCAAATTCAAATGTTATAAGGGAGAAAATCGAGGTAGAAGTGAAGGCAATTCCGTATAAATTCAAATATGTCAACTAGGAGACAGTTTTGAGTATTTTGATGATAACATTTGATCTAACCATCGGATCGATTTGATTCTTGAGGTTCTGCCATGTTTACAACCTTTTGCTTATAACCATTCTCAAATTTGAAAGTTATCAAGGCAAAAATTGAGGTGGAATTGAAGGCATTTGATAAAAAATTTAAAAACCTGTCTAGCAACAAGTAGCTCAATGGGAAGAAATCTTCAATGTTTTCTCAAACGGCTAGAAGTTGATTTTAAGCTGTAAATAATCCATTATCCTTCCTCTATAATTAGAGATACACAAGAGAAGCAAGAGACACACATGAGATTACAAAGATTGAGCATAGAAAGTGATATTCATTAAGATCTTCAAGTTTGAGCTTTACTTCCTCATCATTCTATTTCATCTTTGAGCTTCATTGTTTTATTCAACTCTTGAGAGTTTTGTATCTATAGGTGTGAGTTTCAACTTTCCTATATCATTTGTAAAAAGGGTTGTTCAACCCTTGTGATTTATTTCTTTAGTGGTTAAGAGGAACACTTGGAGAAAAAGATCCTCTCAGTGCTTTGTTTTGGAGAGCAAAACAGAGGGTTGTTTTTTGAGTGTTTTTGAAATAAAATACTTGGTGTAAAGGTTTGCTAACAATCGAGTAAGCTAGTGGTGTAAAGCTATTTGAAGAATAGTGAATTTTCCCAAGGAAGGAGCCTTGGAGGTGGACATAGGTTTGGCATAAGAGGAGCTAACTTAACCACTTTATATCGTTGTGTTTGATCTATTCTCTTTTCTCTCTTTATATCTTGCTTACCTTTCTTATATATATTGTCTTGATATACTTAAGATACACACACTTGAATCTATTGTATTAACCGCACATTGATTATATTTTAGGTTGTCTTATTCATTACAAATCTAACTTAATATTTTATATCTTTTCTCATGCATCTCACCACTTAAAAATTAAGTGCATTAGATTATTTTAAATTTTATTTTTTAATTATAAACGCAATTCACTCCCCTTTTGAGTTGCCTCCTAGTCTAACACCTCTAACGCCTTCTGAATAATCATGGGGATGATAGAATTAAATTGCATACTTAGTATAGACATGGGTCTTCACAAGTTCAAGTACTGTTACATCCCGTGCCTTGTAAATAACAGGAATGTGAAGTACTACTTTAGAACCAAAGCTCGCAATTGAGAAATCATCCAAATCCTTCCTAACATTGGGAAGGGTGTGGATGATGTTATGGCTCTATTCACCAAAAACTGGGAATATAGGGACGTCCCTGGAGGGGAACAACCTCTATGGCACTATCCCAGATGTGACGGTGCCCTAGGTTTATAAACACTTTCTAGAGCTGCTCTTACTTATGTCGATCTCATTATTCTTCAATTTTTATATTGATATTTTGGTTCTTCCCAACTTTCATGTACTTATACAAAGGTGTCGAAGTAGTACGAGGCGCTTGGTGTCAACTTGGCATTACTCAAGAGAGTTTGGGTGTGCAAGGGAGAAGGTTGGTAGCGAGGTGTTGGTCGCGCTACTCACATCTTACTCTGATACCCTCTTTGCTGCAAATCTTTTACTATAGTTAAAGGGGTTCATGGGGAAGTGATCGCAACCCTTAGGGAGTAAGGTAAAACTAGGCTTGTTGAGGATGTACCAAAGGGCGTTCCTATCCTTATGTACGCCAGTCTAGTTGGGTAACATTTGCTGCTACTGGTGGTGCCTCTCCTTCTTCCTCCAGTCACCACTTCAGTTCATCAATTGTTTATGATTGTTGATTATTTCGGAGGAGGCTTCTAAGATGTAAACAAGGAGCCTTAGAAAAACCCTTACTAAGAGGAGGGTAGAAGGCTCCCGACCTCTTGTCATTGTAGTGATGTAGCAAGCTGCTGCACTTGAGACTCCAACCTCGCCGGTGGATAGATCAAAAGAGAAGAGCCCTATTGTGGATCCTCCTCCAAAATCTCCTTGAGTTAGGAGGATTCGGTCTGTTAGGCCCACCAAAGCGAGCACCTTTGTTGAGCAGCATCCTGAAGTTGTTTAACTTGTCACGATTTGGCCCTGTGTTAGGCCGCGCCCAATAACCTCCATGGATTATGCTTTGGACGATGCCAACGTAAACATGGTCATAACCCAGAGCACTATCCTTCCTGGTGTCATTATTATGCTGATGCAGTTGTCGGTTCCCACTCTTTTCAAGGAGCCAATTCACTCTGGTTTGTTAGTAAGTGTTCTTCACTGTCTCCTTTATTTTCTCTTTCTTAATTCCTTCTTTCTATTTTCATCTCCTCATTCTTTCTTGTTTTCCTTTAAGCTATTCAACAAATGACTGACTGCATGAACTACTTCAGGGTTCAAGCAGAGAAGCTGAAGTCGGTTGAAACTAATAAGGGCAAGCTCCTGGCCCTGGTTGCCAATCTAAAAGCTGCTCTGGCTGAGAAGCAAAAGGGTTCGGCATGGTCAGGCGAGGAATTGATGAAGAGTAGAGAGGCTCTGCAAACTGCTCTATCCGACCTGGATGGGAGGAACCAAGACCTCTTGAGAACAGAGGAGGTGGTCTCACATTTGAAGGTTGGGCTTCAAGTAGAGAAAGATGCCAACTACCAGGAGGGCTTTACTAAGGCGGGGGTTGACTACATTAAACAAATGTTTGAGGTGACCAATTCTTTGTTCAAGGATGGATGGGATGCAACCTTGACTGAGATGAAGGTTAACGAAACCTCTCCCTTGTGGAAGAACATTCCATGGCCCCTTCTTGGCAAGGCAATCCCCAATAACGCCGAAGCGAATCCTACCTCCTCCTGGCCAATAGATCTGACTGTCAGTGAAGACGCTCCTGATTTCAATGTTGAGGTTGCTCATGACATGGCTGCAACTTATGGGGTTCCCCCTAGTTAAGCAATGGACCCTAACTTATCTACACCCCCCCCCCCCCCCCCCCAGAAACTTAAATTTTATTTTTAGTCTTCTTTTGTAAGCTCGGGAAGAGCAGTTTCTTTTGTAGTCCCTTTTCAAGTACTTTAGTTAACAGTCTTCATCTTTTTATTGCTTTGTACTCTTTTTCTTTAGCTCTTTAACTCTAAGTGTTGATTGGTTTTCTTCTTCTGTTTCTATGCAAGCTTTTTACTTAGATTCTCGCTGACCCACCAGACTTAGGCGGGACTAATTTTGACGCTTAGTTTTTAATATGGCCTTCGTTAGCTGACCTACTAGAGCACTAAGTTTGACACTTAGTTTTTATTTTGGCTCTCTTCAAGCCAACCTACCCAACCTAGGCAGGACCAAGCTCTTTACTTGGATTTCACATGTTTTCCTGCTTTTCTAACTGTCTTTCTTATCTAGCAAAGCTATTTTTGCTAAACTAAGACTTTATTGAATAATCAAACTAAAAGGGGAGGAACACATCATCTATGGCCCCAAACTAAAAAAAAATTTTGACTAGTAAGAAAGGAAAAGGACATCTTCTGCCCTTCGGCTAATTCTAATCAGCTCATCACTAATAGAACTTCTTCAAATTCTAAGCATTTCAAGGTTGGGATGGCTTCCAACCTTCTTTAACAGTCTCCAGATGGTATGCCCCCCACGCCAACTTGGGATACAACTCCGTAGGGCCCTTCCTAATTAGGGCCAAGCTTTCCATCTGCACGATTCTTCATTCCTACTAGTACTATCACGTCCCATAACTCGGCCTATACGGATTTAGGGTACATGACTGGCCAGTAGCAAGGCTACCCAAGGCCGCATTACATAAACTGGTTGATCACTTATGCATAATCATTTAAAATGATGCATAATTGCGAAAAATAGAACTTTTGATAACTTGAAATCATAATCTGTGTCATACACGGCAGAGCTGTGCCTAATCCAAATCATAACATACATATGAGCCTAACAAAGGCTCACTATAGTTATAACATTTATACCATTACAAAATATTGGGGTCTAGCCCTCAAACATATTACAAAACATGGGTCCGTGGGCTGCAGCTCAAAATACACATATGGCCTTGTTTTAAGGCCTCCTCGATTGGCTACCAGAAAATCATTTGAGAAAACGTAAGCTAATGCTTAGTGAATAACAATAATGCATGAGCATAAAATACCATAGACTACATTTATATTTAATATACATGACAATAGAGATACATTTATGCATAAGTAGCACGAACTTAGAAACATATAAGCATAATCTTAAAGACACCTGGAGCATATGCTTTGTATTAAAACATTTCATCATTTCAAAAATATAATGTTGAAGAAGAGTGGTAGTCACGTCGTAGCATGAACTAGTAAAGTGTGATATAGCTTGTCATTAGCATACTATATCATAACTTGTGAGTATACATCTTAGCTTGTCGTATAACCTTAGACACATCGATATCATTACTCTCGAAATCGTATAAAGCGTAGATATGAGAGCACAGGTAGCATAAGCATTATATTGAGACATTATATCATTTGAACATAGTATCATATGCATGAGATGTAAATCGTAACATGGTCGTGTATGGCATAATGTGGCTTGGCATAAGCATACCATGGTATAGTACAGTGAGGCATATCATAATATCATAGAAAAGAGAGATATATTGTGACATTAATACTTGTGAAAACATACGCAACTTGTCGTGAAGCATTTGAATAAATCATATTTTTCATTCTAGTATATAAGAGTGTCATGTCTTTACATCAGAGCTAGGCTCCGCATCAGTAACCATAAAGGTCACCACATCAGGAACCTTGAAGGTCACCATAGGGCTCTTCAGGCCAATATCAGAGCTAGGCTCTGCATCAGTAACCATAAAGGTCACCATAGGGCTCTTTAGGCCAACATATCTCTCACTTCACCCCACTTACGAGGTCTTTCTGGTATTGGGCATCATAGTAACCCCAAGGGTCACACATAAGGCTCTTTAGGCCAACATAGTAACCATGAAGGTCACGCATAGGCTTCTTAGGCCAACATAGTAACTGCGAAGGTCACACATAGGTGTAAGCACCCCATTTTTGACCACTCGGCAGTCTACACTCTGTCCAGACTTGTTTTCAAGTCATTGTAGGCATATTCTTGTCGAAACCAATTCTCTAGGTCCAAATTCCGTCTTTCCATCGCTTCGCGGGCCTGTTAGGCCCAAATAGAGGCAAAATGACCAAAATGCCTTAGGGGCATTATCCTTTCTTATTCCAATTCCAATCCCTCTCTCGAGACAGTTTATTTCTCGAGACGGTCCGAGTAGCGAAACTACTCACAAAACCGTTAGAATAGCGGAAATACTCACAAATAGGTCGATATAGGGAATTGGCAACAAACCCCTACGTCACGACGACCGCCGTTAGAGTGGCGGAAACACTCAAAACCCAAGCACGTCTCTACGGAGACGGTAAGACCCCTTTCCAATCCCACTCTCGAGACAGTTTATTCCTCGAGATGGTTCCAATCTAGGCACGTCTCTTCGGAGATGGTAAGACCCCTTTCCAATCCCACTCTCGAGATAGTTTATTCCTCGAGATGGTTCCAATCCAGGCACGTCTCTTCGGAGACGGTAAGACCCCTTTCCAATCCCTCTCTCGAGACAGTTTATTCCTCGAGACGGTCCGAGTAGCGAAACTACACACAAAACCATTAGAGTAGCGAAAATACTCACAAAACCGTTGGAGTAGCAGAAATACTCACAAAACCGTTGGAGTAGCGGAAATACTCACAAAACTGTTAGAGTAGCGAAAATACTCACAAAACCATTAGAGTAGCAGAAATACTCACAAAACCGTTAGAGTAGCGGAAATACTCACAAAACCGTTAGAGTAGCGGAAATACTCACAAATAGGTCGATATAGGGAATTGGCAACAAATCCCTGCGTCACAACGACCGCCGTTAGAGTGGCGGAAACACTCAAAACCCAGGTCAACACTAGTGTCTGTTAGCCCACTTCGGTGAAAAATGACCCAACTGCCCTTTGGGCCTTTTCCGAGACTTTCCGGTCAAGATGACCATTTTGCCCCTAGGCATCCGAACGCCCCGGGAACCACACCGGCTCTGGGTATCAAACCGGTAATGTCCCGAGAATACTTTTTATAGTGTTCTCAACCTTCCTTTACATTTTCGGACCATTCCGAGTCAGTTCCGGCCAACCCGGTATAAAATGATTGTTTTGCCCCTAGAGGGCCGGCCTCCTTCTTCGACCACACCGGCTCTGGGTATCAAACCGCTAATGTCCCGAGAATACTTTTTATAGTGTTCTCAACCTTCCTTTACCTTTCCAGACCATTCCGAGTCAGTTCCGACAAACCCGGTACAAAATGACCGTTTTGCCCCTGGTGGGCCGGTCTCCTTTTCCGACCACGTTGGCTCTGGGAATCAAACCGGAAACCTCCGAGAACATTCTGAATAATGTTCTCAGATCCCAAGTCTTCTTCCGGGACAATCCGAGTCTGTCCCGGCAGCTTCCCGATCCAATTGACCGTTTTGCCCTTAAAGGCCCGGTCAACCTTTCCGACACATCTTGTCCTCACTTTTCAAGTCAAATACCTCCAGGACACTATTTTAAGTGTTCCTACTCCTTTCTGGCCTTTCGGGTCATTCCCGGCTCCTCCAAATCATTCCCGGACTTTCCGGAGTCACTCCTAGTAAAGCTAGGCTAAAAGTTGCATGGTAGTCACTAATACAGGCGCCCAAATCTAGTCAAAGATACGTTGCTTGCCGACTTATAAAGTTTCCTAAGTGGCTGGCGCCACTAGTAGTGGTGCCAAGCCAGGAATTAGCCTGGAGTGGCGCCAAGAGAAATTTTGCCCTGGCGCCACTGCAACAAGCGCCAGGTTTGTCCAACTTCTATAAATACAGAGCCTCATTCAACGTGAAAGGGGTCTGCAAACTTAACGTAAAAATCCTATATTTCGATATACAGAGCTCGAGCACCTCCAAAACCCTAGCTTCCCTAGGTTTTCCCAAACCCTAGCCACTATACACAAACCCTAGCCTCCTATACACTTATACACTCCCCCATACACTCATACACTAGCCTTTCAACCATCCTTTGAAGATTTGAAGAGCTGCCATCTAAAGCTTGAAGACAACTCTTGAAGATTGAAGACGAAGGTCAAGGCAAAGACCGAAGACCGAAGACTGCACGGCGCACAAAATAAAGAAGACATACGGTAGGCTTTCTATTTAAATTTTCGCACTTCCCCCCTCTCTCTTCTCTCTCCTAACCCACTTGGGTTTTCTCTATTTTAATCCCCCATCTCTTTCCCCCCCTTTCTTTGCATGCTTGAAACAAGGGGATTCCCAGTCCATGTGTAGGATTGGACTATTGGAGAGTCACCGTGTCGGGGGCTTTCTTCTAGTCTAACCAAAGACCACGTGGGTTCGGCCCCCTTGATTATGTGGTGAAGCCTTAACTTTGTATGTTCACAACCCCAAATTGCATTGTGCATATCATAGTCTTGCATCTTCCAAAAACCGTTTTCAAAGTTGTTTTTCAAAACGTTTTCAAACTTGTTTTCAAAATTGCATCAAAATCTCTTTTTCAAAAACTTGTTTTCAAAACCACAATTCTAGGGTGATTCTAGCCTTTCCATGGCTAGGGTTGCTTTAGGAAAGTGTTACATTAAAAGTGACCTTTTTGGTCTATATTTTCAAATCTTATTGTTTTCCAAAACCACTTTCTTAAAGTGGTTCTAGCCATAAGAGGGCTAGAACCACTTTAAGAAAGTGAGATGTTTTTACACCTTCTAAAAATTCTTTTTCCAAATCCTTCATCCTAAAAATCTCTTTTTCAACATACTTTCCTAAAACTCTCCTCTTAAAAATTATTTTCAAAAACTCCATTCCAAAATCTATTTTTCAAAACTCCCTTTTTCAATTCCTTTCCAAAATCCTCTCTCTAAAATTCACTTTCTAAAAACGTTCCCCAAAAATCTTTCCAAAAACTCTCTTCAACAATCTTCTACCAAAAATCCTCCTAGAAAAACTCTCTTCAAAAATCTTTCCAAAAACTTTCTTTCTAAAATATTTCCTCTAAAAACTCCTCCCTAGGATTCCCTTCTAGAAAAACCTTCGTTTCCAAAAACACACTTTTCAAAAACTTTTTCCTTAGAGCCCAAGTCAAGCCCTAGAACCCACAATTAGGAAACTCTAAATTTTCTACCCAAAAACATGGTTTTCAAACTTTGCCCTAAACCTAGGTTTCCAAAACCTCTCGTTTTCTACATCAAAACTATACATGTTTCCAAAACCTATTTTCTACGTCAAAACTATAATTTTACAAATCTAGGGTTTCTAGAGTCTCCCTTTCCAAATCCTTGCCAATTCCTATCTTCCCTTTAGGATCCCGTCCTCCGTTTTTGGAAACAAAATCCAACCTTTCTCTTTTAGAAACAAAATCCAATCTCTTCCTAATTTAAATCCTTCCTAAACTTCCACTTTCCTAAATCTGAAGTTTCCAAAACTTGAACATAAAAATTTTTCCTAAATTTTAAAACTCAACTTTCAAATCTTTCCCAATTCAACCCTTTCCTAATTCTACCCTCTTTTCAAATCTTAACTTCTTAAACCTAAGTTTTCAAACCTTTCCTAAACTCAAGCCTTTCCTAATTTCAAGACTTTCTAAAATTCAAACTCTAAAACTTTCTAAATCCTAAACTTTCTAAATTTCAAATCTTTCTAAAATTCTAAGCTTCCTAAATTCAAAACTTTCTTAAATTAAATCTTTCTAAACCCAAATCTTTCTAAATTCTAAACTTTCCAAAACTTCAAAATCTTCCTAAATCTAAGGCTTTTCTAAATTCAAAACTTTCTTAATTCAAACATTTTCTAAACTGAAGACTTTTCTTTTTCAAACCTTTCCTAAAACAAAACTTTCTTATTTTCAAAACTTCCTTGTTTTCAAAACTTTCCCAAATTCAAAACTTCCCTTTTTCAAACATTCCAAAATTCAAAACTTTCTTAATTCAAAGCTTTCCTAATTCTAACCTTTCCTAATTCCAAAACTTTCCAAAAATGAAACTTTCCTAATTTCAAAACTTTCCTAAACCTAAAACTTTCCTAATTTCAAACTTTCCAAAAATGACACTTTCTTAATTCGAAACTTTCTTAATTCAAAACTTTCCTAAAGTTGAAACATTCCAAATTCAAAGCTTTCCTAAGTTGAAACTTTCTTAATTCTAAAACTTTCCTAAATCATGCCTTTCCTAATTCGAACCTTTCCTAAATCCAATCCTTTCCTAAATCTTCCAAGTCCAACATTCGAGTCAAATCTTTCTAAATCTCAAGTCTTTCCTAAGTCTCTTCTCTTTTCTAAGTCTAGGCTTTCTTAAACCTTCACTTTTCCAAAACAAGTCCAAATCTATCTTTTCAAATCAAAGTCTAATCTTTTCAAAAATTTCAATTTCCAATCTCCTTTTCTAATCTCAAATCAAATCCAATTTTCAATTCAATCTCTTTCTTCTAATCCAATTTCTCTCTTCAAATCAATCTCTTTTCAATCGGACTCTGGTCCGAACTATGACTGACCTGATTCCCCCAAAGGGATACGTAGGCAACCTTCATAGGTGCGGCCACAATACTTTTCAAACTTTCAATTCCACCCTCATGGGTGCGGTTTCAAAATCTTTTCAAATCTCAAATTCCTATCTATTTTCAAACTTCCAATTTCAAATTTCTATTTCTAAATTTTCATACTTTCCAATTTCAATTCTATCTCTTCAAATCTATTTTCAAATCAAATCAATCTCTTTCTAAATCTATTTTTCAATTCTCTTCCCTTACACTTGCATACCATGCATCATGTTAGTTTTCAAGCATTGTTTTTCAAAGTAGATAGGATTGAACCATTAGTTAGTTAAAGACTCTCATAGGTGAATCTAGGGTAAATTGACATGTAGGTACCGAAAGGGCGGGGTAGAGTGATAGCTTAGTGCGTCTTCCCTACACGTAACCAACCTCCGAACCTAGATCACTGATTTCAAAGACCAAAAGGAGTTATTTTTCTAAAAAGGGCTAAATGTTTTCCAAAGGTTGCCAATCAACCTGTTTTTCTTAAAAAACCTCTCTTGAGGTGATCTTTTCAAAATCGTTTTCCAAAAACCTTAAGTGTAGTTTTCGGATTATGCTTAGTTTTTAGGTGACCTAACTCACCTTAATCAAGTTAGGTGGCGACTCCAAATCTTTTTTAAAAGCCCTTTATTCAAGCCAATTTTTCAATTCAAACCTAGTCGCACTCATTCTTCTAGGAGGGTGAGTTCTAACGAGAGAGTACAGTATTTTTCCCACTTGTGTGAGTATTCCTCGAGTGCGAAAAATCTGTGCGCGACAATAGGCTCTTTAGGTCAACTTAGTAACCATAAAGGTCACGTATAAGCTCCTTAGGCCAACATAGTAACCGCGAAGGTCATACATAGGCTCTTTAGGCCAATATAGTAACCATGAAGGTCACGCATAGGCTTTTCAGACCAACATAGTAATTGTGAATGTCACGCATAGGCTCTTTAGGCCAACCATGAGAGCTAGGCTCAGTCATTAAGAGCTACGCTCAGTTATTAGTAACATAGAGTGCTTTAAGCCAATCGTGAGAGCGGGGCTAAATCGTGAGACAAGGCTTAGTCATTAAGAGCTACGCTCAGTTATTAGTAACATAGAGTGCTTTAGGCCAATCATAAGAGCTAGACTCAGTTATAGTAATTGTAAAGGTCACACATAGGCTTTTTAAGTCAATCATAAGAGCTATGCTCAGTTATAGTAACCACAAAGGTCACAATTAGACTTTTAAGCCAAGGGACATCTGCCAATGGCGATAAATTATTTCATGTCCCCTACCGTAGGACCATCATCGCTAGTTTAGGGTATTGCCATGAAAAGACCTGGAGTTAGAGTCATACGTTAGGATTCTTATATCTACTTTATGTAAACGTTCTAGTCCATAGGTTGTAGTTCATATCGTAGATAAGATTTGTACATAATTCAAAGCATGGCATTCATACCTGAACGTAATCATTGATACATTGAAATAAATGGAAAGAAGTGCATGAAACGTAATTGAACTCGAAAGCATTTAGAGAGTAATAAGATTTACTTATGGAATATCGTTACTCACCTCTCTCTGGTTGAACGGATGATAAACGAGGTATTCCTACACATAATTCACATTGAAACATGGAACATCAATACACAATGCTAAGGTAAGGCAACAATGTATAAACCGATACTAAGCACATAAATCCTTCGACCCCGACTCACCAACACCTCACTCTCACCATGGAAGGCGACACTAACTCTAGGGCAAGGCTCCCAACATAAAATGAGAACACAAGGTTGAGGGTGAAGTATGAAACCTGGAACATTGATCCTCTCATGGCATCCCAACTACCCCAAACAAAGGATTCTCACACAAGGCTAGTTTCATATGAAAATAGGCTTAAAGTCATTTAATTTGATAGGTCATGGCTTAAAAACACATTTTGGGTGACGAAGTTAGGTCTCACGAAGTATGGGGTAACACTTCGAAAAAATAAAGTTTTTGGCATAATTTTGGGTCAACTTTAAACTTCCATAACTCTCAATCTATAAGAAATTAGAGAACAAACTTTATATGGGTACAAAGATCTATGAGTCTAGTTTCTAATGCTTTAAACGGTGCATCAATCCGAGTTCCTAGAGAAAGTTTTACCCATTTTACTAAACAGTGTCCGAGCTGACAGACTGTTCGAACGCCCAACCGGGGAGTTCGAACGCCTAGGCAAAATAAACTGGAAGTTCAAACGCCCAAATGGGAGTTTGAACTCCAAGAAGAAAATTGGAAAAAGCCCTTCTCTAACCGTTCGAACTCCCCTTGAGGGAGTTCGAACGCCCAAGCTTATTTCCTATCGTTCAAACTCCATATCGGGAGTTCGAACACCCTGTTCTGGGCAGCACCCGAAGTTCGACCAAAACACAACCAAAACTTCTCCAAACACAACCAAACCTTCCCAATACTCTTAGGCCTCAAAGATTAGCCCACAAGGATGATAATAACTCAAAATGGGGGAGAAAGAACAATAAAAATAAAGGGATCTAAAGAAGAAATCAAAAACCCTAACATTTCACATATTTGGGGATTTTCAACCCACCACTCCCAATCTTCAACAATTGAGCTTCAAGCTCTCTAAATTAAGTAATTGGGACCCAAGGGATCCACCAAATTCAACAACAACACAATCCACCAAGATAGATACACATATATATACAATTCTAGAGAGAGAGTGGAACCTTACCTTCCTTAAGCTTGTCCAAGTCTTCAAATGGCCTTTCTTGGTTTGGGTTAAAGCTCTCCAAGCTCCCCTTCTCCTTCTTCCTCATCTTCTTCTCCTCCCTCTTTCTCTCTACCTATAGGGTGCGTGTGTGTATATGGGTGTATGTGTTTTGTGTATATAAAATGATACACATGGGAAATAATCTCATGTGCCTCACCCTATAGGCTTAAGTTAAAACATGACTTTTAATTGGTCAACTTGACCCAAATGTACATTAGAATGATATAAAATTTAAAGAAAACACATGAATAGGGAAAATAATGGGTTTAGGGTATTACAAGTACTTTTCTTAGTACCAGGTCTCCAGGTGCAAACGTTCATAGATGTACCTTTCTATTGTATGATCGGTTGAGTTGTTGATAATGTGAAGCCAGCCTAAGTAAGGCACCTTCCCTCTTCTCTTCGACAATGTCTAGCTCCTTAGCCAATGCTTGTTCGTTGAAGCCCATGTTGTATGCTATCGATCTGATTGTGGGCAATCCCATCTCAAGTGAGATGATTGCTTCCACCTCATAAGCCAAGAAGTAAGGGTTTCACCTATGGATCTCCTTAGAGTCATTCCATACAACAAAAGGACATTGGGGAGCTAGTCAACCCATCTTCCCGTTACTTTTTCTAGCATTTTCTTTATCCCATTCAGAACGGTCCTGCTGGAGATCTCTGTTTATCCATTGCACCGAGAGTAGATTGGGGTTGAATAGTAGTTCTTGATACCAAGTTCAGAGCAGAATCCTCTGAACATGTTCTTATTAAACTGGGTACCATTGTCCTAGACCAGCGCTCTTAAGATGCCAAACCTTGTTATGGCATTCCTCCAGGCAAACCTCTTTGTGTTTACCTCTCTTATTGTTACTAGTGGTTTCGCTTTTATCCACTTGGTAAAATAGTCTGTCACAAGAATGAGGAACCCTTTGTTGCCTAAGCTCGGGGAAGAGGTCCAACTATATCCAGTCCGCACTGCGCAAATGTGCAAAGGCTGGTTATTGTGTTAAGGTCCTCTACAGGTCATGAATCAAGGGTGAGAACTTCTAACACTTCTCGCATTTCATCACATACTGGGCAGCATCATTCTGCATGTAAGGCCACCCGTACCCTATAGAGATGGCCCGATGGTCTATCGAAATGCCCCCAACATTGTAAGCATCCCATTTTTGCCCGCTCGATAGTCTCTGGTCCGTCCAGACTTGTATTCAAGTCGATATGGATATATTCTGAGTCAACTCAATTTTTCAAGTCTAATCTCGTCAATCAATCGCTTCGCAAGCCCTTTGGGCCCAAATATAAGCAAAATGACTAAAATGCCCTTAAGGGCATTGTTTTGGTCCAATTCCAAATCAGGCACATCTTTTCGAAGATTGTAAGTCCCCTTTCCAATTCCAATTTCAATTCCAATCCCTCCCTTGAGAAAGTTAATTCCTCGAGGCGGTAAGTCTATCCTGTCTTGCACGTTTCCGAGTGAACTCTTCGGAATGGTAAGTCCCTTCAAACTCGTCGACTGAGACGAGACCTCAAGTCCCTGAGATGGTAGAAGGGTCCACCTTTGGCACCTGCTAGCCTGCCAATACAGAAATGTTCATTTCAGCATGCCTTTTGAGAAAATTGATTCCTCAGGTGCTAAGTCCCTTTAGCAGCTTCTCGAGATCAGGCAATCTCGGGAATGATCGTGAACCGTCAGAGTAGCGGAAGTACTCGTAAACATCGCAACCATCAGAGTAGCAGAAATACTTGTAAACAGGTCGACATAGGGAATTGCCAACAAACTCCTATATCACAGGACCGCCATCAGAGTGGCAGAAACACTTAAAACTCAGGTCAACACCAGTGCCTGCTAGCCCACTCTGGTGAAAAATGACCAAACTGCCCCTAAGGCCATTTTTCGGCATGTTTCTCGAGATAGTACCTAAGTCCTCAGAATGGTAAGTCCACCCTTCCAAGATTGTCCTAGAGATGATTCGACATGATTAGGTGCCTTACAGTCAGTTTAGGGCCAATTTCGAGACTTTCCAATCAAGATGACTATTTTGCCGCTAGGCATCCAAATGCCCTGGGAACCACACCGGCTCTGGATATCAAACCAGTAACCTTCCGAGAATGCGTTTTGTAGTATTCTTGGCCATTTATTATCTTTCCAGATCATTCCGAGTCGATTCCAGCAAACTCGGTACAAAATGACCGTTTTGCTCCTAGTGGGCCGGTCACCTTTTCCGACCACACCGGCTTTGGGTATCAAACCAGTAACCTTTGTGAACATTATAAATAATGTTTCCAAATCTCGAGTCTTCTTCCGGGACATTCTGAGTCCGTCCTGGCAACTTTCCAGCCCGGTTGACCGTTTTGCCCATAATGACCCGGTCGACCCCTCTAACAAACTCTAACATCCTTTTTCAAGTCCATTACCCTCGGGACCCTATTCTAAGGGTTCCTGTCCTTTTCCAACCTTCTGGGTCATTCTCGCCCCTTTAAATCCTTTCCGAAGATGCTATGTTAGTTTCTTTGCCTAAGGTCTCTTGATAGTTCACCCGCTTGGATCACCAACCGATCATGGCACCACCTCGAGGAGTGGGCCTTTTTAGGATGCATTAGTGAACCCTCAACCTCATGCTCATATAGACACCTTGCATAGCCGAACCTCTACCGGATTTAAGACATGCACACCATTTTCCAAAATCATGGAGGAAAGGGCGACTGCTTTTATTTTCCTTTATACCTGTATATTCCTATTGTTATAATGACTGTATTCTTACTGTTATAATGCTTGTCTAACTGCTTATGCATACACGTTTACGTTACCATTGCATTCTCTCTCCTTATACTCTATGCATCCATTTTCATGCATTCTATATTCTATTTCAAGACGAAAGTTCCAAGTAACTCAAGTCACTACATGCTCATGCATATGATCAACCTATTGAGAGTGACCCCTAGTTCACTCTCCCTTACATTAAACCTACCTAAACCCTAAGGGTTGCCATGTAACTGTAAGGACTCATGGCATGCATGTCAATTCATTCCATGAGAGGGCCCCAATCCCTCTATGCTCACGAAGATAGGGTTGCCAAAAACACAAGGGGCAATCGATCAATAAGGTCTCTCAGCGACCTCTTCGACATTAAATCCAAGGAAGGCGAATCCGAAGACTCATGAGTAGTATAGAACTTTTTATGTAAAACTAGATAGGCAGAAATCCCAAAGAAACATGTTCCCTCTCCCCCTGTTAAAATGTATTTCAATTCTTTTGTATCGTAAACCCAAAGTTAAAATGTATTTCTTTATTTTCTTTAAGCAAATGGATGGATGAATATGTGAATGGATGAAGTTCCCCATCTGACAGTAAGGTATCTACATACAAGGGCAAATCCCCTGTCTCCGAGAAGTGAGCCAATTCACCATGTTTAGCCTCCCTCCTAAAAGAGGGGCACCCTAGGGCATGCATTGCATAGAACTCTCCAAGAACCCAACTCTTACTTGCATATGTTGTCCTTATTTTTTTAGGTAAGAGAAATGAATACTAGTCCAATATCTTCTATAATAGTGAAGGCCGTGGTTCACAAGATTCAGGAGAATATACCGTTGGAAAGCAGGAATGTTAGCAGAGGCACCCTACGCAACCCACTTTTTGTAATTCCAGAAGGGACAATTTATAGCCTAGAGGAACCCGAATACCAAGACCATTCCTTCCTAACCATGCAATCTCACCAACCCAACATGAACCTAACCATAGAAACCTCACCTAACCCCCCTGATTATCGCCTTGTCGTTACTCCATCGTTTGAACCTGAACCTATGGTTGCTGTGGCTAGGCCTAAACCTCAAGCAAAACACCCAAGGAGTCGTATGACCTATGTTACCCTTAGTCTTGCCAAAGAAACCAATTGTGCCCACCACCTTACCGGTCCTTACCAACCCTTCACCTATGGTAATCCCTTTGCCCGTGAACCCGAGGATAACTCTTCCCATTATAACCCAATCGCCAATATCCAATCTCCATAGTGTCCCATGGAATTACCCACCTCAGAAAAGCACTGGAGAACCTATAGTAGAAATAGGGGGGATGACTCGATCAGGAAGGCTCTACACCTCTGTTGAAGTGGAAAGAAAAAGGAAAGGGAAAGATAAAGAAAGGGAAAGCTCCAATCAACTAACAGAGCAAGAGATGTCAGAATTCACCAAAGCTCTTGGAAAGGTCAACTACAACATCATGAAACAACTTAGAAAACCCCAGCTCATATTTCAATGTTAGGCTTGTTGCTCACTTCTGAAGTACACCGGGATGTTTTATTGAAGATCCTCAAGGATGCTCATGTGCCCGAGAATTTCACGCCAGATAACCTACATAACATGGTGAGCCTCATCATGGTGACAAACATCATTACCTTCTCTGATGACGAGATTCTTGCTGACGAAATGGGCCACACCCGTGCTCTACATATCGCAGTGAGAACAAGAGGAAAAATGGTAGCCAAAGTATTGATAGATAATGGGTCGGCTTTGAAAGTATGCCTGTATTCTATCCTAGAAAGGCTTAGAATGGACCAAACTTATTTGAATAATAGCAATATGGTCATTCGTGCCTTTGATGGTTCTCGAAGGGAAGCTATGGGGGAAATTGAAATGCCCATTGAGATAGGACCAGTAACCTTCATAATCAAGTTCCAGGTTTTGCATATTCTGGTTATCTACAATTTACTATTAGGACGGCCTTGGATTCATTTGGCGGGTGCAGTTCCTTCCAGCCTTCATCAGAAAGTCAAGTTCATGGTGGGCTCCAAGCTGATTTCTATTTTCGCTAAGAAAGAATTCACCATATACAAAGCTGATATCATTGCATCTGACACTGAATCGTCCTCCTGTATTCAGTCGTTCAAATATATCATTGTCGTGCAGAAGGAAGATCAAGTGGAGCCGAAATATTCTCGAAATTCTCAGATGATAGTGCAGTACTTCAAAATAAACGGATTTCATCCAGGGAAAGGCTTAGGGAAATATTTACAAGGAAGGCCTAAGGTCGTAGAAATATCGTCGGCTTAACCTACCTTTGGGTTGAGATATGAACCTACAAGAAAGGAGAGAAGAGAAGCAGCCCAGAAGAAAAGGGTTGACAAGAAAATTGCCATGGAGCTTTCAGACCAATTTAGGCAGTTAGATATGAGGAAAGGAATATCTATACTAGACAGGAACCTAAAGAAGAGGAAAGTTCAAGAAGAAGCACTCGTGATGATGACCGACATTGGAATGCTGCCAAGTGAGAACTTGTAGAATTGGGCCAGCGAGGTCATCATCCGTGCTTGTAAGTTTCATTATAGGGCTTGCTAGAGCAAAATCCCAGAGCAGCTATTTGCCAAAAGCAAACTTTGTCCTTTTAATTTACTTGTCTTAACTTTTAAAATCGAGTTATTATTAATGGAAACATATTTCTTTTTGTTTGATTCATTGCACACTATTTTCCATGCCAGGGACCCTTGCATCCGACGCCTTACTCAACTAATCCAGAGAATGCCAATCCTAACAAATAATGACTTTAAGACCAAGTTTGATTATCGACGACTGGGATTTACAGAAGATGTAAATTATTCAGAAGAGGTGCCAAAAGAAATTCGGAAACAAATAGAAAGACACGAGAATCGTAGTACCCCAAACATTGAGGAAACAAAAATTGTTAATTTGGGGAATAAAGGGGATCGAAAAGAACTTAGAGTCGGTACAAGCCTAGACCAATGGCAGAGCAGAGAATTATTGGAACTATTGCGTGCATACCTAGCTGTCTTCGCTTGGTCCTATGAAGACATGCCTAAGCTGAATGAATCCAATGTTGAACATAGATTACCCCTAGACCTGCAAATGAAACCCTTTAAGCAGAAATTGAGAAGATTAAAGCCCGAATGGAGCCTGAAGATCAAGAAAGAAGTGATTAAGCAGTTCCATGCAAGATTTCTGTAGGTAGTAGAGTATCCCTAATGGCTGGCTAATATCGTCCCTATACCTGAGAAGGACGGCAAGGTGCGGATGTGTATTGACTTTCAGGACCTCAACAAGGCCAGTCCAAAGGATGACTTTCCTCTCCCCCACATAGACTTGCTTGTTGAAAACACGGTCGGTCACGAAATGTTTTCCTTCATGGATGACTTTTCAGGATACAATCAGATTAATCTAGCTAAAGAGGATTGATAAAAGGCTGCTTTCATCACCCCCTGGGGAATGTATTGTTATAAAGTTATGCCATTCGGACTTCGCAACGTAGGGGCAACCTACCAAAAAGCCATGGTAACCTTATTTCATGATATGATACATCAAGAAGAGGAAATTTACATGGATGACATAATTGTCAAGTCCAAATAGCGGAAAGACCACCTATTCAACCTACGAAAGGTGTTTGACCGTCTCCATAAGTATCAGTTTAAGCTAAACCCTACCAAGTGCACATTTGGAGTATCTTCAGGGAAGTTGTTGGGATTTATAGTCAATGAAAAGGCGATAGAGGTTGATCTTGCCAAAGTTAAGTCCATTGTCAAAATGCCAGCACCAAGAGGGGAAAAGGAGGTCCGGTTCTTTCTGGAAAAGTTAAACTTCATCATCAAATTCATCGCCCAAATGACCCATCTGTGTAGACCTGTTTTCAAACTCCTTAAGAAAGACATTCCAATATAGTGGGATGATAACTGTCAAATATTTTTTGCGAAAATCAAAGAATACCTGCGGAATCCTTCTGTCCTAGTGGCACCAACCCCGAGGCGCCCTTTGTTGATGTACATGTTAGTGTTAGATACTTCCATGGGGTATGTTTTGGGACAACATGATTAAACGGGAAGAAAATAGCAAGCCATTTACTACCTCAGCAAGAAGTTCCTACCATATGAAACAAAGTATTCGGATCTTGAGAAAACCTACTGCGCATTAGCCTGGGCAGCTCACAGGCTTCAGCATTACATGCTTTATCATACCACCTTCCTCATCTCTCAAATGGATCCCCTCAAGTATATATTCAAGAAACCAACCCTGTCCAGCAGAATTACCCGATGGCACATGATCCTGTCAGATTTCAACATTGTATTCACTACCTGTAAAGTAGTCAAGGGGCAGGTGATAGCTGATTATCTGGCTGAGAACCCTATTGATAATTATCAATCCATAGAACCCCAATTCCCCGATGAAGATATACTATGCGCAGATGATGCATCTGAGGAGCAAGCGGGAAAGATGTATTTTGATGGGGCTACTAACAAAAGAGGAGCTGGCAACGGGGTAGTAGTAGTATCAAGAATAGGCAGTCACTATCATATTATGGTTAAGCTACAACTTGAACTATGCACCAACAACATCGCTGAATATAAGGCTTGCATCCTGGGATTAAGGTTGGCGTTAGAAATGAAGATTGACGAACTGGCTATTTTCGGGGATTCAGATCTGGTTATTCAACAATCCAAGGATGTATACCAAACTCGAGATGCCAAGCTTTCCATGTATCATCAACAAGTCAAAGATTTGTGTCAGCTATTTAGAAGCATGGATTGTCATCATGTATCCCGAGCAGAGAACTGTTTTATTGATGCCCTAGCTACATTAGCTACAGCAATCAAGATAGACAGGGGCACTGAAGTACCCCCTTTACAGATTTTTACTAGGCATATTCCTTCCTATTGCCTTCACACAATCGCTGAGCTCGATGAACAACCATGGTTCTATGACATTCAGAGGTACATCCAAAAAAAGGACATTCCCCGATACAGCATCACAATGAGATAGGAAGACCATTTTCCGTTTGGTAGGACATTACTTTATGGTTGGAAATGAGCTTTTCAGGAGATCATGATTCAAACCTCTAAGATACATCAATGCCATCGAAGCCAAGGTTATCATGGAGGAAGTGCACGAAGGAGTTTACAGTCCCCACATGAATGGCCACACACTTGTAAAGAAGATTCTCCGAACAGGGTATTACTGGTCAACAATGGAGTTAGATTGTATTAGATACATTCTTCGGTGTCACAAGTGCTAGATACATGGGGATAAGATCAAAGCACCGCCTACTGAGCTCCATTCCATGTCAGCCCCTTGGCCTTTTTCTATGTGGGGAATAGATATGATTGGCCCTATCACTCCTAAGGCCTCCAACGGCCACCGCTTCATCCTTGTCGCCATTGATTATTTCACTAAATGGGTGGAACTAGTCTCCTATGCTCATGTTACCAAGAAGGTCATGGAGAGGTTCATAAAAAATCACATCATTTGTCGGTATGGGATTCCCAATGAGTTGATATCAAAACTATGGCAAAAATTTCACATTACACATTGAAATTCGGTCACCTACCGGCCTTAGATGAATGGAGCAGTGGAAGCAGCCAACAAGAACATTAAGAGAATACTTGGAAAAATGATTGACAACTACAGAGATTGGCATGAGAAACTTCCTTTTGCATTGATGGCTTACCGAACTACTATAAGGGTCTCCACCGGAAACACTCCCTTCGAGCTGGTTTACGATACCGAGGCAGTCATCCCCATCGAGATCGAAATTCCTTCCCTAAGGATCTTAACAAAAACCAAGTTGGATGAAGCAGAATGGATCAAAGACCAATATGCCCAACTTTGCCTGCTAGATGAGAAGTGGCTAGCTGCAATTTATCATGCTCAATGCTACAGAAGACAAATGGCCAGGGCATTTGATAAAAAGGTGTGGCCTCGATCATTCTTACCGGGAGATTTGGTGTTCAAAAAGGTGTTCTCCCATCAGGAAGCAACGTAAGAGAAATTTGCTCCAAACTATGAAGGGCCATTTGTGATAAAAAAAAAAAAAAAGGTCCTATCTGGAGGAGCTCTCATTTTGGAGGAAATGGATGGTCAAGAATTCCCTAGCCCGTTGAATTCAGATACTGTCAAACACTACTACACATGATTCTGAAAGCTAGACCTTTGCTTTTTGTGCGAAAGCAATAAAATCTACTTTCCTTAATCTTCGTTAATCAATAGGGTAGGGCTTCAATGGTAAAGCTCTATGGACTGAGCAATTTAATTCTGAGATGACGAGATGCCCTCGTTTCATTTCCTACACAATTAAAAAAAATAACCTTTGTCAAACCCGTAGAGCCGGTTACTTTCCTTCAAGAACATTCCCTAACAAAGTGATCACGCTAGGTCAAATTAGAAGCACTGGAGATAGGCGTTACAAAAACAAAAAAAAACAAAAAAAGAGAAATCCTTGAAGTATTACCTTAAGTTCACACAACCGTTGTTGTTAACATCATTATTTAAAAAAAAAATTGATGAGATATCTAAAGAAAGATAAGAATACACAAAAAAAGTGATATTAGACCAAAAATCATTGACAATGATCACTAGTAGAATGGTAGGTTTGAGCCTTTTTTTTTCTTTCAAAAGTAAAAACCCACACCACAAACCCTAAAAGTCCTCTCAGATCTGAGTTAAATTGTTTAGTCCAAATGAGCTTACCAAAATATGCTATCGGCAAGGAAAGTTGGGGGATGGCATAAGTAGTATTTAGAAGCTTATCAACAGAAACCAGAGACCAAGCTAAGGAAAGAGAGAGAAAGAAGAGAGAAAAAAAGCACGTTTCCGAGGATGTGGTGAAAACCCGAAAGGGTGCCGTAGGTAAAAGAGTAGGGATGTGGTAAGATACAAAACTATCGACCTTGGTGAAAACCTGCAAAGGAGTCTTGGTGCAAAAATGACAGAGTTGGAACTGGTGAAAACCCTCACAGGCACCAGTACTAAACATAGTGAAGAAGGGGGGGGGGGGGGGGGGAAATGGGCTTAGATGTAAGAAATAACCTAAGCCGTAGCATTCCCCCAGAAGTTATACGTATGAAAGCAGCAGTGTGAAAGTCAGAAGGTGTGTCGAAAGGCATTCTCCAAATTAGCCCAGTTAAGGTTAAAGGTAGCAGGGGGTTTCTTTCGGGGGACAATCAATTAGTCAGAGTATCAAACCAAAAGGAGTTATTTTCCATTAAGCTGCGGTTTTCATTATGCTTTTCTCAAGTTTGTTGTTATACTAACCATGCAGGAAAATCATATCAAAAGTATGGAAGACCATAAGTTCATAAAGCAAAAGGGTATACAATACTAAACGAAGTATGTTTTTCTACAAATGCATGAATCAACAAATCTGGGAACGAGGGGCAAAAATATATTGCTCCCCATCATCATCGAAGGAGGAATCAGCTAAGCAAGGATCAACTGGCTCGCCAACCGCAAGAGGAGCACTCTAAGAAGTACCAACTGTAGAAGATCCAAGCTGGCCTCGGTCGTAGTCTGCACACCTGGCCAAAAGCATATCCCTCTCTCGGGTAAGGGACTCCACAACCTCCCGCAAAGACTGACTATCCATCGCACCATCTTCTGGAGGAGTGGAACAGTTTAGAACACCTCGTAGTTGCCTACGTCCCCTTGAGACACTCAAAGGTGGGCAACCATGTGTCGATTTGGCCGATACTAGCTGCATCTCCAAAGAAGCTACCTTAGCGTCCCTCACTCTTAACCGGTCATGCAATATCCGTATCAACTAGAGGCTTTGCCGACTGTGGCGATGCCCCTGAACAATCATAGCTGTCAAGAAGTCAGTGTACCCTACGGGAGGTAAATGAGTCTCAATAAGAAGATCCCCAAGACTGCTAGGACCCAGCACGTAGCACCAAAGCCAACAGTGATAAGTCTCAGTCTCAAGGGGCATGAAAGAGAATGGACCATCGTCGTCTACATGAGAAAGCAAAGATATCCATATAACCATAACTCTCTCCACCAGTGCTCTTAGGATCAATGCCTCAAAAATAAGACTGAACTCAAGTGTAGATGCCGAATAAGGAATATCCTGACTCCTACCAAGCTGTCGCAGAACCCGAATCCCGAAGAAAGGGGCAATGCCCCGTAGGCCTGCTAGGGACACGAAGGCCCTCTCGAAAGGCCGAACTCTCAAGCAATATCTACCGACCAGTCCTGAATACCACCTGACCGTGCCTAACCTTATGCTCCAGAGGTAGTCAGCCCAGGTTGCAACGGTCTGTGGAAATCTGCCCTCATTTGCCATGGCTCTCTGAGATCTCGCCAGGAAATGCATATGGTTAAGCTCGGGATACCATGTATGCTGGAATAAAGGAGTAACAAACAAGTGCCCAATCACCCAAACCTAGAAGAGAGCAACGCATCCCCAGAAGTGAGCGTCAACAGTCTGCTGGAATCTCGAAAGACTCACAAAGGTCTCTCCTACAACCATGGGAGCATAAGAATACCCCTTACGAATCTGAGCCAGTAGTGCACATAGTCGGCAGTCAACTAAATCATTTCCTCGTGAGAACACCAAGTAGTTCAGAAGAAGCAGGGTCAGAGCAATAATACGGGAAACAGACCAATCCTGGGAATGTGCCAATCACCTAAGTGGGCTCGCATACCCGTGGTGAACTCAAAACGAGAAAAGAGGAACTCTGCTGGAACGTAAGGAAACTAGGATAGAGAAGAAGATGAAAGAACTGCCCGTCTGAGTACAAGCTGGGACGAGACCACTGTAATATAACTGTTAGGAAATATGGATCCTACGACGTCGGCAGAATCATCTCGGAAACCAAGAAGAAAGCAATACTCTTGAGTGTCGCACCCAGATTTTTCGCACTCGAGGAATACTCACACAAGTGGAAAAAATGTTGTTCTCTCTCGTTAGAACTCACCCTCCTAGAAAAATGAGTGCAACTAAGTTTGAATTGAAAATTGAATTGAATAAAGAGTTTTTGAAAAAGATTCGGAGTCGCCACCTAACTTGATTAAGGTGAGTTAGGTCACCTAAAAACTAAGCATAATCCAAAAACTACACTTAGGGTTTTTGAAAAACGATTTTGAAAATATCTCCTCAAGAGAGGGTTTTTAAGGAAAACAGGTTGTTTGGCAACCTTTGGAAAACATTTAGCCCTTTTTTTGAAAAATAACTTCGTTTGGTCTTTGAAAACAGTGATCTAGGTTCGGAGGTTGGTTACGTGTAGGGAAGACGCACTAAGCCATCACCCTGCCTCGCCCTTTTGGTACTTACATGTCAATCTACCCTAGATTCACCTATGAAAGTCTTTAATTAACATATGTTCAACCCTATTCACTTTAGAAAAATAATGTTTGAAAAATATGATGCATGATATGCAAGTGCAATAGAAGAGAATTGAAAAAAAATAGATTTGAAAAGAGTTTGATTTGATTTGAAAGAGATTTGGAGAAATAGAATTGAAATTGAAAAGTTTGAAAATTTGGAAATAGAAATTTGAAAATACAAAATTTTGAAATTGGAATTTTGAAAATAGATTGGAATTTGAAATTTGAAAAATGTGGAAACTGCACCCATGAGGGTGGAATTGAAAGTTTGAAAAGTGTTGTGACCGTACCTATGAAGGTTGCCTACGTATCCTTTTGGAGAAATCAGGTCAGTCGCAGTTCGGACCGGAGTCCGATTGAAAAGAGATTGACTTGAAGAGAGAGATTGGATTGGAAGAAAAAGATTGAATTGAAAATTGGATTCGATTTGAGATTAGAAGAGGAGATTGGAAATTGAAATTGAAAAGATTGGACTTTGATTTGAAGAGATAGATTTGAACTTGTTTTGAAAAAGAGAAGGTTTAAGAAAACCTAGACTTAGGAAAGAGAAGAGACTTAGGAAATATTTGACTCGGCTTGGAAGATTTGGAAAGATTAGATTTTATGAGATGTTCGAATTAGGAAAAGTCCGATTTAGGAAAGTTGCGAATTAGGAAAGTTTCATTTTTGGAAAGTTTCAAATTAGGAAAGTTCGTAACTTAAGAAAGTTTTAACTTAGGAAAGTTTTGAAAATTGGAATGTTTCGTTTTAAGAAAGGTTTTGAAATAGGAAAGTATTGAATTTAGAAATGTTTTGAATTAGAAAAAGTTTAGATTAAGAAAGGTTTAGAATTTAGAAAGTTTCAAGTTAGGAAAGTTCTGAATTTTGGAATGCTTTGAAAAAGGGAAGTTTTGAAAGTAGAAAAGTTTAGAAAACAAGGAAGTTTTGAAAATAAGAAAGTTTTGAGTTTAGAAAATTTTAGATTTGGAAAGATGTTGAAGTTTTGGAAAGTTTGGAATTTTGGAGAGATTTAGGTTTAGAAAGATTTAACTTGAGAAAGTTTCAAATTTAGAAAGTTTTGAATTTGGAAAGAATTGAAATTTAGAAAGTTTAGGATTTAGAAAGTTTTAGAGTTTTAGAAAATCTTGAGATTAGAAAAGGTTTGAGTTTAGGAAAAGTTTGAAAATTTGAATTAGGAAAGGGTTGGATTAGGAAAGATTTGAAAGTTGAGTTTTAAAACTTAGGAAAGATTTTTATGTTCAAGTTTTGAAAACTTAAGATTTAGAAAAGGAGAAGCTTAGGAAGGATTCGAATTAGGAAAGATTCGGATTGGGAAAGGATTGGATTTTGTTTCTAAAAGGGAAGGTTTGATTTTGTTTCCAAAAACGGAGGATAGGATCTAGTTTCCTAAACGGGGAGATTTGATTTGGTAAGGATTTGGAAAGGGAGATTCTAGAAACCCTAGATTTGGAAAATTATAGTTTTGACGTAGAAAATAGGTTTTAGAAACATGTATAGTTTTGATGTAGAAAACAAAAGGTTTTGGAAACCTAGGTTTGGGGCGAAGTTTGAAAACCTTGTTTTTGGAAAGAAAATTAGGGTTTCCTAATTGTGGGTTCTAGGGTTTGACTTGGGCTCGAAGGAAAGAGTTTTTGGAAACTGCGTTTTTGGAAACGAAGGTTTTCTAGAAGGGAAATCCTAGGGAGGAGTTTTTGGAAAGTGAATTTGGAAAAAGAGTTTTTGGAAAAAATTTTGGAAAGGAGTTTTTGGAAACATAGATTTTGGGAGGAAAAATCCTAGAGGGGAGTTTCTAGAAGGAAGATTTTTGGAAAGAGAGTTTTTAGGAAAGTGAATTTAGGGAATGTTTTTAGAAAGTGAATTTTGAGGAGAAAGAGTTTTTGAAAAGGAGTTGAAAAAGGAAGCTTTGAAAAATAGATTTTTGGAAAGAGGAATTTTCGGGAAGTATGTTAAAAAATAGATTTTTAGGAAGGAATTTTTTAAAAGAGAGCTTTTTGGAAAGTATGAAAACGTTTCACTTTCCTAAACCGATTCTAGCCATAAGAGGGCTAAAACCACTTTAAGAAAGTGGTTTTGAAAACAACAAGAGTAGGAAATATGGACCATGTTGGTCACTTTAAATGTAACACTTTCCTAAAGCAATCCTAGCCATGGAAAAGCTAGAATCACCCTAGGATTGTGATTTTGAAAACATGTTTTGAAAAAGAGATTTTGATGCAACTTTGAAAACAAGTTTGAAAACGAATTGGAAAAACAACTTTGAAAACGGTTTTTGGAAGATGCAAGATCATGATATGCACAATGCAATTTTGGGGTCATGAACATACAAGGCTAAGGCTTCACCACATAATCAAGGGGGCCGGACCCACGTGGTCTCTTGTTAGACTAGAAGAAAGCCCCCGACACGGTGACTCTCCAATAGCCCAATCCTACACATGGACCGGGAATCCCCTTGTTTCAAGCATGCAAAGAAAGGGGGGGAAAGAGATGGGGGATTAAAATAGAGAAAACCCAAGTGGGTTAGGAGAGAGAAGAGAGAGGGGGGAAGTGCGGAAATTTAAATAAGGAGCCTACCGTATGTCTTGTTATTTTGTACGCCTTGCTTTCTTCAGTCTTCGGTCTTCGTCTTGATCTTCACCTTCAGTCTTCAAGAGTTGTCTTCAAGCTTTGGATTGCAGCTCTTCAAGTCTTCAAAGGATGGTTGAAGGCTAGTGTATGAGTGTATGAGGGTGTGTATGAGTGTATAGGAGGCTAGGGTTTGTGCAAGGTGGCTAGGGTTTGGGAAACCTAGGGTTTTTGAGGTGCTCGAGCTCTGTATATCGAATTATATGATTTTTAGGTTGAGTTTGCGGATCCTCTTCACGTTGACTAAGGCTCTATATTTATAGAGGGAGGAATACACTGGCGCTTATTGCAGTGGCGCCAGGCCAAAGTTTACACTAGCACCACTAGGAGTGGCACCAGGCCAATTTTTGGCTTGTCGCCACTAGTAGTGGCACCAGCCACTTACGAAACATTTAAGGTCGGCATGCAATGTATCTTTGACTAGATTTGGGCGCCTGTACTAGTGACTACCATACAATTTTTAGCCTAGCTTCACTAGGAGTGACTCTGGAAAGTCCGGGAATGATTTGAAGGAGCCGGGAATGACCCGGAAGGCAGGAAAGGAGCAGGAACACTTAAAATAGTGTCCTGGAGGTATTTGACTTGAAAAGTGAGGATAAAATGTGTCGGAAAGGTCGACCGGGCCCTTAGGGGCAAAACAGTCAATTAGACGAGGAAGTTGCCGGGGCGAACTCGGACTGTCCCGGAAGAAGACTTGGGATCTGGAAACATTATTTAGAATGTTCCTAGAGGTTGCCGGTTTGATTTCCAGAGCCGGCGTGGTCGGAAAAGGAGACCGGCCCACCAGGGGCAAAACGGTCATTTCGCACGGGTTTAGCCGGAACTGACTCAGAATGATCCGAAAAGATAAGGGGAGGTTGAGAACACTATAAAAAGTAGTCTTAGGAGGTTACCGGTTTGATACCCAGAGCCAGTGTGGTCGGAAAAGGAGACCGGCCCACCAGGGGCAAAACGGTCATTTTGTACCTGGGTGGCCGGAACTGACTCGGAATGATTCGGAAAGGCACAGGAAGGTTGAGAATACTATAAAAAGTATTCTCAGGAAATTACCGGTTTGATACCCAGAGCCGGTGTGGTTCCCGGGGCGTACGGATGCCTAAGGGCAAAATGGTCATCTTGACCGGAAAGTCTCGGAAAAGGTCCAAAGGATAGTTTGGTCATTTTTCACCAAAGTGGCCTAACAGACACTGGTGCTGACCTGAGTTTTGAGTGTTTCCGCCACTCTAACGGCGGTCGTCGTGACACAGGGGTTTGTTGCCAATTCCCTATACCGACCTATTTGTGAGTATTTTTGCTACTCTAATGGTTTTGTGAGTAGTTTCGCTACTCGGACTGTCTCGAGGAATAAACTGTCTTGAGAGAGGGATTGGAAAGGGGTCTTACCGTCTCCGAAGAGACGTGCCTGGATTGGAACCGTCTTGAGGAATAAACTGTCTCGAGAGTGGGATTGGAAAGGGGACTTATCGTCTTCGAAAAGACGCGCCTGGATTGGAACCATCTCGAGGAATAAACTGTCTCGAGAGAGGGATTGGAAAGGGGTCTTACTGTCTCCAAGGAGACGTGCCTGGATTGGAACCGTCTCGAGGAATAAACTGTCTCGAGAGAGGGATTGGAAAGGGGACTTAACGTCTCCAAAGAGACGTGCCTGGATTGGAACCGTCTCGAGGAATAAACTGTCTCGAGAGAGGGATTGGAATTGGAAAGGAAAGGACAATGCCCCTAAGGGCATTTTGGTCATTTTTCCTCTATTTGGGCCTGACAGGCCCGTGAAGCGATGGAAAGACGGAATTTGGACCTAGAGAATTGGTTTCGATTGGAATATGCCCATAATGACTTGAAAACAAGTTTGGACGGAGTGTAGACTGCCGAGCAGTCAAAAATAGGGTGCTTACATTGAGGAGTAGGGGGAAGCTCGCACTCCCCAAGGCGAAAAAGAGATAAGCCAGACTGCCAAAAGGGAATCACTGCCTCCATGAACTAGGAAACAAGCTGCACTGACAGGAGTGAAGCCACCTAACCAAAGGACCGGCGAAAAATATCCTGCTCATCCAGAGGGTAACTGTCATGCCAAGCTCTCAGTCAACTCAAAATCATGTCTGTCATCCTGAAAAGGTAAGCCAAGGTAAGAGGTGTCAATATACGGTACATGCAGTTAAAAATAATAATAAAATAAAATAAATAAATAACAAAAAAAAAAAAAGATTTCAAGTGATAAGTCAAAGTAAATTTCCTATACATTTTGATTCCACTTTATAAGTCAAAATGAATTTCTTACACATTTTGATTTTACATTTTTCATGTTAAGTCAAAATGAATTTTCTACACATTTCGATTTTAATCTTCTATGTTAAAATGAATTTCCTATACATTTTGGTTTGTCAACTTCGAGTCAAAACAAGTTTTCTAAAATTTCTAAGGTTTTCTGTCTTTTTCCTTCAAAAAGATTTTATTCCAAAATTTCTCCCACCCATTCTCTAAATTTCTAAAAATTTTGGCAGAGTTTCATTTAAAAATAGTCCCTACAACACCTACGACATCAACAAAAAACCCAAACCGTGCACTTCGTAATGTCACGATCACATAACGTCAACATCTGCGCACACTCTTCAAATTTTTGAATTTTTCAAAACACGTTTTTTTTTTTCTGATAAGTTAACAGTTTTCAAAGATGTGTTAAAATTCCTCAAAATCATTTCAAATGTTTTCTAAAATATTTCCAAATATTTCTAAATTTTAAACTCTAAAATTTCATCAATTTCCTAAATTTTCTTAGATTTTCTTAATTTTTCAAGTATTTTTCTATTTTTCAAAAAATAAAAAATTCATCGGGTTTTTAAAAAATACGAAATTACACACAGTTGTTAAGCACTTTTTCTAAGGCACATTGTATAAAAATCTAGCCAAAAAACTCAACACCCAAGCCTGTAGGAACAAACCCCCAATTCCTGCAGAAATTTCCTTCACATAATCACGCACAATTACTCAAATTCAATCAAACAAGCATCAAAACGCAAAAATAACTTCACCACAGTGTTCAAAACATTAATTTCCACTATTCACATGACATAAATAGAATTCTACACATTCAAATCAACATAAGATAGAAAACTCACCTATTACAATTCTCCGTTGAAAACTTCTCTTCCGGCGACTTTTCCGGCAACGGCGTTCACTTCCGACAATCCCCTGTGGTCTTCAAGAAGCGCTTCTTCAATGTCCAAGCCGATTTTCTGGGAATGCCTCTCGGTTTTGCAAAAAACCTTCAATATCCACAACAACGTCGAACCAGCAAATGCTGGTTTTGATCCCAGGCCTGGCGCAACTACAAGCCATTTCTTCTAAAGGCGCCACTGCTAGTGGCGCTAGTTGCCAATTCTAGGTAGTTGTGCCCCTTTTCTCGCCAAAACTCGATTTCAAAGGCCTTTTAGGCCCAATATCCATTTCCACACTCTCGTCTTGCAAAATTTTGAAAGTCCGTTCCTTCGACTGCCTCAAGGTCAACATGGGACCCTTACTCTATTATTTTTTGTCTTCGACAAGCAAAGAAAAAAAAAGAAGGGCAGTTGTAAGCACTCCATTTTTGCCCGCTCGACATTCTCCAGTTTGTCTAGACTTGTATTCAAATCGATATGGATGTATTCGAAGTCAACTCAATTTTTCAAGTCTAATCCCATCAATCAATCGCTTCGCGAGCCCTTTGGGCCCAAATAGAGGCAAAATGACCGAAATGCCCTTGGGGGCATTTTTTCGGTCCAATTCCAAATCAGGCACGTCTTTTTGAAGATGGTAAGTCCCCGTTCCAATTCCAATTCTAATTTCAATTCCAATCCCTCCCTCGACAAAGTTGATTCCTCGAGGCGGTAAGTCTATCCCGTCCGGCACATTTTTAAGGGAACTCATCGGAACGGTAAGTCCTTTCAAACTCGTCGACCGGGACAAGGCCCCAAGTCCCCGAGATGGTAGAACGGTCCACCTTTGATGCCTGCTAGCCTGCCAATGCAGAAATCTTCGTTTCGACTTGCCTTTTGAGAAAGTTGATTCCTCAGGCACTAAGTCCATTTAGCAACGTCCCGAGATCAAACAGTCTCGGGAATGATCGCGAATCGTTAGAGTAGCGGAAGTGCTCGTAAACATCGCAACAGTCAAAGTAGCGAAAATACTCATAAATAGATTGATATAGGGAATTGCCAACAAACCCCTATATCACGGGACCACCGTCAGAGTGGCAGAAACACTCAAAACTCAAATCAACAGTAGTGCCTGCTAGCCCACTCTAGTGAAAAATGATCAAACTGCCCTTAGGGCCATTTTTCAGCACGTTTCTTGAGATAGTACCTAAGTCCTTAGAATGGTAAGTCCACCCTTCCAAGATCATCTTAGAGATGATTTGGCATGATCAGGTGCCTTCCAATTAGTTTCAAGCCAATTCCGAGACTTTTCGATCAAGATGACCATTTTGCCCTTAGGCATCCGAACGTCCCGAAAACCAAACCGGCTCTGGGTACAAACCAGTAACCTCTCGAGAATGCTTTTTGTAGTATTCTCAGTCTTTTATTATCTTTCCAGATCATTTCGAGTCGAGTCTGGCAAACTCGATGCAAAATGACCGTTTTGCCTCTAGTGGGCCGGTCGCCTTTTTCGACCACACCGGCTCTGGGTATCAAACCGGTAACCTTTGGAAACATTCTAAATAATGTTTTCAACTCTTGAGTCTTCTTTCGGGACATTCTAAGTCCGTCTTGGCAGCTTTCCGGCTCGGTTGACCGTTTTGCCCCTAATGGCCCGGTCGACCCCTTTAACAAACTCTAACATCATTTTTCGAGTCCATTATCCCTAGGACCCTATTCTAAGGGTTCCTGTCCTTTTTCGGCCTTTTGGGTCATTCCCGACCCCTTTAAATCCTTTTTGGACCTTTCAGAGCCACTCCTAATGAAGTCAGACTAAAAATTACATGGTAGTCATTAGTACAGGCACCCAAATCTTCTCAAGATACGTTGCTTGCCGACTTTAAAACTTTCCTAAGTGGTTTGCGCCACTAGTAGTGGTGCTTAACCAAATATTGGCCTAGCGCCATTGTAACTAGCACCAGGTCATTCTTCTCTCTATAAATATAGAGCCTCCTCCAACGTGAAAGAGGTCCGCAAACTCAGTCTGAAAACCCTATTATTCGATATACAAAGCTCGTAGCCTCCCTAAACCCTAGTCTTCTTTAGGTTTTCCAAACCCTAGCCTCCTGTACACTCATACACACTCTCATACACTTATACACTAGCCTCAAAAACCTCCATTGAAGACTTGAAATGCTACAACACAAAGCTCTCAAAGATCAAGACAAGTTCCTGAAGATCAAGATGAAGGCTGAAGCGAAGGCTGAAGCGAAGCAAGAAAAACAAAGCGCGCAAAGCAAAGGAAAATAAAGAAGACACAAGGTAGGCTCTCTATTTAAATTTACGCATCCTCCCCCTCTCTCTTCTCCCACCGAACCCACTTGGGTTTTCTTCTATTTTAATCCCCCATCTTCTTCCCCCCCTTTCTTACATGCTTGAAACAAGGGACTTCCCGGTTGATGTGTAGGATTACGCTATTGGAGGTCATCGTGGTGGGGGCATTCTTTTAGTCTAACCAGAGACCACGTGGATTCGACTCACTTAATTATGTGGTGAAGCCTTAACCTTGTATGTTCACGACCCCAACTTGCATTGTGCATATCAAGATCTTACATTCTTCCAAAGTTTGTTTTAAACTTGTTTTCAAAAGCTTGTATCAAAATTGTTTTCAAATTTGCATCAAAATATTCTTTTCCAAACTTACTTTCAAAATCACAATCCTAAGGTGATTCTAACCTTTCCATGGTTAGGGTTGCTTTAGAAAACTGTTACATTTAAAGTGACCAATATGGTCCATATTTTCAAATTCTTGTTGTTTTCAAAACCATTATCTTAGAGTGGTTGTAACCTTCTTATGATTAGAATCACTTTAGGAAAGTGAGATATTTTATATACTTCCTAAAAACTCCTTTCTAAAACGTTTCCTAAAAGTTTCTTTTCAAAACGCTCTCTTCGAAATTCACTTTATAAAAACGCTCCCTAGGTCTCCTTCATAGAAAAACTCTTTCAAACTTTTACTTTCCAAAATCCCTTTCGAAAAAACTTTCTTTTAAAAAATTTGCTTTCCAAAAACTCCATTTTAATATCTTCTTCCAAAAACCTTTTCTTTCCAAAAATTCATTTTTCAAAATCTCTTTTCTTAGAGCCCAAGTTATGCCCTGGACCCAACGATTAGGAAACCCTATTTTTTCTTCCAAATAAAAAAACAAACATGATTTCCAATTCTCTTATTTTGGCCTCAAAACCTAGGTTTCCAAAACCTTTTGTTTTCTATATCAAAACTATATATATTTCCAAAACTTCTCTTCTACGTCAAAACTATAGTCTTCCATATCTAGAGTTTCTAAAACTTCACCTTCCAAATCCATGTCAAATCAAATCTTCCCTTTAGGAAACCAAAACCAATCTCCCCATTTAGGAAACTAGATCCAATCCTCCATTTTTGGAAACAAAATCAAAACGCATCTTTTAGAAACAAAATCCAATCTCTTGTTTTAGGAAATAGGAATCTCAATCCTTCCAAACCCAAATCTTTCCTAATTCAAATCCTTCCTAATCTCATACCTTCCTAAAGCATACGTTTCCCAAAATCTAAACTTTTAAATCTTTCCTTAAACTTAAAGCTTCCAAAATTTTCCTAATTTCATACCTTTCCAAATTTCAACTTTCTAAATCTAAAGTTTTCAAATCTTTTTTGAACTTAAACCTTTCCTAATTTCAAGAATTTCTAAAACTCAAACTTTGAATCCTTCTAAAATTCTGAACTTTCCTAAACTTCAAATCTTTCCAAATATAAAAGTCTCCGAACTCAAAACTTTCTTACTTTCAAAACTTCCCTATTTCAAAACATTCTAAATTCAAAACTTTCCAATTCCTATACTTTCTTAAAATGAAACCTTTCCTATTTCAAAACCTTTCTTATTTCAAAACTTTCCTAAATCGAAACTTTCCTAAAATGAAACTTTCCTAATTCGAACCTTTCCTAAACTTAATCTTTCCCTAATCATCCAAGTCCAATATTCGAGTCAAGTCTTTCTTAATTGCAAGTCCAAATCCTATCTTTCTAAGTCTAGGTTTTCTAAACTTCTATCTTTTCAAATCAAAGTCTAATCTTTTCAATTCCAAATTCCAAATTCCAATCCTTTATTCTAAATTCAAATCAAATCCAAATTCCAATTCAATTCCTTTTTCAAATCAAATCTTCTATTTTCTATCAGACTCTTGTCCGAACTACGATTGACCTGATTCCTCAAAAAGGATAGTAGACAACCCTCATGGGTGCGGTCACAACCTTTTTTAAGCTTTTATTTCCACAACCTTTTTCAAGCTTCTATTTTCACAAATTTTTCCAACTTCCAATTCCATAATCTATTTTCAAGTTTCTAATTTCAAAAATCTGTTTTCAAATATCTATTTCCAATCTCCAAAACTTTCCAATTTCAATTCTATCTTTTCAAATCAAATCAAGTTCCTTTCAAATCTATTTCCAAATCTATTTTCCAACTCTCTTTTTCTTGCACTTACATATCATGCATCATGTCTTTTTAAATATTCTTTTTCTAAAGTGAATAGGATTGGACATTGGTTTGTTGAAGACTCTCATAGGTGAATAGACATGTAGGTACTGCAAGGGCAGGGTAGGGTGATAGCTTAGTGCGTCTTCCCTACACGTAACCAACCTCCGAATCTAGATCACTATTTTTGAAAGACCAAAATGGATCTATTTTCAAAAAAAGGCTTAAATATTTTCCAAAGGTTGCTAAATAACTTCTTTTCTTAAAAACCCTCTCTTGAGGAAATATTTTCAAAATCATTTTCAAAAACCCTAGGTGTAGTCTTCAGATTGTGCTTAGTTTTTAGGTGACCTAACTCACTTTAATCAAGTTAGGTAGCGACTCTGAATTGTTTTTTAAAAGCCCTTTATTCAAATCTATTTTCAATTCCAACCTACTCGCCCTTAATCTTCTAGGAGGATGAGTTCTAACGAGAGAGTACAGTTTTTTTTTCCGCTTGTGTGTGTATTCCTAGAGTGAGAAAAATCTTGGCGCGACAGACATGACTTCCGTAAATCCCTTCATGGATCTCATAGAGGATGCCCTAGACCTTGTTAGGGTGCACGCAGTTAAGGTAGGGTCCCGTGAAGGATTTTCTATATAGGTCCTAATCTGGTGAAAGCCAATATTTCAATGCCTTGTAAGCCACGGTTCGTAACCCGGTCTATGCTGATATAGGGTACATGACTGGCCAGTAGCAAGGCTACCAAAGACCGCATTACATAAACTAGTTGATCACCCGTGCATAATCATTTAGAATGATGCATAATTACGGAAAATAAAACTTTTGATAACTTGAAAATATAATCCGTGTCAGACATGGTAGGGCTGTGCCAAATCCAAAACGTAACATACATAAGGACCAAATCAAGTCCACCAAAGCTATAGCATTCTATCATTACAAAGCATTGGGTCCAGCCCTCAAACATAATACAAAACATAGACCCATGGGCCATAGCTCAAAACCCACATATGGCCTTGCTCTAGGGCCTCTCGGATTGGCTACCTGAATATCATTTGAGCGAACGTAAGCTAATGCTTAGTGAATAACAATAATGCATAAGTATAAAATACCATAGACTACCATTTATATTTAACGTGCATGACCATAGGAGTACTTTTATGCATATGTGGCATCAATTTAGAAACATATAGGTAAAATCTTAAAGTAACATGAGGCATAGGCTTTTATATTAAAACACTACATCATTTCTAAAACATAATGTTAAAGAAGAGAGGTAGGCGTGTTATAGCATGAACTATTTGAGCGTAACATAACTTGTCATGAGCATAACATACCATATCTTGTAAGCGTACATCTTGGCTCGCCGTATAATATAAGATACATCAAATATTACCATTCATAGTAACCTATAAAGTGTAGCTTTAGAAACGTAGGTAACATAAATACATCATTGAGATAATATAGCGTTTCGAACATTGTATCATAGGAGTGAGGCATAACACATAACATGATTTCGTAAGGCATAGTGTAGCTGTCATAAGAATGCCATGGTATTATACTGTAAGGCATTTGATAATATTGTATAAAGGAGAGATATATCGTGACATTAGAACTTATGGAAACATACGTAACTTGTTGGGAAGCATTAGAACAAATCATATTTCTCATTCTAGAGCATAAGTACGTTACATCTCTATATCAGAGATAGGCTCCGCATAAGTAACCTTAAAGGTCACGTATAAGGCTTTTTAGGCTAAAATCTCAATCATGTACAATATTGCCCGCTTTGGAGCTTCATGTCATGCATGTGCCTACCTCACGATTTTAAACGCATTGCGACGGTAATGCTTTACCCTGCCTACTCCCCCAAGAGCACTTGAGCTATCCGAGTACTCAGTACAATACTGTCCGTTTTGGCTCGCACCTGCCTACCCCCTTTTCGGCGCTTGGTCTCAGCCGCACGGTACACATAAGACTCTTTAGGCCAACATTAGATTGTCCGTTCTGGCTCGCACCTACCTACCCCTTTTCTGGGTGCTTGGTCTCAGTCGCACGGTACACATAAGGCTCTTTAGGCCAACATAGTAACCATGAAGGTCACGCATAGGCTCTTTAGGCCAATCATGAGAGCTAGGCTCAGTTATTAGCAACCAAAGAGGTCACACATAGGCTTCTTGCACCAATCATAAGAGCTAGGCTCAGTTATTAGCGACCAAAGAGGTCATACATAGACTCCTTGCGCCAATCATAAGAGCTCGGCTCAGTTATAGTAACCATAAAGGTTACACATAGGCTTCTTAAATCAATCATAAGAGCTATGCTCAATTATGGTAACCATAAACGTCACATCTAGACTTTTAAACCAAGGGACGTCTCCCAACATGGCGATAGATTATTTGCTGTCCCTTATCGTAGGACCATCGTTGCTAGTTTAGGGTTTTGTTACAAAAGACCTTACATGTCGATGGTTTATTTCATGTCCCCCATCCTAGGACTATCGAGTTAGATTAAAGTCTTTCCACGAGAAAACCTTGAGTTAGAGTCGTACGTTAGGAGACTTACATCTGCTTCATGTAAACATTCTAGTCTATGGCTTTTAATTCATAACATAAGTATAGCTTGCATGCATTTCAAGGTATGACATTTATACTTAAATATAAACATTGATGCATTCAAAACATATGGAAATCATTCCATGATATATAATTAAACTTAAAACATTTTGTAAGTAATAAGGTTTTACTCATGGCATTTCGTTTCTCACCTCTCTCCGATAGAATGGATATCAAACAAGGTGTTCCTACACAAAATGCACATAGAAGTATGGAAATATCAATACAAGACTCCAAGGCAAAGCAACAACGTAAAACGAGAACATAAGGTTATGGTTTGAACATGAAAGCCGGGACATCGACTCCTTCATTGCATCTTTACCACTTCTCAAAGAAGAGTTCGCACTCTAGGTTAGTTCCATTTGAAAATAGGCTTAAAGGGCTTTAATTTGAGAGGTCATAGGCTAAAAACATATTTCGGATGAAGATGTCATGTCCCATAGAAATTGGACTAAAATTTTGGAAGAAGGATGTTACTGACAGAATTTTGGGTTAACTTCAAAATTCAGTATCTCTCGATCTATAACGAATTAGAGTACAAACTTTATATGAGTACAAAGGTCTACGAGTCTACTTTTTAATGCTTTAAATGGTGCATCTATCCGAGTTTTTTAGAGAAAGTTATGCCCATTTTACTAAATGGTGCCTGAGCTGAAAAGTGAAACCGGAGACTGGACAAAAGTGTCAAATCCAAAGACTGGAGAGTCGGCTTCTGAACGAAAAAAATGAATCTGGGAGTTCTCTAGGCAAAAGTGTCAACTCCAAGGCTAAGGAGTCAACTCCAACAACTGAAGAAATGAATCTGGGAGTTCACTGAGCAAAAGTGTCGACTCCATAAGTAAAAAGAGTCAGCTCTAGAGCGAAAAACCCAGATTTCAACCCGGAAATCCCCAAAGCTTACTCAAATCAAAACCAAACTTCATCAAAACTTTCACAAACTCTTTCAAGGCTTCTAGGGTCCAAAGATTGACCCAAGAAGGCCATAATATCTTAAAATGAAACACTTTAAATAAGTAAATCGCAAGGATCTAAGATTTGAAATCTCAAACCCATTATGTACAAATTTGGGGGTTTTACAAACCCCACATCAAACCCTTAACATAAGCTTATGAGGCTTTAAAATCTAGCTAAGTGGGACTCAAAGGAGTCTCCTATGATAACCCAACAACACAACCCTCTAAGATAGATGCATACACATATAAAATTGTAGAAAGAGATGAAACCTTACCTTTCTTCAAGCTTGCCCAAGTCTTCTAATGGCTTCAATCTCTTCCTTCACCTCTCCTTCAAGCTCTTCCTCCTTTAATCTCCCTTTCTCTCTTTCTCCTCTCTCTTCTCCCTCTCTTAACCGGTCGGGTGTGTGTATCTGTGGATGTGTGTGTTTGTTTTATGTGTATATAAGAGTATATAAGATGATACACATGGGAATAATCCCATGTGTCTCACCCTAGAGGTTTAAGCTATAACATAAGCTCTCATTGGTCACTCTTGACTCAAATGAAGCAGTAATTAATATTAAACAATGCAAATACTAGAAATTCTCCTTAATATAAATAAATAGAGGTTCGGGATATTACATCCTTCCCCTCTTAAATAAGTTTGGTCCCTAAACTTGATACAAGCTATCATTCAAACAAAAAGAGATAACGCTTCTCGAATCCCATCTCCCGAGCCATTTAGAGTCTATGTAGCTCATCTAGTGAGACATTGTGAACTCATGGACGACATGGACATCTCCCAAGGAAGGTGGAAATTATGTGTCAATGCTGTTATACAAGGAGGTACGATTCACATTTAGTCTAAACGACGTGTTTGTATAAACAACATAGAATATGGGAGGAGGCACAAGCCCACTCCTTTAATACCAAGTCTTGGGTGGGTGGAAGAATGAAACCTAACTCGCTCACGTTCACATACAATACCGGCATGATGAGGGGTTGACCAACCCAATCCTAAGATGACATCGAAATAGTGCATTTCTAGGTATAGGATTTACGAGCATGAATACATTATTAATAAAATTCTCTCAACGGTTATAAATCCTATCGCATACCACGGAACCTCCGGGTGATAAAAGGTGAAGGAAACATAATTTGAGGGTTCCAAAGAGGTATGCAATCATTTAACAACAATATGAGACAAATATATGGGGGGAGCCATAATTTATAAGACCTCATCACATAAGATGAATTTTTCAAGTAGCAGGAACACATACAAACGTACTTGAGGGGGGTATTGAAGACATATGCAAGCATTAAGCAAAGAGATATGAGGCAATTAAACCACTCCAGAAACAATAAGATGTGTGTAGGTCAACGACAACTAGAAAGTATACCTGACACTACAGAGTCGACGACTGGGGTGTTTTCCGGGGTAAGTGTGAAAACTCTACCTTGTCGTGGTTGATTATCCCTCCCACTAGATGTAGGCAGCAATATTGATGCTGAAACTGATGCACCAGATCCTTACGCTTTGCCCTTCTTCAGATAGTCTTTCACTCAGTGCCCCATTTGGCCGCACCCATAACAAGCTCTACTTCGAACATGGCATAGTCCTCGATGCTTTTTCTAACAATTAGGACATATCGGTGCCTCATTAGTCATATTGCCTCCTCGGTTCGTGACGTTTCCCCATGAGGTAGATGAATTCCCACTAGAAGATCCAAAACTTTGCAGCTTTGAACTTTGCCCCTTGCCTTGGTCACTTCTTGATCTCTTCTTGTTCTTATCTCGGTATTCGGACATTTCATTATTTACCCTTTCGACGATCATTGCCCGTTATACAACTTCTTGATGGGTCTCTAGTCGTAGTATGTCCACCTTGTTGCGAATGTTCCATCGTAATCCTGTCTCAAACTTCCTCGCCTTGCGAGTCTCTGATGACACAATATGTGGGGCATATCATGATAGTTCCATGAATTTGGCATTGTACTCTGCCACGCTCATATCCCCTTATGTCAAACCAAGGAACTCCGTGGTCTTCTGATCCCTGACAGTCTCGGGGAAGTATTCTTCGTTGAATACTTCTAGAAACCTAGGCCACAGCCATAGTGGCTCCATTGCTTTCTTCAGTTTCCACCAAACAAGTGCAGCTCCTTCAAATGTAAAGGTGGCAAAGGTCACTTTTTGTTCATCGGTGCAAGGTAGCACCTCGAACACCCTCTCGATTCCTAAAAGCCAAGACTCCACAGCCATTGGGTTAGGAGTCCCCTAAAAAGTTGGGGGCTTCAATTGTTGAAACTGCTTAATAGTAGTACGTGCCATTACCTCTCCTCTAGGTGCCCACGATGCCAGCTGCTCCAGCATATTGGCGGTGTTGCTATGGGTGTTTTGGACCACTTGGACATGCCCAGCTAAGATCCTTTCAATACAATCAATTCGGTATTCGGGCTCTCTGGTCCCCCTACGATCCCCTCTTCTCAGCGGCGTGGTTAACTATACGCACACAACAAAATGTTCAACATTTAACATAACAATACATGTATTACACCTTGGCATGTCATTATATATGTAGCATACACATACATATACACATAGCATATACTCAAGTCAAACCTAGGATTCTGTCTAGACATGACTCAATCTTATGGTGTCAACCTATAGCTCTGATACCACGCTATCACGACCTGTAACCCGGTTTGTGCGGATATAGGGTACATGACCGGCTAGTAGCAAGGCTACCAAAGGCCACATTACATAAACTGGTTGATCACCCGTGCATAATCAGTTAGAATGATGCATAATTGCGGAAAATAAAACTTTTGATAGCTTGAAAACATAATCCGTATCATACATGATAGGGCTGTGCTTAATCCAAAATGTAACATACATAAGGACTAAATCAAGTCCACCAAAGCTATAGCATTCTATCATTACAAAACATTGGGTCCAACCCTCAAACATAATGCAAAACATAGACCCATGGGCCGTATCTCAAAACCCACGTATGGCCTCGCTCTAGGGCCTCTCGGATTGGCTACCTGAAAATCATTTGACAAAACGTAATCTAATGCTTAGTGAATAACAATAATGCATGAGTATAAAATACCATAGACTACCATTTATATTTAATGTGCATGACTATAGGAGTACTTTTATGCATATGTGGCATCAATTTAGAGACGTATAGGTAAAATCTTAAAGTCACATGAGGCATAGGCTTTTGTATTAAAACATTTCATCATTTCTAAAACATAATGTTAAAGAAGAGAGCTGGTGTGTTATAGCATGAACTATTTGAGCGTAACATAACTTGTCATGAGAATAATATACCATATATTATAAGCGTACATCATGGCTCGCCGTATAATATAAGATACATCAAATATTACCATTCATACTAACTTATAAAGCGTAGCTTTAGAAACGTAGGTAACATAAATATCACATTGGGATACTATAGCATTTCGAACATTGTATCATAGGAGTGAGGCATAATACATAACATGATTTTGTAAGGTATAACGTAGCTGTCATAAGCATGCCATGGTATTATATTGTAAGGCATTTCACAATATCGTAGAAAGGAGAGATATATCGTGACATTAGAACTTATGGAAACATACGTAACTTATTGGGAAGCATTAGAACAAATCATATTTCTTATTCTAGAGCATAAGTATGTTACGTCTCTATATCAGAGCTAGGCTCTGCATAAGTAATCTTAAAGGTCACGTATAGGGCTCTTTAGGTTAAGATCTTAATCATGTACAATATTGCCCGCTTTGGCGCTTCATGTCACACATGTGCCTACCTCACGGTTTTAAACGCATTACAACGGTAACGCTTCACCCTACCTACTCCCTCGGGAGCGCTTGAGCTATCTGAGTACTCAGTACAATACTATCCGTTTTGGCTCGCACCTGCCTACCCCCTTTCGGGCACTTGGTCTCAGCTGCACGGTACACATAAGGCTCTTTAGGCCAACATTAGATTGTCCATTCTGGCTCGCACCTGCCTACCCCTTTTCTGGGTGCTTGGTCTCAATCGCACGGTACACATAAGGCTCTTTAGGCCAACATAGTAACCATGAAGGTCACACATAGGCTCTTTAGGCCTATCATGAGAGCTAGGCTCAGTTATTAGTGACCAAAGAGGTCACACATAGGCTCCTTGCGCCAATCGTAAGAGCTCGGCTCAGTTATAGTAACCATAAAGGTCACACATAGGCTTTTTAAGTCAATCACAAGAGCTATGCTCAGTTATGGTAACCATAATGGTCACATCTAGACTTTTAAGCCATGGGACGTCTCCCAACAAGGCAATAGATTATTTCGTGTCCCCTATCGTAGGACCATCATTGCTAGTTTAGGGTCTTGTCACAAAAGACCTTACATGTCGATGGTTTATTTCACGTCCCCCATCCTAGGACTATCGGGCTAGACTTGCCACGAGAAGACCTTGAGTAAGAGTCACACGTTAGGAGTCTTACATCTATTTCATGTAAATATTCTAGTCCATGGGTTTTAATTCATAACATAAGTATAGCTGGCATGCATTTCAAGGTATGACATTTATACTTAAACATAAACATTGATGCATTGAAAACATATGAAAATCATTGCATGATATATAATTGAACTTAAAACTTTTTGTAAGTAATATGGTTTTACTCATGGCATATCGTTACTCACCTCTCTCCGATAGAATGGATGTTAAACAAGGTGTTCCTACACAAAATTCACATAGAAGTATGGAAATATCAATACAAGACTCCAAGGCAAAGCAACAACGTAAAACGAGAACATAAGGTTAAGGTTTGAATATAAAAGTCGAGACATCGACTCCTTCATTGCATCTCAACCACTTCTCAAAGAAGATTTTGCACTCTAGGTTAGTTCCATTTGAAAACAGGCTTAAAGGGCTTTAATATGATAGGTCATAGGCTAAAAACACATTTCGAATGAAGAAGTTATGTCCCATAGAAATTGGACTAAAATTTTGGAAGAAGGATGTTACTGATAGAATTTTAGGTCAAATTCAAAATTCAATATCTCTCAATCTGTTAGGAATTAGAGTACAAACTTTATATGAGTGCAAAGTTCTATGAGTCTACTTTGCAATTCTTCAAACGGTGCATCAATTCGAGTTTCCTAGAGAAAGTTATGCCCATTTTACTAAACAGTGTCTGAGCTGAAAAGTGAAACTAGGGACTGGACAAAAGTGTCGACTCCAAAGACTGGGGAGTCGGGTCTTGAGCGAAAAAAATGAATCTAGGAGTTCTCTAGGCAAAAGTGTCGACTCCAAGGCTAAGGAGTCAACTCCAACAACTAAACAAATGAATCTGGGTGTTCACTGAGCAAAAGTGTCGACTCTATAGGTAAAAAGAGTCAGCTCTAGAGCAAAAAACCCAGATTTCAACCCAAAAATCTCCAAAACTTACTCAAATCAAAATCAAACTTCATGAAAACTTTCACAAACTCTTTTAAGGCTTCTAGGGTCCAAAGATTGACCCAAGAAGGTCACAATAACTCAAAATGAAACACTTTAAATAAGTAAATCGAAGGGATCTAGGGTTTGAAATCTCAAACCCATCATGTACAAATTTGGGGGTTTTACAAACCGCACATCAAACCCTTAACATAAGCTTATGAGGCTTTAAAATCTAGCTAAGTGGGACTCAGTGGAGTCTCCTATGATAACCCGACAACACAACCCTCTAAGATAGATACATACGCATATAAAATTGTAGAAAGAGATGAAACCTTACTTTTCTTCAAGCTTGCCCAAGTCTTCTAATGGCTTCAATCTCTTCCTTCACCTCTCCTTCAAGCTCTTCCACCTTTAATCTCCCTTTCCCTCTTTCTCCTCTCTCTTCTCCCTCTCTCAACTGGTCGGGTGCGTGTATCTCTAGGTGTGTGTGTTTGTTTTATGTGTATATAAGAGTATATAAGATGATACACATGGGAATAATCCCATGTGTCTCACCCTATAGGCTTAAGCTACAACATAACCTCTCATTGGTCACTCTTGAGTCAAATGAGGCAATAATTAATATTAAACAATGCAAATACTAGATATTCTCATTAATATAAATAAATAGAGCTTCAGGATATTACATTGTATTTAATCCTTCGTGCTTTATTCTTGTCTTTTGGTAGGATATCATCCTTAAGGTAGGTGATGATTGGATCCATCCTTGATAGTCCCAGCTGTGCAACTAGCAGGGCAAGATCTTCATCTCGGTCTATGCTCGACGTGGCTAACGTCTTGATGTAGATGGTTCTTTTAGAACCACATTGAAGAGCTACGACGAGCTTGGTCAACGCGTTGGAATGAGCATTATTGTCTTTCCCAATCTAGTGTAGCCTCATTGTTTTGAAGCTTCTCATCAATTCTTATGCTTTGGTACAACACCATTATACTATTTCTGGCTTCATATTCTCCGGTGATCTAGTTCATGACTAGCTGTGAATCTAAGTACACCAATAGCTCAAAAATCTTTCAACTCTATTGCTCGGCGTAGACAGGTGAGCAATGCTTCATACTCGGATTTGTTATTGGAGGCTATAACTCTAGCATAATTGCTTGCTCAATAGCCATCCCATCTGGAGTTATCAGCACAATTCCTGACCCTGCCCCTTATCATTGGACGTTCTATCCACAAATAGCCTCCAGTGATTTTCAGGTTGCACTAGTTCCGGTACAGGGTTGTTCTCAAGGGGGTTAGTAGGGACTATATTATCGAGGGGTAACTTGGTGGAGAATTCTGCAATGAGGTCGGCGAGTACCTATGCTTTTATGGTAGACTTTTGCGATCCTTCCAAAGAAGTCAGCTCTTCTAAAAATAGGTTTGAGCTGGTGATTGGTAATGACATTTATTGTGTGTGTTTTGAAGTAATGTCCTAGCTTTTGAGATGCCATCACATGGACAACAACTCACTTGTCTAGTGGGATGTATCTTGTTTCTGTATCCAACAGAGTCTTGCTCACATAGTATACTGGCCTTTATTACTTCTCTTGCCATATGAGTACTGCATCGATCGCATGTATAGAAATAGCTAGGTACAAGTACAGCTCTTCCTCTTTCTCTGGCGTTTGTCACACCCCAATTTTTCACACCAGAAAAAGACAAGTGAGAAAAACATAGTGCTCTCTCATTAGAACTCATCCCCCCAGAAGGACGAGTGCGACTAGGTTTGAGTTTGAAATTGATTTTGAACAAGGACTTTTGAAAAAAGATTTGGAGTTGCCACCTAACTTGATTAAGGTGAGTTAGGTCACCTAAAACTAAACACAATCCAAAGATTACACTTAGGTTTTTTGAAAAGATTTTGAAAAACTTCCTCAAGAGAGGGTTTTTAAGAAAATAGGTTATTTGGAAACCTTTGGAAAAATGTAAACCCTTTTTAAAAACAACTCCATTTGGTCTTTGAAAACAGTGATCTAGGTTTGGAGGTTGGTTACGTGTAGGGAAGACGCACTAAGCCATCACCCTATCCCACCCTTGCGGTACCTACATGTCTGTTCACCCTAGGTTCACTCATTCAGAATCTTTGATTAATAAATGTCTAATATTATCCACTTCAGAAAAGAATTTTGAAAAAGAAGTTTGACATGGTGCGTGATATACAGGTGCAAGAATTTGATTTGATTTTGAAAATAGATTTGAAAAGATAGATTCAATTGTGAAAATAGATTTGCAAGAAAGGCTTGATTTGAGATTGAAATTGAAGATTTGAAAATAGATTTTGAAATTAGATACTTAAAATAGATCATGGAATTGAAAATTTGAAAATAGTTATGGAATTGGAGACTTAAGAAAAGTTATGATTGCACCCATGAGGGTTATCAACGTATCCCTTTTGGAGAAATCAGATCATTCATAGTTCAGACAAGAGTCTGATTGAAAATAGATACTTTGAGGTTTTCGAAAAGTTTGATTTGAAAAGATTTGATGAGAAAAGAGTTTGATTTGAAAAAGAGATTTGATTTGAAAAGGAGTTCAATTTGAGCTTTGAATAAAAGATTTGAAATTGAGTTTTGATTTGAAATTGAACCTAGACTTAGAATTAAACTTGAAAAAGGTATTTTGATATTTGAAAGAAAACTTGGACTATAATTGGAAAGATAGATATTTGAAAACATTTTGAAGTTTGAAATTAGAAAACCATCTTGGTTTAGAAAAGAGTTTTAGAAAAAAAGTGGAAGCTCCCTAACCTTAGGTTTAGGATTGAACTAAGATTTAGGCCTCCTACGATTTAGGTTACCGAAGATTGGAACATGTGGTTGAATTGAAAAGGATTTGATTTAGATTTGAAAAGTTTGATTTTAGAAAGTTGGATTTAGGAAAGGTTGGAATTAGGAAAGATTTGAATTAGGAAAGTTGGAATAAGGAAAGATTTAAAAAGAAGTTTTGATTTGATTTGAAAAACCTAACTTGAAATGGGTTTAAAAAAGCTAAGGTTTAGGAAAGATTGGATTTTGAAAAGTTTTGAATTAGGAATGTTTCAAAATGGGAAAGTTCCATTTTAAGAAAGTGTCAAATTAGGAAACTTTTTATTTTGGGAAAGTTTTGAATTTAAAAATATTTAAATTTTGGAAAGTTTGAACTTAGGAAAGTTTTCGTTTTAAGAAAGACTTGATTTTGGAAATATTTTAATTTAAGAAATATTTGGAATTTAGAAAGTTTAGAATTTTGGAAAGTCTTGATTTTAGAAAGGTTTGAAAGTTTGAGTTTTGGAAACACTTGAAGTTTATGAAGGATTTGAGTTTAAGAAAGATTAAGAATTTAGACTTTAGAAAGTTAAGATTTGGAAAGGAAAGGTTTGAAATTTAGGAAAGGTTGATTAGGAAAGATTAGATTTCTATTTCTTAAAATAAATGATTGGATTTTATTTTCAAAAAGAGATGATTTGATTTTGTTTTAAAAAAACAGAGGATTTGATTTAGTTTCCTAATTTAAAAGATTGGATTTGACATGAAATTGGAAAGATTGAGTTTTGGAAATCTAGGATTTGAAAACCTATGATTTTGGTGGAAAAAGAGATTTCGGAAACCTAAGATTTGATGTAGAAAATAGTTTTTTGGAAATTTTGATTTGAAGCAAAAGGGGAAGTCATGTTTTTAAGAAAGCAAATTAGGGTTTCCTAACCATGGGATCTAGGGCTTCATTTGGACTTCAAGAAAAAGAGTTTTTAAAAAGTAGACCTTTTGAAGAGAGTTTCTAGGAAGAAAACTTGATGATAGTTTTTAGAAAATGAATTTTCGAAGAGAACTTTTGAAAAGGAGTTTGAAAAGAACATTTTGGAAAATAAACTTTTGAAGGGAGTTTTTAGAAAGGAATTTTTAGAAAGCAATTTTAGAAAGGAGATTGGAGAGAGTTTTTAAAAAGTTTTTAAAAAGCAACTTTGAAAGGGGTTTGAATATGGACCTTTGGAATGTCTCACTTTCCTAAAACAATTCTAACCATGAAGATTAGAACCACTCTAGGGTTGTGATTTTGAAAACAACAAAGATTTGGGAATATGGACTATATTAGTCTCATTAAATATAACACTTTTCTAAAGTGACCCTAACCATAGAATGACTAGAATCACCTTAGAATTGTGATTTGGACAAAAACAATTTTAGGGTTTATACTCAAAACTTATGTAACATTTTCCTAAAATAACCCTAACCATGGAGTGGTTAGAATCATCTTAAGATTGTGATTTTTGAAAATATGTTTGGAAGAAAAAGATTTTAATGCAAGTTTTTGAAACAAGTTTAGAAAACGATTTTGAAAACATGCATGAGTATGATATGCACAATGCAAGTAGGGTCGTGAACATACAAGGTTTAGGTTTCACCACATAATCAAGGGGGCCGAATCCACATGGTCTAAGGTTGAATTAGAGGAAAGCCCCTGACAAGGTGACTTTCAACCATCCTTCCTACACATGTACACGAGATTCCCTTGTTTTAAACATGCAAGAAAGGGAGGGGGGAGGGGGGGGGGGGGGGGGGAGAAGATAGGGGATTAAAATTTGAAGAAAACCCAAGTGGGTTAGTAGAGAGAAGAGAGAAGGGGAAATTATATAAACGTAAATAGAAAACTAACCTTGTGTCTTCTTTGATTTGCTTGCTTTACTTACTTTACTTCGCGTCGATCTTTTAGAGCTTTGAGATGGCAGTATTTTGAGTCTTCAATGGTCGGCTTGGAGGCTCGTACAGGCACATATTGAATGTAAGTGCGTTAGGATTAAAGTGTATGAGGGCTAAGGTTTGAGAAGCCTAAGAGAGCTGGGGTTTAGAGAGAGTTCGAGAGTTGTATATCTAGAGAGAGAGAGAGAGAGAGAGAGTTTTTGGAGTTAGATCACTGAGCTCTTTCATGTGGGGAAGAGGCTCTATATTTGTAGATAAAAGACTGACCTAGCGCTTGTTACAGTGGTGCCAGGCTTAAAAATCCTAGTGGTGCCAGACCATTTTTTGGCTTAGCGCCACTAGTAGGAAATATTTTAGGGCGGCAAGAAACGTACCTTAGACCCTTGATACGCAAGACAGAAGATTTGGGTGCCTGTCCTAGTGACTACCATGCATTTTTTAGTTTGGCTCCACTAGGAGTGACTCTGGAAGGTCCGAGAATGTTTTGGAAGGCCGAGAATGGTCCAAAAGGCCGGGAATGGGTAGAAACCCTTGAAATAGTGTTCGGGGTAACAAACTTGAAAAACAAGGTCGGCATTGTCGACCGAGCTATTAGGGGCAAAACGGTTAACTAGACCAAAAAACCACCAGAATGAACTTGGAACAATCCATGAGTAGACTTGAGGGTTGGAAACACTATTCAAAGTGCTCCAAGGGAGTGCATGTTTGATACCCAGAGCCAATGTTGTTGGAAAAGGTGACCGGCCTACCAAGGACAAAATGGTCATTTTGCACCAAGTTTACCAGAATTGACCCAGAACCGATTGGAAGGCACTTAAACATGCTAGTTCGTCTTTCGAATGGTCTTGGAAGGGTAGACTTACCATTCTGAGGACTTAGGTACTTTCTCAAGAAAGTGCTAGAAATGGCCCAAGGGGCAGTTTGGTCATTTTATTCCCAAGTGGGCTAACAGGCACTGATTTTGAGTGCTTCTGTCACTCTGATGGTTTTTTATGAGTGTTTTCCAAAGATATGTCATCCTTTGGTAAACATGTCACAGCCAAGAGGCGAATACGGTCCCATGACATAAGGGATTTGTTGGCAATTCCCTAACGTCGGCCTGTTTAAGAGTGTTTCCGACACTCTAAAGGTTACGATGTTTATGAGTGTTTCTGCCACTCTGAAAATTCACGTTCATTCCGAAGACTGCCTGATCTCGGCAAGCTGCTAGGCAGACTTATTGACTGAGGAATCAATTTTCTCAAAAGACGTGCCAAATGACGGACATTTCTTTATTGGTGGGCTAACAGGCGCCAAAGGTGGACCGTTCTATGATCTTGGGGACTTGGGGTCTTGTCCTGATCAATGGGTTTGAAGGGACTTATAGTTCTGAAGAGTTTTCTCAAACAACGTGACGGGTTGAATGGTCTTACTGCCTGAGGGATCAACTTTCTTGAAAGGCGAGCCGGATTTAATTTGGAATTGGAATTGGACTGGAATTGAATTTTGATCTTGGAATTAAGATTAAAGCGGGGACTTACCGTCTTCGAGAAGACGTGCCCAACGAATTGGGATCGGACAATACCTTAAGGGCATTTTGGTCATTTTGCCTCTATTTGGGCCCGATGGGCCTACGAAGCGATTGATTGACTGGATTATATCTGGAAAACTGGTTTGAACTGGAATATATCCATATCGACTTGAATACAAGTTTGGACAGACTAGAGATTGCTGAGCGGGAAAAATGGGTTGCTTACAGCGTTGATAGTAATGGTGGTTGGGCAAGGTATGCTTTTAGATCAGCCAATGCTTTGTCTCACTTTGGGCCCCAGTTAAAGCGTTCTTGCTTCTTCAGGAGTTGGAAGAATGGTCAGCACTTGTCTGAAGATTGGTTGACAAATTGATTGAGAGCTGCAGCCATACTTGTCAAATTCTGAACTTCTTTGATGTTTTTGGGGGCTTAGATATTCTGGATGGCAATGATCTGATCGGGGTTAGCCTCAATTCCTTGGTGGGTGACTAGGAATCCTAAATATTTGCCTGACCCAACTCTAAACGCGTAATTTGAAGCATTTAGTCTCATCTTATATCTCCTTAGAATGCCAAACACTTTCTTCAAGTCAGCTAGGCAGTTTCTGTCGACCTTGCTTTTTACGACCATGATGTCAATGTATACTTCCATGATGTTGTTGATGTAATCTCTAAACATCTTAGTCATCAATCTCTGGTAGGTTGCGCTAGCGTTCTTAAGGCTAAAGGGTATGACCTTGTAGCAAAAGATGCCCCATGAAGTAATAAAAGTTATCTTCTCTTCATCTTCTCTGTGTAAAGGGATTTGGTTATACCCTCTGTATGCATCTAGGAAACTTATCCTCTCATGACCAAAGGTTGGATCCACTAACTAGTCGATATTTGGTAAGGGAAAAAGGTCTATGGGGCATGGCTTCTTCAAATTAGTGAAATTTACACACAACCTCCACTTACCATTCTTCTTTTCTACGACGACTGTATTTGAAAGCTATCGTGGGTAGTAGACCTCCCTGATTGCCCCTGCTTTAAGGAGCCTGTCGACTTCCTTAATTATAGCATCCACATGCTGTGTCGCCATTCGCCTCCCTTTCTGTACCACACGTTGTCACTATGGGTTTAGCTTGAGTCGGTGCCAGGCAATTTCAGGATCTATTCTTGGCATCTCATAGGGTATCCAAGCAAAGACCTCCATGTTCTCAATCAGTAGTTTGATTAGAGACTCATCTTTTTGTGTTGCTAAGGATTTACTAATCATGTAGTACTTTTCCTTGTCCAGCCTTTCAATCTTTATCTTCTTCAACTCTTCCGTGACTTTCTTGTCAGGAAGTTCCCCAATGTTATCTAGAGTGGGGTTGTCTTCATGTATCTCCATAATTTGGACTTGATTTATCTTTTTTTTTTTCATATAGCAAAATATTAGAAAGCACTGCTTAGTCGCCAACTGATCTCCTCAGATCTCTTGAATGCCCTCCATGTTTGGAAAGTGTATTAGCTAGTGATAGGTGGATTATATCGCCTTTATTATGTGTAGCTATGTCTGACTTATAATTGCATTGTAAGGTGAAGGTATGTACACCATAAGAAATTCTATTGCCAAGGTCACTATTCTAGCCATTACTAGCAGAGTCACCTTTCCTAATGGCCAAACCGAATCTAAACTAAATCGAATGAGGGGGTTAAGTCACGGCTGTAGGTCGGCCTCCTTCAAGCTAAGCTTCTTAAGCAGATTATAATACATGAACTCTGAAGAACTGCCTTAATCTATTAGAATTCTCTTCACATCACAATCCCCAACTCAGAGTGATACAACCAAGGCATCATTGTAGGGTGTCTAGACTCCTTCTAGATCTTCATTAATGAAGGTTATCATCCCTACATCTACGGCGACCTTTGCCTTCTTTATTAGGGGGCAGTAACTGCATGACCTCCTTGAGGTGAGCAGCCTTCTGGATCTCAGCTCAGTTTTTGTGCGGGTCAATTGTCTAAGGATTAACAAAACCATACAAGATTGCTATCACTCGGGGCTCTTCTTCTATCACTTGGGCTTTGCCTGTTCTTCTTCTTTTATCTTGGAGTGGTCAATAAATTGACTGAGGTACGCTACTTAGGCTAGGTCCTCGAAGTGGTTCTTGAAGTGCTTTTAGCTCTTTATCATGTGGCCCTTCTCTTTATGATAGGAGCATAACTTCCTCTGGTCAATGGTACTTGGGTCTCCCATCAACTTTTGAGGCCACTTAAAGTAGGGCTTGCCTTTAATTTGTGGTAGTATCCTGTTGATTTGCTCCTTGAAGACTGTGTTCATTCCTTTGTAAGCTTTCTTGCCCTTCTGGTCGCCCTCCTTTCTTTGAGGCTTCTTAGCATCCCTTGTTTCCTTCTTTATCACATTCTTATCTCCATTGCTTTCTTGGTTCGGTGACGAGACATCCTCCTCTACCTTGGCATACTGCTTTATTCTCTTCATGAGCTCGAGCATCCAAAGTGCAGGCTTCTTGGTCAAGGATTGCTTGAGGTGGTGCTCATGGGAAAGGCCAATCTTGAACGAGGCTTTAATGAGGTGCAGTCTTCAATCACATTGTAGGCCTCACAATAGCGCCTTGCATTCTGTCGTTGTAAGCACTCCATTTTTTACCGCTCGGCAGTTTACACTCTGTCCAGACTTGTGTTCAAGTCATTATGGGCATATTCTAACCGAAACCAACTTTCTAAGTCCAAATCCCGTCTATCCATTGCTTTGCGGGCCCGCCAGGCCCAAATAGAGGCAAAATGACCAAAATGCCCTTAGGGGCGTTGTTCTTTCCAACTCCTTTCTAATCCCTCTCTCGAGACAGTTTATTTCTTGAGACGGTTCCAATCAGGCACGTCTTTCTGAAGATGGTAAATCCCCTTTCCAATCCCTCTCTCGAGACAGTTTATTCCTTGAGACAGTTCCAAATCAGGCACGTCTTTTTGAAGACGGTAAGTCCCCTTTCCAATCCCTCTCTCGAGACAGTTTATTCCTCGAGACGGTTCCAATCAGGCACGTCTTTCTAAAGACGATAAGTCCCCTTTCCAATCCCTCTCTCGAGACAGTTTATTCCTCGAGACGGTTCCAAATCAGGCACGTCTTTCTGAAGACGGTATGTCCTCTTTCCAATCCTTCTCTTAAGACAGTTTGTTCCTCGAGACAGTTTCAAATCATGCACGTCTTTCTGAAGACGGTAAGTCCCCTTTCCAATCCCTCTCTCAAGACAGTTTATTCCTCGAGACTGTTCCAATCAGGCATGTCTTTCTAAAGACGATAAGTCCCCTTTCCAATCCCTCTCTCGAGACAGTTTATTCCTCGAGACGGTTCCAAATCAGGCACGTCTTTCTGAAGATGGTAAGTCCTCTTTCCAATCCTTCTCTTAAGACAGTTTGTTCCTCGAGACAGTTTCAAATCATGCACGTCTTTCTGAAGACGGTAAGTCCCCTTTCCAATCCCTTTCTCCAGACAGTTTATTTCTCGAGACAGTTCCAATCAGGCACGTCTTTCTGAATACGGTAAGTCCCCTTTCTAATCCCTCTCTCGAGACAATTTATTCCTCATGACGATTCTAATCAAGGCCCCTTTAGTAACGTCCCAAGAATGCTTCTTATAGTATTCTCAACCTTTCCTTATCTTTCTGAATCATTCCAAGTCAGTTCCGACCAACCCGGTACAAAATGACCGTTTTGCCCCTGGTGGGCCGGTCTCCTTTTTCGACCACACCGGCTCTAGGTATCAAACCGGTAACCTCCCGAGAATGCTTCTTATAGTATTCTCAACCTTTCCTTATCTTTTCGGATCATTCCGAGTCAGTTTCGGCCAACCTGGCACAAAATGACCGTTTTGCCCCTAGAGGGCCGGTCTCCTTTTTCGACCACACCGGCTCTAGGTATCAAACCGATAACCTTCTGAGATTGCTTTCTGTAGTGTTCTCAACCTCCCTTTACCTTTTCGGATCATTCCAAGTTAGTTCCGGCAAACCCGATGCGAAATGACTGTTTTGCCCCTGGTGGGCCGGTCACCTTTTCCGACCACATTGGCTCTGGGAATCAAACCGACAACCTTTGGGAACATTCTAAATAATGTTTTCAAATCCCAAGTCTTCTTCTAGGACAGTGCGAGTCTGTCTCGGCAGTTTCTCGATCCGATTGACCATTTTGCCCCTAAAGGCCCGGTCAACCCTTCCGACACATCTTGTCCTCACTTTTCAAGTCAAATACTTTTAGGACACTATTATAAGTGTTCTTGCTCTTTCCATCCATTTGGGTCGATCCCGGTCTCTTAAAATCATTCCTGGACTTTCTGGAGTTACTGCTAGTGAAGCCAGGCTATAAATTGATTGGTAGTCACTAGTACAGGCGCCCAAATCTGGTCAAAGATACGTTGCTTGCCGACCTTAAACATTTCCTAAATGGCTGGCGCCACTAACTAGTGGCGCCAAGCCAAAAAATGGCCTGGCGCTACTACAACAAGCGCCAGTGTATTCCTCCCTCTATAAATATAGAGCCTCTTCCAGCGTGAAAGGGGTCCGCAAAATCAGTTTAAGAATCATATAATTCAATATACAGAGCTCAAACACTTCAGAAACCTTAGCTTCTTTAGGTTCTCCAAACCCTAGCCACCATACACAAACCCTAACCTCATATACACTCATACACATCCCTATACACTTACACACTAGCCTCCAACCCTCCTTTGAAGACTTGAAGAGCTGCAAACCGAAGCCTTGAAGATTAAAGACGATCCTTCGAAGATCAAGACTGAAGTGAAGCGAAGACCGAAGAAAGCAAGGCGCGCAAAATAAACAAGATACAAGGTAGGTTTTCTATTTAAATTTCTGCATTCCCCCCTCTCTCTTCTCTCTCCTAACCCACTTGGGTTCTCTTCTATTTTAATCCCCCATCTCTTTCCCCCCTTTCTTTGCATGCTTGAAACAAGGGGACTCCCGGTCCATGTGTAGGATTAGACTATCGAAGGGTCACCGTGTCGGGGGCTTTCCTTTAGGCTAACCGGAGACCATGTGGGTCCGTCCCCCTTGATTCTGTGGTGAAGCCTTAACCTTGTATGTTCACGACCCCAAAATTGCATTGTGCATATCATGATCATGCATCTTCCAAAATCGTTTTCAAACTCGTTTTCGAAATCGTTTTCAAACTTGTTTTCAAAATTGCATCAAAATCTCTTTTTCAAAATCACAATCCTAGGGTGATTCTAGCTTTTCCATGGCTAGGATTGCTTTAGGAAAATGTTACATTTAAAGTGACTTTCATGGTCCATATTTTCAACCCTTGTCGTTTTCAAAACTGCTTTCCTAAAGTGGTTCTAGCCCTCTTATGGTTAGAATTGCTTTAAGAAAGTGAGATGTTTTTACACCTTCTAAAAACTCTCTTTTCAAAAGTCTTTCTTTCGAAAATCTTCTTTTTCAACATGTGCTTTCCTAAAACTCTCCTTTCCAAAATTGTTTTCTAAAAACTCCCTCCAAAACTCTATTTTTCAAAACTCCCTTTTTCAACTCCTTTCCAAAATCCTCTCCCTAAAATCCACTTTCTAAAAATGCTCCTTAAAAATCTTTCCTAAAAATTCTTTCAAACAATCTCCTTCTAAAACTCTTTCTTAAAAACTCTCTTTCCAAAATCTTCCCTCTAGAAACTCCTCTCTAGGATTTCCTTCCAAAAACTTGTTTCCAAAAACACACTTTCCAAAAGTTCTTTTTCTTGGAGCCCAAGTCAAGCCCTAGAACCCACAATTAGAAAACTCTAATTTTCTTTCCAAAAACATGGTTTTCAAAATTGCCTTAAAACCTAGGTTTCCAAAATCTCTTGTTTTCTATACCAAAACTATACAAATTTCCAAAACCTATTTTTTACATCAAATCTATAGCCTTCCAAGTCTAGGGTTTCTAAAACTTTTCCTTTCCAAATCCTTGCCCAAATCCAATCTTCCCTTTAGAGAACTAAATCCAATCCTCCGTTTTTGGAAACAAAATCAAACCTTCTCTTTTAGAAATAAAATCCAATCCATTGTTTTAAGAAATAGGAATCCTAATCTTTCCTAATCCAACGCTTTCCTAACTCAAATCCTTCCTAAACTTCTATTTTCCTAAATCTTAAGTTTCCAAAATTTGAACATAAAAAATCTTTCCCAAATTTTAGAGCTCAATTTCCAAATCTTTCCTAATTCAACCTTTTCCTAATTCTACCCCTTTCCAAATCTTAACTTTCCAAATCTAAGTTTTTCAACCTTTCTTAAACTCAAACCTTTCCTAATCTCAAGATTTTCTAAAACTCTTAAACTTTCTAAATCTTAAACTTTCTAAATTTCAAATCTTTCTAAAATTCTAAGCTTTTTAAATTCAAAACTTTCTTAAGTTAAATCTTTCTAAACCCAAATCCTTCTAAATTCTAAATTTTCCTAAAACTTCAACACTTTCTTATTTTCAAAACTTCCTTGTTCTCAAAATTTTCTTATTTTCAAAACTTCTTTGTTTTCTAAACTTTCCAATTTTCAAAACTTCCCTATTTCAAAAACATTCCAAATTCAAAACTTTTCTAAGTTGAAACTTTCCTAAATTCAAAACTTTCCTAATTTGAAAGCTTTTCTAATTCAAAACTTTCTTAATTTGAAACTTTCCTAAATTGGAACTTTCCTAATTCGAATCCTTCCTAAACCCAATATTTCTTAATCTTTCAAAGTCCAACTTTTGAGTCAAATCTTTTCTAAGTCTCAAGTCTTTCCTAAGTCAAGGTTTTTAAAACCAAGTCTTTTAAAATCAAATCTTTTCAAATCTTCCAATCAAGTTCAAGCTCTCAATCTTTCAATCAAATTTCCAATTCAATCTCTTTTTCAAATCAACTCTTCTATTTTCAATTGTACGCTCGTCCGAACTACGACTGACCTGATTCCTCCAAAAGAATACGTAGGCAACCCTCATGGGTGCAGTCACAACCTTTTTCAAATCTCAAATTCCATAACATTTTTCAATTTCTATTTCTACAATTTCTTTTCAATCTCCAATTGCACAACATTTTTCAAGTTTCCAATTCCATAACTCTTTTCTCAAATCTCTTTTCAATTTCAATTTCAAATTTATCCTTTCAAATCTCTCTTCTAAAATCAAATCAAATTCTTCTTTTCAAATCTCTTTCCAAAGCTATTTTTCAACTTTCTCTTCTCTTCTTGCATATTATGCATCATATCTTTTTAAACATTGTTTTCAAAAGTGGATAGGATTGAACATTAGTTAGTTAAAGACTCTCATAGGTGAATCTAGGGTAGATTGACATGTAGGTACCGAAAGGGCGGGGTAGGGTGATGGCTTAGTGCGTCTTCCCTACACGTAACCAACCTCCGAATCTAGATCACTGATTTCATAGACCAAAACGGAGTTATTTTTCAAAAAGGGCTAAATATTTTCCAAAGGTTGCGAAACAACCTGTTTTCTTAAAAACCCTTTCTTGAGGAGATATTTTCAAAATCCTTTTCCAAAAACCCTAAGTGTAGTTTTCAGATTATGCTTAGTTTTTAGGTGACCTAACTCACGATAATCAAGTTAGGTGGTGACTCCAAACTTTTTTTCAAAAGTCCTTTATTTAAATCAATTTTCAATTCAAACCTAGTCGCACTCATTCTTCTAGGAGGGTGAGTTCTAACGAGAGAGTACAACATTTTTCCCGCTTGTGTGAGTATTCTCCGAGTGCGAAAAATCTGGGCGCCACAGTCGTACGCTTTCATCATCCTTCTTCAGCATCATAAGTAGGGAGTCCATCTCCCTGGGTTGCTTATTGTTGGCGATAAATTGGGCCATAAATAGTTTGGCCAATTTCTTCCAACTTTCCACAATCCCAGCTGGCAGTTTGTCAAACCAATGCAGCGCTGCCTCCCCAAGACTAGAAGGGAATACTTAGTACATAAGGGTCTAGTCCTTGCTCTATATTGCCATCATTTGTTTGTAGTGCCTAGCACGGCTAATGGGGTCAGACTTCCCATCATAAGGGGTGAACTGTGGGGCTGCAAACTTCCTGGGCGGCCTATGTCTTTCAATCTACTCTATGAATGGTGTAGAAGCTATCTGCTTCAAGGTTTTTTTGGACATGTCCCGTCATCCTTCCCTTAGGTTGTGCGATTTTACCCTCCAATTGGTTGTTGAGCTAGCGTGTTAGGTCCTCACAATCTCTCTGGTGGTGTGGCCGACCACTCTCTTGTCGTCAATCTTCTATGCAGGATTTGGTCCTGTTGCTAGTACTGGAAACATGGCTTCTAGGATGCTCGAGCTCCTGGAGTCTGCGCCTCTCCTCCTTCAAGTAGAACGATGTCTGTGCTAATCTTCAATCTTCTCACGGGGTCTTCCCCACCTCCCCCTCTGATCATCTCGGTTAGAGAGATCTTTTGGTCATGTCTTCTAAGTTCACGCTCCGTAACTCTGGGGTTGGTGTTCCTGTGGGGGCGATTATATGGTTGAAGAGGGTTCCCTATTATATGAGGTCTCCTCTAATCCTCTTCTATTAGTAGATCGGGCACCTCCTGCCTTATCTCCGAAAGGAGTCACTGGTTTCCCTATGCCTAATGATAATTAGAATTCTCTGGGTACTCCTAGGGTCGTTCACCACCTGAAGTATCATGACTTTGCAAGTGAGAATGATGAAACTGCTCTCGCTCTTGTGCTCCAGGTGTCCATCGTTCTTTCAGACTTCCATATACGACACCAATTGTAGATGGTATTTTTTTATAAGCCTTGACCCGCATTGTGAACCTCCAAGATGGACACTCGTGAGCCTACAAGAATGATGAACAATAAGAATATGTCGACCGTCTTTAGGTTGAAGGCAATCTGAAGATTAAGTTAGACAAGTGTCATGCCCTAATTGTTTGCACTCGAGAAAATATAGGTGGGAAAACATAGTACTATCTAGTTAGAACTCATCCTCCTAGAAGGACAAGTGTGACTAGGCTTGAATTAGAAATTAATTTGAATAAGAGCTTTTGAAAAATATTTAGAGTTGCCACCTAACTTGATTAAGGTGAGTTAGGTCACCTACACTAAAGAAAATCCGAATTAGGGTTTTTGAAAAGGTTTTGAAAAAATTTGCTTATGAGTGGGGTTTTTTTTTTTAAATAAATAGGTTATTTGGCGACCTTTGAAAAGATTTAAGTTCTTTTTTAAAAATAACTCTATTTTTGGTCTTTCGAAAATAGTGATTCTACGTTTGGAGGTTGGTTATGTATAGGGAAAATGCACTAGGCTATCACCCTATTATGCCCTTGCAGCACCTACATGTCTTATCACCCTAGATTCACTCATTTAGAATCTCTTATTAGCAAAGGTCCAATTATATCCACTTTGAAAAGAATCGTGTGATGCATGATATGAAGTGCAAGAAAAAGATTTGATTTTGAAAATAGATTTAAAGAGAGGATTCAAAGTTTAAAAGAGGTTGTGGGAATTGGAAACTGGAAAAAGGTTATCACCGCACCCATAAGATTTGCCTACTTATCCATTCGTTGGAAATTAGGTCAGTCCTAGTTCGGACTTGAGGTCCGATTAAAAATAGTCTCTTTAAGGTCTTGTTTGACTTCAAAAGATACTTTGGGTCTTTGAAAAGTTTAATTTGAAAATTGTCTGATTTTGAACTTTGATTGGAGGATTTGACATTGAACTTGGAGTTGAAGTTGACTTTGATTTGAAATTGATATTGATTTGAATATATTGAAATGAATTTTGAAGTCATCTTGACTTGAATTAGAGTTTAAAAACCATATTGGTTTAGAATAGAGTTCAAGCCTCCTAACTTAGTGTTAGGGTTGAACTAGGGTTCAGACATCCTAGGACTTAGGTAACCTAAGGTTGAAGCATGCAATTGCAATAGAAATGTTTGATTATAGAAAGTTAAATTTTAGAAAAGTTTCAAATTAGGAAGGTTCCAAATTAGGAAAGTTTTGAATTAGAAAAGTTTCAAATTGGGAAAGTTTCATTTTAGGAAAATTTCCTTTTTAAGAAAGAGTTGACTTTGGAAAGATTTGAATTTAGAAATGTTTGAATTTAGAAAGATTTCAACTTACAAAGAATAAAATTTGGAAAGATTTGAAAGCTTAGAATTGGGAAATAATTTATCTCTATTTCCTAAAGTTGAAGATTGGATTTTATTTTCAAAAATAGATGATTTGATTTGATTTTCTATTTGAAAAAGACTTGATTTGACTTGAAATTGGAATGCTTGAGTTTTGAAAATCTATCATTTTATTTTATTTTGGAAAATCTATGACTTTATGTTAAACTTTAATTTGGAAATATAAGACTTCATGTAGAAAATTGTTTTGAAATTTTATGATTTGATGTAAATAGAAAACTATGATTTTATGTGAGGAAACTAGGGTTCCCTAATTATGGATTCTAGGGTTTTGACTTGGATTTCAAGACAAAGAGTTTTTAGAAAGTGAATCTTTGAAAATACCTTTTTGGAAGTAGATTTGCAAGAAACTATTTTTAAAGAGATTTGAATATATACTTTTGCAAGTCTTTTGAACATCTCACTTTCCTAAAACGATTCTAATCCTGAAAAGATTAGAATCATTCTATGGTTGTGATTTTGATAATAACTAGGGTTTGAAATATGGACCATAATAATCACATTGACTGTAACATTTTCCTAAAACAGTCCAAATCATGGAATGGCTCAAATTATCTTAGAATTGTGATTTTGATAAAACAATTTAGGGCTTGAACCCCAAGATTTAAATCTTGATGATCACATTGAATATAGCACTTTCCTAAAACAACCCTAAACATGGAATGGCTATAATCATCCTAAGAGTGTGATTTTGAAGACAAGTTTGAAAGAAAAAGGTTTTGAATATAAGTTTTGAAAGAGAACTTTGATGCAAGTTTGAAAACAACTTTAAACACAATTTTGAATGCAATGCATGAACATGACAACCACAATGCACTAGGGTTGTGAACATATAAGGTTAGGCTTCACCACAATAAGGGGGCCGAGCCCACATCATCTTAGGTTGAACTTAAAGAAAGCCCCCAGCACGGTGACTTTCATCAACTCTTCCTAGACATAAACTGGGAGGTCCCTTATTTCAAGCATGCAAGAAGAGGAGGTAGAAGATAGAGATTAAAATAGAAGAAAACCTAAGTGCATTAGGAGAGAGAAGAGAGAAGGGGAATTGCGTAAACTAAATCAAAAACCTACCTTGTCTTCTCTTTGCTTTGATTGCTTTGTTTGCTTTGTTTGCTTCCCTTTGAGAGCTTTGAACACACAACACTTGATCTTCAATGGATGCTTGGAGGCTTATATTTGAGTATATGGAGTGTATAGAAGCTAGGGTTTGTGTGTATGGAGTGTTGGGAGGCTAGGGTTTAAAGAAGACTGAGAAAACTAGGGTTTCAAAGCGTGTTTTCAGTGAGGCAGTGTTTTTGGACTGAGTTTGCGGGCCCTTTGTATGCCGGAGGAGGTCTGTATTTATAGGCAATTGAAATAGAAACTGGAGCCTGTTGCAGTGGCGCCAGTGTATTTTTAATCTTGTAGTACCATGCCATTTTTTTGCTTGGCACCACTTGAAGTGGTGCCAGTTCCTTTGGGAAACTTTTTAGGTTGCAAGAAACAAATCTTTGACCCTTGGGACCTAAGGCAGAAGATTTGGGCACTTGTTCTAGTTACTATCATGCCATTTTTAGCCTAGCTTCACTAGGAGTGACTCCAGAAAGTCTAGGAATGATTCAAAAGGTCGAGGATGGACGGGAATCTCTAAAAGAGTGTCCTAAAGGTAAATGGCTTGAGAACCAGTGTTGCAATAGTTAAAAAGGGTGACCTGCCCACCAAGGGCAAAATGGTCATTTGAACTGAAAAAATACCAGAATGGACTCGGAGTGACCCGTGATAAGGCTTGAAGATTGGAAACACTATCGAGAGTTTTCTGAGGGATTGCTGGTTTGATGCCTAAAGTCGGTGAGGTTGGAAAAAGTGACTGGCCCACTAGGGTAAAATGGTCATTTTGCACCAGGCTTACTGAAATAAGTCCAGAATGATCCAAAAGGCATTGGAAGGTTAGGAATACTATTAGAAGCATCCTCAAAAGGTTACCAATTTGATACCCAGAGCTGGTGTGGTTCCTAAAGGCAATTGAAAGCCTATGAGCAAAATAGTCATTTTGACCGGATGCTCTCGAAATTGATCTGGAAGCAACTAGAAGGCACTAGAACATGCTAGATTATCTTTGGGACAATCTTCAAAGGGTGGACGTATTGCTCTGAAGGCTTAGGTATTTTCTCGAGAAGTGTGCTGGTAGGGCTCAAGGGGCAGTTTGGTCATTTTTTACTAGAGTGAGCTAGCAAGCACTAGTGTTGACCCAGGTTTTGAGTGTGTTCGTCACTTTGACAGTGTATGACAAGTTGGTTTCCAAAGGTATTCCTTCCTTCAGTAAACATGTTACGACCAAGAGGCATGTTTGTTCCCGTGACATAGGGGGTTTGTTAGCAATTTTCAATGTCAACCTATTTGTGAGTGTTTTTTTTCACTATGACGATTGCGATGTTTATGAGTGTTTTCATCACTCTAATAGTGTGCGTTCATTTCGGAGACTACCCGATCTCAAGAAGCTGCTGGATGGTCTTACCGTCTTGGGGCCTCAGGTACTTTCTCGGTTGACGTGCCAGATAGTAGACATTCTATATTGGCTGGCTAGCAGACACCAGAAGTGAACTGCTCTACCCTTTTGAGGACTTGAGTTTTGTCTCGGTCTACAGGTTTAAAGGGACATATCGCTCGAAGGGATTTTGTGCTTTCTGGATAAACGTTCCATACTGGATGGACTTATCATTTGAGGGATCAACTTTCTCGAAAGATGCACTGAATTGAGTTTGACTGGTCTAGATTGGAATAGAGATTGAACAACGAACTTATGTCTTGAGGAAGATGTGCCAACTAGAATTAGACCGAGCAATGCCTCAAGGGCATTTTGGTTATTTTGCCTCTATTGGGCCTGGTAGGCCCACAAAGTGGTTGATTAACTGGATTGAGTCTAGAATGCCAGTTTGGGCTTGGAATTGTCTGTATCAGCTTAAATGTGAATCAGGTCGGGTCAGAGATTGTCGAGAGGGTAAAAATAAGGTGCTTACAGCTGCCCCTCTTTTTTTGTCTTTGCTTGTCGAAGATAGAAAATGATAAAGCAAGGGTCCCATGTTGACCGCAAGGCGATTAGAGGAGTAGTTGGAATTTTGAATTTTGTGTCTAAAAAATGGTTTGTTTAGATTTTTGAAATTTAGAATTTTGAAAATTTTATCCTGAAATAATTTTGAAATTAATTTCTTATAGAACTAACATTCTGACCAATGGAATGACAGTCATTTGGGGAGATTAAGGGTTTTGAAGTTGATACTTTGAAATTGAAGATTATTTTTAAACTGCTTTTGAAATTGAAGTTGATTGTTTGAAATGGTTTTGAAATCGCTTTCTGAAATGGAATGATTTAGATTTTGAATTGAAAGAATTTGGAAAACTTTTGAGAAAACAGTTTAGAAAACTTGAAATTCGATTTTGGAATGAAACTTGTTGAGGCGAAAGTTTGAGAAAGCAAAATTTGGAAAGTTAAGCTTTCTGAGGCGAAAGCTTGAAAACCTAAAACTTTGAAAGCTTGAAAACCTAAGATTTGGAAAGTTGGGCTTTTTTAGGCGAAAGCTTGAAAACACAAAATTTTTTAAAGTTAGGCTTTATGAGGCGAAAGCATGAAAACTTGAAATTTTGAAAAGAGGACTTTTGAAGGAAAAAGCTCAGGAAACCTATAAAATGTTTTTGAGAATGAAACTTTTTAAAGAAGAAAATTTGAAAACCTTTGGAATGTTTCTGTGAATGGAGCTTTTGAAGGATAAAACTCGATAAACCTAAGAAATGCTTTGGAGATTAAACTTTTCGAAGGAAAAAGCTTTGGAAAATTGGGGAGTACTTTTGAAGTTAAACTTTTTGAAGGAAAAAAGTTAGAAAACCAAAGACAATGTTTTCGAAATGAAATTTTATGAAGAAAAAAGTTTGGAAAACCTTAATGTGAAACGTTTTGAAGGAAAAAGTCTTAAAACCGATTAATCTGATTTGAATGAACTTTTTTGAAGGAAAAAGTTAGGAAACCTTAAATTGAATTTCAATGAACTTTTTGAAGGAAAAGGTATTAAAACCAATTGATTTGATTTGAGTGAACTTTTTGATAAACAAAGTTAGAAAACTTTGAATTGGATTTGGATACACTTTTGGAAGGAAAAAGTTTTAAAATCGAGATTGATTTGAAACAAACTTTTTGAAGGAAAACTTTTGGGTTTTGCAAAACTGAATTTTGGGTTTGAAAGGAAGCCAGAGCTTCCGCTTTTTAAGTTGATTTTGAAATGATTTGGTAAGAATTATACATTTGCCTTGAGCATGAGGTGCCATGAGAGATTACTTTGTGCTTGTGGATGTTCTATCTTGAAGTTTGAAGGAGAGGACATTTGTTCATCTTTGCTTGAGATCTCTCGAGGTTGAAAGTTTTGGAGTTGGATTGACTATTGAGCTGTGATTTTGGCAGGTATGATAAAATTCTTGTTGACATGTCTCTGGAGGGATTGTGCTTCTCTGAAGTTGAATTCTTGAGTTGATTTTTTGGAGGGAATGAGGTCTCTTTTGTTTTGAAAAGTCTGAGGTATCTGGGAGGTTGAACGTCTTTGGCCGGTTCTTCTTGAATCGGTCAATTGATTTAAAATTGAATGTGAGGTGTAGGACGGGCCATTGTCGCTATTTTCATGGTTTGGAAAAGTTTTTCAAAGTTTATTGGGGAGGTCGTGGGTGGGTTGTTGCCCTACTCTCTGTTTCTTGTTGGTTATGGAGGGCAGGATCATTTCTTAGGCTATCAGGGCCGGCTCCATTGGCTGAGAGGAGTAGTCTAGGAGTAGCATAGATAGTTTAATTTCTTATTTAGGATCACTGCAGATAGTTTAGACTCTTATCTAGAAGTTGTGCTGACTTACTGGTTGAGTTAAAATCAGTTTTAGCAGGTTGATTTTGTGGAAGGCTCTGACACTATGCTGGAGCTCAGAAAACTGAGATGCTGTGATCACTAAGTTATGTAGTGCACGGGGGCACGCCTTATGGAGTCATAGAATTGGTTTGATGATGACTGGTAGATATGGTTTGTTAAAATGGACTTTGTCACGTCCCATAACCTGGCCTATACGGATTTAGGGTACATGACCGGCCAGTAGCAAGGCTACCCAATGCCGCATTACATAAACTGGTTGATCACCTATACATAATCATTTATAATAGTGCATAATTACGGAAAATAGAACTTTTAATAACTTGCAAACATAATCCGTGTCATACATGGTAGAGCTATGCCTAATCCCAAACATAACATACATAAGGACGAAATCAAGGTCCACAAAAGTTATAACAATATATTATTACAAAACATTGGGTCCAGCCCTCAAACATAATACAAAACATAGGCCCGTGGGCCGTAGCTTAAAATCCACGTATGACCTCGCTTTAGGGCCTCCCGGATTGGTTACCTAAAAATCATTTGAAAAAACGTATGCTAATGTTTAGTGAATAACAATGATGCATGAGCGAGAAAATATCATGGACTAGCAATTGTATCCAACGTACAAGGATAGATAATTATTTATGCATAAGAAAATGAGCTTTTGAATGTTTAAAGCGTAGACTTAGAACTCATAGGTAATGTAACCATCATTTGAAATGTGTTATCATTTCAAAACATAGTATCATAAGAAGAGATGCATTATAACATTATTCTTGAGAAAACATTTCATATCTTGTTGTAAAACATGTGAACATATCATAGTTCTCAGTTCAAAACATAAATGTGCTACAACTTGACATATGAGCTAGGATCCATAGTAACCATGTAGGTCACACTAAGGCCCTTTAGGCCAGGGACGTCTCCCAACATAGATAGTTTATTTCCCGTCCCCTATCGTAGGACTATCGAGCTAGATTAAGGTCTCGCCACAAGAAGACTCGAGTTGGCACCATACATTGGAAACTTAGTATCTCTTTCATTTAAACAATATAGTCCATGATTTTCATTCATAACATAAGTATAGCTTGCATGCATTTCAAGGTATGACATTTATACTTGAACATAAACATTGATGCATTGAAAATTTATGGAAAACGTGTGTGTCAAAAATGCTACACAAGAATGCACGATTCTCTTTTTCAATTAAACGACGTGCTTGCATATATGAAATGAGATAGGGTGGAGGCATGACACCATCTCCCTCAAATACAAGTCCCAAATGGTTAGAAGAATAAAACACGACTTGTTTAAGCTCACAATCAATGATAGCATGGTGGGAGGACAACCAATCCATTCCTAAAATGACATAAAAGCCGTGCATTTCTAGGGGAATGAGGTTTACAAACATGGGCATGTCGTTAATAAGAATTTCACAAGAATTATAAATCTTATCACATAACATGGAATACCCAGATGGCAATAATACTACCAAAGTATAATCAAGAGGTACCGGCAATGTATACAAATATTGAGCAAAGAGATATGAAACAAATGAGTGTGTGGAACCGGAATCAATAAGGACGTGTGTAGGTCGACCACAAACAGGAAGTATACTTGACACTACGGAGTGAGTAGCCGGGGTGTTTCCTGGTGTAAGTGTGAAAGATCGGCCCTACCGTGGTTGGTTCTCTCTCCTACTTGCCATAGATTGCTGAATTGAGGCTGATACTGACGCCACAGATCCTTGGGCCATGTTTCTCTTCGAACAATCCTTCACTTGGTGACCCTCCTGGCCACACCTGTAACAAGCCTTGCTTCCCAAACGACATGTGCCCCAGTGCTTCTTCTAACAATTGGAGCACGTTGGTATCTCACTGGTCATGTTACCTCCTCGGTTAGAGGTAATCCCTCGTAGGGTAGATGAATTCCCACTAGAAGATCCAGAACTTTGCCACTTTGAACTTTGCCTCTTGCCTTGGTCACTTCCTGATCTCTTCTTGTTCTTCTCCCGGTATTGGGACATTTCATTATTTTCCCTTTCGGCAATTGTTGCTCATTGTACAACCTCTTGGTGGGTCCCTAGCCGTAGTGTGTCCACTTTGTTGCGGATGTTCCATCGTAATTTTGTCTCAAACTTCCTTGCCTTGCAAGTCTCTGATGACACAATATGCGGGGCATATCGTGATGGCTCCATAAATTTGGCCTTATACTCTGCCACAGTCATATTTGTAAGCACCCTATTTTTGACCGCTCGGCAGTCTACACTCCATCCAGATTTGTGTTCAAGTCATTGTGGGCATATTCCAACCGAAACCAACTTTCTACATCCAAATCCCGTCTGTCCATCGCTTCGCGGGCCCGCCAGGCCCAAATAGAGGCAAAATGACCAAAACGCCCTTAAGGGCATTGTTCTTTCCAACTCCAACTCCAAACCCTCTCTCGAGACAGTTGATTCCTTGAGACGGTAAATCTACTCCAATCAGGCACGTCTTTTCGGAGACGATAAGACCCCTTTCCAATTTCTCTCTCGGGACGGTTTATTCCTCGAGACTGTTCCAAATCAAGCACGTCTTTTCGAAGGCGGTAAGTCCCCTTTCCAATCCTTCTCTCGAGCCAGTTTATTCCTCGAGACGGTTCCAAATCAGGCACGTCTTTTCGAAGACAGTAAGTCCCATTTCCAATCCCTCTCTCGAGACAGTTTATTCCTCGAGATGGTTCCAAATCAGGCACGTTTTTTCAAAGATGGTAAGTCCCCTTTCCAATCCCTCTCTCAAGATAGTTTATTCCTCGAGACGGTTCCAAATCCGGCACGTCTTTTCGAAGATGATAAGACCCCTTTCCAATTCCTACCCCTCTCTCGAGATAGTTTATTCCTCGAGATGGTCCCCAATCAGGCACGTCTTTTCGAAGACTGTAAGTCCCCTTTCCAATCCCTCTCTCGAGGCAGTTTATTCCTCGAGACGGTTCCAAATCAGGCACGTCTTTCTGAAGACGCTAAGTCCCCTTTCCAATCCCTCTCTCAAGACAATTTATTCCTCGAGACGGTTCCAAATCAGGCACGTCTTTTCGAAGACAGTAAGTCACCTTTCCAATCGCTCTCTTGAGACAGTTTATTCCTCGAGACGGTTCCAAATCAGGCACGTCTTTTCGAAGACGATAAGAACCCTTTCTAATTCCAATCCCTCTCTAGAGACAGTTTATTCTTCGAGAAGGTCCGAATAGCGAAAATACACGTAAACATCACAATCGTCCGAGTAGCGGAAATACTCGTAAATAGGTCGATATAGGGAATTGCCAACAAACCCCTATGTCACAACGACCGCCGTCAAAGTGGCGAAAGCACTCAAAACCTAGTTCAACACCGGTGCCTGCTAGCCCACTTCGGTGAAAAATGACCAAACTGCCCCTTGGGCCTTTTCCGAGACTTTTTGGTCAAGATGACCATTTTGCCCCTAGGCATCCAAACGCCCCGGGAACCACACCGGCTCTAGGTATCAAATCGGTAACCTTCTGGGATTGCTTCTTATAGTATTCTCAACCTTTCCTTATCTTTCCGGATCATTCCGAGTTAGTTCCGGCCAACCCGGTACAAAATGACCATTTTGCCCCTGGTGGGTCGGTCACCTTTTCTGACCACACCGGCTCTGGGTATCAAACCGAAAATCTTTGACAACATTCTCAATAATGTTTCCAATTCTTAAGTCTTCTTCCGGGACGGTCCAAGGTTGTCCCGGCAGCTTTCCGATCCAATTGACTGTTTTACCTCTAAAGGTCCGGTCAATTCTTCCGACACATCATATCCTGATTTTTCAAGTCAAATACCTCCGAGACATTATTTTAAGTGTTCCTACTCTTTTTCGGCCTTCCGGGTCATTCCCGGTCTCCCAAACTCCTTCCCAGACTTTCCGGAGTCACTCCTAGTGAAGCCAAGCTAAAAATTGCATGGTAGTCACTAGTATAGGCGCCTAAATCTAGTCAAAGATACGTTGCTTGCTGACCTAAATACTTTCCTAACTGGCTGGCGCCACTAGTAGTGGCGCCAAGCCAAGAATTGGCCTGGCGCCACTCCTAGTGGCACCAAGAGCAATTTTGGCCTGGCGCCACTACAACAGGCGCCAGTACATTCCTCTCTCTATAAATACAGAGCCCCTTTCAATGTGAAAGAGGTCTGAAAACTCAGTCTAAAAATTATATATTTCGATATACAGAGCTTGAACACTTCAGAAACCCTAGTTTCTTTAGGTTTTCCAAACCCTAGCCACCATACACTACACCCTAGCCTCCTATACACTCATACACACCCCTATACACTCATACACTAGCCTCCAATCCTCCTTTGAAGACTTGAAGAGCTGTAATCTAAAGCTTGAAGACAACTCTTGAAGATTGAAGACGAAGATCAAGATGAAGACCGAAGAACGAAGACAAGCAAGGCGCGCAAAATAAACAAGACATACGGTAGGCTCCCTATTTAAATTTCCGCACTTCCCCCCTCTCTCTTCTCTCTCCTAACCCATTTGGGTTTTCTCTATTTTAATCCCCCATCTCTTTCCCCCCCCTTTCTTTGTATGCTTGAAACAATGGGACTCCCGGTCCATGTGTAGGATTAGGCTATCGAAGGGTCACTGTGTCGGGGGCTTTCCTTTAGGCTAACTGGAGACCACGTAGGTCCAGCCCCCTTGATTATGTGGTGAACCCTTAACCTTGTATGTTCACGACCCCAAAATTGCATTGTGCATATCATGATCTTGCATCTTCCAAAAATCGTTTTCAAAGTTGTTTTCAAAATCATTTTTAAACTTATTTTCAAAATTGCATCAAAATCTCTTTTTCAAAACCAAAATCCTAGGGTGATTCTAACCTTTCCATGGCTAGAGTTGCTTTAGGAAAGTGTTACATTTAAAGTGACCAACATGGTCCATATTTTCAACCCTTGTTATTTTCAAAACCACTTTCTTAAAGTGGTTCTAGCCCTCTTGTGGCTAGAATCGTTTTAGGAAAGTGTGACATTTTTATACCTTTCAAAAATTCTCTTTTCAAAAATCTCTTCCTAAAAATCTCTTTTTCAACATACTTTCCTAAAACTCTCCTTCCAAAGTTGTTTTCAAAAACTCCCTCTCAAAATCTATTTTTCAAAACTCCCTTTTTCAATTCCTTTTCAAAAAACTCATTTTCAAAAACACACTTTCCAAAAACTCCTCCCTAGGTTTCTCTTGTAAAAACTTTCGTTTCCAAAAACGCACTTTCTAAAAACCCTTTTCCTAGAGCCCAAGTCAAGCCCTAGAGCTAACCATTAGGAAACCCTAATTTTCTTCCCAAAAACATGATTTTCAAACTTTGCCCCAAATCTAGGTTTCCAAAACCTCTTATTTTCTACATCAAAACTATACACATTTCCAAAACCTCTTTACTAAGTCAAAATTCTACACTTCAAATTCTAGGGTTTCTAGAAACTTTCCCTTTTCCAAATCCTTTTCAAATCCAATCTTCCCATTTAGGAAAGCTAGATCCTATCCTCTGTTTTTAGAAACAAAGTCAAGCCTTCCCTTTTAGAAACAAAATCCAATCCCTTCCTAATCTAAATCTTTCCTAATTCAAATCCTTCCTAATCCTCCACTTTCCTAAATCTTAAGTTTCCAAAACTTGAACATAAAAATCTTTCCTAAATTTTAAAACTCATCTTTCAAATCTTTCCTAATTCAACCTTTTCTTAATTCTACCCCTTTCCAAATCTTAACTTTCCAAATCCAAGTTTTCAAAACTTTCCTAAACTCAACCTTTCCTAATTTCAAGATTTTCTAAAACTCAAACTCTAAAACTTTCTAAATCTTAAACTTTTCAAATTTCAAATCTTTCCAAATTCTAAGCTTTCTAAATTCAAAACTTTCTTAAGTTAAATCTTTCTAAACCCAAATCTTTCTAAATTCTAAATTTTCTTAAAACTTCAACTCCTTCCAATTTCAAAATTTCCTTGTTCTCAAAACTTTTTTATTTTCAAAACTTCCTTGTTTTCTAAACTTTACAATTTTCAAAACTTCCCTATTTCAAAAACAATTCAAATTCAAAACTTTCCTAAGTTGAAACTTTCCAAATTCAAGACTTTCCTAAGTCGAAAACTTTCCTAATTCGAAACTTTCCAAAAATGACACTTTCCTATTTTGAAACTTTCCTAAATCGAAACTTTCTTAATTCGAATCTTTCCTAAATCCAATCATTTCCTTAATCTTCCAAGTCCAACATTCGAGTCAAATCTTTCTAAATCTCAAGTTTTTCCTAAGTCTCATCTTTCCTAAGTCTAGGTTTCCTAAAACCAAGTTTTCTAAAGTCAAGTCTTTTCAAATCTTCTAATCAAAGTTCAATCTTTCAATCTTCTAATCCAATTTTCAATTCAATCTCTTTCTTCCAAATCAATCGCTTTTCAATCGGACTCTTGTCCGAACTACGACTGACCTGATTCCTCCAAAAGGATACGTAGGTAACCCTCATGGGTGCGGTCATCACATTTTTCAAGTCTCTATCTCCACGTTTTCCAAATCTCAAATTCTACAATCTTTCCAAATCTCCAATCTATTTTCAAACTTTCCACTCCAAATTTCTATTTCCAAATCTCTATTTTCAATTTCCAAAACCTTCTTTCCAAATTCAAACTTCTATCTCTATCTTTTCAAATCAAATCAATTTCTTTCCAAATCTATTTCTAAATCTATTTTTCAACTCTCTTTTCTTGCACTTGCATATCATGCATCATGTTAGTTAAAGACTCTCACAGGTGAATCTAGGGTAGATTGACATGTAGGTACTGAAAGGGCGGGGTAGGGTGATGGCTTAGTGCGTCTTTCCTACATGTAACCAACCTTCGAACCTAGGATCACTGATTTCAAAGACCAAAAACGGAATTATTTTTGAAAAAAAGGCTAAATATTTTCTAAAGGTTGCCAAACAATCTATTTTTCTTAAAAACCCTCTCTTGAGGAGATATCTTCAAAATCCTTTTTCCAAAAACCCTAAGTGTAGTCTTCAGATTATGCTTAATTTTTAGGTGACCTAACTCACCTTAATCAAGTTAGGTGGCGACTCTAAATCTTTTTCAAAAGCCCTTTATTCAAATCTATTTTGAATTCAAATCTAGTTGCACTCATTCTTCTAGGAGGGTGAGTTCTAACGAGAGAGTACATCATTTTTTCCGCTTGTGTGAGTATTTCTCGAGTGCAAAAAATCTGAGCGTAACAATATTCCCTTGTGTCAAACCAAGGAACTTCGTAGTCTTCTGATCTCTAACAGTCTCAAGAAAGTATTCCTCATTGAACACGTCCAGAAACCTAGGCCACAACCATAGTGGCTCCGTCGCTTTCTTCAATTTCCACCAAACAAGTGCAGCTCCTTCAAAGGTAAAGATGGCAAAGTTCACTTTTTGTTCATCGGTGCAAGGCAGCACTTCGAATACTCTCTCTATTCCCAAAAGCCAAGACTTCGCAGGCATTGGGTCGGGAGTCCCTAGAAAAGTTGGGGGCTTCAACTGTTGAAACTGCTTAATGGTAGTACGTGCCACTACCTCTTCTCTTGGCGCCTGCGCTGCCTGTTGCTCCAGCGCATTGGCAGTGTTGCTATGGTTATCCTGGACCACTTGAACGAGTCCAACTAACATTCTTTCTATGCGGTCAAATCGGTCTTTGGCTCTTGCGCCCCTCTACGACCACCTCTTCTCGGTGGCATAGCTACTACAAGCGCACAACAAAACGTTAAGCATTTAACATGGCACTGCATGTATTACACCTTGGCATGTCATTATACACGTAGCTTACACATACATATACACATAGCACATACACAAGTCAAACCTAGAATCCTATCTAGACATGACTTAATCCTACGGTGACAACCTATAGCTCTGATACCATGCTGTCATGCCCCAGAGCTGTGCCTAATCCCAAATATAACATACATAAGGTCCAAATCAAGGTCCACAAAAGTTATAGCAATATATCATTACAAAACATTGGGTCCAGCCCTCAAACATAATTGTCGCGCCCAGATTTTTTGCACTCGAGGAATACTCACATAAGCGGGAAAAATGCTATACTCTCTCATTAGAACTCACCCTCCTAGAAGAATGAGTGCGACTAGATTTGAATTGAAAAATTGGTTTGAATAAAGGGCTTTTGAAAAAGATTTGGAGTCGCCACCTAACTTGATTAAGGTGAGTTAGGTCACCTAAAAACTAAGAATAATCCGAAGACTACACTTAAGGTTTTTGGAAAAAGGTTTTTGAAAATACCACCTCAAGAGAGGGTTTTAAAGAAAACAGGTTGTTTGGCAACCTTTGGAAAATATTTAGCCCTTTTTGAAAAATAACTCCTTTTTGGTCTTTGAAATCAGTGATTCTAGGTTCGGAGGTTGGTTACGTGTAGGGAAGACGCACTAAGCCATCACCCTACCCCGCTCTTTTGGTACCTACATGTCAATCTACCCTAGATTCACCTATGAGAGTCTTTAACTAACTAATGTTCAATCCTGTTCACTTTGAAAAAGGAATTTTTGAAAAGAAACTAACATGATGGATGATATGCAAGTGCAAGAAAAGAGAATTGAAAAATAGATTTGGAAAGAGATTAATTTGAAATTGATTTGATTTGAAAATTGATTTGAAGAGATGGAATTGAAATTAGAAAGTATGAAAATTTAGAAATAGAAATTTGAAAATAGAAATTTTGAAATTGGTATTTTGAAAATAGATTGAAATTTGAAAAATGTGGAGACCGCACCCATGAGGGTGGAATTGAGAGTTTGAAAAGTGTTGTGACCGCACCTATGAAGGTTGCCTACGTATCCCTTTGGGGGAATCAGGTCAGTCGTAGTTCGGACCAGAGTCCGATTGAAAATAGAAGAGTTGATTTGAAGAAGGAGATTGAATTGGAAATTGGATTGGAAGATTTGAAAAGATTTGATTTTGAAATACTTGGTTTTGGAAAGATGGAGATTTAGGAAACCTAAACTTAGGAAAGATAGGAGACCTAGGAAAGACTTGAGATTTAGAAAGATTTGACTCGAATATTGGACTTGGAAGATTTGGAAAGATTGGATTTTAGGAAATGTTCGAATTCGAAAAGGTCCGATTTAGGAAAGTTTCATTTTTGGAAAGTTTCAAATTAAGAAAGTTTTGAATTAGGAAAGTTTTAGGTTTAGGAAAGTTTTCACTTTAGGAAAGTTTTGAAATAGGGAAGTTTTGAAAATTCGAAAGTTTCGAAATTAGGAAAGGTTTTAAAATCGGAAAGTGTTGAATTTAGAAATGTTTTGAATTAAGAAAGTTCAACTTAAGAAAGTCTTGAATTAAGAAATTTTTGAGTTTAGAAAAGTTTTAGATTTGAAAAGATTTTGAAGTTTTGGAAAGTTTGGAATTTGGAAGGATTTAGGTTTAGAAAGATTTAACTTAAGAAAGTTTCAAATTTAGAAAGTTTTGATTTTGGAATGATTTGAAATTTAGAAAGTTTAAGATTTAGAAAATTTTAGAGTTTGAGTTTTAGAAAATCTTGAGATTAGGAAAGGTTTGAATTTAGGAAAGGTTTGAAAAATTAGATTTGGAAAGTTGAGATTTGGAAAGGGGTAGAATTAGGAAAGAGTGGAGTTAGGAAGGATGTGGAAATTGAGGTTTAAAATTTAGGAAAGATTTTTATGTTCAAGTTTTGAAAACTTAAGATTTAGAAAAGTGGAAGTTTAGGAAGGATTTGAATTAGGAAAGAGTTGGATTAGGAAGGGATTGGATTTGGTTTCTAAAAGAAAAGGTTTGATTTCGTTTCCAAAAACGGAGGACTGGATTTGGTTTCCTAAGCGGAGAGATTTGATTTGGTTTCCTAAAAAGAAGATAGGATTTGGCACAGATTTGGAAAGGGAGATTTTGGAAACCCTAGATTTGAAAGGCTATAGTTTTGAATTAGAAAAGAGGTTTTGGAAATGTGTATAGTTTGGATGTGAAAATAAGAGGTTTTGGAAACTTAGGTTTGGGGCAAAGTTTGAAAACCATGTTTTTGGAAAGAAAATTAGGGTTTCCTAATTGTGAGTTCTAGGGCTTGACTTGGGCTTCTAAGGAAAAAGTTTTTCGAAAGTGCGTTTTTGGAAACGAAGGTTTTCTAGAAGGGAATCCTAGGGAGGAGTTTCTAGAGGGAAGAGTTTTTGGAAAGTAAATTCGAAGAGAGAGTTTTTGAAAAGAGATTTTTAAAGAGAAGGAGTTTTTGGAAAGTGTGCTTTTTTAAAAGCGAAGATTTTAGAAGGAAAATCCTAGAAGTGAGTTTCTAAAAGAAGGATTTTGGAAATAGAGTTTTTGGAAAGATTTTTTAGGAGAGTTTTTCTAGGAAAGAGACCTAGTGAATGTTTTTGGAAAGTGGACTTTGAAGAGTGCGTTTTGGAAAGGAGTTGAAAAGGAGGTTTTGAAAAATAGATTTTTTGGAAAGAGTTTTTAGAAAACAAGTTTGAAGAGGAGAGTTTTAGGAAAGTATATTGAAAGAGATTTTTTACGAAGAGATTTGAAAAGAAAGTTTTAGGAAGGTGTAAAAACATCTCACTTTCCTAAAGCGATTCTAGCCATAAGAGGGCTAGAACCACTTTAAGAAAGTGGCTTTGAAAACAACAAGGGTTGAAAATATGGATCATGTTGGTCACTTTGAATGTAACACTTTCCTAAAGCAACCCTAGCCATGGAAAAGCTAGAATCACCCTAGGATTGTGATTTTGAAAACATGTTTTGAAAAAGAGATTTTGATGTAATTTTGAAAACAAGTTTGAAAACGATTTTGAAAACAACTTTGAAAATGATTTTTGGAAGATGCAAGATCATGATATGCACAATGCAATTTTGGGGTCATGAACATACAAGGGTAAGGCTTCACCACATAATCAAGGGGGTTGGACCCACGTGGTCTCTGGTTAGACTAGAAGACAGCCCACGACACGGTGACTCTCCAATAGCCCAATCCTACACATGGACCGGGAATCCCCTTGTTTCAAGCATGCAAAGAAAGGGGGGGGGGAAGAGATGGGGGATTAAAATAGAGAAACCCCAAGTGGGTTGGAGAGAGAAGAGAAAGGGGGAAGTGCAGAAATTTAAATGGAGAACCTACCTTGTATCTTGTTTATTTTGCGCGCCTTGCTTTCTTCGGTCTTCATCTTTGTCTTGATCTTCGTCTTCAATCTTCAAGAGCTGCCTTCTATCTTCAAACTTCAGATTGCAACTCTTCAAGTCTTCAAAAGAGGGTTGAAGGTTAGTGTATGAGTGTATGGGGGTGTGTATGAGTGTATAGGAGGCTAGGGTTTGGAAAACCTAGGGAAGCTAGGGTTTCTGAAGTGTCTGAGCTTTGTGTATCGAATTATATGATTCTTAAACTGAGTTTGCGGACCCTTTTTACGTTGGAGGAAGCTCTGTATTTATAGAGGTTGGACAATACTAACGCTTGTTGTAGTGGCGCAAGGCCAAAATTCCTTCTGGCGCCACTCGAGGCCAAATATTGGCTTGGCGCCACTAGTAGTGGCGCCAGCCAATTAGGAAACTATTAAGGTCGGCAAGTAACGTATCTTTGACTAGATTGGGCACCTGTCCTAGTGACTACTGTGCAATTTTTGGCCTGGTTTCACTAGGAGTGACTTCAGAAAGTCCGGGAATGATTTAAAGAAGCCGGGAATGACCCGGAAGGCTGGAAAAGTGCAGGAACACTTCAAATAATGTCCTGGAGGTATTTGACTTGAAAAGTGAGTATAGGATGTGTCGAAAGGGTTGACCGAGCCTTTAGGGGCAAAACGGTCAATCGGATTGGAAAGCTGCCGGGACGGACTCGGATTGTCCCGGAAGAAGACTTGGGATTTGGAAACATAATTCAGAATGTTTCCAGAGGTTTCCGGTTTGATTCCCAGAGCCGGCGTGGTCAGAAAAGGAGACCGGCCCACCAGGGGCAAAACGGTCATTTTATACCGGGTTTGCTAGAACTGACTCGGAATGATCCGGAAAGGTAAAGAGAGGTTTAGAACACTATAAAAAGTATTCTCAAGAAGTTACCAGTTTGATACCCAGAGCCGGTGTGGTTCCTGGGGCATTCGAATGCCCAGGGACAAAACGGTCATTTAGCCTTAAGTGGGCCCTACAGGCCCGAGAAGCGACTGGTGGACTAAATTCAAGTTAAAAAGGTGGGCTTAGAGTCTAAATATGCATGTGATGTGTGAAAGTGAGCTTGGTCAGCTCAGAGATTGCCGAGCGGGCAAAAATGGGGTGCTTACAATAATACACAACATAGGCTTGTGGGCCGTAGCTCAAAATCCACATATGACCTCACTTTAAGGCCTCTCGGATTGGCTACCTAAAAATCATTTGAAATAATGTAAGCTAATGCTGAGTGAATAACAATGATGCATGAGCGAGAAAATATCATGGACTAGCAATTATATCCAACGTACAATGATAGATAATCATTTATGCATAAGTAAATGAGCTTTTGAACATTTAAAGCATAGACTTAGAACTCATAGGTAATGTAACCATCATTTGAAATGTTTTATTATTTCAAAACATAGTATCATAAGAAGAGATGCAATATAACATTATTCTTGAGATAACATTTCATATCTTGTTGTAAAACATGTGAACATATCATAGTTCTCAGTTCAAAACATAAGTGTGTTACAACTCAACATATGAGCTAGGCTCCATAGTAACCATGTAGGTCATGCTAAGGCTCTTTAGGCCAAGGACGTCTCCCAACACAGATAGTTTATTTCCCATCCCCTATCGTAGAACTATCGGGCTAAATTAAGGTCTCGCCACGAGAAGACCTAAGTTGGCACCATACATTAGAAACGTAGCATTTCTTTCATTTAAACATTATAGTCTATGATTTTCATTCATAACATAAGTATAGCTTGCATGCATTTCAAGGTATGACATTTATACTTGAACATAAACATTGATGCATTGAAAATATATGAAAACATTACATGATATATAGGTGAATTTAAAACATTTGAAAATTAATAGAGTTTTACTCATGGCATATCGTTACTCGCCTCTCTCCAATAGAATGGGTGGTAGATAAGATTTTCCTACACAAAATGCACATAAAAGTATTGAAATATTAATACAAGACTCCAAGGCAAAGCAACAACGTAAAACGAGAGCATAAGGTTGAGGTTTAAACATGGAAGCCGGGACATCGACTCCTTTATTGTGTCTCAACACTTCTCAAGGAAACGTTCACACTCTAGGTTAATTCAATTTGAAAATAGGCTTGAAGGGCTTCTATTTGATAGGTCATGGGCTAAAAATGCATTTTGGATGAAGAAGTTATGCCCCATAGAATATGGGCTAAAATTTTGGAAGAAGAATGTTACTGACAAAATTTTAGGTCAACTTCAAAATTCAATATCTCTTAATCTATGACTAATTAGAGTACAAACTTTATATGGATACAAATTTCTATGATTCTACTATCCAGTGCCTCAAACGGTGCATCAATCCGAGTTTTCTAGAGAAAGTTATGCCCGTTTTACGAAACAATATCTGAGCTGAAAAGTGAAACCGGGGGCTAGACAAAAATGTCGCCTCTAGAGACTAGGGAGTCGGCTCCTAAGCAAAAAAAGTGAATCTGGGAGTTCACTGGACAAAATTGTCAGCTCCAAAAGTAAAAGGGTCGACTCCAAAGCTAAATGAATGAATCTGGGAGCTCTCTAGACAAAAGTGTCGGCTCCGGAGACTAAAGAGTCACCTCCTGAGCTAAAAAAATGAATCTAAGAGTTTACTGGACAAAAGGGTAGGCTCCAAAAGCAAAAGAATCGCCTCCTAAGCTAAAGAAATGAATCTGGGAGTTCTTTAGGACAAGGAGTCGCCTCCAAAAACTAAGGAGTCCACTCCAAAGCTAAATACCCAGATTTCAACCCGAAAATCTACAAACCTCACTCAAATCAAAACCAAACTCCATCAAAACCCTCACAAACTTTGTCAATGCTTCTAGGGTCTAAAGATTGACCCAAGAAGACCACAATAACTCAAAATCAAACACTTTAAACAAGAAAAATTGAAGGGATCTAGGGCTTTAGGAACCCAAACCCTAACTTGCATAAGTTGGAGATTTCACATCCCAAACCCTCAAATTTTTCAATGGGGCTCACAACACTCCATACTTAGCCAATTTGGGACTCAAAAGAGTCACCCACAACAAACCAACAACATAACCCACAAAGATACATACATACCCACACACAATTGGAGGAGAAAATGGAACCTTACCTTTCTTCAAGCTTGATTAAGTCTTCTATTACTTCAAGATTTTCTTCAAGCTTCTTCCTCCTTTTTCTCTTCTCCTCTTCTCCCTCTCTTCCTTCCCAATCGGTTGAACATGTGTGAGTTGTGTGCACCTAAGTGTAAATAAGATGATACACATGGGAATAATCCCATGTGTCTCACCCAAAGGCTTAAGTTACAACATAAGCTCCCATTGGTCATTTTTTACCCAAAAGAAGAAATAATCAATATTAAACATTGCATATACAAGAAATTCTCATTAATATAAATAAATAGAGGTTTGGGATATCACAGACTTCTTGTGAGTTAAGCTGTATTGAAGACTTTGGGCTTCTGACTTGCCCTAGTTACATTGTACTCTAGATGTCTAGATGCTTATGGGCAGTGGGATGCTCTCGATAACTAAATATTCTAGATAGTTAAATGTTTTGAATGGCTGGATATTAGACTTGTTGGGCTGTGATATCAAGAAGTTAGGCTTGAAGACACCTCAGGACTTGAGAAAGCTTAGGAAAATGCCCATTAAAGTTGTACCTATCTCAGTATTTTATTAGTAATATCAAGATGTAACAGATTAATCTTTAATAAATGACTTCAGATATTCATGCTTATTACTTTGCCATATTGAGTTTAGAAATTTGTTACCACTGCAGGTTTTTCATAGTCCCTTGAGCCATTATTGACGCGTGAGATTTTGCTACTTTGCTAAAGCCATTTTGTTGGTGTTGCTTGGATTGCTGATAAGAAGAATTGGCTCTTTTTTTTTTTTTTTTTTCTTTTTGTCTCATTTAAACCTTTTCTGCTATCCGTGCCCCTATGAGTTTTCACGGATGCCGGTTTTACCATTTTGGCACATCAGCGTCTATTTTTGGGTTTTCACCACGTCTGTAGTTTTGTATCTTACCACGACCCTACTCTTTTACCCATAACGCCCTAGAGGGTTTTCACTATATCCTTAAGCTATGATTTTTCTTTGGATTTCTCTCGTTGATGCCAATGAAAATGACTCCTTGCTGAATATGAACACGAGTGTTAAGTGCTTTGATTTGGAAAAATGATTGATGATGAAATCTATAGCCGACCAAAGTCGCTGCTTTGGTTGAAGACTGTTGATGTTACTTTGACATTAAGCCTAGAGCTGAGTTCGAATTTCTACTAGATAGAGCATTTTCTAATATAATCATCTTCGTTTGAAGAACAATGATAGCAACGACCGATTCGAAAGGTCTTTATTTTGAATTGCAATATGGGCTTGGTTGTGGGGTATTTGAAAGAAAGGGATAAAGGCTCAAAACATTTTGCTTTTACTTATTTTTTGAGACCAATGATCACCTTGGATAGCTAGTCTCTCTCTCTTATTGATGCTCAATCTTTATTCCCGCCCCCCCCCCCCCCTCTTTTGTTTTTGGATTTACCATACCCCGACTCTTATGTTTCCTTTGTCATATCTTCACATCTCGCCTCTTTTTTTTTTCTTTTTTTAATGATCACAGACTGTTCTTTTACACCATGGTGTTCACCTGGTCGATAGTTTTTATATTTTGCTATGCCTCCATCTTTTTAGCCACAACCCCCTTTTAGGTTTTTACTGTGTCCTCGAGGTCTTACTATTTATGATTATTTTCTTCCATTCCTATGAAGGTCAATACTCTCTCTATTGTAGTATTGACTCTCTTATTCCAAGTTTGAGAGATTTTTTCATTTTTTTGTTTTTTTATTTTTTATTTTTTTGGTTTGCTTTCTCTCTTGGGAAGTCCTTAAACCTATATCCGCTCTCTATTTCACTTTTCTTATTTACTCTGTCTCATCCCATTGTGGGCATTGATCGTTAGGTTGATTTTTTTTAAGGAAAGTAATTGGCTCAACTGGGTTTTGCAAGGGGATGCTTTCAACTGCATGGTAGAGGAATTGAGAGCCTCTCTTCATTTCAATCATTGCTATCGTTGCTCTGTCAAAATTTTTAATTACACATAGTAGTGCTTCACCTAACTTGATTTGATGAGTGCTGCAAAGATTCCTTTTCTACCTCTGCTAGGTTCAATGCTCTTCCTACCATGACATTGTGAACTAGGAACGGGTCTTCATAGTTGGGGGCGAACTTGCCTTTGGCTTTCTGCTGACTTAGAAGTGTCTTTTTCAGAACAAAATCCCTTTCTTTGAACTGGCGGGGCTTGACTTTCGTGTTGAATGATCTAGCAATGCATCATTAATAGCATTGGGCATGGTAGATGGCTGCCACTTCCTTTTCTTCTAGGAGGCAAAGTTGTTCATATTGATCTTTAATCCAGTCTGCTTCAGTGAGTTGAATTCTCCTGAGGACTTGGAGAAAGAGGATGTCTACTTTGACTAGTAGGACTACCTCGTTACTTTATACCAAGGAGAATGGCGGTGTCCTAATTGAAATTCTGATGAAGGTTCCATATTCCATCAACACAAAGGGTAGCTGCTTGTGCCAATCCCTATGGTGGTCATTTTTCTTACGAGGGATTCTCTTGACATTTTTTATTTTGCTACTCCGATGGCTCCATTTGTTTGTGGATGGTAGGCTATCGAGTTGTAAGGATTGATCTTGAAAGGTTTGGCAATGTTTTGCCATTGTGTCGTTGTTAAGAGTGCTTGCATTATCTGTGATGATGGACTCGGGGAGGTCGACTCTGTAGAGATTGCCTAGAAGTATTTAGGGTCAAAAGATGTCAAGCTTTAGATACCCTACAAGTTTTATTTTATTGAAAATGATTTTACCATGATAGAGAAAGCATTTCATGATTAATAGTCATTTATTTCATATTAGCCCATTATATACTAGATATTCTACAAGGTACTTTAATAGGCTAATATCAAGGGACTCCTCCTGTAGGCTTTACCAGGGCCTTTAGGGTCTAAAAATATTAGAGGCAGTCTAGTTGACTCTCTCCTTGTCTGATCTAGCTAGAATGATGGAACCTTAAGTAAGGTAAGCTGATATTGGAGGATCAGTGTTTGGGACTAAGACATCTTCTTTATGGGACAAGCTCGATAGTGGCTCTTTTGTGATTTTGAACTGATTTGATGTTACATTGTTGATCTGTTGTCTGCTACTTAACGGTCGGACTTTGGTCGACCCTTTCGCTTAGTCTCCTTTTGGAGGGGACAATTTTCCAGCCTATGAGTATGACGCTGACCATTGAATTTTTTTAGATGAAGATCACCCTATAGTTGTGCCCCTAGTCCTTTCTTAGGTTGGATGCCTTTACTGTTGAGGTGGTTAGTGACTATTTTCTCAACTCTCGAGTGATTAGAATGGGACAAATCATTTTGGGCCATTAACATGTGCTTTAAAGCTTGGAAGTTAGAGGGTTCTGTTGTGACAATGCATGGGACTGATAGACTTTGCAAATGGTGGTCCTCTTCCACGTGGATGGTGATTGTCGCCACATAACATGAAGGTAGTTACTTAGAGGTAACGTGTTGCAGATGGATGACCAGTTCTTCTTACTCTTCAATGTGGGGTAGGCCTCTTCCAAGAATTGGGCTTATCCTTATATGAGTTTGAATTGGGTAGGATACTGAAGGGATTCTATGCATTCAGTTGTGCTCTTTGACTTGGAAAAACAAAAACAAAAACAACGTGTTGTTATCATATGGAGTTAGAGGTTTTATGTAATGCACATCCTATGGAGGTCCCTTCTTCAAGGGAATCTATGCATGATGATGAGTCCATTTTAGAGGTGGGGTTTGCCCTTGTTATACACTAAAATACTTCTTCGGCATAGGCTAGTTGATGCTTCCTTATTTAGACGATCCCGCCTCCATGGACGGTGAGAGATTTGGGCCTTTCTTGAGATATGACTCAATGCATTATTGGCCCAAGTAGACAACCCAAGAGGGAGGGGTGAATTAGATTTTTCAAATATAATCACAAACAATACAATTAAAAACTAATTAAGCAAAGTAACAGTGGCTAATGAAACTTGTAAGCACGCCATTTTTGACCACTCGGCAGTCTACGCTCCGTCCAAACTTGTACTCAAGTCAATATGGACGTATTCCAATCGAAATCAACTCTCTAAGTCTAAATCCCGTCTGTCCGTCGCTTTGTGGGCCCACCAAGCCCAAATAGAAGCAAAATGACCAAAATGCCCTTAAGGGCATTGTCCTTTTCAATTCTAATCCCTCTCTCGAGACAGTTTATTCCTCGAGACAGTAAATCTGCTCCAATTAGGAACGTCTTGCCAAAGACGATAAGACCTCTTTCCAATTCCAATCCCTCTCTCGAGACAGTTTATTCCTTGAGACGGTAAATCTACTCCAATTAGGCACGTCTTTCCAAAGACGATAAGACCACTTTCCAATTCCAATCCTTCTCTCGAGACAGTTTATTCCTCGAGACGGTAAATCTACTCCAATTAGGCATGTCTTTCTAAAGACGATAAGACCACTTTCCAATTCCAATCCCTCTCTCGAGACAGTTTATTCCTCGAGACGGTTCGGCGCGTTTTTCAAAGAAAATCTCTTCGAAACGGTAAGTCCCGTTAAACCTGTCGACCGGGATGGGACCCCAAGTTCCTTAGATGGTAGAACGGTCCTCCTTTGGCACCTGGTAGCCCGCCAATGCAAAAATGTCTGTTTAGGCATGCCTTTCGAGAAAGTTGATTCTTAGGCGCTAAGTCTCTTTAGCAGCTTCCCAAGATCAAGTAGTCTCGGGAATGATCACGAAACGTCAAAGTAGTGGAAATACTCGCAACATCACAACCGTCAGAGTAGCGAAAATACTCGTAAACATCACAACCGTTAGAGTAGCGGAAATACTCACAAACATCAAAACCGTCAGAGTAGCAGAAATACTCGCAAACAGGTCGATATAGAGAATTGCCAACAAACTCCTGTATCACGCGACCATCGTCAGAGTGGTGGAAACACTCAAAACCCAGGTCAACAACGGTCCTGCTAGCCCACTTCGGTGAAAAATAACCAAACTACCCCTTGGGCCTTTTCCGACACGTTTCTTGATAACACACTTGAGCCCTCAGAAGGGTAAGTCCAACCATCTAAGATTGTCTTAAAAGCAGTCTGGCATGATTAGGTGCCTTCTAGTCAGTTTCGGGCTAATTCCGAGACTTTCCAATCAAGATGACTATTTTGCCTATAGGCATCCGAACGCCTAGGGAACCACACCGGCTCTAGGTATCAAACCGGTAATGTCCTAACAATGCTTCTTATAGTATTCTCAGCCTTTCCTTATCTTTCTGGATTATTCTAAGTCAGTTCCAGCAAACCCAGTACAAAATGACCGTTTTGCCTCTAGTGGGCTGGTCTCCTTTTCCGACCATACTGGCTCTGGGTATCAAACCGATAACTTCCTGAGAATGCTTTTTATAGTATTCTCAACCTTTCTTTATCCTTTCAGATCATTCTGGGCCACTTCTTGCAAACCCGGTGCAAAATGACCGTTTTGCCCTTGGTGGGCTGGTTACCTTTTCCGACCACACCGGCTCTGGGTATCCAACCGGCAACCTTTGGGAACATTCTGAATAATGTTTCCAAATCTCAAGTCTTCTTCCAGGACAGTCCAAGTCCGTCCCAGCAGCTTCCCAATCCAATTGACCGTTTTGTCCCTAAAGGCCCGGTCAACCCTTCCAACACATCCTATCCTCATTTTTCAAGTCAAATACCTCTGGGACACTATTCTAAGTGTTCTTGCCCTTTTCCAACCTTCCAGGTCATTCCCGGTCTTCCAAACTCCTTCCCGAACTTTCCGGAGTCACTCATAGTGAAGCCGGGCTAAAAAGTGCATGGTAGTCACTAGTACAGGCGCCCAAATCTAGTCAAAGATATGTTGCTTGCCGACCTTAATAGTTTCCTAATTGGCTGGTGCCACTAGTAGTGGCGCCAAGCCAATATTTGACCAGGAGTGGCGCCAAAAGCATTGTTAGCTTAGCGCCACTGCAACAGGCGCCAAGTCTATTCCACCTCTATAAATACAGAGCCTCTTTCAGCGAGAAAGAGGTCCACAAACTCAGTTTAAAAATCACATATTTTGATATACAGAGCTCGCACGCTCCCAAAACCCTAGTTTCCCTAGGTTTTCCAAACCCTAGCCATCATATACAAACTCTAAGCCTCATATACACTTATACACACCCCTACACACTTATACACTAGCCTCCAACCCTCTATTGAAGACTTGGATTGCTGTAACTACGAAGGTTTGAAGATCGAAGAAGAGTCCCCGAAGATCAAGATTGACGTGAAGCAAAGACCAAAAAAAGCAAGGCGTGCAAAATAAACAAGACACAAGGTAGGCTTTCGTTTTACGTTTCTGCACTTCCCCCTCTCTCTTCTCTCTCTAACCCACTTGGGTTTTCTTTATTTTAATCCCCCATCTCTCCCCCCCCCCCCCCCCCCCCCCCCCCCCCCCCCCCCCCCCCCCCCCCCCCCCCCCCCCCCCCCTGCCCCTTTGCTTTGTATGCTTGAAACAAGGGGATTCCCGATCCATGTGTAGGATTAGACTATTGAAGGGTTATCGTGTCAGGGCTTTCCTTTAGGTTAACCGGAGACCATGTGGGTTCGGCCCCCTTGATTATGTGTTGAAGCCTTAACCTTGTATATTCATAACCCCAAATTTGCATTGTGCATATCATTATTTTGCATCTCTACAAAATCGTTTTCAAACTAGTTTTCAAAATTTGCGTTAAACTTGTTTTCAAAATTGCATCAAAATCTCCTTTTCAAAAACTTGTTTTTAAAATCACAATCCTAGGGTGATTCCAGCCTTTCCATGGCTAGGGTTACTTTAGGAAAGTATTACATTTAAAGTGACTTTTATGGTCTATATTTCCAATTCTTGTTGTTTTCAAAACCGCTTTCCTAAAGTGGTTCTAGGCCTCTTATGGTTAGAATCGCTTTAGGAAAGTGCGACATTTTTATACCTTCTAAAAACTCTCTTTTCAAAAGTTTCTTTTCCTAAAAACCTCTTTTTCAACATACTTTCCTAAAACTCTCATTTCCAAAGTTGTTTTCAAAAACTCCCACCAAAAATCTATTTTTCAAAATTCCCTTTTTCAACTCCTTTCCAAAATACTCTCCCCAAAATCCACTTTCTAAAAACGCTCCCTAAAAATCATTCCAAAAACTCTCGCCAACAATCTTCTACCAAAAATCTTTCTAAAAACCCTCTTCCCAAAATCTTCCTTCCATAAACTCCCCTCTAGGATTCCCTTCTAAAAATCTTCGTTTCCAAAAACGCACTTTCCAAAAATCCCTTTTCTTGATACCCAAGTCAAGCCTTAGAGTTAACAATTAGGAAACCCTAATTTTCTTCCGAAAGACATGATTTTCAAACTTGCCTTAAAACCTAAGTTTCCAAAACCCCCTGTTTTCTACATCAAAATTACATATTTTCAAAACCTATTTTCTACGTCAAAACTATAGCCTTTCAAATCTAGGGTTTCTAAAACTTCCCCTTTCCAAATCCTTGTCAAATCAAATCTTCCCTTTAGGAAACCAAATCCAATCTCCCGTTTAGGAAACTAGATCCAATCCTCTGTTTTGGGAAATAAAATCAAACATTCTCTTTTAGAAACGAAATCCAATCTCTTGCTTTAGGAAATAGGAATCTTAACCCTTCCTAGTCTAAATCTTTCCTAATTCAACTCCTTCCTAATCTTCTACTTTCCTAAATCTTAAGTTTCCAAAACTTGAACATAAAAATCTTTCCTAAATTTTAAAACTCAACTTCCTCATCTTTCCTAATTCAACACTTTCCTAATTCTATCTATTTTCAAATCTTAACTTTCCAAATCTAAGTTTTCAAATCTTTCCTAAGCTCAAACCTTTCCTAATCTCAAAATCTTCTAAAACTTTAAAACTTTCTAAATCCTAAACTTTCTAAATTTCAAATCTTTCCAAATTTGAAGTTTTCCAAATTCAAAACTTTCTTAGGTTAAAATTTTCTAAACCCAAAACTTTATAAATTCTAAACTTTCCCAAACTTCAAATTTTTCCAAATCTAAAACTTTCTAGACTCAAAACTTTCTTACTCTCAGAACTTCCCTATTTCAAAACATTCCGAATTTAAAACTTTTCTATTTCGAAAACTTTCCTAAGTCAAAACTTTTCTAAAATGACACTTTCCTATTTCGAAACTTTCCTAATTCCAAAACTTTCCTAAAATGATACTTTCCTATTTTGAAACTTTCCTAATCCGAATCTTTCCTAAATTCCAACCTTTCCTCATCTTCCAAGTCCAATATTCAAGTCAATTCTTTTCCAAAATCTTTCCAAGTCAAATCCATTCCTTCTTTTCTAAGTTCCTAAGTCTAGGTTTCCTAAAACCAGGTCTTCCAATGTCAAGTCTTTTCAAATCTTCTAATCAAAGTTCAATCTCTCAATCTTCGAATCCAATTTCCAATTCAATCTCTTTCTTCCAATCAACTCTTCTATTTTCAATCGGACTCTTGTCCAAACTACGACTAACCTGATTCCTCCAAAGGGATACGTAGGCAACCCTCATGGGTGCGGTCACTACATTTTTCAAATCTCAAATTCTACAACATTTTTTAAATTTCTATTTCTATAACTTCTTTCCAATCTCCAATCCTACAATTTTCGTCAAGTTTTCAATTCCATGATCTATTTCTATTTTCAATCTTCAATTTCAATTTCCAAAACCTTTTTTCCAAATTCAAACTTCTATCTCTTTCTTTTCAAATCAAATCAAATTCTTTTCAAATCTATTTCCAAATCAAGTCTCTTTTCTTGCATTTGTATATCATACATCATGTTAGTTTCTTTTCAAACATTGTTTTTCAAAGTGGATAGCATTGGTCATTTGTTAGTTAAAGACTCTCATAGGTGAATCTAGGGTAGATTGACATGTAGGTACCAAAAGGGCGGGGTAGGGTGATGGCTTAGTGCGTCTTCTTTACACCTAACCAACCTCCGAACCTAGGATCACTATTTTCAAAGACCAAAACGGAGTCATTTCTCTAAAAAGGGCTAAATATTTTGCAAAGGTTGCCAAACAACCTATTTTTCTTAAAAACCCTCTCTTGAGGAGATATTTTTAAAAAAATTTTTTCAAAAACCCTAAGTGTAGTCTTCGAATTATGCTTAGTTTTTGGGTGACCTAACTCACCTTAATCAAGTTAAGTGGCGACTCCAAATCTTTTCTAAATGCCCTTTATTCAAATCCTATTTGAATTCAAACCTAGTCGCACTCATTCTTCTAGGAGGGTGAGTTCTAACGAGAGAGTACATCATTTTTCCCGCTTGTGTGAGTATTCCTTGAGTGCGAAATATCTGGGCGCAACAGTTGGCAACTCCGCTTGGGCAACTTAGAGGGTTAGGCCGTTAGTCATGTCTTTTTTTACCCTTCACCCATGTAAAGTTTTCAATTAACTTGTTCAATCATATTCACTTTAAATTTTCAAAACCAAATTTTCAAAATTATTTTCAAAAAAACATGCATTTATTCATATTATATTGTATTAAGTTTGCCATCCACATATTAACTCTTGCATTTTTGTTTTGTAGTTGCGCTTTATGTTTAAACATTATTAATTGTTATGCATGAATGTGATGAACAGGATGGATGGGAGTTGTTGGGCTCTTTCCTTCGCTTTTAAAAAATCACACACACTGCATTTGCACCTGTATTCTGCATACTTACATTATTACCCTGATATGTCATTTCTAGTTAGAAAGGGGGAACGGTATATTGGTTGTGGGCAACATGCTGTGTCAGTTTCTTCACCTACGGCCTCTTGATGGTTCCCCCGCTCGGATCACCAACCAATCATGGCACCACCTTGGGGAGTGGACCTACGTTTGAAGATTCGGGGACCGAGCCTTTTTAGGACGCATTAGTCAACCCTCAACCCCATGCTCATATAGACACCATGCATAGCCGAACCTCTGCCGGATTTAAGACACGAGCACCGTTTTCAAAACCACAGAGGAAAGGGTGACTGCTCTTACTTTCATTTATACCTGTTTATTCCTGTTGTTATAATGACTGCTTTCATATTGTTATAATGCCTGTCTAACTGCTCATGCATGCACGTTTACCTTGCTCTTGCATTTTCTCTCCTTATACTCTTTGCGTATTCATGTTCATGCATTCAATATCCCATGTCAAGATGAGAGTTCCAAGTAACTCAAGTCACTGCATTCTCATGCATATGATCAACCCATCAAGAGTGACACCTAGTTCACTCTCCCTTGCATTAAACCTACCTAAACCCTAAGGGTTCCCATGTAACCCTAAGGACTCATGGCATGCACCTCAATTCATTTTACAAAAGGGGCCCCAATCCCTCTATGCTCACGGAGATAGGATTGTCAAGAAGACAAGGGGCAATCGATCACTAAGGTCTTTCAACGACCTCATCAACATCCAACGAAGGCCAATCCGAAGATTCAAGAGTAGCTTAGGGTTTCCTTTGTAAAACTACATAGGTGGAAGTCCAAAGGAAAATGTTCCCTCTCCCCCTGTTTAAATGTATTTCAATTCTCTTGTATCTTAAACTCAAAATTCAATGTACTTCTTTACTTTTGCGAATGAATGCATGGATGGCTGAAGGTTCTCACTTGACGGTAAGGTATCTGCATACAGGGGCAAATCTCCTATCTCCAAAAGTGAGCCAATTCACCATGTTTAGTCTCCCTCCTAAGTAGGGGCACCCCTAGGACATGCATTGCATAGAAATATTCAAATCAAGGCACTAACTTCTCTTTTGTTTTTTGTCTTCTGTCTTCCCCTCCTCATCTCCAAATACCAAAAGAATTGAAAGCAAAAGCAAAACAAAAAGGGGGTTTTCTAAATCACTCACTTATTATCATCATATTACTTGCACGTTTACTTCTTTTATGCTCATGCACCCATATCCATTACAAGACAATAGTTCCAAGAAACTCGAGTCATTTCATTCTCATGCATCTAATCAATCGTAGAGAGAAAGGAGCAATCCGATCTCATGTTAATCGAACCTACCAAAATTCCTACAGATTCTTAAACCCTAAGGATTCATGGCATGCATAGAACCATATAACTCAAGAGAGGCCCAAATCTCTCTCAGTCCATGGAGGTGGGATTGCCCAAATAAAGAAACATCAACCGGCCCATGCCGAAGAGGTATTGTATTGCATAACAGGGGTAAAACCCCACCTCCCAAATGGACTTGTCATCGTGCCTAGATTCCCTCAAAGAAGGGACCTCCATAGGACATGCATCACATAGAACCTCCAACATCACATAATGATTGCATTCTGTTTTTCTTTTTTTTTTGTAGGTCAGAGAGCACGACTGAATTCATGGAATCCCTCTAGCACCTCACCAGATTCAAACTTATGGAAGGATAAATCTAGTTGTTAAAAAAGGCCAAACCTACATCAAAGAGCAAGAAGAACTAACCTCCCACCTACAAGACATTACCTCCACGACATGTCGCAACAATCACCTTTCAAGTAGAGGAGGACTTCAAGCAGAAGAGGACTTCACTATATACGAAGTCTTGTCAAACCCGTGCATTGCAACAACATAATCTTCTAACTTCCAAATGCATGCTAAATGTCCAGAACTCACCATCTGTTGATACACCTGGTGAATGAAGCACCAAGGAGGTTGGCATAGTCCCAAAACCCTATTAAGGGTTAAGGGTTCTCACCAAACGCCCCAAAAGAAAAGGGAGGTTTTCATAAAATTTTTCTGTTTCCTTTTTATCTATCTATTTCTTATATGCCTTATTAAATAAACACATATGCCATGCATTCATGATTTGAAATGAAAAAGGTAAAGTTTCCAATTTATCCCTTTATCTCATACTCTTGTGGACGATTATTACTTTTAAGAATCCTTTCCCATTTTGTAATGACTCGGCTTTAAGGATGGGATAGCATGGGCAACCTATTCAAAGAGGGGTTAAAACCTTTGAGAGATATAGAGAGAGTGAGAGATAGGAAGAAAACAGTCTTAATGGAGGGGTGTAGAGTTTATTGAAAAGGCGACACTTGCGTGATATCCTGGCTAAGCGATGGGCAGCCGAGTACTCAAAATGATGAGAAGCCATTATTATATTTATCCCAAATAAACACTACCCTTTGCTCAGCCCACTAGAGTCGTACATAATTTCTTTTCAGATATCCCAAACCAAGAACCAGCCCCCACATTGGGGTAAGCACAGAATAGTTGATTTGATAGAACATGTAGGGGTTTCACTGACAGAAACACATCATCCCTAGGAATATTGTTTAAATTTTATACTAAGGCTTTATGGACTAAGCAATTCAATTTGAAATGATTAGAGGCCCTCAATTCTGCTATCATACACAGAAATATCCCCTTTGCTTAACCCACTAGTGCCTCGCAGATAGCAAAAGATTTTTGCCAACCCCGATCCAAAACCATCCCCCCACACTGGGGCAGATAAGCAGCAGAAGATTTAGCTGAGAATGTCATCGACCATCAAGCTGAAGTAACATGAAGGCTCTATGGATCAAGCAATCTTATTCAAAATGAAGAGAGGCCCTCATTTCATTTCCTATACTGTTAAAAGCAACTCTTGTCAAACTTATTAAGCCAGTTACCTTTTTCTCTAGAAAAAACCCCAACCTAGGGATCACCGCCCACAATAGGTTAAATTGAAATGTTAAAGAAAGGATCGGAGAGAAAAAAGTTGTAGAAATGTTCGTCTTATCAAAAGCAACAAGAAAGGAATGGAAAAAAGAAGCGTATCAGAGGAAAGACCGGAAAAGAATGATGTTGTGCTATCTTTGAAAAGCAGATAAAGCCGGAAGTAAGAAAGAAAAGAGGTAAGTGCCAGACTTAGAAGGTCAAAAGTTACAAGAAAGTTCAACTCCTTTTTGTAAAAGAGGAAATTCAAAGGTGATCCTAGGTAACAAATCCACCAAGTAGAAATAATAGGCTTGAGCCTTTTACCCTTTCTTGTAAAAAATCCCAAAACCATGGCCTACATTACAACCCTACTAACATCCCCTCCAATTGAAAAAAGGATTGCTTGATCTAGATGAGCCAGACGTGTTGTTGAAGCTCAAAGGGGAAATTAGGGGGCTAAACCATACTAGAAGATAAACCAATGATGGTGCAGATCTAAACCCTACTGAAAATAACATCAAATTTGAGCCTGCGTATCCTTTTCATTCATAAACCCCTTAACCTAGCCTACGTTACGGTCCAAATTAAAGTCCTCTCTGATCAAAGAAAATTGCTAGTCCAAATAAGCCTAAACAATACTAAGACAACTAGGGTGAGATAGGAGAACTGGAAGAGAATGCAAGGGGCAATCTCATGCTCCAAGGTGTGCTCAGATGGTTTTGGTTTGAACAACCCACTAAAAGAAGATCTTTGAGCCTAAATATCCCTTCGTTTCTTACAACCCCTTAAACTCAGCCTACATTACGGTCCTAAAAGAAGTCTTCCCAAATTGAGGGCTTAGCTGTTTATCGCTCTACAAAGGGCATGCAAGTTGTTGCTCTAGCCACGGTGGCATTTTTGAAAATTTGAGAGAGAAAACCAAGTGAGATCAGAAAAACCCCAAACAGCAGCCTTGTAGAAAGTAGGAATAAGATAGCAAACCAAAAGGTCAAGATTCCTGGAGAATGGTGCAAATGCTATCACACTCCGATAAGAATGGGATAAAACTGAATGGACCAGAATCCTTGAAAGGAAACAGAATCCTAAGAGTATGGGCCCTAGGGCAATCCTGGGACATTATTTGTAAATAGCTTATATACATAAAGTACTGATGCATCCATGACATATATAACCTGTACATCCATGTAGATTCCTGTGTAGTTTGCATTCATTCGTAAGGAAGTAGGTCATGCATTTAATTCAACTCTTACATTAATCTGTGCATTTATCACCAAAAAAAAAGAGTAGGACATGCAAAATAAGTTATACATCTAATTCCATATGCATTTATAAAAAAAAATAATAATAGTAAAAAAAATATATAACATGCATTCACCCATTTTACCTGTGCATTTTTAGAATTAGCATAAGTAAATTGTTTTTCTACAAAAACTAACTCTATGTATTTCCCTCTATCTTAAATAAGAAACAGGGAACAAGGTAAAACGCAAAAAGGTGCTAAAGCCACCACTCAGACATCTACAGCACCGTTACACACCTCAGAAAGCTCAGATTTCCATGACCGACAAGAAACAGAGAATGGGGCAATGGCCCACCCTCGACCTCCCCAATCAAATGACTCATGACTCAAGATACCATGTATGCTGGAAAAGGGGAGTAACGAATAAGTGTCTGATCGCTCAAAGCTAGAATAATGAAGCATATCCTCGAAAATGAGCATTGACCCCCGACTGGAGTCTGGTAAGGCTCACGAAGGTCTCTCCCATAGCCATAGGAGCATTGCAATGCCTCTCACAAATCTTGACAAGCAGGGCACATAATCGACAGTCGACCAAGTCATTCCCCCCTGGCCGAAACATCAACAAGTCTAGGAGACGCAGAAGTAGGGCTTCCATGGACAAACGGACCAATCTTGAGGAGTATGCCAATCCCCTATCCGTCGCAAGCTCAAAATGAGATAAACAAGAACTTTACTAGGACGTAGGGAAACTAAGGTAGAGAATCAGAAGAAAATGCTGCACAACGAAGCCCAAACTGAGAAGAGATAATCGCGACACAGCCATTAGGAAAAGTAAGTCCCATAATGTCAACTAAACCATCCCGAAGACCTAGGAGGAAGCCATACTCATGGGGAGTAGGGGCAAGCTCATATTCCCCAAGAAAGACGGGTCAGGTGGCCAAAAGGGAACCACTGCCAGAAAATAAGCTGCGCCAATAGGGGAGAAGCCATGCAACCAAAGGACTGGTGAAAGATATCCTGCTCATCCAGAGGGTAACTATTGTGCCAAGCTCTCAATCGACTCAAAACTGCATCTGCCATCCTAAAAGGTAAGCCAAGGTAATAAGTGTTAATATATCAAGAAGACAATTGACATAATAAAGTAAAATGAAATAAACAACTAACACAAACAAAACAAATAAAAGATTTCGAATGATAAGTCAAAAAAAATTTTCTACGCACACCTTTTGATTTTCTAACTCCAAATCATATCTCAAGGGTTTTCTGTATTTTTCCTTCAAAAAGATTTTATTTCTAAAAACCTTTTCTAACTCTTTCCCTAATTTCTAAAATTTTAGCAGAGTTTTGTTTAAAAATGGCCCCTACACCACCCATAACATTAACACAAAACATAAAACGTGCACTTTCCAATGTTAAAATCACATAACATCAGCACCTGTGCACACTTGTCAATTTTTTGAAATTTTCAAAACACATGTTTTATTTTTTCAATAAATCAGGGGCTTTCAAAAGTCTGCTAAAATTTCTCAAAATCATTTCAAATATTGTCCAAAATATCCCTACATTTTTCAAAATTTTAAACTCTAAAAATTTCATCAATTTCTTGAGTTTTCTTAATTTTTCTAATTTTCTAAGTATTTTTCTATTTTTCAAAAAATAAAAAATCACCAAGTTTTCAAAAAATCACGAAACTTCATACGGTTATTAAACACATTTTTCTAACACACATTGCACAAAAATCTAGCCAAAAAAAACTCAATGTCCAAGCTTGTAGGAACAAATTCCCAATTCCTACAGAAAATCCTCTTCACATAATCACGTAAAATAACTCAAATTCAATCAAACAAGTACCAAAATGCAAAAATAACATCACCATAACGTTTAAAACATATCAAAACATCAAATTTCACTATTCACATGATTCAAACGAAGTTCTACACATCAAAATCAACAAAGATTTGAAAACTTACTTTTTGGAGTTCTCCGGCGAAATCTTATTTTCTAGCAATTTTTCTGGTGACGTGGTCTCCTTCTGGCAATCACCCATGATCCCTAAAAGGTGCCCCTTCAAGGTTCAAGTCGATTTCCATGCAAAGACTCTTGGTTCTCCACAAACTCTCCAAATTATTGCAAATGTTCGAACTAGAATTTTTCTGGTTTTAACTTCGAGCCTGGCGCCACTAGCAGAGGCGCCAAGCACTTTCTGCCAGAGGCGCCAATGCTAGTGGCGCCAGTTGCAAAATATGGGCAGCTTTGCCCTCTTTCCCGCCAAATCTCATTTTTGAAGGCCTTTTTTGGCCCGATATCCATTTTCGACCCCCGTTGTCAAAAAATTTCCAATGTCTGTCCCTTCGACTGCGTCGCGGTCAACATGGGACTCTTACTTTCTCGTTTTTTGTCTTTGACAAGCAAAGACAAAGAAAGAGTGTCACGCCCAGATTTTTCGCACTCGAGGAATACTCACCCAAGCGGGAAAAATGTTGTACTCTCTCGTTAGAACTCACCCTCCTAGAAGAATGAGTGCGACTAGGTTTGAATTGAAAAATTGGTTTGAATAAAGGGCTTTTGAAAAATATTCGGAGTCGCCACCTAACTTGATTAAGGTGAGTTAGGTCACCTAAAAACTAAGAATAATCCGAAGACTACACTTAGGGTTTTTGAAAAATGATTTGAAAATATCTCCTCGAGAGAGGGTTTTTAAGAAAACAGGTTGTTTGGCAACATTTGGAAAACATTTAGCCCTTCTTTTTTGAAAAATAACTCCTTTTGGTCTTTGAAAACAGTGATCTAGGTTCGGAGGTTGGTTACGTGTAGGGAAGACGCACTAAGCTATCACCCTACCCCGCCCTTTCAATACCTACATGTTAATCTACCCTAGATTCCCCTATGAGAGTTTTCAACTAACTACAGTTCAACCCTATTCACTTTAGAAAAAAAATGTTTGAAAACTAACATGATGCATAGTATGCAAGTGTAAGGAATGAGAATTGAAAAATAGATTTGAAAAGAGATTGATTTAAAATTGATTTGATTTGAAAATAGATTTGAAGAGATGGAATTGAAATTGAAAAGTTTGAAAATTGAAAGTAGAAATTTGAAAATAGAAATTTTGAAATTGGAATTTGAGATTTGAAAAGATTTTGAAAACCACACCCGTGAGGGCGGAATTGAAAGTTTGAAAAGTATTGTGACCGCACCTATGAAGGTTGCCTACGTATCCCTTTGGGGGAATCAGGTCAGTCATAGTTCAGACCGGAGTCCGATTGGAAAGAGATTGACTTGGAAAGAGAAATTGGATTAGAAGAAAGAGATTGAATTGAAAATTGGATTTGATTTGAGATTAGGAGAGGAGATTGGAAATTGAAATTGAGAAGATTGGACTTGCTTTGGAAAGATTGATTTTGGAAAGACTTGGTTGTGGAAAGATGGAGGTTTAGGAAACCTAGACTTAGGAAAGATAGGAGACCTAGGAAAGACTTGAGATTAAGAAAGATCAGATTGGAATGTTGGATTTGCAAAGATCCTAAAAAATTTGGAAACTTGGAATTTAGGAAAAATTTAGATTAGGAAAGTTTCGAATTAGGAAAGTGTTATTTTTGGAATGTTTCATTTTTGGAAAGTTTTGAAATGGGAAAGTATTGAATTTAGAAATGTTTTGAGTTTAGGAAAGTTTCATTTTTGGAAAGTTTTGGAGTTAGGAAAGTTTTGAATTAAGAAAGTTTTGAATTAAGAAAATTTCGAATTTAGAAATGTTTGAAAAAGGGAAGTTTTGATTTTGGAAAGCTTTGAAAACAAGGAAGCTTTGAAAATAAGAAAGTTTCGTTTTAAGAAAGGTTCAGTTTAGGAAATGTTCGAATTAAGAAAGTTTTGAATTTAGAAAAGCCTTAGATTTAAGAAGATTTTGAAGTTTTGGAAAGTTTAGAGTTTAGAAAGATTTGGGTTTAGAAAGATTTAACTTAAGAAAGTTTTGAATTTAGGAAGCTTAGAATTTTAGAAAGATTCGAAATTTAGAAAGTTTAGGATTTAGAAAGTTTTAGATTTTAGAAAGATTTAAGATTTTAGAAAATTTTAGAGTTTTAGAAAATCTTGAAATTAAGAAAGGTTTGAATTTAGGAAAGGTTTAAAAGCTTGAATTTAGAAAGTTAAGATTTGGAAAGGGGGTTGAATTAGGAAAGGGTTAAATCAAGAAAGATTTGAAAGTTGAGTTTTAAAATTTAGGAAAGATTTTTATGTTCAAGTTTTGGAAACTTAAGATTTAGGAAAGTGGAAGTTTAGGAAGGATTTGAATTAAAAAAAAAAAAGTCGGATTAGGAAAGGATTGGATTTTGTTTCTAAAAGGGAAGGTTTGATTTCGTTTCCAAAACCGGAGGATAGGATCTAGTTTCCTAAACGGAGAGATTGGATTTGGTTTCCTAAAGCAAATGTTTGATTTTGTTTCCTAAAGGGAAGATTTGATTTGGCAAGAATTTGAAAAGGAAGGTTTTAGAAACCTTAGATTTGGAAAACCATAGTTTTGATGTAGAAAATAGGTTTTGGAAACATGTATATTTTTTATGTGAAAACATGAGGTTTTGGAAACCTAGGTTTGGGGCAAAGTTTGAAAAACCATGTTTTTGGAAAGAAAATTAGGGTTTCCTAATCGTGGGCTCTAGGGCTTGACTTGGGCTCTAAGGAAAGAGTTTTTGGAAAGTGTGTTTTTGGAAACAAAGGTTTTCTAGAAGGGAAATCCTAGGGAGGAGTTTTTGGAAAGTGAATTTGGAGAGGGAGTTTTTGGAAAAGGATTTTAAAGAGAATGAGTTTTTGGAAAGCGTGTTTTTTGGAAACAAGTTTTAGAAGAAAAACTCTAGAGAAGAGTTTCTAGAAGGAAGATTTTGGGAAGAGAGTTTTTAGAAAGATCTTTAGGGAGTGTTTTTGGAAAGTGGATTTTGAAGAGAGCGTTTTGGAAAGGAGTTGAAAAATGAGGTTTTGAAAAATAGATCTTGGAAGGGAGTTTTTGAAAACAATTTTGGAAAGAAGAGCTTTAGGAAAGTATGTTGAAAGAGAGATTTTTAGGAAGAGATTTCTGAAGAGAGAGTTTTTGGAAAGTATGAAAACGTCTCAATTTTTTAAAGCGATTCTAACCATAAGAGGGCTAGAACCACTTTAGGAAAGCGGTTTCGAAAATAAGGTTTGAAAATATAGACCAAAAGGTCACTTTTAATATGACACTTTCCTAAAGCAACCCTAGCCATGGAAAGGCTAGAATCACCCTAGAATTGTGGTTTTGAAAACAAGTTTTGAAAAAGAGATTTTGATGCAATTTTGAAAAACAAGTTTGAAAACAGTTTTGAAAACAACTTTGAAAACGAATTTTGGAAGATGCAAGATTATGACATGCACAATGCAATTTGGGGTCGTGGACATACAAGGTTAAGGCTTCACCACATAATCAAGGGGGCCGAACCCACGTGGTCTTTGGTTAGACTAGAAGAAAGCCCCCGACACGGTGACTCTCCAATAGTCCAATCCTACACATGGACCGGGAATCCCCTTGTTTCAAGCATGCAAAGAAAGGGCGGGAAAGAGATGGGGGATTAAAACAGAGAAAACCCAAGTGGGTTGGAGAGAGAAGAGAGAGGGTGAAGTGCAGAAAATTAAAGAGAAAGCCTACCTTGTTTCTTGTTTATTTTACGCGTCGTGCAGTCTTCAATCTTCGGTCTTCGGTCTTGATCTTCACCTTCAGTCTTCAAGGATTGTCTTCAAGCTCTGGATGGCTGCTCTTCAAGTCTTCAGAGAGTGGTTGAAGGCTAGTGTATGAGTGTATGGGGGAGTGTATAAGTGTATAGGAGGCTAGGGTTTGTGTATAGTGGCTAGGGTTTGGGGAAAACCTAGGGAGGCTAGGGTTTTGGAGGTGCTCGAGCTCTGTGTATCGAAATATAGGATTTTTAGGTTAAGTTTGCAGACCCTTTTCACGTTGAACGAGGCTCTGTATTTATAGAGGGAAGACAAACCTGGCGCCTGTTGTAGTGGCGTCAGGCCAAATTATACACTAGCGCCACTAGAAGTGGCGCTAGGCCATTCTTTGGCTTGGCGCCACTAGTAGTGGCGCCAGCCATTTAGGAAACAATTAAGGTCAGCAAGCAACGTATCTTTGACTAGATTTGGGCTCCTGTACTAGTGACTACCATGTAAACTTTAGCCTAGCTTCACTAGGAGTGACTCCGGAAAGTCCGGGAATGATTTGAAGGAGTCGGGAATGACTCGGAAGGCCGGAAAGGAGCAGGAACACTTAGAACAGTGTCCTGGAGGTATTTGACTTGAAAAATGAAGATAAGGTGGGTCGGAAAGGTTGACCGAGCCTTTAGGGGCAAAACGGTCAATCGGACTAGGAAACTGCCGGGACAGACTCGGACTGTCCCAGAAGAAGACTTAAGATCTGGAAACATTATTTAGAATGTTCCCAGAGGTTGCCGGTTTGATTTCCTAAGCCGGCGTGGTCGGAAAAGAAGACCGGCCCACTAGGGGCAAAACGGTCATTTTGTACCGGGTTTGCCGGAACTGACTCGGAATGGTCCGGAAAGGTAAAGCAAGGTCAAGAACACTATAAAAAGTATTCTCGGGACATTACCGGTTTGATACCCAGAGCCGGTGTGGTCGAAAAAGGAGACCGGCCCTCTAGGGGCAAAACGGTCATTTTGTATCGGGTTGGCCGGAACTAACTCGGAATGGTCCGGAAAGGTAAAGGAAGGTCGAGAACACTATAAAAATTATTCTCGGAACATTACCAGTTTGATACCCAGAGCCGGTGTGGTTCCCGGGGCATTCGGATGCTTAGGGGCAAAATGGTCATCTTGACCGAAAAGTCTCAAAAAAGGTCCTAAGGGTAGTCTGGTCCCTTTTCACCGAAGTGAGCTAACAAACACGGGTATTGACCTAGGTTTTGAGTGTTTCTGCCACTCTAACGGTGTGAGTATTTCCGCTAGTATTTCCGCTACTCGGACGGGGTTGATGATTTGTGAGTATTTCCGCTACTCGGACGAGATTGATGATTTGTGAGTATTTCCGCTACTCGGACGGGGTTGATGATTTGTGAGTATTTCCGCTACTCTAACAGTTCTGTGAGTATTTTCGCTACTCTAACGGTTGAGTATTTCCGCTACTCTAACGGCTCTGTGAGTATTTCTGCTACTCTAACGGTTGAGTATTTCCGCTACTCTGACGGTTCTGTGAGTACTTCCGCTACTCTAACGGTTTTGTGAGTAGTTTTGCTACTCAGACCGTCTCAAGGAATAAACTGTCTCGAGAGAGGGATTGGAAAGGGGTCTTATCGTCTCCGAAGAGACGTGCCTGGATTGGAACCGTCTCGAGGAATAAACTGTCTCGAGAGAGGGATTGGAAAGGGGTCTTACCGTCTCCGAAGAGACGTGCCTGGATTGGAACCGTCTCGAGGAATAAACTGTCTCGAGAGAGGGATTAGAAAGGGGTCTTACCGTCTTCGAAGAGACGTGCTTGAGTTTTGAGTGTTTCCGCCACTCTAACGGTGTGAGTATTTCCGCTACTCTAACGGTTTTGTGAGTGTTTCCGCCACTCTAACGGTTTTGTGAGTAGTTTTGCTACTCGGACCGTCCCGAGGAATAAACTGTCTCGGGAGAGGGATTGTAATTGAAATAAGAAAGGACAATGCCCCTAAGGGCAATTTGGTCATTTTGCCTCTATTTGGGCCTGACAGGCCCGCGAAACGATGGAAAGACGGAATTTGGACCTAGAGAATTGGTTTCGATTGGAATATGCCCAAAATGACTTGAAAACAAGTCTGGACTGCCGAGCGGTCAAAAATGGAGTGCTTACAGCTGCCCCTCTTTTTTTGTCTTTGCTTGTCAAAGACAGAAAACGATAAGAGTAAGAGTCCCATGTTGACCGCGAGGCAGTCGGAGGGACGAACATTGGAAATCTTTCGACAACGGGGGTCGAAAACAGATAACGGGCCAAAAAGGCTTTCGAAAACTAGTTTTGGCGGAAAAAGGTCAGAGCTGCCTAGAATTTGGAGGGAATTCATTTTGACCTAAGACTTGAGTTTTGAAATTCTGTTGGACAAAAAACTTAGAAAGATTTTGGAAAATAGCATTTTAGGAGACATTTTGGAGGTAAGAATTTAAGAACTCTTTCGGATTTGAAAATTTTTGAGATTGACAAGGATTTAGGATAGAAAACTTTGGAACTTGATAGAAATTTTGGAAGGAAGAATTTTTTGAGTGAAAACTTCAAAATTTTTAAGGATTTATTTTGTCTAAGACTCTTTTGAAAGAAAAGTTTTGGGGGGCCAGGATTTGGAAAAGGGATTTTCTTAAAGAACTAAATCAGAAAAACTTGGAGATGGATTGAAAAAGAATTTAGACATGATTTTGAAAATGATTTTTGACCTTGATTTTCGAAGTAGAATTTGATTTTAAGAAGTGATTTTGAAAAAGAACTTTTGGAAAACAGAATCAGAAAACCTTTTGAAAACTAACTTTGCAAAGGAAATTTTAGAAGAAAGAATTTTTGAAAACTTTTGGAGGATAATAATAAGAAACCATTGGGAAACTGATTTTTGAAAAAGAACTTTTTGAAGAGCAAAAGTCAAGAAACTTTTCGAAAAATTTTTAAGGAACCTTTGGTAGTTGATTTTAGAAAAGAAACTTTGAATGAAAAGTTTAAGAAACTTTTAGGTTGGTCTGAATAGGATGTATATGGAAGTTGTGTCCTTCATTTTTATTTTATGTTTCACCTTTGGTTATTATCATTATTATTTCTTTTGTTGCTTTTATTTCTTTATCTTTTGAACTGCATATATTGAATTCTAATACCTCTTACCTTAACTTACCTTTCAGGATGGCGAGCGCAGGCGATGAGGGTTCTGAGAAGAGTCACTACTTCGGGAAGATGGCCCGAACAGATTCTTGTTGGCAGCTCCAGCCACTCTAGGGGTAGTCAGCATTCTACCAATCAAGCACCTTCTAGCCAGGGTGGGAGGGGGGAGTAGGCCTCCAGTCGACCCCTTCCCTCCAGTTGAGCCAACCCTCGTGGATGAGATGGACATCGAGGTTTTCCACTTTTGACTTTTCGAATGGCCGGCGCTATTTTGAGCTGACTACAGGTTTGGTATGACGGGCATCCTTCAGATGGCAAGACATTTTTGTTGGTCCTTTGGTTGCATGGCTTCTCTCCTGTTGGTGTAGTTTGCTTTCTGACAGTGGTTCCCATCTGACCTGTCTTTCTCCCATTTTGGGGAATGTGAGCCTGCCCCTACTCCCCATGAGTATGGCTTCCTCCTAGGTCTTCGGGATGGTTCAACTGACATTATGGGACCTACTTTTCTTGGTGGCTGCATCACGATTGTTGCTCTTCAGCTTGGGCTCCATTTTGCAGCCTTTTTCTTTTGATCCATGGCCCCAGTTTCCTTATGTCCCAATGAAGTTCTTGTTTCTCTCATTTTGAGTTTGCGACGGATAGGGGATTGGCATATTTCTCAAGATTGGTCAATCTCTCACATGGTGGCCCCAACTTTGCTCTTCTTAAGATTTTGGGTGTTTCTCCTCGAGGGAATGATGTGGTTGACTGCCAATTACGTGTACTGCTCGCCAGGATTCATAAGGGGCACCCATATGCTCCTATGGTTGTGGGACAGACCTCAAGGGGGGCGATGCTCATTGTTGGGGATGTGCTTTATTATTCCAGCTTTGGGTGATCGGACACTTATTCACTACCCCTCTTTCAAAGTCGTTTGATTGGGGAGGTCGAGGGTGGGTCATTGCCCCATTCTCTGTTTCTTGTTGGTCCTGGAAATCTGAGCTTTCTGAGGTGTGAGCTGGTACTGGAGATATCTGAGGGTTGGCTTTAACTCCCTTTTATGTTTTTCTTTGTTCCCTATTTCCAATTTGAGAGAAAGAGAAAGACGTAGAGTGAGTTTTGTACAAAAACAGTTTAAGAATGCCCCGGTACGGGGTGAATGCGTGTCATACCCTTCTTTTTTCTTTTTTTTTTTATGAATTGACTGTGTGTCCTACTTTTTATGAATGCACAGGTTCACACAGAATTAGAATTGAATGCATGTTATACTTTTGGACAATGCACATACAGGAATAGAATTAAATGCAATGTCCCCCATTTTTGTGATAAATGCACAGATTTATGTAAAAATTGAATTAAATGCATGACCTACTTTCTTACAAATGAACAGGTTCGTACAGGAATGCAGTTGAATGCATGAATAGATACAAATTTCACAGGAATCTAAATGGATTTAGAGGTTATACATGTCATGGATGCATCAGTACTACATGTACATAAACTATTTACAAAGAAAACCCCAGGATTGCCCCCTTGGGCCCATACTCTCAGGATTCTATTCCTTTCTAGGATTCTGTCCCATTTAGTTTTGTCCCATTCTAATCGGGGTGTGATAGCATTTGCTCTATTCTCCAGGGATCTTGACCTTTTGGTTTGCTAACCTATCCCTACTTTCTACAAGGTTACTGTTTGGGGTGTTTCTGAGCTCACTTAGGCTTTTCTCTCAGACCTCCAAAATGCCACCATGGCTTGAGCGACAACTCGCATGCCCTTTGCAGAGCGATAAACAGCTAAGCCCTCAATCCGAAAAGACTTCTTTTAGGACCGTAGTGTAGGCTGGGTTTAGAGGTTGTAAGAAACGAAGGGATATTTAGGCTCAAAGATCTTCTTTTAGTGGGTTGTTTAGACCAAAACCATCTGTGCACACCTTGGAGCATGAGATTGCCCCTTACATTCCCTTACAGTTCTCCTTTCTCAGCCTAGTTGTCTTGGTATTGTTCAGGCTTTTTTGGACTAAGCAATTTTCTTTCATCAGAGAGGACTTTAATTCGGACTGTAACGTAGGCTAGGTTAAGGGGTTTATGAATAAACGGGATATGTAAGCTCAAATTTGAAGTTGCTTCTAGTATGGTTAGATCAGCACCATCCTTGGTTGGTCTTCCAGTGGCGTTTCATCCCCTGATATCCTCCTCTAGCTTCAGAAACATATTTGACTCATTTAGATCAAGCAATCCTTCTCAATCAGAGTGAACTTTAGTAGGGTTGTAATGTAGGCCATGGTTTGGGGTTTAACAAGAGAGGGTAAAGGCTCAAACCTATAGCTTCTACTTGGTGGCTTTGTTTCCTAGGATCACCTTCGAATTTTCTCTTTTACAAGAGGAGTTAATCTTTCTTGTAACTTTTGACCTTCTTAGTCTGACATTTGCCCCTTTTTCCCGACTTTTGGCTTTATATGCTTTTTAAAGATAGCACAACATGACTCTTTTTCGGTCTTTCTGCTAATATGCTTCTCTTTTTTTTTTTTCCTTTCTTGTTGCCTTTGACAAGAAGAACATTTTTACAACTTCTTTCTCTCAAATCCTTTCCTCAACATTTTCATTTAACTGATTGTGGACGGTGATCCCTAGGTTGGGGTGTGTTTTGGAAGAGAAAGATAATCGGCTCAATAGGTTCAACAAGGGTTGCTTTTAACTGTATGGGAAGTGAAATGAGGGCCTCTCTTCATTTTGAACAAGATTGCTTGATCTATAGAGCCTTCACATTACTTCAGCTTGATGGTCGATGATATTATCTGCCAGATCTTCTGCTACATGTCTGCCCCAGTGTGGGGGGATGGTCTCAGATCAGGGTTGAGAAGAAAAATCTTCTGCTTTCTGCGAGGCACTAATGGGTTAAGCAAATGGATTATTTTTGTGTATGGTAGAAAAAATGAGGGCCTTTCATCACTTCAAATTAAATTGCTTAGTCCATAAAGCTTTTATACAAAATTTTGACAATGTTTCTAAAAATGGTGTGTTTATTCCGAATCAACTACTTTGTGCTTACCCCAGTGTGGGGGATGGTTATAGGTTTGGGGATACCTGAAAAAAAGATCACTGTCGGCTCTAATGGGCTAAGCAAAGGATAATGTTTATTTGGGATAAATAGAACAATGACTCCTCATCATTTTGAAAACTCGGCTACCCATCGCTTAGCTAGGATATCATGTAAGTGTCACCTTTTCAATAAAATTCGCACTTCTTTGTTGAGATTGCCTTCCTCCTATCTCTCACTCTCGCTTTGTCTCTCAAAGGTCTTAACCCCTTTTAAATGGGTGGCCTATGCTATCCCATCCTTCAAGTCGAGTCATCACTAAATGGGAAAGAATCCTTAAACGCAACAATCCTTCACAAGAGTACGAGACAAAAGGGAATAAACTGGAAACTTCATCTTTTTCATTTCAAATCATGAATGCACGGCATGTGTGTTTATTTAAATAAGATATGTAAGAAAATAGACAGACAAAAAGGAAACAGATGAATTTTATGAAAACCTCCCTTTTCTTGTGGGCCTTTTGGTGAGAATCCTTAATAGGGTTTTGGGACTACATCAACCTCTTGGTGCTTCATTCATCAGGTGTATCAATGGAGGGCGAGCTCACGACAGTTGTCATGCATTTGGAAGTTAGAGGATGTGTTGTTGCAATGCACGGGTCTGACAAGACTTCGCAAATGGTGAGGTCCTCTTCTGCATGGATAGTGATTGTCTTGGCATGGCGCGAGGGTAGTTGCATAGAGGTAATATCTTGCGGATGGATGGTTAATTATTCCTTCACGTAGGTTCGGCCTCCTTCAATAGCTTGGCTCATCCTTGCATAAGTTTGAATTGGGCATGATACTAGAGGGGTTTCCATGAGTTCGGTTGTGCTTTTTGACCTGAAAAAGAAAAGAAAAACAAAAAATAGTTAGCATGTGGAGTTGGGGGTTCTATGCAATGCATGTCCTATGGAGGTCCCTTCTTTGAGGGAGTCTAAGAATGATGACAAGTCCATTTTGGAGGTAGGGTTTTGCCCCTATTATGCAATACAATACCTCTGCGGCGTGGGCTGGTTAATGATTTCCTATGTGGGCAATCCTGCCTCCATGGACTGAGAGAGATTTGGGCCTCTCTCGAGATATGGTTCTATGCATGCCATGAATCCTTAGGGTTTAAAAACCCTTAGGAGTTTTGGTAGGTTCGATTAACATGAGATTGGATTGCTCCTTTCTCTCTACGGTTGATTAGATGCATGAGAACGAAATGACTCGAGTTTCTTGGAACTCTTGTCTTGCAATGGATATGGGTGCATGAGCATAAAAGAAGTGAATGTGCGAGCAATATGATAACAATGAATAAATGGTTTAGAAAAACCCCCTTCTTGTCTTGCTTTTGTCTTCGGTTCTCTTAGTACTTGGAAATGAGGAGGGGGAGGATAGAAGACAAAAACAAAAGAGAAGTTAGTGTCTTGATTTGAAAATCTTTATGCAATGCATGTCCTAAGGGTGCCCCTGCTTGAGAGGGAGACTAAACATGATGTGTTTGCTCAGTTTTGGAGATAGGGGGTTTGCCCCTGTATGCAGATACCTTATCGTTGAGTGGGAACCTTTATCCATTCATTCGCAAAAATAAATAAATAAATAAATAAAGAAGTACATTGAACTTTGGGTTTAAGATACAAAAGAATTGAAATACATTTTAATAGGGGGAGGGGGAACATTTTCCTTTGGACTTCCACCTATCTACTTTTACAAAGGGAGATCCTAAACTACTCTTGAGTCTTCGGATTCGCCTTCCTTGGATTTGATGTCGAGGAGGTCACTGAGAGACCTTGTTGATTGATTGCCCCTTGTCTTCTTGGCAACCCTATCTCCATGAGCATAGAGGGATTGGATTTAGGAAAGGATTGGATTTAGGAAGGGTTCGAATTAGGAAAGGTCTAATTTAGGAAAGTTCTGTTTTAGGAAAGTGTCATTTTAGGAAAGTTTTCAAATTAAGAAAGTTTCAAAATTAGGAAAGCTTTGAAATTAGGAAAGTTTAAGGAATTGGAAAGTTCCGTTTTAAGAAAGGTTTTGAAATAGGAAAGTATTGAATTTACAAATGTTTTGAATTAGGAAAAGTTTAGTTTAAGAAAGGTTTAGAATTTAGAAAGTTTCAAGTTAAGAAAGTTTTGAATTTTGGAATGTTTTAAAATAAGAAAGTTTAGAAAACAAGGAAATTTTGAAAATAAGAAAGTTTTGAATTTAGAAAGCTTTGGAAAGATTTGAAATTTAGAAAGTTTAGGATTTAGAAAGTTTTAGAGTCTTAGAAAATCTTGAGATTAAGAAAGGTTTGAAAACTTGGATTTAGAAAGTTAAGAATTAGGAAAGGGATAGAGTTAGGAAAGATTTGGAAGCTTAATGTTTTAGGAAATTTATGGTTTAGGAAGGTAAGAAATTAAGAGAGATTTGAATTAGAAATGATTTAGATTTTGAGTTTTAAGATTTTGGAAAGATTTTTATGTTCAAGTTTTGGAAACTTAAGATTTAAGAAAGTAGAAGTTTAGGAAGGATTTGAGTTAGGAAAGAGTTGGATTAGGAAGGGATTGGATTTGATTTCTAAAAGAGAAAGTTTAATTTCGTTTCCAAAAATGGAGGATTGGATTTGGTTTCCTAAACGGGAAGATTTGATTTGGTTTCCTAAATGGAAGATAGGATTTGGCAAGGATTTGGAAAGGGAGATTCTAGAAACCCTAGATTTGAAAATGTAGAATTTTAACGTAGAAAAGAGGTTTTGAAAATGTGTATAGTTTGGATATAGAAAACGAGAGATTTTAGAAACCTAGGTTTGGGGCAAAGTTCGAAAACCATGTTTTTGGGAAGAAAATTAGGGTTTCCAAATTGTGGGCTCTAGGGCTTGACTTGGGCTTCAAGGAAAGTGCATTTTTGGAAACAAGATTTTTGGAAGACAATCCTAGAGAGTAACTTTTGGAAAGTAGATTTTGAAAAAAGAGCTTTTGGAAAGAGATTTTAAAGAGAATGAGTTTTTGGAAAGCGTGTTTTTGGAAACAAGTTTTTTCGAAGGAAATCCTATAGGGGAATTTTTAGAAGGAAGATCTTAGGAAGAGAGCCTTTAGAAAGATTTTTAGGGAGCGTTTTTAGAAAGTGAATTTTGGGGAGAGTATTTTGGAAAGGAGTTAAAAAAGGGAGTTTTGAAAAATAGATTTTTGGAGAGAGTTTTTAGAAAACAATTTTGGGAATGAGAGTTTTAGGAAAGTATGTTGAAAAAGAAATTTTTAGGAGGGGGGATTTGGAAAGAGGGTTTTTGGAAGGTATAAAAACATCTCACTCTCTAAAGTGATTCTAGCCATAAGAAGGCTAGAACCACTTTAAGAAAGTGGTTTTGAAAACAAGGAGTTGAAAATATAGACCATATCGGTCTCTTTAAATGTAACACTTTCCTAAAGCAATCCTAGACATGGAAAAGCTAGAATCACCCTAGGATTGTGATTTTGAAAACACGTTTTGAAAAAGAGATTTTGATGCAATTTTGGAAACAAGTTTGAAAACAATTTTGAAAACGAGTTTGAAAACGAATTTTGGAAGATGCATGATCATCATATGCACAATGCAATTTTGGGGTCATGAACATACAAGGCTAAGGCTTCACCACATAATCAAGGGGGCCGGACCCACGTGGTCTCCGGTTAGCCTAAAGGAAAGCCCCCGACACGGTGACCCTCCGATAGTCTAATCCTACACATAGACCGGGAGTCCTCTTGTTTCAAGCATGCAAAGAAAAGGGAGGGGGGGGGGGGGGGGGAAGAGATGGGGGATTAAAATAGAGAAAACCCAAGTGGGTCAGGAGAGAGAAGAGAGAGGGGGAAGTGCAAAAATTTAAATGAAGAACCTACCTTGTACCTTGTTTATTTTGCGCGCCTTGCTTTCTTTGGTCTCGATCTTGATCTTTGTCTTCAATCTTCAAGAGTTGTCTTCAATCTTCAAACTTCAGCTGGCAGCTCTTAAAGTCTTCAAAGGAGGGTTGAAGGCTAGTGTATGAGTGTATGGGAGTGTGTATGAGTGTATAGGAGGCTAGGGTTTAGTGTATGATGGCTAGGGTTTGGAAAACCTAGAGTAGCTAGGGTTTAGGGAGTGCACGAGCTCTGTATATCGAAATATATGATTTTTAGACTGAGTTTACGCACCTCTTTCATGTTGGAAGGGGCTCTGTATTTATAGAGGTTGAACAAAACTAGCGCCTGTTGCAGTGGCGCCAGGCCAAACTTTACACTGGCGCCACTAGGAGTGGCGCCAGCCATTTAGGAAATATTTAAGGTTGGCAAGCAACATATTTTTGACTAGATTTGGGCGCCTGTACTAGTGACTACCATGCAATTTTTAGCCTGGCTTCACTAGGAGTGACTTCAGAAAGTTTGAGAAGGAGTTTGGAAAACCGGGAATGACCCGGAAAGCCGGAAAAGAGTAGGAATACTTAGAATAGTGTCCCGGAGGTATTTGACTCGAAAAATGAAGACAAGATGTGTCAGAAGGGTGGATCGGGCCGTTAGGGGCAAAACGGTCAATCGGATCGGGAAGCTGCCAGGACAGACTCAGACTATCCTGGAAGAAGACTTGGGATTTGGAAACATTATTTAGAATGTTCCCAAAGGTTCCCAGTTTGATACCCAGAGCCGGTGTGGTCAGAAGAGGCGACCGGCCCTCTAGTGGCAAAACGGTCATTTCGCACCGGGTTTGCCAAAACTGACTCGGAATGATCCGAAAAGGTAAAGGGAGATTGAGAACACTACAGAAAGCAGTCTCAGAAGGTTACTGGCTTGATGCCCAGAGCCGGTGTGGTCGAAAAAGGAGACCGGCCCTCTAGGGGCAAAATGGTCATTTTGTACCAGGTTGGCCGAAATTGACTCGGAATGATCCGGAAAGATAAGGAAAGGTTGAGAATACTATAAGAAGCAATCTCAGAGGACTACCGGTTTGATACCCAGAGCCGGTGTGGTTGAAAAAGGAGACCGGCTCACTAGGGGCAAAACGATCATTTTGTATCGGGTTTCCCGGGACTGACTCAAATTGATCTGAAAGGATAAACAAAGGTTGAGAATACTATAAGAAGCATTCTTGGGAAGTTACTAAAGGGGCCCTGATTGGAACCGTCTCGAGGAATAAACTGTCTCGAAAGAGAGATTGGAAAGGGGACTTACCGTCTTCGAAAAGACATGCTTGATTTGGAACCGTCTCGAGGAATAAACTGTCTCGAGAGAGGGATTGGAAAGGGAACTTACTGTCTTTGAAAAGACATGCCTGAGTTGGAACCATCTCGAGGAATAAACTGTCTCGAGAGAGGGATTGGAAAGGGGACTTACCGTCTCTGAAAAGACGTGCCTGAGTTGGAACCGTCTCGAGGAATAAACTGTCTCGAGAGAGGGGTTGGAAAGGGGACTTACCGTCTTTGAAAGAAGACGTGCCTGAGTTGGAACCGTCTCGAGGAATAAACTGTCTCAAGAGAGGGGTTGGAAAGGGGACTTACCGTCTTCGAAAAGACGTGCCTGAGTTGGAACCGTCTCGAGGAATAAATTGTCTCGAGCGTGGGATTGGAAAGGGGACTTATCGTCTCTGAAAAGACGTGCCTGAGTTGGAACCGTCTCAAGGAATAAACTGTCTCGAGAGTGGGATTGGAAAGGGGACTTATCATCTCTGAAAAGACGTGCCTGAGTTGGAACCGTCTCGAGGAATAAACTGTCTCGAGAGTGGGATTGGAAAGGGACTTACCGTCTCCGAAATGACGTGCCTGATTTGGAACCATCTCGAGGAATAAACTGTCTCAAGAGGGGGATTGGAAAGGGGACTTACCAACTTTGAAAAGACGTGCTTGATTTGGAACCGTCTCGAGGAATAAACTGTCTCGATAAAGGGATTGGAAAGGGGACTTACCATCTTTGATAAGATGTGCCTGATTGGAACCGTCTCGAGGAATAAACTGTCTCAAGAGAGGGGTTGGAAAGGGGTCTTTCCCTCTTCGAAAAGACGTGCCTGAGTTGGAACCGTCTCGAGGAATAAACTGTCTCAAGAGTGGGATTGGAAAGGGGACTTACCGTCTCTGAAAACACGTGCCTGAATTGGAACCGTCACGAGGAATAAACTGTCTTGAGAGATGGTTTGGAATTGGAAAGGACAATGCCGCTAAGGGAATTTTGGTCATTTTGCCTCTATTTAGGCCTGGTGGGCCCACAAGGCGATGGTCAAACGGGATTTGGACCTAGAAAATCGGTTTCGATTGGAATACGCCCACAATGACTTGAAAACAAGTCTAGACGGAGTGTAGACTCCCAAGCGGTCAAAAATGGGGTGCTTACACTACCTCATTCAATTCCAACAGGGTGAACCCGGGGGCAGTAGATAAAGGGAAATAAGCCAATCATACATGCACACCTCAGATGTACGCTCTTTTTACTACTAGAGAAGTAGTAAGGACACCAATGCCATGATCGAAGGTACGATCCTACTCTACAATTCGTGAGTCACAGTGTTATTTGATTTAGGGGCTATGCATTCATTCATCTTTGAGAAATGTGTAGGTGATCTAGGATTAAGTACTGAATTGTTGTTACACCCCTTAGCATTCAAACACCTACTAGTGGAACAGTTATAGTATGAGTAGGATGTCCATCCAGTATTATACGGATAGGTACCTTTGAATTTATAGTTGATTTGATCTAGATAGACATGAAGGGATTTGATATAATCCTAGGGATGGATTGGTTACCAAAGAATAAGGTAGTCATGGACTGCAGTTAGAAGACTCTGACCATATGGCATCCTAATGGATGTGTGATACATTTCCCTAACGAAAAGGGCACGTATTTGTGAAAAAAGAAGGATGGAACCCTCAAGTTATGTATAGACTATTGGCAGTTGACCAGGGTGACCATTAAGAATAGATATCCACTCCCAAGGATTGATGACCTATTTGACCAACTTAGAGGGGTGACATACTTTTCTAAGATAGACTTGAGATCAGGATACCATCAATTGAAAGTGAGGGAGTTTGATATACCTAAGACAACCTTTAGAACACGCTGCAGTCACTTTGAATTTGTGGTGATGCCTTTCAGATTAACTAATGCACCAGATGCCTTCATGGACATGATGAATAGAGTTTTTCGAGCTCAACTAAATCGATCATTTTCATAGATGACAATGTTATATACTTGTTTGATGAGGAAACCCATAAGGAACACGTAAGAATCACCCTTCAGATCTTGAGGAAACATCAGCTTTATACTAAGAAAAGTAAATGCAATTTTTGGATGAAGTAAGTGAAGTTTTTAGGGCATGTGGTGTCAAAAGTATGGATAACAGTAGATCCTGCAAAGATAGAAGTAGTAATGGATTGGAGGAGGCCCTCTACTATATCAGAAATTCAGAGTTTTCTAGGTTTAGTAAGGTATTATCAAAGATATGTGGAAGGATTCTCTAAAATAGCAGGCCCTCTTACCCAGTTAACCAGGAAATGAGTAAAGTATGTTTGGATGGACAAATGTGACGAAGCATTCCAACTGTTAAAGGAGAAACTAGCTACTACACCCATTCTCACTCTTCCTATAAATGGAAAGCCCTATGTAGTTTACACTGATGCGTCTCATAGAGGGTTAAGGTGTGTTTCGATGCAAGAAGGAAAAGTGGTAGCTTTTGGATCAAGGCAACTCAAGAAACATGAACAAAATTACCCTACTCACAACCTAGAGATGGTCGCAGTAATCTTTGCCCTTAAGATTTGGAGATGTTACTTAGACAGAGAAAAGTTTGAATTATTTATGGACCACAAAAGTCTTAAATACATCACCACTCAGAAGGACTTGAACTTAAGGTAGAGAAGGTGAGTGGAATACATGGAAGACTATGACTTCACCTTACAATATCACCCAGGCAAGGCAAATGTTGTGGCAAAGGCCTTAAGTAGGAAAAATTAAGGGCTCATGAGTAGCATTGTGTTAGAGAAATGGAAGACTGTTAAGTTACTAGAATCATATGAAGGGCTAGAAGGCAGAAAGGGAGTACTATCTAGCCTCCGGATACAATCCCAGACCATAGAAGAAGTCCGACTGGCCCAACAGGAAAATTCAAAAGTATAAGAGATAAAGGAAAGAATGGAGAACGGGACAACTGAACCAAGATGGGCCATTAATGCTGAAGGTGAACTCCAATACAAGGGTAGGTACTTTGTGGTAAAGGAGAAGGAGTTGAAATGAAATGTTCTATCTGAAGCACATCGTTCTAAGCTTACAATCCATCCTAGAAAAACCAAATTGTATCAAAACTTAAACGACAGTATTATTGGAAAGGAATGAAGAAGGATGTCACGAAGTTTGTAGCACATTGCCTCACATGTCAACAAGTAAAAGCAGAACACCAACAATCAACTAGATTGTTATAACCCTTGCCAATAGTAGAATAGAAGTGGGAACATATCATCATGGATTTCATTACCAAACTACCTAGGAACCGTTATGGGTGTGATACAATTTTGGTAATCATGGATCATTTGACAAAAGCTGCACACTTCTTACCCATTAAGTCAATCGATAGTCTTAATACCTTCAGTCGATTGTATTTGAAAGAACTACTACGATTGCATGGAATGCCTAGAACCATTGTATCAGATCGCGACCTAAGGTTTGCTTCGCGATTTTGGCAAAGTTTACTAAAGGCATTAGGAACCGAAGTGTGCATGAGTATCACTTATCACCCATATATGAATGGCCAAACCAAAAGAGTTATCCAAATCCTAAAGGACATGCTTCGCGCTTGTGTATTAGATTTTCAAGGAACTTGGAGTGATCATATACTTTTGGCTGAGTTTGCCTATAGAAATAGTTACCAAGTAAGTATAGAAATGGCCCCCTATAAAGCATTATATGGGCGACGTTGCCGTGCACCTAACTGTTGGTTAGAGACTGGGGACGGATTCCTATATGGGTCAGAGATCATTTGAGAAACCATATAAAAGATTAAGCTCATATAAGAATGGTTTTAGACTACCCAAAGCCTTCAAAAGATTTATGCAGACCAGCATAGACGACCATTGAAATTCTAAGTAGGCGACCAAGTGTTTTTTAAGGTAAAGCCCCATAAAGGTGTGATGTAATTTGGCAAGAAAGGAAGGCTTACCCCCAGTACATTGGGCCTTTTCGCATTTTGGAAAGAATTGGACAAGTGGTTTACCAACTAGAACTACCTTCGGAATTAGAGCGAATACACAACATATTCCATGTATCTATGTTAAGACAATACCACCCCGACCCTTCTCATATAATTCAATGGGAAACTGGGGCTATACAACCTGATCATTCCTATAATGAGAGACCAAGTAAGATAGTGGACTGCCAGACAAAAGTATTAGAAATAAAGAGATTTCCCTAGTCAAGGTAATATGGCAACATCACGGGGAAGAACCAGCAACATGGGAAGCAAAAGCGGATATGAGATCAAGGTACCCGCATCTATTTGAGACTAATTTCGAGGATGAAATTTCCTAAATGAGGTAAGGCTATAATACCCGGAACTTCTTCTTCACTGCATCACATCCCTAGTGGGACTGGATAGACCTAACCATAGGTATTATAGGTCGAAAGCAAAGTCCTTCCGAGCCCAATCTTCTCTGTATGTTTGAAACTCGGTTTCTTGGAAACTCGACCTCCCGAAAAGGGGCTCCGGAGCACATTATATCTGACAAATTCGCGCCAAGTTTTGCCCTAACTTTAAACTTAGGTTTCTCTCTCGTTTCTTGATAGTTTTGACGAATCAAGCATCTAAAATTATCTACACTTCGAGCCCGATCCCCCAGTGTTCTTGAAATTCAATTCTAAGGAGATTTAATTTCCAGAAAGGTTTCCGAAAGCTGTTGCACCTGGTAAATTTGCACCTGATTTCACCGAAAATTCAAATTGAGTTTTCCCTCTCACCAAGCAATGAAATCATACGAAATTTGAGCCTAAACCAATTAAATTTTTTAGAGTTTTCTGCTTATGGTTTCAAAATAAGTGTTCTATAAATTTTGAAGTCCCAAACTCAGCCGTTTCGAACTGAGGCTCTCTTTCATTTTACGTCGGATTTATTCCATCCCACCAACTTTGGATGGCCGGCTGCCTACATTTAAATATTGCATGTAAAACACTCCTTAGGCTATGCATTTGGTCAGGTTAGTGCCTTATTTATAAGGTTAGCACATGATTGTTGCTTAATATATAATGGGTCACACTATTATATACCAACACACACACTTGCCTTCCACTTGTGGGATAAAGGATATTCCATATAAACCATTGGCGGCTGCCATATAGAGAGAGAAGATGAGAATGATAGAGAGATAGAGATAGAGGAACCAAGAACAAGAAATATAAAGAGAGAGAGAAGGAGGAAACTGAGGGGAATCTCTCCCCAAGCAGCCAAACCAACTCACACATGGAACCTTCATGCATCCCACATGTTGGGCATGCAAGGCCACTTGGTCCCCTCAGTTGCATGAGTGTCTGAAAGAGAGAGAGAAAGCCGAGAAGAGGGAGACCGAAAAGGAGTGTAAAGAGAAGGTGGAGAAGAAGAGGGAGCAAAGGCAAAACTATACGAAAGGGCAGGTATATGACCTTTTCCCCCATCCCTCAACCTACCTAAACCCAGCTAAACTAACCTCATGGCTAGCCATGAAACTTGAGAAAAAACCGAGAGAAAATAAGGGGAGCTACATCGGTTATGTGGTTGTAACGAGCCAATGCAGGGCTTGAGGCCTGTGACAGGAGTATGAGGCTTCTCCATAACCTCTGTGGAGTCCAAGGGAGGCCTCCTTATTGGCCCAAAAGGCAACCCAAGAGGGGGTTGAATTGGATTTTTCAAAAATAATTGCAATTAAGACTATTTAAAAATAATCTAGGTAATGAAACAATAATTCAAGATATATGCAATGCAATGTAAGCAATAATGAAATGAAAATAGAACACAAGAAAGCACATCAAGAATTATTGAGGTTCAACAACAATTTCTGGTCTACGTCCTCACCCTAAGATGTCACCGAAGTCTCCTTCCACTATGCAATTTCCAATTACAAAGTAGATGCTAATTTCTAAAGTGCTCAGCTCACTTTTACACAAGAACTTCTTCTCAAGTTCTTCCAGCCACCAAGTAGTTTTGTCCAAGATCCACTTCAACTTACAAATGTTTTTCTTTTATAAGAAAACAATCCAACTCTCACTTACAAGTATATGAAAGATATACAAATGAACTACAAACTCTCTATAAAAAGTCGATAGGAATTTAATAGCTCACTAAATGCCAACTTGAAGACAAAGAGAATTTTTAGCTTAATTATTCAGTGAATGTTGTATCTCTTGTCCATAAATACATTTGGAGGCTTGTATATATGTCCCTGAATTAATTTCACCCATTGGAGGTAGTTAGAGGCTCATTTAATGCACATTGAATTCAATATAACGTTTAAAAATGTAGTCGTTAGTCCCCATGTGTCGACACTTTGGCTTCATGTGTCAACACATCAAGCCTGCATTTTTCAGATTTTTTCCACTGTCTCCATGTGTCGACACATCAAGTTCAAGTGTCAACACATCATCCAGAAATCCTCATTCATGTCGTTCTTGTCCAGTCTAGCTTCAGATAGTCTAGGGATGTTCAAGGGATCTTCTCTTTGGGGTATGTTGATCTTCAAACCAGAGTTATTCTTCGAGAATAGCATCAATTCAACTTTAGGATTGAAATTTTCTTTGATGATCATATTTTCTTTATTACCGAGCTGCCAAACTTCTCTTCATTAATGTCAAGCTTCTCTTCTTCATTGCCGAGCTCTTTCCATTTGCTGCTAACCTTCTTTTTATCCATGTCAAACTTCATATCCATGATGCCAATCTCTTTTTCAGGAGAACTTCATTAAGTCTTTAGAAGCTTGATGAAGTCTACTTTTGAGCACTCTCAATATACATCAACTTTATTGAATCTTCATAACCCTAATGAAGTCTTCTTTTGAATTCTTTATAGAGACTTCGCAATCATGCTGAATTCTTTTTTTGAACACCTTCAATCTCTTCGAATTCAAGTCAACTTCATTGAGTCTTTGCACACTTAATGAAATCTTCCTTTGAGCACCTTCAATCTCTTCGAATGCAAATTATTTGTTTGAAGTTTGAATGGGTGCAATTGCTCTGTTTTGGTGCATGACTCAAACTTGAAATTGTTGTGCATCCATTTTGATATATATTGGACTTTAAGTCATGCTTTAAGTCTAAATTATAATCCTTATTAATCTGCACACTAAATAAATGCATTAGTAAATTAACACAAGGTTTAGTTATCATCAAAATCATGGTGTAAAGTCCACAATCTCCCCCTTTTTGATGATGACAAAACCTTTGCAAAAGCAATCAATATAAGATAAGGTGAAATAGATATAATCAAATTTCTTACCAGAGAAAGCTCCCCCTTTGTTTTGCAACTGATACTTCGAAAAAAAAAAAAAATCTTTTCTTTTGTTTGATTAGCAAAAACATATCTCAATTTTTAAAAAGAGGTTTTATCAGTTAATTCCAAAACAAGTTGAGGAAAATAATTCCTTTATCATGTTACTCCCCCTAAGAAAATGTTTTATAAGGGTTCATATACTATATCATGCAACATTCATTATTCAATCATTCATCTTATCCATTCTTTTCTTGTTATTATCATCATTCATTTACTATTCTTCTCCCTCTTTTTGTTAATTCATCAAAAAGAGAAAAAAAAATTATAACAAAGACAGATACGATAACAAAAAATCTTATAACAAGATAATTTGTATAAACAAGGAAGCAAGCAAAGCATTCAAACAACAAGGCATCAAGCTGTCACAACATTTTCATATTTCATTCACAAAAGTATTACATTGGATTAGTCAATGGTCATTCAATAAATATTACAAAATAAATTGTTTGTGAGGATAACATTCCATCTTTCAATAAAAAAATAAATTTACGGACAGATGCAACAATGAAGAAGCAAATGGAATAGAGAGAGAGGAGATATGAAGAGAAGAGGTCAGTGGGAAGATGTTGGTGGTGAGGGGGTTAGGACAAGGGGGTCATTAGGGGTATTGGAGAACTTTTTGCCAGGTTTATCCCTCAACCCATACTTGTGATCAGAAACAAAAGAAGGGGCATCAGATTTTGTGGCAGATGAGTCTTCTTCTTCTTGATCTTGCCCCTCTACTTCAATCCCTTGTTCAAATTTGTGGTCTTGGTCCTCTCCTTCCTTAACATTTGGTGCAACTGTCTCCTCACCATCTTTGCCCACTACAACTTCTTTTTCTTCATCGTCTTCCTTTTCTCCTTCTTCTTCTCCTTCTTTTTCTCTTTCTTCTTCTCATTCCGCATCTTCTTCATTTTCTTCTTCCTCTTCTTCCTCATCATCTTCTTCTTGTAGAATTTTTCCTTTTTCATTTCTTAGCATTTGTACTTTCCTTTTCAGTTCTCTCACTTTCCTTTTCACAAACAACATTCTTGTGGCAGCGATGTTTGCTTTTTTGTTCAATTTTTCCAAGGATTCCATCACTTGAGTCATGAACCCACTTAAGTCCCTTACACACTCTTTAAATTCTGGATTTAAACTCCTTTTGGTACTTATCACGCCCCAATTTTTGGGTGTCCAAGGTTCTTTCGGCTCGAAGACTAAAAGCACAGAACTCTGTCATTATAACTCATCCTCCTAGAAGGGCAAGTGAGACTGGGTTTGAAAATTGATTTGACTAAAGGCTTTTCAGAAAAATAGGAGTCGCCACCTAACTTGATCAAGGTGAGTTAGGTCACCTGAAACTAAGTGTTAATCCAAAGATTAAACTTAGGATTTCTAGAAAAGATTTTGAAAATTCTCTCAAGAGAGGGTTTTTGAGAAAATAGGTTATTTGGTAACCTTTGGAAAGATTTAAGCCCTTTTTGAAAATAACTCCATTTTAGTCTTTCTAAAACAGAAATTTATGGTCCGGGGGTTGGTTATGTGTAGGGAAGATATCCTAAGATCATCACCCTACCCCGCCATTTCGGTACCTACATGTTTAATCACCTTTTGTTCACTCACTAGAATAACCGGTTACCATTATCCACTTAATATCCACTTTTAGAGTTTTAAAAACAGGATTTAGTCATCACTTTTCAGATGCATGGTGCATGAGGCAAGTCTTGAAAGAAGTTTGAAAATATAGAGGTTTTGAAGGGGTTAGAGATAGAAATCTTAAATTGATAGAAACTTTTGAAAAGGGGGTTGGTGTTGAAATGTAAGTTATGACCGCACCATTTCAAGTTGTCTATGTATCTCATTTGGCAAGAATCAGGTCAATTGTAGTTCGGGCAAGAGCCCGATGGAAAATAGGCACATTAGGGCCTTTGGAAAGTTTAAAGATACTTTAAGGTCTTTGGAAAGTTTGAAGACACTTTGTGGTCTTTGGAAGCCTTGACTTGAAATTGGATGGTGGAGTGTTTTGAAAACATTTTTGGAACAAATCAAGGGAGTTCTCGAAAATGCTTTGGAATTACTCAGGAGAGTTTGAAAGTGTTTTTGAAGTCTTGTTTTGAAGACCTTGGAGGTACGACATTGGAATGTTTTGATGAATTAGTTTTTTAAAGTGGTTTTTGAAAATGGCTAAGAGTTTGGAATCCTAATATGGACAGCCTAGGAGGTTGTTCTTAATATGTCACCTTCCTTTGGGGTCCCTAACCATAAGAGGGCTAGGGATACCTTAGGTTTGTGATATTTTGAAAATATTTTTGGAAATATCTTGAAGTTGGTTTTTGGAAATCTCAAGAGGGTTGAAGGTTTTGGACCAATGGGTAATGAGTATAGTTTAAAAAGGGTTCATGAGTTGGAACCTTGAAGCATACTAACCTATATGGTGTTAGCCTATGACCTAAGGTTAAGTCAAACTAGGATTGATTAACTAGAGTAGGGTCAACCTAAGGTTAAGATGACTTAGGGTTAACTAACTAGAGTAGGGTTAACCTAAGGTTAAGATAACTTAGCGTTAACTAACTAGAGTAGGGTTAACCTAAGGTGAGTGAACTAGGGTCAAGTTAACCTAGGGTTGGATAACTATGGTCAAGTTAACCTAGGGTTGGTCAACTAGGATCAAGTTAAACTAGGGTTGGACAACTAGGGTCAAGTTAACCTACGGTTGGTCAACTAGGATCAAGTTAACCTAGGGGTGAATTGAAAGATGATTTTGAAAGGTTGTTTGATGCTTTTTTGAAAAACAAAACATGTTATGCAATGGACTTTGATAGGCAACCTTTATAAAGATCATTTCCATGAAAATTTTAATTCTAGCCAAGAGTATGGTTTGTATAGGTAGTGCTTAGAGACCATTCCAAATAAGGTTTCTTCATGTCCATTATAACCATTATCTTGACAAGAGTATAAGGGGTCCAAAAATTAACATGATGATGACAACTTTTTGATGCACCATGTTTTTTAATGCAAAGATGGAGAGAATGAATTTTTAAAAACCATTTTAGGAACAGGATTTTGAAAACCATTTTTGAAGGAGACCATTCCATCAAGAGAGGGTTTCTATGGCCAAATAAAAGGGAGACCACTCAAGAGAGGGTTCCATGGGGCCATTCCAACCACTAAACTTAAAAGAATGAAAACCTTAGAAATTAGAGAGCTAGGAAACAATCCTTATGCAAGTTAAAATGCAATAAAGCCAAAATGGGAGTTAGGGGGTTAGTAGAGAATTATCTATGGCATGATTTTCTAAGGTATCATCCTAAACTTCAAGGAGCCAACTTTTGGAACCATTTTTTGAAAGAAATATAGAGCTTGATAATAGCATGAAAATACGAGTAATGTGAGCATTGTAGGACATGGTAATAAGCATGAAAATGAAACCAAGCACACAAAACATTATTAAAATAGTAATATGCAAGAGGTCATGAGCACATACAAGGCTTTTAGGCTACACCACAAAAACAAGGGGCTCTTAGGTGTAAGTACCCCATTTTTGATCGCTCAGCAGTCTACAGTCTGTCCAGACTTATATTCAAGTCAATGTGGACATATTTCCAATCTAATCCCGTCAATCAAATCGCTTTGCAAGCCTGCCGGGCCCAAATAAAGGCAAAATGACCAAAATGCCCTTGGGGGCATGGTTTCGGTCCAATTCCAAATCAGGCACATCTTTCCGAAGACGGTAAGTCCCTTTTCCAATTCCAATTCCAATTCTAATTCCGATTAAATTCGGTGCACCTTTCGAGAAAGTTGATTCCTCAATGTGGTAAGACCCTCCAATCCGGCACGTTTCTGAGTGAACTCTTCGAAACAGTAAGTCCATTCAAACCCGCTGATCAGGACGAGACCCCAAGTCCCCTAGATGGTAGAACGGTCCACCTTTGACACCTGCTAGCCTGTTAATGCAAAAATGTCTGTTTCGGCATGCCTTTTGAGAAAGTTGATTCCTCATGCGCTAAGTCCATATAGCAACTTTCCAAGATCAGGTAGTATTGGGAATGATCGAGAACCGTCAGAGTAGCGGAAGTACTCGTAAGCATCGCAACTGTCAGAGTGGCAGAAGTACTCATAAACAGGTCGATATAAGGAATTGCCAACAAACCCCTGTATCATGGGACTGCCATCAGAGTGGTGAAAACACTCAAAACCCAGGTCAACACCGGTGCTTGCTAGCCCACTTCGGTGAAAAATGACCGAATTGCCCTTAGGGCCATTTCCGGCACGTTTCTTAAGAAATTACCTAAGTCCTCAGAACGATAAGTCCACCATTCCAAGATTGTCTTAAAAGCAATCCGGCATGATTAGGTGCCTTCTAGCTAGTTTCGGGCCAATTTTGAGACTTTCCGGTCAAGATGACCATTTTGCCCCTAGGCATCCGAACGCCCTAGGGACCACACCAGCTCTGGGTATCAAACTAGTAACCTCCCGAGAATGCTTCTTATAGTATTCCAGACCATTCATTATCTTTCTGGATCATTCCGAGTCAATTCCAGCAAACCCAGTACAAAATGACTGTTTTGCCCTTGGTGGGCCGGTCGCCTTTTCCGACCACACCAGCTCTGGGTATCAAACCAATAACCTTTGGGAACATTCTAAATAATGTTTCCAAATCTCGAGTCTTCTTCCGGGAAATTCTGAGTCCATCCTGACTGCTTTCTGGCCTGATTGACCGTTTTACCCCAAATGGCCCGGTCAACCCTTCCAACAAACCCTAACATCCTTTTTCAAGTCCATTATCCCGGGACCCTATTCTAAGGGTTCCTGCCCTTTTTCGGCCTTCTGGGACATTCCCGACCCCTTCAAATCATTCCCGGACCTTCCGGAGTCACTCCTAGTGAAGCCAAGCTAAAAATTGCATGGTAGTCACTAGTATAAGCGCCCAAATCTTCTAAAGATACGTTGCTTGTCGACTTAAAAACTTTCCTAAGTAGCTGGCGCCACTAGGAAGTTTTTTCGCTTGGCACCACTGCAACAGCCGCCTGGTCATTCCTCTATCTATAAATACAGAGCCTCTTCTAGTGTGAAAGAGGTTTGAAGACTCAGTCTAAAAACCCTACTCTTCGATATACAAAGCTCGTAGCCTCTTTAAACCCTAGGCTCCTTTAGGTTTTCCAAACCCTAGCCTCCATACACAATTCCTAGCCTCCTATGCACTTATACACACTCTCATACGCTCATATATTAGCCTCCAAAGCCACTATTGAAGATTTAAAGTGCTGCAAACTGAATCTCTCAAAGATGAAGACGAAGACTAAATCCAAGGCTGAAGCGAAACAAGAAAAGCAAAGCGTGCAAAGTAAAGCAAAATAAACAAGACACAAGGTAGGCTCTTTATTTAAGTTTTGCGCATCTTCCCCGTCTCTCTTCTCTATATGAACCCACTTGAGTTTTTTTTTCTATTTTAATCCCCCATCTTCTTCCCCCCATTTCTTGTATGCTTGAAACAAGGGATTTCTTGGTTCATGTGTAGGATTAGGCTATTGGAGGGTCACTGTGTCAAGGGCTTTCTTTTAGTCTAACCGGACACCACGTGGGTTCAACCCCCTTGATTATGTATTGAAGCCTTCAACCTTGTATGTTTACGACCCCAACTTGCATTATGCATATCATGGTCTTGCATCTCGCCAAAATTTGGTTTTTTAAACTTGTTTTCAAAAGCTTACAACAAAATTGTTTTCAAAACTTGCATCAGAATCTTCTTCATCAAAACTTGTTTTCAAAATCATAATCCTAAGGTGATTCTAGCCTTTTTATGGCTAGGGTTATTTTAGGAAAGTGTTACATTTACAGTGACCAATATGGCCCATATTTTCAAATCCTTGTTGTTTTCAAAACCACTATCTTAGAGTGGTTCTAACCTTCTTATGGTTAGAATTGCTTTAGGAAAATGAGATATTTTATGTACATTCTAAAAACCCTCTTTTCAAATCTCTCTTTTTCAAAAACCTCTTTTCCAAATTACTTTCTAAGAACTCTCTCCAATCTCCGTCTCAAAATTCCTTTCCAAAATTGTTTTCCAAAACTCCCTCCGAAAATTTATTTTTCAAAAACTCATTTTCAAACTCCTTTTCAAAACACTCTCCTCAAAATTCACTTCCTAAAAATGCTCCTTAAGTTTCCTTCCTAAACAATCTCTTTCCAAAAACTCTCTCAAAGTGTTTCTTTCCAAAAAAACTCTTTCCAAAAACTCTCTTCAAAATTCATTTTCTAAAAACTCCTTTTTAGGATCTTTTTCCAAAAATCTCCCTTTTTAAAAACTCACTTTCCGAAAATCTCTTTTCTTAGAGCACAAGTCAAACCCTAGAACCCACAATTAGGAAACCCTAATTTCTTTCATCAAAAACATGATTTTTAATCTTGCCTTAAAACCTAGGTTTCTAAAATCTCCTTTTTTACATCTAAACCATTAGTTTCCAAAATGGCTTTTTTCGGTCAAAACTATGGTCTTCGAAATCTAGGGTTTCTAAAACTTCCCTTTCCAAATCCATGCCCAATCCAATTTTCCCTTTTGGAAACCAAATCCAACCTCCCGTTTAGGAAAATAGATCATATTCTCCGTTTTTGGAGACAAAATCAAAACATCTCTTTTTAGAAACAAAATCCAATCCCTTGTTTTAGGAAATAGGAATCTCAATCCTTCATAGTCTAAACCTTTCCTAATTCACTCTTTTCTAATCTCATACCTTCGTAAACCATAGGTCCCCAAAACTTAAACTTTCAAATCTTTCCTTAAACTTTAAGCTTCCAAATCTTTCCTAATTCAACCATTTCCTAGTTCCATGCCTTTCCAAATCTTAACTTTCCAAGTATAATTCTTCAAATCTTTCTTAAACTCAAATCTTTCATAATTTTAAGAATTTCTAAAACTCAAACTTTGAATCTTTCTAAAATTCTAAACTTCCCCAAACTCCGAATCTTTCCAAATCTAAAACTTTCTAAACTCAAAACTTTTCTTACTTTCAAAACTTCCCTATTTCAAAACGTTCTTAAAATGAAATCTTTCCTATTTCAAAACTTTCCAATTCCAAAACTTTTCTAATTCGAAATCTTTCCTAAACCAAAACTTTCCTAAAACGAAACTTTCCTATTTTGAAACTTTCCCAATTCGAATCTTTCCTAAATCCAATCCTTCCTTAATCTTCCAAGTCCAACATTTGAGTCAAGTCTTTCTGAATCTCAAGTCCTTTCTAAATCTTACCTTTCTTAACTCTAGGTTTCCTAAATCTCAATCTTTTCAAAACAAGTCCAAATCTTTCTTCCAAGTTCTATATTTCCAAATCAAAGTCTAAACCTTTCAATTCCAAATTCCAAATTCCAATCTTCTATTCTAAGTTCAAATCAAATCCTTTTTCAAATCTATTTTCTATCAGACTCTTGTCCAAACTACGACTAACCTGATTCCTCAAAAAGGATCCGTAGGCAACCCTCATGGGTGCGGTCACAACCTTTTTCAAATCTCCAATTCTATAATCTATTTCAAGTTTCCAATTCCAAAAATCTATTTTTAAAATCTCTATTTTCAATTTCTAAAACTTTCCAATTTCAAATCTATCTTTTCGAATCTCTTTTCTAAAATCAAATCAATTTCTTTTCAAATCTATTTCCAAATCTATTTTCCAACTCTCTTTTTCTTGCACTTACATATCATGCATCATGTCTTTTTAAACATTCTTTTTCTAAAGTGGATAGGATTGGACATTTGTTAGTTGAAGACTCTCATACGTGAATCTAGGGTGAATAGACATATAGGTACCGTAAGGGCAAGGTAGGGTGATGGCTTAGTGTATCTTCCCTACACGTAACCAATCTCTGAACCTATGATCACTGTTTTCGAAAGACCAAAATGGAGTTATTTTCAAAAAAGGGCTTAATTATTTTCCAAATGTTGCTAAATAACCTATTTTTCTAAAAACTCTCTCTTGAGGTAGTATTTTCAAAATCGTTTTCAAAAACCCTAAGTCTAATCTTCAGATTGTTCTTAGTTTTTAGGTGACCTAACTCACCTTAATTAAGTTAGGTGGCGACTCCAAAATGTTTTCCAAAAGCTCTTTATTCAAATCAATTTTCTACTCAAACCTAGTCACACTCATTCTTCTAGGAGGATGAGCTCTAACGAGAGAGTACAGTATCTTTCCCGCTTGTGTGTGTATCTCTTAAGTGTGAAAAATCTGGGTGTAATAGTTGGCGACTCCACTGTGGACACTTAAAGGGTTAGGCCGTAGTTTTGTCTCTTTACCCTTCACCCATGTAGAGTCTTCAATTAACTTGTTCAATCCTATTCACTTTAAATTTTTAAAACCAAATTTTCAAAATTATTTAAAAAAAAAACATGCATTCATATTATATTGTATTAAGTTTGTTATCCACATACTAACTCTTGCATCTTTGTTTTGTAGGTGCGCTTTTATTTTAAATTTTATGAACTACCATGCGTGAATGTGATGAACAGGATGAATGGGAGTTGTTGGGCTCTTTCCTCTGCTTTCAAAAATCACACACACACTGCACATGCACTCGCATTCTGCATACTTGTATTTTTACCCTAATATGACCCTTCTAGTTAGAAAGGGGGAACGGTATATTGGTTGTGGGCAAGATACTATGTCAGTTTCTTCGCCTATGACCTCTTGATGGTTCCCCCGCTTGGATCACCAACCGATCATGGCACCACCTCGAGGAGTGGGCCTAGGTTTGAAGATCCGGGGACCAAGCTTTTTTAGGACGCATTAGTCAACCCTTAACCTCATGCTCATATAGACACCTTGCATAATTGAACCTCTGCCAGATTTAAGACATGTGCACCGTTTTCAAAGCCATGGAGGAAAGGGCAACTGCTATTACTTTCATTTATACCTGTTTCTTCCTATTGTTATAATGACTGTATTCTTATTGTTATAATGCTTGTCTAACTGCTCATGCATGCACATTTAATTTACCATTGCATTCTCTTTCCTTATACGCTTTGCATCCACACCCATGCATCTCTTATTCCATGTCAAAATGAGAGTTCCAAGTAACTCAAGTCACTGCATTCTCATGCATATGATCAATCCAAAGAGAGTGACACCTAGTTCACTCTCCCTTGCATTAAACCTACCTAAACCCTAAGGGTTCCCACGTAATCCTAAGGACTCATGGCATGCACCTCAATTCATTCCATAGAAGGGGCCCCAAACCCTCTATGCTCACAGAGATAGGGTTACCAAGAAGACAAGGAGCAATCGATCAACAAGGTCTCTCAGTGACCTCCTCGACATTAAATCCAATGAAGGCAAATCTGAAGACTCAAGAGTAGTTTAGGACTTCTTATGTAAAACTAGATAGGTGGAACCCCCATAGGAAAATGTTCCCCCTCCCCCTATTAAAATGTATTTTAATTCTTTTGTATCTTAAACCCAAAGTTTAATGTACTTCTTTATTTTTTGCGAATGAATGGATAAAGGTTCCCACTCAACAGTAAGGTATCTGCATACAGGGGCAAGCCCCCTATCGCCATAAGTGAGCCAATACTTCATGCTTAGTCTCCCTCTTAAATAGGGACACCCTAGGACATGCATTGCAAAAACCTCTCTAAAAACCATAAACTGACTTGTAATTTGTGTTTTTGGTTTTTTTTTTCTCTCTTCTTTTCTATTTACAGAGATCACCCTGTATTGAGTCAATATTGCTCCCAAGATGGGGCAACATCCACCTAGGGATCCCATTATCACCCAGCAAAGAGCATCACTGATGGCTGCTAACCTTGAAGAATCGTCTCAAGTTTCTCGAAAAGAGGTCAACGAAATGAGGACCAAGATGGATGAGATGCTCAAACTCATTCAAACTATGGCTATGAAGGATGCTACTGTAGTCCCATCATCATCTATGACTTCGTCCAAGGACCCTGAACCCCCTAATCCAAGGATCGTGCTTTAGTCTGACAATGCTAGGAGGAATAAGGAAGATGCCAAAGGGATCAATGCTGAAGAGGAGGAGACCATATTACTTTCACCTACTGTAAAGAAGGCCCCCCTAGACACTCTCAGACTAAAAATCCAAGGGCTAGAAGATTCACTGCGAATTCTCCATGGCCTTGACGCCTATGTTTTGACTGCCTATGACTAGTTATGTTTCTTTCCTGACCACCCGAGACCTGCTAGGTTCAAAATGTTTGACTTCTGGAAGTATGATGGCACTGGTAACCCCGTCGCTCATCTTTGTCTCTATGCTAGAGCGCTAAGTGGTCACGGCAACGATTCGAAACTCCTCATGCAGCTATTGCAAGGTCTGCTCTATAATGGTTCGCCTGTTTGGACCTAAGGAATATCACAACTTGGATCGAGCTAGTCAATGCGTTCAAAGCCCAATACCGTCACAATATCGACCTTACTTCTGATCGATGGTCCCTGATGACGATGAGTAAAGGTGAGAAGGAAAGCTTTAAAGGATATGCCCTAAGATGGAGGGAGGCTGCTGCGCAAGTCAATCGCCTGCTAGAATAAAAGGAGTATGTACAACTATTTGTGTACACTTTTCAAGTTATATACTATGAGAAGCTCTGCACAAGTGTAGGGAAAAGCTTCTCTGAGTTCATCATGCAAGGGGAGATGATAGAAAATGGTCTCAAGATAGGGAGGATTACAGACCCCAACGCCAAGACTGGAGAGTATACTGCCAACATAGCCAAGAAGGTGGCTACTACAAGGGGCACAATCAAGAAGGAAAGTGAGGTGTCTGCCATCCTGCTTGGCCAATCCCCCCAATATATCGTCCTACCTGGCCAATTACCCTAATACCGACAACCACCACAATCACCTCCTGTCCTGCCCTTACCCACTTTAACCATGCCTACTCCAACCCCTAACTACGGCCCTGCTGGGGTACGACCCAACTTTAGTAGGCTTACCCGACGCACCCATGCTTTTGATACTTTAGCTTGCACCCAAACCGAGGCTTACCACAACCTTCTGAAGAATAATATTTTGAAGTCCATACCTGCTCATCCATTGCCAAGCCCTCAACCCCTAACCTTCAATACCGCCCTTACTTGTGAATACCATTTGGGTGGCAAAGGGCACAACACCAAAAGTTATTTCTTTCTCAAGCACAAAATTTAGGACTTAATAGACAATAAAACTATTGATCTACAGCCAGTAAAGCCCGCTCCTACTCCCAATGTGACCACCAATCCTCTACCGGACCATACCGTCAACATGATACTAGTAGAAATGAAAGGCGAGGGAGAGTTCGACGAGCTCGGGGTCGAAAGTTATGGGGACGATTGGGAGACCAATGAAAAAGATGACTGGGAGGAGGATCTCCCATTATGCCGATTTATCTTTATAACCCTGATGAGGTGCTTGATGCTTCTGACTGGTCCATTGAGGAGCCAATGTTCCCGAAGGAAGAGCATATCGAAAGCATAACTGCTGATGGATGGGGTGCTGAAATTTTACACTCGAAGTATGCAGCAGCTGAAAGTCACTTGTTGGAAAACACTTGGCCCGCGACCGAGTACAACTATGAAGATATAGGCTGGGGGCTAGAAGAGTCAAGAGAACAGATGGAGTTGTTCGAGTTAGAAGGAGGTGAACTAGCCATCCTATTTACAGAAGGACCTGTTACAAATAACAAAAAGGAGATCAATGAAGCTACCAACTGCACCATCACTGCCGATGTGTCTGGAGCTCTAGAAGAAGCCTTTGCTTGTCTTGCCTTAGCCATTGACTCGGATCTCAAATGGAGTATTAAAGATGTGGGCATTGTCCCAAGGCCTTACTGAGGCGGAATCCCTGCAAAAACGTGCAAGAGAGAGGTGCTTTCACCCACTTTCTTTCTATCCCTTTAAATTTCGTCATTGATAAGAGAAAGTCTATTTATTCATTACTGTTGCCTTCTTTTCTCTTGTGAATGGTAACTACTTTCTACGCAAGGAGCATGGTTTATCTTATGGAATGATCCGACTTGAAGGGATGATAGCATGAGTTAACCACTCGCCAAATGATTAGCCTTCCAGAGAGAGAGAGGACAAGGATGAGTGAGGAAACTACCCGAAGGCAACACTTGTAAGACACTGAGGCTAAGCGATGTGTGGCCGGATTATCAAAATAAAGAGGAGCCACCTTTCATTTCCCTATGTAAAAGAAAAAGTGTTTATATTCCCTTTGTTTAACCCTTAGAGCCTCACAAAAAATGAAATTTTCTTTGTCAACCCCTATCCAAGACTGTCCTCCCCACACTAGGGTATCTAATATTTGAGAACTCTAGGAATGGTATCCACCCCCACTGTGCTAAGGCATGATTGAAGGCTCTATAGATCAAGTAATCTAGTTTAAAGTGAAGAGAGGCCCTCATTTCATTTCCCATACAGTCAGAAGCAACTACTTGCCAAACCCGTTAAGCCATTTATCTTTCCCGATAAACCCCAACCTAGGGATCACAGCCCACATTACATTAGGTTGGATTGCTAAGGAAAAGATCTAAAGAAAAAAGGGATGGTAGAATTACTAGTTCCATAAAAAGAAAAAAGATAAAAAGGACAAAGTGAAGGAAAAGAGTTGCCAAGGGGCAAGAGGCCAAAAAAAAAAAAATCTAAGGAAAGGCCTGAAGAAAACCATGATTGAGTCATCTTCAAAAGCATAATAAGAAGATCGAAAGAGAAGAGAGTCATGTTTATCTCAAAATACATATAGAAAGGGTGAAAAAAAAGAGTCATTTTCACCCTGAAAAATATATAGTAAAAGCAAGAAGGAAATTTAAAGGTGATCCTAGGTTACAAAGAAACCCAGTAGAGACAATAGGTTCAAGCCTTTACCCTTTTCTTGCAAAATCCTGAAACCATAGCCTACATTACAACCTTACTAAAGTCCACTCTGATTGAAAACAGATTGCTTGATCTAAATGGGCCAGATACGCTGCTGAAGCTAAAAGAGGATGCTAGCCCTACTGAGAAAGAGAGTCAAGGATGGTATGAATCTAAACCCTGCTGAAAACACCATCGAATTTGAGCTTACACATCCCATCACTTTGAAAACCCCATAACCTAGCCTACATTATGGTCCTAAAGTAAAGTCTTCTCAGATTGAAAGATTGGCCACTTATCGCTCTGCCAAAGGCAAGGTAAGCTGTTGCTAAAACCCTGAGAGTTGAGAGTTTCAGCCCACGAACCCTATACACTAACCCCAAGGCAGAGAGTCGGAGGCGATCAAAAGGTTGAGAAATGTACAAAATGCTATCATCTAGTCAAGGTAAGGTCGAGCCAAAGGAGAGGCCAGGCCCCCCAGAAAAGGAAGGAGTTACCATCCCGAAGATAACACCCCTTGTCATTCTGTTAGCTAATATATTCTAAAAAAAAAAATTGCATGAGCTTTGCATAAGACATAACTCCCTGTAAAAACAGAAGTCACCAACATCAACTCATGTAATAGATACACAACATCATCATCCATCACATGCATCTGATCATATGCCTAGCTGTAAAGATCATAAATATCTCTGTCTATCCGTATATCTAAATATCATAAATATCCATCAAAATAAAACTGTCTAACATGAATACATCTCAGGAATAGGGGCAAAGGAAGATCAGGGTCTATGGCAAGGGGCATCTATCAAAGGTCAAAATCAATGTCCTTAGGATCGAAGTCCCCGAAACCTGGATCTAGAGGAGGTGGATAACTACTCAAAGCATCAGGATCCTGCAGAGAAGATAGAATCGAAATCAGCCACATGAAAGAAGAACTAAACAACAGCAGAGCAAGAAGAAGGAGAGAAAGACAACATACCCCGCCACCTCCCAACTGAGCTATCCGAGCCGTCAAGGAAGCCACCTCTACCTGATACTGATCTCGCTCCATTTGGTATCGATCCTTCTGATCCCTCACAATAGCAAACTTAGCCTGGGGCACGTATCCCTTGGCACGGCACCACAAGTCAACCACCTCCTAGCCCACAGCGTATCCGTCGACTACTACCTCAAACCGGGTGAAAGCACCAATAGAATGAGCCCCGAAGTGTGCAGCGTGGTTTGTATCTAGAGGAAGCAAGAACTCGACACCTGGATGCCGCTTCTGATAAGGGATAGACACTCCCGCCACCAAAGCCCCAAACATATACTTCGGCGGAGCTCCTGCTGATCGAAACTCCTTATGAAACTGCCGCCAGTGCCGCTCTCCTAGATAGGACTCCCAAGTATCGTCACTAAGAAAAGCAGCCCTTAATAGGGACAACGGAACTAAGTACCGCACTGTCTCATAATGAATTGATCCAATAAAAGGCCAGCAAGTCACGTCTCTCGCCTCAATCAACTCCAGGTTCGCCGTAGTGTCACAAAGTCAATAATCTCCGATCGCTAGGCCACCCGGTCACGAGTCTGCCTCAAAGCGTGGGGATAAAGGTCATCCTCAATAACCGCAGGGCGACGAATAGGCAGATACTCGTAGCTCCACCAGAGAAGAAAGGGCTAGAAACTAGTCATGCTACCCCAATGGGAAGAAGTCCAGACCTGCATCGATCGAAGGAAGCAACCAAAGGAGAAGGACCCCCAATCCAACTCAAATAAAGCCCCAAGATCAGATACTATGCTCACCAGATGAAAAGATATGAGCAACTTGTTGTTGTTGCAGAAACAGCTGAAGATGATGTACAGAACAAGTCGTCGCCTCATGATATCGCGTCGAGCGAGGGATGGCTCAACAGCAAAGGTACTGTCATCCCGACTGAGCCAGGAAACTGGGAAAGCAGAATGCTCAAGAGGGGGCAAGTCCAATAGAATGCATGCATCGTCCCTGCTGACCGGCTGTAAAGTGATTTGCCGACTAACAAAGGAAAGCCCCGTGATGATTGCCCAATCCAAGGGGGTGGGACCTAACTCAAAGCCAACAAAATGGAAAGTCCCAGTCTCTCCAAACCATCTCTCAATAAGTGCCAAAACCAGATGTCGGTTTAGGCAGTTAGCCTGTAATCCCATGAAGGCTCTGAATCCGATCTTAGCCAAGAAAGCACGATATGATGGGACAGCCTGCTGCATGGTCACGAAGACTTGATGAACAGCCCCTCTATAAGTTGTGTGTACCTACAGAGGGGGCAAATGTTGTCTAGAATATACACTAGGATGATAAGCAAGATCCCCGAGCGGTGGGATGTCCGGTATCTCCTGGTCACCCAAATCAGCATCCATCTGCCCAGGTCTGGAGGAGGCTCTCCCATAACTAGTCACCTGGTCACCAAGACCTGGTACCTCCTCAGCACCAATATCCTTCAGAAAGGCCTACTAAACCAGAGGAAAGGGGTCAACAGGTGGTCTACTACCCTGTCCGCTCTGACTGGAAGAGGCCCGTCTAGTGGATCGATGGCTACCCCTAGAACGACTGGAGCCGCTAACAGAATCTGTCCTAGCCGCCTTTCTGGAGCGGCGTCTCCTCTCAGAACCATCGTCGCCCACATCTGCCATTCTGGAAAGGTAAGCCAAGGTAAGAGATGTTAATATACAGTACATGCAGTTAAAAATAATAATAAAATAAATTAAATAAATAACCAAAAAAAAGGCAAAAAGAAAAAAAGATTTCAAGTGATAAGTTAAAATGAATTTCCCACACATTTTGATTTTAAATCCAATTCTAAGTCAAAATGAATTTCCTACACAGTTTGATTTTTAAAATTCTAATTCTAAGTCAAAATGAATTTCCTACACATTTTTATTATAAAATTCCATTTCTAAGTTAAAATGAATTTTCTACACATTTTGATTTATAAGGTAAAGTTTCGAGTCAAAATGAATTTCCTACACATTTTGATTTGTCAACTTTGAGTCAAAACAAGCTCTCTAAAATTTCTAGGGTTTTCTGTCTTTTTCCTTCAAAAAGATTTTATTCAAAACCTTTTTCAACTCTTTTTCAAATTCTAAAAATTTTGGCAGAGTTTCGTTTAAAAATGGTCCCTAAAACACCCACCACATCAACATAAAACACAAGCCATGAACTCTACAAACATGGCCATCACATACCACAAACACCCGCACACACTTTTAAAATTTTCAAACATCCCAAAAGATTCTGTAAGCACCCCATTTTTGACCGCTCAGCATTCTACACTCCGTCCAGACTTGTTTTCAAGTCATTATGGGCATATTCCTATCGAATCCAATTCTCTAGGTCCAAATTCCGTCTTTCCATCGCTTCACGGGCCTGTCAGGCCCAAATAGAGGCAAAATGACCAAAATTCCCTTAGGGGCATTGTCCTTACCTTTCCAATTCCAATCCCTCTCTCGAGATAGTTTATTCCTCGAGACGGTTCCAATCTAGGCACGTCTCCTTGGAGACGGTAAGACCCCTTTCCAATCCCACTCTCGAGACAATTGATTCCTCGACATGGTTCCAATCCAGGCACGTCTCCTCGGAGACGGTAAGACCCCTTTCCAATCCCACTCTCGAGACAGTTTATTCCTCGAGACGGTTCCAATCTAGGCACGTCTCCTCGGAGACGATAAGACCCCTTTCCAATCCCTCTCTCGAGATAGTTTATTACTAGAGACGGTTCCAATCCAGGCACGTCTCCTCGGAGACGGTAAGACCCCTTTCCAATCCCACTCTCGAGACAGTTTATTACTCGAGACGGTTCCAATCCAGGCACGTCTCCTCGGAGATGGTAAGACCTCTTTCCAATCCCTCTCTCGAGACAGTTTATTCCTCAAGACGGTCTGAGTAGCGAAACTACTCACAAAACCGTTAGAGTAGCGGAAATACTCACAAATAGGTCGATATAGGGAATTGGCAACAAACCTCTGTGTCACGACGACCGCCGTTAGAGTGGCGGAAACACTGAAAACCCAGGTTAACACCAGTGTCAGTTAGCCCACTTTGGTAAAAAATGACCAAACTGTCTTTTGGACCTTTCTCGAGACTTTCCGGTCAAGATGACCATTTTGCCCCTAAGCATCCGAATGCCCCGGGAACCACACCGGCTCTGGGTATCAAACCGGTAATGTCCCGAGAATACTTTTTATAATGTTCTCAACCTTCCTTTACCTTTTCGGATCATTCCGAGTCAGTTCCGGCCAACTCGGTACAAAATGATCGTTTTGCCCCTAGTGGGCCGGTCTCCTTTTTCGACCACACCGGCTCTGGGTATCAAACCGGTAACCCTCTAAGAATACTTCTTATATTATTCTCAATCCTCATCTACCTTTCCGGATCATTCCGAGTCAGTTCCGACAAACCCGGTGCGAAATGACCGTTTTGCCCCTAGTTGGGCCGGTCTCCTTTTCTGACCACGCTGGCTCTGGGAATCAAACCGGAAATCTTTGGGAACATTCTAAATAATGTTTTCAAATCCCAAGTCTTCTTCTGGGACAGTCCAAGTCTGTCCCGGCAGTTTCCCGATCCGATTGACAGTTTTGCTCCTAAAGGCCCGATGAACCTTTCTGACCCATCCTATCCTCATTTCTCAAGTCAAATACCTCCAGGACACTATTTTAAGTGTTCCTGCTCCTTTCCGGCCTTCCGGGTAATTCTCAGCTCCTCCAAATCATTCCCGGACTTTTCGCAGTCACTCCTAGTGAAGCCAAGCTAAAAGTTGCATGGTAGTCACTAGTACAGGCACCCAAATCTAGTCAAAGATACGTTGCTTGCCGACTTATAAAGTTTCCTAGGTGGCTGGCGCCACTAGTAGTGGCGCCAAGCCAAGAATTGGCCTGACGCCACTCCTAGTGGCGCCAAGAGCAATTTTGCCCTGGCGCCACTGCAACAGGCGCCAGGTTTGTCCAACTTCTATAAATACAGAGCCTCATTCAACGTAAAGAGGGTCTGCAAACTTAACCTAAAAATCATATATTTCAATATACAGAGCTCGAGCATCTCCAAAACCCTAGTTTCCTTAGGTTTTCCAAACCCTAGCCACCCTACACAAATCCTAGCCTCCTATACACTTATACACTCCCCCATACACTCATACACTAGCCTTCAACCCTCCTTCAAAGACTTGAAGAGCTGCCATCTAAAGCTTGAAGACAACTCTTGAAGATTGAAGACGAAGACCGAAGACTGCACGGCGTGCAAAATAAACAAGACATACGGTAGGTTCCCTATTTAAATTTCCGCACTTCCCCCCTTCTCTCTTCTCTCTCCTAACTCACTTGGATTTTTTCTATTTTAATCCCCCATCTCTTTCCCCCCCCCCCTTCTTTATGTGCTTGAAATAAGGGGATTCCCGGTCCATGTGTAAGATTGGGCTATTGGAGAGTTACCGTGTCGGGGGCTTTCTTCTAGTCCAACTAAAGACCACGTGGGTCTGGCCCCCTTGATTATGTGGTGAAGCCTTAACCTTATATGTTCACGACCCCAAATTGCATTGTGCATATCATAGTCTTGCATCTTCCAATATTCGTTTTCAAACTCATTTTCAACATCATTTTCAAAATTGCATCAAAATCTCTTTTTCAAAAACTTGTTTTCAAAACCACAATTCTAGGGTGATTCTAGCCTTTCCATGGCTAGGGTTGCTTTAGGAAAGTGTTACATTAAAAGTGACCTTTTTGGTCTATATTTTCAAATCTTATTGTTTTCCAAAACCACTTTCTTAAAGTGGTTCTAGCCCTCTTATGGCTAGAATCGCTTTAGGAAAGTGAGACGTTTTCATACTTTCCAAAAAACTATCTCTTCAAAAATCTCTTCCTAAAAATCTCTTTTTCAACATACTTTCCTAAAACTCTCCTCTCCAAAATTGTCTTCAAAAACTCCCGCCAAAATCTATTTTTCAAAGCTCCCTTTTTCAACTCCTTTCCAAAAACTCTTTCACCTCAAAATTCACCTTCCTAAAAACTCTCTCCAAAATCTTTCCGAAAACTCTCTTTCCAAAATCTTTCCTCTAGAAATTCCCCTCTAGGATTTTTCCTTCCAAAAAAAAAAAAAACTCGTTTCCAAAAACAAACTTTCCAAAACTCTTTCTCTTTTTCCAAAAGCTCTATTTTTAAACGCACTTTCCAAAAACTCCTTCCTAGGATTTCCCATCTAGAAAACCTTCGTTTCCAAAAATGTACTTTCCAAAAATCTATTTTCTTAGAGCCCAAGTCAAGCCTTAGAACCCACGATTAGGAAACCCTAATTTTCTTTCCAAAAACATGATTTTCAAACTTTGCCCCAAACCTAAGTTTCCAAAATCTCTTGTTTTCACATCCAAACTATACATGTTTCCAAAACCTTTTTTTCTACGTCAAAACTATAATTTTTCAAAACTAGGGTTTCTAGAATCTCCCTTTCCAAATCCTTGCCAAATCCTATCTTCCCTTTAGGAAACCAAATCAAATATTCCCGTTTAGGAAACTAGATCCTATCCTCCATTTTTGGAAATGAAATGAAATCTTTTCTTTTAGAAACCAAATCCAATCCCTTCCTAACCCAAACCTTTCTTAATTCAATTCCTTCCTAAACCATAAGTTTCTTAAACCTAAACCTTAAATCTTTCCTTAAATTTCAAAATTTAAATCTTTCCTAATTCTACCCTCTTCTCAAATCTTAACTTTTCAAACCTAAGTTTTCAAATCTTTGCTAAACTCAAACCTTTCCTAATCTCAAGATTTTCTAAAACTTTAAGACTATCTAAATTTCAAATCTTTCCAAATTCCAAACTTTCTCAAGTTAAATCTTTCTAAACCTAAATCTCTCCAAATTCTAAACTTTCCAAAACTTGAAAATCTTTCCAAATCTAAGACTTTTCTAAACTCAAAACTTTCTTAATTCAAACATTTCCTAAACTGAAAACTTTCTTTTTTCAAACCTTTCCTAAAACGAAACTTTCTTATTTTCAAAACTTCCTTGTTTTCAAAACTTCCCAAGTTCAAAACTTTCCTTTTTCAAAACATTCCAAAATTCAAAACTTTCTTAACTTGAAACTTTCCAAATTCTAAACCTTTCCCAAACTAAACTTTTCTTAATTCAAAACATTTCTAAATTCAATACTTTCCCATTTCAAAACTTTCCTAAAGTGAAAACTTTCTTAAACCTAAAACTTTTCTAATTCAAAACTTTCTTAATTTGAAACTTTCCAAAAATGAAACTTTCCTAAATCGGACCTTTTCGAATTCGAACCTTTCCTAAATCCAATCTTTCTTAATCTCAAATCTTTCCTAAGTCTCTTCTCTTTCCTAAGTCTAGGTTTTTTTTAAACCTTCTCTTTTTCAAAACAAGTCCAAATCTATCTCTTCAAATCAAAGTCTAATCTTCTCAATTTCAATTTCCAATCTCCTCTTCTAATCTCAAATCAAATCCAATTTTTAATTCAATCTCTTTCTTCCAATCCAATCTCTCTCTTTAAGTCAATCTCTTTTCAATCGGACTCCGGTCCGAACTACGACTGACCTAATTCCCCCAAAGGGATATGTAGGCAACCTTCATAGATGCGGTCACAACACTTTTCAAACTTTCAATTCCACCCTCATGGATGTGGTCTCCACATTTTTTCAAATCCCAAATTCTAATCTATTTTCAAAATTCCAATTTCAAAATTTCTATTTTCAAATTTTTACTTTCAATTTTCAAACTTTTCAATTTCAATTCAATCTCTTCAAATCTATTTTCAAGTCAAATCAATTTCAAATCAATCTCTTTCCAAATCTATTTTTCAATTCTCTTAACTTGCACTTACATATCATGCATCATGTTAGTTTTCAAGCATTGTTTTTCAAAGTGGGTAGGATTGAACTACAATTAGTTAAAGACTCTCATAGGTGAGTCTAGGGTAGATTGACATGTAGGTACCGAAAGGGCGGGGTAGGGTGATAGTTTAGTGCGTCTTCCCTACACGTAACCAACCTCCGAACCTAGATCACTGATTTCAAAGACCAAAACGGAGTTATTTTTCTAAAAAGGGCTAAATGTTTTCCAAAAGTTGCCAAACAACCTGTTTTCCTAAAAACCCTCTCTTGAGGAGATATTTTCAAAACATTTTTTTCAAAAACTCTAAGTGTAGTCTTCGGATTATTCTTAGTTTTTAGGTGACCTAACTCACCTTAATCAAGTTAGGTGACGACTCCGAATATTTTTCAAAAGCCCTTTATTCAAACCAATTTCCAATTCAAACCTAGTAACACTCATTCTTATAGGAGGGTGAGTTCTAACAAGAGAGTACAACATTTTTCCCACTTGTATGAGTATTCCTCGAGTGCGAAAAATTTGGGCGCGATAGCTGGCGACTCCACTGGGGACACTTAGAGGGTTAGGCCATAGTTGTGTCTCTTTACCCTTCACCCATGTAGAGTCTTCAATTAACTTGGTTCAATCCTATTCACTTTAAATTTTCAAAAATAAATTTTCAAAATTGTTTTAAAAAAAAACATGCATTTATTCATATTATCTTGTATTATGTTTGTCATCCACATACGGACACTTGCATCTTTGTTTTGTAGGTGCGCTTTATGTTTAAATTTTATTAACTGCTTTGCATGAATGTGATGTACAGGATGAATGGGAGTTGTTGGGCTCTTTCCTCCACTTTTAAAAATCATACACACACTGCATGTGCACTTGCATTCTGCATACTTGCATACCTTGATATGCCCTTTCTAGTTAGAAAGGGGGAAGGGTATATTGGTTGTGGGCAAGATGCTGTGTCAGTTTCTTCGCCTACGGCCTCTTGATGGTTCCCCCGCTCGGATCACCAACCGATCATGGCACCACCTCGGGGAGTGGGCCTAGGTTTGAAGATCCGAGGACCGAGCCTTTTTAGGACGCATTAGTCAACCCTCAACCTCATACTCATGTAGACACCATGCATAGCTGAACCTCTGCCGGATTTAGGACACGAGCACCGTTTTCAAAATTACGGAGGAAACGGCAACTGCTCTTACTTTTATTTATACTTGCTGTTGTAATGCTTGTATTTATACTGTTATAATGCTTGTCTAACTGTTCATGCATGCATGTTTATTTCAATTGTACCTTCTCTCTTTATACTTTTTGCATATTCATGTTCATGCATTCAATATCCCATGTCAAGACAAGAGTTCCAAGTAACTCAAGTCACTGCATTCTCATGCATATGATCAACCCATTGAGAGTGACACCAACGTCACTCTCCCTTGCATTAAACCTACCCGAACCCTAAGGGTTCTCACGTAACCGCAAGGACTCATTGCATGCATCTCAATTCATTCCATAAGAGGAGCCCCAATCCCTCTATGCTCACGAAGATAGGATTGCCAAGAAGACAAGGGGCAATCAATCAACAAGGTCTCTCAGCGGCCTCCTCGACATCAAATCCAAGGAAGGCGAATCCAAAGACTCAAGAGTAGTTTAGGGTTTCCCATTGTAAAATTAGATAGGTGGAAATCCAAAGGAAAATGTTCCCCCTCCCCCTATCAAAATGTATTTCAATTCTTTTGTATCTTAAACCCAAAATTTAATGTCCTTCTTTATTTTTATGAATGAATGCATGAATGGCTGAACGTTCCCACCTGACGGAAAAGTGTCTGCATATAGGGGCAAACCCCCTATCTCCAAAAGTGAGCCAATACATCATGTTTAGTCTCCCTCTCAAGTAGGGGCAACCCTAGGATATGCATTGCATAAAGTTCTCTAAAAACCAAAAACTAACTTGTGACTTGTGTTTTTATCTTTTTTTCTTTTTCTTTTTATTTACAGAAGTCACCTTGCACTGAGTCAACATTACTCCCAAGTAAGTGCAACATCCACCTAGGGATCCTATTATCACTCGGCACAAAGCATCACTGATGGCTGCTAACCCTGAAGAATCCTCTCAAGTCTCTCGAGAGGAAGTTAATAAAATGAGGACTAAGATGGATGAGTGTAAGCACCCCATTTCTGACCGCTCGGCAGTCTACACTCCGTCCAGACTTGTTTTCAAGTCATTATGGACATATTCCAATCGAAACCAATCCTCTAGTCCAAATTCCGTCTTTCCATCGCTTCGCGGGCCTGTCAGGCCCAAATAGAGGCAAAATGACCAAAATGCCTTTAGGGGCATTGTCCTTTCTTATTCCAATTCCAATCCCTCTCTCGAGACAGTTTATTCCTCGAGACGGTCCGAGTAGCGAAACTACTCACAAAACCGTTAGAGTAGCGGAAGTACTCACCAAACCGTTAGAGTAGCGGAAATACTCACACCGTTAGAGTGGCGGAAATACTCGAAACCCAGGCACGTCTCTTCGGAGACAGTAAGACCCCTTTCCAATCCCTCTCTCGAGACAGTTTATTCCTCAAGACGGTTCCAATCCAGGCACGTCTCTTCGGAGACGATAAGACCCCTTTCCAATCCCTCTCTCGAGACAGTTTATTCCTCGAGACGGTCCGAGTAGTGAAACTACTCACAAAACCGTTAGAGTAGCGGAAGTACTCACCAAACCGTTAGAGTAGCGGAAATACTCACACCGTTAGAGTGGCGGAAACACTCGAAACCTAGGCACGTCTCTTCGGAGACGGTAAGACCCCTTTCCAATCCCTCTCTCGAGACAGTTTATTCCTCGAGACGGTTCCAATCCAGGCACGTCTCTTCGGAGACGATAAGACCCCTTTCCAATCCCTCTCTCGAGACAGTTTATTCCTCGAGACGGTCCGAGTAGCAAAACTACTCATAAAACCGTTAGAGTAGCGGAAGTACTCAAAGAACCGTTAGAGTAGCTGAAATACTCACAGAACCGTTAGAGTAGCGGAAATACTCACAGAACCGTTAGAGTAGCGGAAATACTCACAAAACCGTTAGAGTAGCGGAAATACTCACACCGTGAGAGTGGCGGAAACACTCAAAACCCAGGTCAACACCAGTGTCTGTTAGCTCACTTCGGTGAAAAATGACCAGACTACCCTTAGGACCTTTTTTGAGACTTTTCGGTCAAGATGACCATTTTGCCCCTAAGCATCAGAATGCCCCGGGAACCACACCGGCCCTGGGTATCAAACCGGTAACCTCCTGAGAATACTTTTTATAGTGTTCTCAACCTTCCCTTACCTTTCCAGATCATTCTGAGTCAGTTCCAGCGAACTCGGTACAAAATGACCGTTTTGCCCATAGAGGGCTGGTCTCCTTCTTCCATCATACCGGCATTGAGTATCAAATCGGTAATGACCCGAGAATACTTTTTATAGTATTCTCAACCTTCCTTTACCTTTCCGGATTATTTCGAGTCAGTTCCGGCCAACCCGGTAAAAATGACCGTTTTGCCCCTAGAGGGCCGGTCTCCTTCTTCAACCACACCGGCTTTGGGTATCAAACCGGTAATGTCCCGAGAACACTTTTTATAGTATTCTCAACCTTCCTTTACCTTTCCGGATCATTCCGAGTCAGTTCCGGCCAACCCAAAAAAAATGACCGTTTTGCCCCTAGAGAGCCGGTCTCCTTCTTCAACCACACCGGCTCTGGGTATCAAACCGGTAATGTCCCGAGAACACTTTTTATAGTATTCTCAACCTTCCTTTACCTTTCCAAATCATTCCGAGTCAGTTCCGGCAAACCCGATACAAAATGACCATTTTGCCCTTGGTGGGCCGGTTTCCTTTTCCGACCACGCCGGCTCTGGGTATCAAACCGGCAACCTCTGGGAACGTTCTAAATAACGTTTCCAGAACCCAAGTCTTCTTTCGGGACAGTTTGAGTCTGTCCCGGCAGTTTTTCGGGCCGGTTGACCGTTTTGCCCCTAAAGGCTCGGTCAACCTTTCCGACACATCTTATCCTCACTTTTCAAGTCAAATACCTCCAGGACACTATTTTAAGTGTTCCTGCTCCTTTTCGGCCTTCCGGGTCACTCCTGACTCCTTCAAATCATTCCCGGACTTTCCGGAGTCACTCCTAGTGAAGTCAGGCTAAAGTTTACATGGTAGTCACTAGTACAGGCGCCCAAATCTAGTCAAAGATACGTTGCTTGCCGACCTTAATTGTTTCCTAAATGGATGGCGCCACTAGTAGTGGCGCCAAGCCAAAAAATGGCCTGGCGCCACTAGGAGTGGCGTCGGTGTATAATTTGGCCTGGCGCCACTGCAACAGGCGCCAGGTTTGTCTTCCCTCTATAAATACAGAGCCTCGTTCAACGTAAAAAAGGTCTACAAACTTAATCTAAAAATCCTATATTTCGATACACAGAGCTCAAGCACCTCCAAAACCCTAGCCTCCCTAGGTTTTCCTAAACCCTAGCCACTATACACAAACCCTAGCCTCCTATACACTCATACACTCCCCCATACACTCATACACGAGCCTTCAACCACTCTCTAAAGACTTGAAGAGCAGCCATCCAAAGCTTGAAGACAATCCTTGAAGACTGAAGGTGAAGATCAAGACCGAAGACCGAAGATCGAAGACTGCACGGCGCGCAAAATAAACAAGAAACAAGGTAGGCTTTCACTTTAATTTTTTGCACTTCCCCCCTCTCTCTTCTCTCTCCAACCCACTTGGGTTTTCTCTATTTTAATCCCCCATCTCTTTCCCGCCCTTTCTTTGCATGCTTGAAACAAGGGGATTCTCGGTCCATGTGTAGGATTGGACTATTGGAGAGTCACCGTGTCGGGGGCTTTCTTCTAGTCTAACCAAAGACCACGTGGGTCCGGCCCCCTTGATTATGTGGTGAAGCCTTAACCTTGTATGTTCACGACCCCAAATTGCATTGTGCATATCATAATCTTGCATCTTCCAAAATTCGTTTTCAAAGTTGTTTTCAAAACTGTTTTCAAACTTGTTTTTCAAAATTGCATCAAAATCTCTTTTTCAAAACTTGTTTTCAAAACCAAAATTCTAGGGTGATTCTAGCCTTTCCATGGCTAGGGTTGCTTTAGGAAAGTGTCATATTAAAAGTGACCTTTTGGTCTATATTTTCAAACCTTATTTTCAAAACCGCTTTCCTAAAGTGGTTCTTGCCCTCTTATGGTTAGAATCGCTTTAAGAAAGTGAGACGTTTTCATACTTTCCAAAAACTCTCTCTTCAGAAATCTCTTCCTAAAAATCTCTTTTTCAACATACTTTCCTAAAGCTCTTCTTTCCAAAATTGTTTTCAAAAACTCCCTTCCAAAATCTATTTTTCAAAATCTCATTTTTCAACTCTTTTCCAAAACGCTCTCTTCAAAATTCACTTTCTAAAAACGCTCCCTAAAAATCTTTCCAAAAACTTTCTTTTTCAAAATCTTCCTTCTAAAAATTTCCTCTTTAGGATTTTCCTTCTAAAATCTATGTTTCTAAAAACACACTTTCCAAAACTCCTTCTCTTCAAAAATCTTTCCAAAAACTCTCTTTCCAAATTCACTTTCCAAAAACTCCTCCCAAGGATTTCCCTTCTAGAAAACCTTCGTTTCCAAAAACGCACTTTCCAAAAACTCTTTCCTTAGAGCCCAAGTCAAGCCCTAGAACCCACAATTAGGAAACCCTAATTTTCTTTCCAAAAATATGATTTTCAAACTTTGCCCCAAACCTAGGTTTCTAAAACCTCTTGTTTTCTACATCAAAACTATACATGTTTCCAAAACCTATTTTCTACGTTAGAATTCTACACTTTCAAAACTAGGGTTTCTAGAATCTCCCTTTCCAAATCCTTGCCAAATCCTATCTTCCCTTTAGGAAACCAACTCAAATCTCCCCGTTTAGGAAACTAGATCCCGTCCTCCGTTTTTTGAAACAAAATCAAATCTTTTATTTTAGAAACCAAATCCAATCCCTTCCCAAATCCAAATCTTTCCTAATTCAAATCCTTCCTAAACTTCCACCTTCCTAAACCATAAGTTTCCAAAAACTTGAACATAAGAATCTTTCCTAATTCAACCCTTTCCTAATTCAACCTCCTTTCCAAATCTTAACTTTCTAAATTCAAGCTTTTAAACCTTTCCTAAATTCAAACCTTTCTTAATTTCAAGATTTTCTAAAACTCTAAAACTTTCTAAAATCTCAAATCTTTCTAAAACTCTAAAACTTTCTAAATCTTAAACTTTCTAAATTTCAAATCTTTCTAAATTCTAAACTTTCCAAAACTTCGAAATCTTTCTAAATCTAAGACTTTTCTAAACTCAAAACTTTCTTAATTTAAGACTTTCTTAAGTTGAAACTTTCTTAATTCAAACATTTCCTAAATTGAAAACTTTCCTTTTTCAAACCTTTCCTAAAACGAAACTTTTCGATTCCCAAACTTTCTTAATTCAAAACTTTCCTAACTCCAAAACTTTCCAAAAATGAAACTTTCCTAATTCTAACCTTTCCTAATTTCAAAACCTTCCAAAAATGACACTTTCCTAAATCGAACCTTTCTTAATTCAAACATTTTCTAAGTCCAATCTTTCTTAAACTCTTGAGTCTTTCCTAAGTCTCATCTTTCCTAAGTCTAGGTTTCCTAAACCTTCATTTTTCCTAAAACCAAATCTTTCCAAAATCAATCTTCCAAAAGCAAGTCCAATCCTCTCAATTCCAATTTCCAGTCTCCTCTTTTAATTTCAAATCAAATTCAATTTCGAATTCAATTTCCAATTCAATCTCTTTCTTCCAAATCAATCTCTTTTCAATCGGACTCCGATCCGAACTACGACTGACCTGATTCCCCCAAAGGGATACGTAGGCAACCTCCATAGGTGTGGTCACAATACTTTTCAAACTTTCATGGGGTGCGGTTTCCAAAATCTTTTCAAATCTCAAATTCCAATTTATTTTCAAAATTCCAAAATTTCTATTTTCAAACTTCTACTTTCAATTTTCAAACTTTTCAATTTCAATTCTATTTCTTCAAATCTATTTTCAAATCAAATCAATTTATTTTCAAATCAATTTCTATTTTCCAATTCTCTCATCTTGCACTTGCATATCATGCATCATATTTTCTAAACATTGTTTTTCTAAAGTGAATGGGATTGAACTATAGTTAATTAAAGACTCTCATAGGTGAATCTAGGGTAGATTGACATGTAGGTACCGAAAGGGCGGGGTAGGGTGATGGCTTAGTGCATCTTCCCTACACGTAACCAATCTCCGAACCTAAGATCACTGTTTTCGAAAGACCAAAAAGGAGTTATTTTTCTAAAAAGGGCTAAATGTTTTTCAAAGGTTGCCAAACAACCTGTTTTCCTTAAAAATCCTCTCTTGAGGAGATATTTTTCAAATCGTTTTCTAAAACCCTAAGTGTAGTTTTCGGATTATGCTTAGTTTTTAGGTGACCTAACTCACCTTAATCAAGTTAGGTGGCGACTCCGAATCTTTTTCAAAAGCCCTTTCTTCAAACCTGTTTTCAATTCAAACCTAGTCGCACTCATTCTTCTAGGAGGGTGAGTTCTAACGAGAGAGTACAGCATTTTTCCCGCTTGGGTGAGTATTCCTCGAGCGCGAAAAATCTGGGTGCGACAGCTGGCGACTCCGCTGGGGATACTTAGAGGGTTAGGCCGTAGTCATGTCTCTTTACCCTTTACCCATGTAGAGTCTTCAATTAAATTGGTTCAATCCTATTCACTTTAAATTTTCAAAACTAAATTTTCAAAATTGTTTTCAAAAAAAAAATGCATTTATTCATATTATCTTGTATTCTGTTTGTCATCCACATACTAACACTTGCATTTTTGTTTTGTAGGTGCGCTTTATGTTTAAATTTTATTAACTGCTTTGCATGAATGTGATGTACAGGATGAATGGGAGTTGTTGGGCCCTTTCCTCCACTTTTAAAAATCACACACACACTGCATGTGCACTTGCATTCTGCCTACTTGCATACCCTGATATGTCCTTTCTAGTTAGAAAGGGGGAATGGTATATTGGTTGTGGGCAAGATGCTGTGTCAGTTTCTTCGCCTACGGCCTCTTGATGGTTCCCCCGCTCGGATCACCAACCGATCATGGCACCACCTCAGGGAGTGGGCCTAGGTTTGAAGATCCGGGGACCGAGCCTTTTTAGGACGCATTAGTCAACCCTCAACCTCATACTCATGTAGACACCATGCATAGCTGAACCTCTGCCAGATTTAAGACACGAGCACCGTTTTCAAAATCACGGAGGAAAGGACGACTGCTCTTACTTTCATTTATACCTGTTTATTCCTGCTGTTGTAATGCTTGTATTTATACCGTTATAATGCCTGTCTAACTGTTCATGCATGCATGTTTACTTCAGTTGTACCTTCTCTCCTTATACTCAATATCCCATGTTAAGACAAGTGTTCCAAGTAACTCAAGCCACTGCATTCTCATGCATATGATCAACCCGTTGAGAGTGACACCAAGGTTACTCTCCTTTACATTAAACCTACCCAAACCCTAAGGGTTCCCGCGTAACCCTAAGGACTCATGGCATGCACACCAATCCATTCCATAAGAGGGGCCCCAATCCCTCTATACTCACAGAGATAGGGTTGCCAAGAAGACAAAGGGCAATTAATCAACAAGGTCTCTCAGCGACCTCCTCGACATCAAATCCAAGGAAGGCGAATCCGAAGACTCAAGAGTAGTTTAGGATCTCTCTTTGTAAAAGTATATAGGTGGAAGTCCAAAGAAAAATGTTCCCCCTCCCCCTATTAAAATGTATTTCAATTCTTTTGTATTTCAAACCCAGAATTTAATGTACTTCTTTATTTTCATGAATGAATGAATGGCTGAAGGTTCCCACCTGACGGTAAGGTGTCTGCATACAGGGGCAAACCCCCTATCTCCAAAAGTGAGCCAATACATCATGTTTAGTCTCCCTCTCAAGCAGGGGCAACCCTAGGACATGCATTGCATAAAATTCTCTAAAAATCAAAAACTAACTTGTGACTTGTGTTTTTGTCTTTTTCTTTTTTTTTTTCTTTCTTTTTATTTCTATTTACATAAGTCACCTTGCATTGAGTCAACATTGCTCCCAAGAAAGCGCAACATCCATCTAGGGATCCTATTATCACTCGGCACAAAGCATCACGGATGGTTGCTAATCCTGAAGAATCCTCTCAAGTCTCTCGAGAGGAAGTTAATGAAATGAGGACTAAGATGGATGAGATGCTCAAACTCATTCAAACTCTGGCCATGAAGGATACTACTGCAGTCCCGTCATCATCAACGACTTCATCTAAAGACCTTGAACCCGCTAATCCGAGGATCTTGCTTCAGTCCGACAATGCTGGGAAAACCAAAGAAGACGCCAAAAGGGTCAATACTGAAGAAGAGGAGACCATATTGCTTTCACCCGTTACGAAGAAGGCCCCTCTAGACCCTCTCAGTTTGAAAATCTAAGGGTTGGAGGATTCGTTGCTAAGTCTCCATGGCCATGATGCTTACGGATTCACTTCCTATGATGAGCTATGTTTCTTCCCTGACCACCCGAGGCCTGCTAAGTTTAAAATGTCTAACTTCCAGAAGTACAACGGTACCGGTAACCCTGTTGCTCATCTTCGTCTATATGCTGGAGCACTAAGTGGACACGGCAACAACCCGAAGCTCCTTATGCAGTTATTCTAACACAGCCTCACCGCATCGGCTCTACAATGGTTCGCTCGTCTAGACTTAAGAAAGATCACAACTTGGATGGAGTTAATCAATGCATTCAATACCCAATATCGTCATAACATCGATCTCACTTCCGATCGCTGGTCCTTGATGATGATGAGCAAGGGTGAGAAGGAGAGTTTTAAAGCATACGCCCTAAGATGGAGGGAGGCCGCGGCACAAGTTAATCCCCCGTTGGAAGAAAAGGAGTATGTACAACTATTTATACATACTTTTCAAGGTATATTCTATGAGAAACTCTACACAAGCGTGGGAAAAAGCTTCTCCAAACTCATCATGCAAGGGGAAATGATAGAAAACGGCCTTAAGACAGGAAGAATCACAGATCCCTATGCCAAGACTGGAGAAAATACCACCAACATAGCCAAGAAGGTGGCTACTACAAGGGGCACAATCAGGAAGGAAAGCGAAGTGTCTGCTATTCTGCCTAGCCAACCACCTCAATACCGACCTCCGCTACAATCACCCCCAGTACTGCCCTTGCCCACCTTGACCATGCCTGCTCCAACCCCAAACTATGGTCCCGCTGGGGCACGACCCAACTTCAATAGACCTGCTCAACGTATCCGCACCTTCGATGCCTTAGCCTGCACCCAAACCGAGGCCTACCATAGCCTTCTAAAGAACAATATCTTGAAGCCCATCCCTGCTCGCCCGTTGCCAAGCCCTCTGCCCCCAACCTTTAATGCCGCTCTTACATGTGAATATCATTCAGGTGGCCAGGGGCATGACACCGAAAGCTGCTTTGCTCTCAAGCACAAGATCCAAGACCTAATCGACAATAAGACCATCGAATTGCAGCCAATAAAACCTGCTCCCACTCCCAATGTGACTGCTAATCCTCTGCCATTTCACACCGTCAATATGATACTAGTAGAAATGGAAGGCGAGGGAGTGTTTGACGAGCTTGAGGCCGAGGACTATGAGGACGTTTGGGAGACGGAGGAAGAAGTTGACTGGGAGGAGGATCTCCCATTATGCCCAATCTATCTTCATAACCCCGATGAAGTGCTTGATGCTTCAGACTGGCCCATTGAGGAGCCAATGTTCCTGGGGGATGAGACTACTGAAAACGTGGTTGCTGATGGATGGGGTGCTGAGTTTCTACATCCGAAATACGCCGCGGCCGAACGTCATTTGCTAGAGAGTCATTGGCCCACGAATGAGTACAACTATGAAGAAATGAGCTGGAGGATAGAGAAGCCAAGAGCACAAGCAGAGCCATTCGAATTGGAAGGGGGTGAGCTGGACACCCTGTTTATAGAAGAACCCGCTACACAGAACAAGAAGGAGGCTGACAACTGCATCAACAATGTCAACATCTATGGAGCTCTAGGGGAAACCTTTGCTTGTCTCGCATTGGCAAAAGATCCAGGTCGCGAATGGAGCATCAAAGACGTGGCAATTGTCCCAAGGTTGTACTAAAAATGGGTTCTTTACACAAGCGTACAAGAGAGGGGTGTTTTCACCCACTTTCTTTCTATCCCTTTTACTTCTTGTTTTTAAATTAATGTCTACATTTTCCTATTAAGAACTTGATGCTTTCCGTAAATATAATAATAATAGTCAAATAATAGCTTTTATTCCATTGTTGTTGTCTTGTCTTCCTTGGGAATAGTGACTACTCTCTACGCAAGGGGCATGGTTTGCCTTATGGAATGATCCAACTTGAAGTGATGATAGCATGAGTTAACCACTCGCCAAATGATCAGCCTTCCACAGAGAGAGAGAATAAGGATGACTGAGGATACTACCTAAAGGCAGCACTTGCAAGACTCTGAGGCTATGCGATGTGTGGTCAGTTTATCAAGAGGAAGAGGAGCCATCCTTCATTCCCCCGCATATAAAGAATAAATAATTAAATAAATGAACAAATGTGCTCATATTCCCTTTGCTTAACCCCTAGTGCCTTACAGAAAGCGAAAATTTTCTCTGTTAAGCCTGATCTAAGGCTGTCCTCCCCACACTGGAGCAGACAATGGTTGAGAACTCTATGAGTAGTGTCCACCTCTATCATGCTAGGGTACTGTTGAAAGCTCTATGGATCAAGCAATCTAATTCAAAATGAAGAGAGGCCCTCATTTCATTTCCCATACTGTCAAAAGCAACCCCTTGCCAAACCCGTTGAGCCACTTATCCTTTCTTAACAAAACCCCAACCTAGGGATCACCGCCCACGCTGGGTATATTGAACTTCCAAGGAAAAGATTTAAGGGGAAAGGGTTAAAGAATTGTTTCGTTTCACGAAAGAAAAGAAAAGAAAAGAAATAGAAAGGAAAAGCAAAAGAAAGGAGTTGCCAAGGGGCAAGAGAAAAAAAAAAAAAACCATGATTCTAAAGAAAGGCCTGAAGAAAATCGTGATTGAGTTAACTTCAATGGCACAGAAAAGAAAATCATGTTTATCTCAAGAAGTACATGGAAAGGGTGAAAGAACGAGTTTATTTTCACCCTGAGAAATATATGGCCAAAAGCGAGAACGAAATTTAAAGGTGATCCTAGGTTACAAGGAAACCCAGTAGGTACAATAGGTTTGAACCTTTACCTTTTCTTGCAAAACCCTGAAACCATGGCCTACATTACAACCCTATTAAAGTCCCCTCTGATTGAAAATAGATTGCTTGATCTAAACGAGTTAGATACGCTGCCCAAAAAAAAAAAAAAAGAGAAGAAAAAAATGGATGCTAATCTTACTGAAAAACGGTTAAGGACAGTTTAGATTTAAACCTTGCTGAAAACAACATTGAATTTGAGCCTACATATCTCGTTGTTTCTAAAACCCTATAACCTAGCCTACATTACAGTCGTAAACAAAGTCTTCTCAGATTGAAATGGCTGGCCACTTATCGCTCTGCCAAAGGTCATGTAAGTTGTTGCTAAAACCCCGAGAGTCGAGAGTCTCAGCCCAATAACCCTATACACTAACCCTAAGACAAAAGAGTTGGGGGCGATCAAGAGGTTGAGTAAAGTACGAAATGCTATCATCCAATCGAGGGAAGGTTGAGCCGAAAGAGAGGCTAAACCCCCGAAGAGGAGAGAGTTACCATTCCCAGGACTATAAGTCTAACAGCACTCTGTGTCATTCTATTAACATATTCCTAACCTGTGCATTTGTTAAAAAAAAAAAAAAAAAAAAACAGCATGAGCTTTGCACATGTAGGACATAACTCCCTGTAGAAATAGAAATCACCAATATCAACTCATGTAATAAACATCTAACATCATCATACATCACATGCCTCTGATCATATGTATATGTCTATCTGTGCATCTAAGTACCATAAACATCCATCCTTATACAAAACTACGCAAAATAAAACTGTCTAACATCAGTACATCTCAGGGACAAGGGGCAAAAGAAGATCAAAGTCTCATGCATCACAGGTCAAAATCAATATCATCTGGAACAAAATCCCCGAAACCCGGCATCGGAGGAGGAGGATAACTACTCGAAGCACCACCATCCTGCAGGGAAGATAGAACCAAAATCAGCCGCAAGCAAAAGGAGCTAAGCAGCAGCAGAGCAATAAGGAGCAAAGAGAGAATAACTTACCCCCCCCCCCCCACCACCCATCTGAGATAACCAAGCCGTCAAGGAAGCTACCTCGGCCTGGTACTGGTCCCGCTCCATCTGGTAACGATCTCTCTAGCCTCTCACAGCAGTAAACTCGACTTGGGGCACATATCCTCCAACACGGCGCCATAGGTCAACCACCTCCTGGCCAACAGCGTACCCGCCAACTACTACCTCAAACCGGGTGAAGGCACCAACCGAATGGGCCCCGAAGTGCGCGGCATAAACCGTATCCGAAGGAAGCAAGAACTCGGCATCTGGCTGGCGCTCCTGGTAGGGGATGGGCACTCCAGCCACCAGGGCTCCAAACATATACTCTGGCGGAGCCCCTGCTGATCGAAACTCCTCATGAAACTGCCGCCAATGCCGCTCTCCAAGATAGGACTCCCAGGTGTCATCGCTGAGAAAAGCAGCTCTCGACAAAGACAACGGGACCAGGTACCGGACTGTCTCATAATGGACTGATCCAATGAAGGGCCGCCAGGTCACATCCCTCGCCTCAATCAACTCTAGGTTAGCCCGGAGCGTCACGAAGTCAGTAATCTCCGATCGTTGGGCTACCCGGTCACGAGCCCACCTCAAAGCACGAGGATAGAGATCATCATCAACAACTGCAGGGCGACGCACCGGCAAGTACTCGTAACTCCACCAGACAAGGAAGGGCCAAAAGCTAGTCATGCTGTCAGCAAGAAGAAGTCCGAACCCGCATCGATCGAAGAAAGCAGCCAAAAGAAAAGGACCCCCAGTCCAACTCAGACAAAGCTCCCAGATCGGCTACTATACCCACCAGACGGCACGGCACGAGTGACTTGTTGTTGTTGCAGAAGCAGCTAAGGATGATGTACAACACAAGTCGTCGTCTCATGATATCCCACCTGGCAGGCGATGACTCAGTAGCAAAAGTACGCTCAGCCTGACTAATCCAAGAGACTGGGAAGGCAGAACGCTCAGGCTGAGGCAAGTCCAACAGCAAACAAGCCTCGTCCCTGTTGACCGGGTGCAGGGTGATCCGCCGGCCGACAAAGGAGAGTCCTATAATAATCGCCCAATCTAAAGGAGTGGGGCCTAACTCGAAGCCGACGAAATGGAAGGTCCTAGTCTCCCTGAACCACCGCTCAACCAATGACAGTACCAAATGCCGGTTCAGGCGGTTAGCCTGTAATCCCATAAAGGCGCCAAACCCGATCTCTGCCAAGAAGGCGCGGTATGATGGGGCAGCCTGCTGCATGGTCACAAACACCTGATGAACAACCCCTCGGAAAGCTGTGTGTACCTACGGAGGTGGTAAATGCTATCTGGAATATACACTAGGGTGATAGGCCAAATCCCTGAGAGGTGGGACATCTGGTATCTGCAAATCTCCCAAGTCGGCGTCTGTCTGCCTATGCCTGGAAGAAGCTCTCCCATAGCCGGTCACCTGGTCCCCAAGGCCCGGTACCTCCTCCTCGACGTCAACCTCCTCAGCAAAAGCCTGCTCAACCGGAGGAAAAGGGTCGACAGGTAGTCTACTCCCCTGCCCGCTCTGGCTAGACGAAGATCGTCCGGTAGATCGTCGACTACCTCTAGATCGATTAGAGCCGCCAGCAGAATCTGTCCGGGCCGCCTTCCCCGAGCGGCGCCTCCTCTCAGAGCCATCATCACCTGCGTCTGCCATCCTGAAAATGTAAGCCAAGGTAAGTGATGTAAATATACCATCCATGCAGTTTAAATAACAGTAAAATAAAACAAACAAATAACACAAAACAAATAAAGGATTTTGAATAAAAAATAAAAATTTTTTTTCACACATCTTGATTTTCCAACTCCAAATCACGTCTCAAGAGTTCTCTGCCTTTTCCCTTCAAAAAGATTTTATTTCTAAAATTTTAACCAACTCTTTTCATAATTTCTAAAAATTTCGGCAGAGTCCCGTTTAAAAGTGGCCCCTACAACGCCCATGACATCAACACAAAACACGAAATATGCACCTTCCAACATCACAATCACATAACAATGGCACCCGTGCACACTTTTCAATTTTCCAAAATTTGCAAAACTCACGCTTTATTTTTCAAATAAATCAATGGTTTTCAAAAGGCTTCCAAAATTTTTCAAAATCACCTCAAATGTTTTCAAAATATTCTTACATTTTTCCAAATTTCAAACTTTAAAAATTTCATCAATTTCTTGAATTTTCTAATTTTCTCTAATTTTCTAAATATTTTTCTATCTTTCAAAAAATCAAAAATTCACCGAGTTTTCAAAAAATCACGAAACTTCATACGGTTGTCAAACACATTTTTCTAAGGCACGTTGCACAAAAACATAGCCAGAAAACCCAATACCCATGCTTATAGGAACAAATTTCCTATTCCTGCAGAAAACCCCTTCTCACATTTACATATAATCACTCAAATTCAATCAAACAACCATCAAAATGCAAAAACAACATCACCAAAGTGTTCAAAACATATCAAAACATCAATTTTCACTATTCACATGATTCGAACGAAGTTCTACACATCAAAATCAACAAACTTTGAAAACTCACCTTTTGGAAGTTCTCCGGCGAAATCTTCACTTCCGGCGACTTTTCCGGCGACGTGGACTCCCTCCGGCAATCACCGGTGGTCCCCAAGGAGTGCTCCTTCAATGTCCAAGACGGATTCCTCGCAATGCGTCACAAATTTGCAAAAAACTCTTCAAATCTCGTGGGTGTTCGAACCAGAAATTTTCTGATTTTTAACATTAAGCCTAGCGCCACTAGCAGAGGCGTTAGTGCTTTTTTACCAAAGGCGCTAGTGCTTTTTTACCAAAGCAGTGGCGCCAGTTATAAATTCTGGGCAGTTTTGCCCTTTTTCACGTCAAAACTCGTTTTCGAGGGCCTTTTTGGCCCGTTATCCGTTTTCGACCCCCGTTATCGAAAGGTTTTCAATGTCCGTCCCTCCGACTGCCTCGCGGTCAATATGGAACTCTTACTCTTATCGTTTTCTATCTTTGACAAGCAAAGACAGAAAAAGAGGGGCAGTTGTAAGCACCCCATTTTTGACCGCCCGGCAGTCTACACTCTGTCCAGACTTGTTTTCAAGTCATTATGGACATATTCCAATCGAAACCAATCCTCTAGTCCAAATTCCGTCTTGCCATCGCTTCGCGGGCCTATCAAGCCCAAATAGAGGCAAAATGACCAAAATGCCCTTAGGGGCATTGTCCTTTCTTATTCCAATTCCAATCCCTCTCTCGAGACAGTTTATTCCTCAAGAGGGTCCGAGTAGCGAAACTACTCACAAAACCGTTAGAGTAGCGGAAGTACTCACCAAACCGTTAGAGTAGCAGAAATACTCACACCGTTAGAGTGGTGGAAACACTCGAAACCTAGGCACGTCTCTTCGGAGACAGTAAGACCCCTTTCCAATCCCTCTCTCGAGACAGTTTATTCCTCGAGACGGTTCCAATCCAGGCACGTCTCTTTGGAGACGATATGACCCCTTTCCAATCCCTCTCTCGAGACAGTTTATTCCTTGAGATGGTCCGAGTAGCGAAACTACTCACAAAACCGTTAGAGTAGCGGAAGTACTCACCAAACCGTTAGAGTAGCGAAAATACTCACACCGTGAGAGTGGCGGAAACACTCAAAACCCAGGTCAACACCAGTGTCTGTTAGCTCACTTTGGTGAAAAATGACTAGACTACCCTTAGGACCTTTTTCGAGACTTTTCGGTCAAGATGACCATTTTGCCCTTAAGCATCCGAATGCCCCGAGAACCACACCGGCCCTGGGTATCAAACCGGTAACCTCCTGAGAATACTTTTTATAGTGTTCTCAACCTTCCCTTACCTTTCCGGATCATTCCGAGTCAGTTCCGACCAACCCGGTATAAAATGATCGTTTTGCCCCTAGAGGGCCGGTCTCCTTCTTCCATCATACCGGCTTTGAGTATCAAACCGGTAATGACCCGAGAATACTTTTTATAGTATTCTCAACCTTCCTTTACCTTTCCGGATCATTCCAAGTCAGTTCCAGCCAACCCGGTAAAAATGACCGTTTTGCCCCTAGAGGGCCGGTCTCTTTCTTCAACCACACCGGCTTTGGGTATCAAAGCGGTAATGTCCCGAGAACACTTTTTATAGTATTCTCAACCTTCCTTTACCTTTCCGGATCATTCCGAATCAGTTCTGGCCAACTCGGTAAAAATGACCGTTTTGCCCCTAGAGGGCCGGTCTCCTTCTTCAACCACACCGGCTCTGGGTATCAAACCGGTAATGTCCCGAGAACACTTTTTATAGTATTCTCAACCTTCCTTTACCTTTCCAAATCATTCCGAGTCTGTTCCGACAAACCCGGTACAAAATGACCATTTTGCCCCTGGTGGGCTGGTTTCCTTTTCCGACCACGCCGGCTCTGGGTATCAAACCGGCAATCTCTGGGAACGTTCTAAATAATGTTTCCAGAACCCAAGTCTTCTTCCGGGACAGTTTGAGTCTGTCCCAGCAATTTTCCAGGCCGGTTGACCGTTTTGCCCCTAAAGGCTCGGTCAACCTTTCCGACACATCTTATCCTCACTTTTCAAGTCAAATACCTCTAGGACACTATTTTATGTGTTCCTGCTCCTTTCTGGCCTTCCGGGTCACTCCCGGCTCCTTCAAATCATTCTCGGACTTTCCGGAGTCACTCCTAGTGAAGCGAGGCTAAAGTTTACATGGTAGTCACTAGTACAGGCGCCCAAATCTAGTCAAAGATACGTTGCTTGCCAACCTTAATTGTTTCCTAAATGGCTGGCGCCACTAGTAGTGGCGCCAAGCCAAAAAATGGCCTGGCACCACTCCTAGTGGCGCCAGTGTATAATTTGGCCTGGCGCCACTGCAACAGGCGCCAGGTTTGTCTTCCCTCTATAAATACAGAGCCTCGTTCAACGTAAAAAGGGTGTGCAAACTTAACCTAAAAATCCTATATTTCGATACACAAAGATCGAGCACCTCCAAAACCCTAGCCTCCCTAGGTTTTCCCAAACCCTAGCCACTATACACAAACCCTAGCCCCCTATACACTTATACACTCCCCCATACACTCATACATTAGCCTTCAACCACTCTCTGAAGACTTGAAGAGTAGCCATCCAAAGCTTGAAGACAATCCTTGAAGACTGAAGGTGAAGATCAAGACCGAAGACCGAAGATCGAAGACTGCACGGCGCGCAAAATAAACAAGAAACAAGGTAGGCTTTCTCTTTAATTTTCTGCACTTCCCCCCTCTCTCTTCTCTCTCCAACCCACTTGGGTTTTCTCTATTTTAATCCCCCATTTCTTTCCCGCCCTTTCTTTGCATGCTTGAAACAAGGGGATTCCCGGTCCATGTGTAGGATTGGACTATTGGAGAGTCACTGTGTCAGAGACTTTCTTCTAGTCTAACCAAAGACCACGTGGGTCCGGCCCCCTTGATTATGTGGTGAAGCCTTAACCTTGTATGTTCACGACCCCAAATTGCATTGTGCATATCATAATCTTGCATCTTCCAAAATTCGTTTTCAAAGTTGTTTACAAAACTGTTTTCAAACTTGTTTTTCAAAATTGCATCAAAATCCCTTTTTCAAAACTTGTTTTCAAAACCACAATTCTAGGGTGATTCTAGCCTTTCCATGGCTAGGGTTGCTTTAGGAAAGTGTCATATTAAAAGTGACCTTTTGGTTTATATTTTCAAACCTTATTTTCAAAACCGCTTTCCTAAAGTGGTTCTTGCCCTCTTATGATTAGAATCGCTTTAAGAAAGTGAGACGTTTTCATACTTTTCAAAAACTCTCTCTTCAGAAATGTCTTCCTAAAAATCTCTTTTTCGACATACTTTCCTAAAGCTCTTCTTTCCAAAATTGTTTTCAAAAACTCCCTTCCAAAATCTATTTTTCAAAATCTCATTTTTCAACTCCTTTCCAAAACGCTCTCTTCAAAATTCACTTTCTAAAAACGCTCCCTAAAAATCTTTCCAAAAACTTTCTTTTTCAAAATCTTCCTTCTAAAAATTTCCTCTTTAGGATTTTCCTTCTAAAATCTATGTTTCTAAAAACACACTTTCCAAAACTCCTTCTCTTCAAAAATCTTTCCAAAAACTCTCTTTCCAAATTCACTTTCCAAAAACTCCTCCCAAGGATTTCTCTTCTAGAAAACCTTCGTTTCCAAAAACGCACTTTCCAAAAACTTTTTCCTTAGAGCCCAAGTCAAGCCCTAGAACCCACAATTAGGAAACCCTAATTTTCTTTCCAAAAATATGATTTTCAAACTTTGCCCCAAACCTAGGTTTCTAAAACCTCTTGTTTTCTACATCAAAACTATACATGTTTCCAAAACCTATTTTCTACGTTAGAATTCTACACTTTCAAAACTAGGGTTTCTAGAATCTCCCTTTCCAAATCCTTGCCAAATCCTATCTTCCCTTTAGGAAACCAACTCAAATCTCCCCGTTTAGGAAACTAGATCCCGTCCTCCGTTTTTGAAAACAAAATCAAATCTTTTCTTTTAGAAACCAAATCCAATCCCTTCCCAAATCCAAATCTTTCCTAATTCAAATCCTTCCTAAACTTCCACCTTCCTAAACCATAAGTTTCCAAAAACTTGAACATAAGAATCTTTCCTAATTCAACCCTTTCCTAATTCAACCTCCTTTCCAAATCTTAACTTTCTAAATTCAAGCTTTTAAACCTTTCCTAAATTCAAACCTTTCTTAATTTCAAGATTTTCTAAAACTCTAAAACTTTCTAAAATCTCAAATCTTTCTAAAACTCTAAAACTTTCTAAATCTTAAACTTTCTAAATTTCAAATCTTTCTAAATTCTAAACTTTCCAAAACTTCGAAATCTTTCTAAATCTAAGACTTTTCTAAACTCAAAACTTTCTTAATCTAAGACTTTCTTAAGTTGAAACTTTCTTAATTCAAACATTTCCTAAATTGAAAACTTTCCTTTTTCAAACCTTTCCTAAAACGAAACTTTTCGATTCCCAAACTTTCTTAATTCAAAACTTTCCTAACTCCAAAACTTTCCAAAAATGAAACTTTCCTAATTCTAACATTTCCTAATTTCAAAACCTTCCAAAAATGACACTTTCCTAATTCGAACCTTTCTTAATTCAAACATTTTCTAAGTCCAATCTTTCTTAAACTCTTGAGTCTTTCCTAAGTCTCATCTTTCCTAAGTCTAGGTTTCCTAAACCTTCATTTTTCCTAAAACCAAATCTTTCCAAAATCAATCTTTCAAAAGCAAGTCCAATCCTCTCAATTCCAATTTCCAGTCTCCTCTTTTAATTTCAAATCAAATTCAATTTCTAATTCAATTTCCAATTCAATCTCTTTCTTCCAAATCAATCTCTTTTCAATCGGACTCCGGTCCGAACTACGACTGACCTAATTCCCCCAAAGGGATACGTAGGCAACCTCCATAGGTGCGGTCACAATACTTTTCAAACTTTCAATTCCACCCTCATGGGTGCGGTTTCCAAAATCTTTTCAAATCTCAAATTCCAATTTATTTTCAAAATTCCAAAATTTCTATTTTCAAACTTCTACTTTCAATTTTCAAACTTTTCAATTTCAATTCTATTTCTTCAAATCTATTTTCAAATCAAATCAATTTCTATTTTCCAATTCTCTCATCTTGCACTTGCATATTATGCATCATATTTTCCAAACATTGTTTTTCTAAAGTGAATGGGATTGAACTATAGTTAATTAAAGACTCTCATAGGTGAATCTAGGGTAGATTGACATGTAGGTACCGAAAGGGTGGGGTAGGGTGATGGCTTAGTGCATCTTCCCTATACGTAACCAATCTCCGAACCTAAGATCACTGTTTTCGAAAGACCAAAAAGGAGTTATTTTTCTAAAAAGGGCTAAATGTTTTCCAAAGGTTGCCAAACAACCTATTTTCCTTAAAAACCCTCTCTTGAGGTGATATTTTTCAAATTGTTTTCCAAAACCCTAAGTGTAGTTTTCGGATTATGCTTAGTTTTTAGGTGACCTAACTCACCTTAATCAAGTTAGGTGGCGACTTCGAATCTTTTTCAAAAGCCCTTTATTCAAACCTGTTTTCAATTCAAACCTAGTCGCACTCATTCTTCTAGGAGGGTGAGTTCTAACAAGAGAGTACAACATTTTTCCCGCTTGGGTGAGTATTCCTCGGGCGCGAAAAATCTAGGCGCGACAATGAGATGCTCAAACTCATTCAAACTCTGGCTATGAAGGATGCTACTGCGGTCCCGTCATCGTCAATAACTTCATCTAAAGACCTTGAACCCGCTATTCCAAGGATCATGCTTCAGTTCGATAGTGCTGGGAAAACTAAAGAAGATACCAAAAGGGTCAATACTGAAGAAGAAGAGACCATATTGCTTTCACCTGTCATAAAGAAGGCCCTTCTAGACCCTCTCAGTCTGAAAATCCAAGGGTTGGAGGATTCATTGCGAAGTCTCCATGGCCATGATGCTTACGGATTCACTTCTTATGTTGAACTCTGTTTCTTCCTCGACCATCCGAGACCTGCTAAATTTAAAATGCCTGACTTCCAGAAGTACGACGGTACCGGTAACCCCATTGCTCATCTTCGCCTATACGCAGGAGCACTAAATGGACATGGCAACGACCCAAAGCTCCTTATGTAGTTATTCCAACACAGCCTCACAGGGTCGGCTCTATAATGGTTCGCTCCTCTAGACTTAAGGAAGATCACAACGTGGATGGAGCTAGTCAACGCGTTCAAAGCCCAATACCGTCACAACATCAACCTCACTTCTGATCGATGGTCCTTGATGACAATGAGCAAGGGCGAGAATGAGAGCTTTAAAGCATAAGTTAATCCCCCGTTAGAGGAAAAGGAGTACGTACAACTGTTCGTACATACTTTCCAAGGTATATTCTATGAGAAGCTCTGCACAAGCGTGGGAAAAAGCTTTTCCGAGCTCATCATGCAGGGAGAGATGATAGAAAATGGCCTCAAGACAGGAAGAATTACAAATCCCTATGCCAAGACTGGAGAAAATACCATCAACATAACCAAGAAGGTGGCTACTACAAGGGGCATGATCAGGAAGGAAAATGAAGTGTCTGCTATTCTGCCTAGCCAACCACCTCAATACCAACCTCCACTCCAATCACCCCAGGTCCTGCCCTTACCCACCTTGACCATGCCTGCTCCAACCCCAAACTATGGTCCCGCTGGGGCACGACCCAACTTCAATAGACCTGCTCGACGTACCCGTATCTTCAACGCCTTAGCCTGCACCCAAACTGAGGCGTACCATAGCCTTTTGAAAAACAACATCTTGAAGCCTGTACCTGCTCGCCCCTTGCCAAGCCCTCTGCCTCCGACCTTTAATGCCGCTCTTACATGTGAATATCATTCAGGTGGCCAGGGGCATGACACCGAAAGCTGCTTTGCTCTCAAGCACAAGATCCAAGACTTGATCGACAATAAGACTATTGATCTGCAGCCAGTAAAACCTGCTCCCACTCCTAATGTGACTGCTAACCCTCTGCCAGATCACACCGTCAATATGATACTAGTAGAAATGGAGGGCGAGGGAGTGTTTGACGAGCCCGAAGCTGAGGACTATGAGGACAATTGGGGGACCGAGGAAGAAGATGACTGGGAGGAGGATCTCCCATTATGCCCAATCTATCTCCATAACCCTGATGAAGTGCCAGATGCTTCCGATTGGCCCATTGAGGAGCCAATGTTCCTGGAAGATGAGACTACTGAAAACATGGTTGCTAATGGGTGGGGTGATGAATTTCTACACCCGAAGTATACCGCAGCTGAAAGTCACTAGCTAGAAAACCCTTCGCTCGTAACTAAGTACAACTATGAAGACATGGGTTGGGGACTAGAAGAGTCAAGAGAACGAGCAGAGCCATTCGAATTGGAAGGGGGTGAACTAGTCACCCTGTTCACAGAAGAACCCCCTGCAAAGAACAAAAAGGAGGTTGACAACTGCATCAACAGTGCCAACATCTTTGGAGCTCTAGGGGAAACCTTTGCTTGTCTCGCCTTGGCAGAGGATCCGGGTCGCGAATGGAGCATCAAAAATGTGGGAATTGTCCCAAAGCCGTACTAAAAGGGGTTCTTTGCACAATTGTACAGGAGAGGGGTGTTTTCACCCACTTTCTTTCTATCCCTTCACTTTCTAGTTTTAAATTAATGTCTACATTTTATTATTGCTTAAGAACTTGATGCTTTTCGTAATAATAATGATCAAATAATAGTCTTTTATTCCATTATGGTTGTCTTGTCTTCCCTGGGAAATAGTGACTACTTTCCACGCAAGGGGCATGGTTTGTCTTATGGAATGATCTAACTTGAAGGGATGATAGCATGAGTTAACCACTCGCCAAGTGATCAGTCGTCCACAGAGAGAGAGAATAAGGATGAGTGAGGATACTACCCAAAGGCAGCACTAGCAAGACTCTGAGGTTAAGCAATGTGTGGCTAGTTTATCAAAATGAAAAGAAGCCATCTTTCATTCCCCCACATATAAAGAATAAATAACTAAATAAATAAACAAATGTGTTCATATTCCCTTTGTTTAACCCCTAGAACCTCGCGGAAAGCGAAAATTTTCTTTGTCAACCCTAATCCAAGACTGTCCTCCCCACACTGGGGCAAACATTAGTTGAGAATTCTAGGAGTGGTGTCCACCTCTATCATGCTAGGATAGTGTTGAAAGCTCTATGGATCAAGCAATCTAATTCAAAGTGAAGAGAGGCCCTCATTTCATTTCCCATACAGTCAAAAGCAACCCCTTGCCAAACCCGTTGAGCCACTTATCCTTTCTTAACAAAACCCCAACCTAGGGATCACCGCCCACACTGGGTATATTGAGCTACCAAAGGAAAAGGTTTAAGGGAAAAGGGTTAAAGAATTGTTTCGTTTCATAAAAGAAAAGAAAAGAAATAGAAAGAAAAAGCAAAAGAAAGAAGTTGCCGAGGGGCAAGAGGCCACAAAAAAAATAAAATAAAATAAAAAATCAAAGAAAACCCTGATTCTAAAGAAAGGCCTGAAGAAAATCGTGATTGAATTAACTTCAAAGGCATAGAAAAGAAAGTCATCTCAAAAAGTACATGGAAAGGGTGAAAGAACGAGGTCATTGTCACCCTGAGAAGTATATGGTCAAAGGCAAGAAGGAAATTTAAAGGTGATCCTAGATTACAAGGAAACCCATTAGAAGCAATAGGTTTGAGCCTTTACCCTTTCTTGCAAAACCCTGAAACCATGGCCTACATTACAACCCTATTAAAGTCCCCTCTGATTGAAAATAGATTGTTTGATCTAAATGAGTTAGATACGCTGCCAAAGCTAAAAAAAATCAGCATGAGCTTTGCATATATAAGACATAACTCCCTGTAGAAATAGAAGTCACCAACATCAACTCACGGAATAAATATCATATGCATCTGATCATATGCCCAGCTATAAAGATCATGAATGTATCTGTCTATCCACGCATCTAAGTACCATAAATATTCATTTTTGTACAAACTATCAGAATAAAACTGTCTAACATAAATACAACTCAGGGACCAGGGGCAAAAGAGGATCAGAGTCTCTACAAGGGGCATCTATCACAGGTCGAAGTCGATGTCATCTGGATCAAAATCTCCGAAGCCCGGCGTCGGAGGAGGTGGATAACTACTCGAAGCACCACTATCCTGCAGCGAAGATAGACCCAAAATCAGTTGCATACAAAAGGAACTAAGCAACAGCAGAGCAATAAGGAGCAAAGAGAGAATAACTTACCCCCCGACCACCCATCTGAGATAACCGAGCTGTCAGGGAAGCTATCTCGGCCTGGTACTGGTCCCGCTCCATCTCGTACTGGTCTCTCTGGTCTCTCGCAGCAGTAGACTCGGCCTGGGGCACATATCCTCCAGCACGGCACCACAAGTCAACCACCTCCTGGCCAACAGCGTACCCGCCGACTACTACCTCAAACCAGGTGAAGGCACCAACCGAATGAGCCCCAAAGTGCGCAACATAATCCGTATCCGGAGGAAGCAAGAACTCGACACCCGGCTGACGCTCCTGATAAGGGATAGGCACTCCTGCCACTAGGGCTCGAAACATATACTCTGGTGGAGCTCCTGCTGATCGGAACTCCTCATGAAACTGCCGCCAGTGTCGCTCTCCAAGATAGGACTCCTAGGTGTCATCACTGAGAAAAACAGCTCTCGATAAGGACAACGGGACCAAGTACTAGACTGTCTCGTAATGGACTGATCCAATGAAGGGCCGCCAGGTCACATCCCTCGCCTCAATCAGCTCCAGGTTAGCCCGGAGCGTCACGAAGTCAGTAATCTCCGATCACTGGGCTACCCGGTCATGAGCCCACCTCAAAGCGCGAGGATAGAGATCATCCTCAACCACTGCAGGGCAATGCATCGGCAGGTACTTGTAACTCCACCAAACAAGGAAGGGCCAAAAGCTAGTCATGCTGCCCTAGCGAGAAGAAGTCTGAACCCGCATCGATTGAAGAAAGCAGCCAAAAGAAAAGGACCCCAGTCCAACTCAGACAAAGCTCCCAGATTGGCTACTATACTCACCAAATGACATGGCACGAGTGACTTGTTGTTGTTACAGAAGCAGCTAAGGATGATGTACAACACAAGTCGCCGTCTCATGACGTCCCGCCTGGTAGGCGATGGCTCAGTAACAAAAGTACGCTCACCCTGACTAATCCAAGAGACTGGGAAGGCAGAACGCTCAGGCTGAGGCGAGTCCAACAGTAAACAAGCCTCGTCCCTGCTGACCGGGTGTAGGGTGATCCGCTGGCTGACAAAGGAGAGTCCTGTAATAATCGCCCAATCTAAAGGAGTGGGGCCTAACTCGAAGCCGACAAAATGGAAGGTTCCAGCCTCCCCGAACCACCTCTCAACAAGTGCCAGTACCAAATGCCGGTTCAGGCGGTTAGCCTGTAATCCCATAAAGGCGCCAAACCCGATCTCTGCCAAGAAGGCGCGGTATGATGGGGCAGCCTGCTGCATGGTCACAAAAACCTGATGAACAGCCCCTTGGAAAGTTGTATGTACCCACGGAGGTGGCAAATGCTATCTGGAGTATACACTAGGATGATAGGCCAGATCCCCGAGTGGTGGGACATCTGGTATATGCAGATCTCCCAAGTCGGCGTCTGTCTGCCTATGCCTGGAAGAAGCTCTCCCATAGCCGGTCACTTGGTCCCCAAGGCCCGGTACCTCCTCCTCGACATCAACCTCCTCAGCAAAAGCCTGCTCAACTGGAGGAAAAGGGTCGATAGGTAGTCTACTCCCCTGCCCGCTCTGGCTGGATGAAGATCGTCCGGTAGATCGTCGACTACCTCTAGATCGACTAGAGCCGCCAGCAAAATCTGTCCGGGCTGCCTTTCCCGAGCGGCGCCTCCTCTCAGAACCGTCATCACCTGCATCTGCCATCCTGAAAAGGTAAGCCAAGGTAAGTGATGTTAGTATACCATCCATGCATCTTAAATAACAATAAAAATAAAATAAACAACTAACACAAACAAAACAAATAAAAGACTTCGAACGATAAGTCAAAACAAATTTCCTATATACACATCTTAATTTTTCAACTTTAAACCAAGTTTCAAGGGTTCTTTGCCTTTTTCCTTCAAAAAGATTTTATTTCTAAAACTTTAACCAACTCTTTTCTTAATTTCTAAAAAATTTTCGACAGAGTCCCGTTTAAGAATGACCCCTATAATGCCCATGACATCAACACAAAATGCAAAATGTGCACTTTCCAACAATCACATGACAATGGCACCCGTGTACACTTTTCAATTTTTCAAAATTTTCAAAACACATGTTTTATTTTTCTAATAAATCAATGGTTTTCAAACATCTCCCAAAATTTTTCAAAATCACCTCAAATGTTTTAAAAAATATTCCAATCTTTTTCCAAATTTCAAACTTTAAAATGTTCATCAATTTCTTGAATTTTCTAATTTTTTCTAATTTTCTAAATATTTTTCTATTTTTTAAAAAATCAAAAAATTCACCGAGTTTTCAAAAAATCATGAAACTTCATACGGTTGTTAAATACATTTTTCTAAGGTACATTGCACAAAAACATAGCCAGAAAACCCAATACCCATGCCTGTAGGAACAAATTTCCTATTCCTGCAGAAAACCCTCTTCGCATAATCATAAAAAATCATTCAAATTCAATCAAACAACCATCAAAATGCAAAAACAACATCACCATCATGTTCAAAACATATCAAAACATCAATTTCCACTATTCACATGATTCAAACGAAGTTCTACACATCAAAATCAACAAAATTTGAAAACTCACCTTTTGGAAGTTCTCCGGCAAAATCTTCTCTTCCGGCGACTTTTCCGGCAACGTGGACTCCTTCCGGCAATCACCCGTGATCCCCAAAGAGTGCTCCTTCAATCTCCAAGATGGATTCCTCGCAATGCCTCACGAATTTGCGAAAGTCCTCCAAAGTGCCGCGGCTGTTCGAACCAGAAATTTTCTAGTTTTAACTTTAAGCCTGGCACCACTAGCAGAGGCGCCAGTTCTGTTTTGCCAAAGTAGTGGCGCCAGTTATAAATTCTAGGCAGTTTTTCCCTTTTTCCCGCCAAAACTCATTTTCGAAGGCCTTTTTGGCCCGTTATCCGTTTTCGAGCCCCGTTGTCCAAAGATTTCCAGTGTCCGGAGGGCCTCGCGGTCAACATGGGACTCTTACTCTTATCGTTTTCTGTCTTTGACAAGCAAAGACAGAAAAAGAGGGGCAGCTGTAAGCACCCCATTTTTGACCGCTTGGCAGTCTACACTCCGTCCAGACTTGTTTTCAAGTCATTGTGGGCATATTCCTATCGAATCCAATTCTCTAGGTCTAAATTCCGTCTTTCCATCGCTTCACGAGCCTGTCAGGCCCAAATAGAGGCAAAATGACCAAAATACCCATAGGGGCATTGTCCTTACCTTTCCAATTCCAATCCCTGTCTCGAGACAGTTTATTACTCGAGACGGTTCCAATCCAGGCAGGTCTCCTCGGAGACGGAAAGACCCCTTTCCAATACCACTCTCGAGACAGTTTATTCCTCGAGACGGTTCCAATCCAGGCACGTCTCCTCGGAGATGGTAAGACCCCTTTCCAAGCCCACTCTCGAGACAGTTCCAATCCAGGCACGTCTCCTTGAAGACGATAAGAATCCTTTCCAATCCCACTCTCGAGACAGTTTATTCCTCAAGACAGCTCCAATCCAGGCATGTCTCCTTGGAGACGGTAAGACCCCTTTCCAATCCCACTCTTGAGGCAGTTTATTCCTCGAGATGGTTCCAATCCAGGCACGTCTTCTCGGAGACGGTAAGATCCCTTTCCAATCCCACTCTCGAGACAGTTTATTCCTCGAGACAGTTCCAATCCAGGCATGACTCCTCGGAGACGATAAGACCCCTTTCCAATCCCACTCTCGAGACAGTTTATTCCTCGAGACGGTTCCAATCCAGGCATGTCTCCTCGGAGATGGTAAGACCCCTTTCCAATCCCTCTCTCGAGACAGTTTATTCCTCGAGACGGTCCAAGTAGCGAAACTACTCACAAAACCGTTAGAGTAGCGGAAATACTCACAAATAAGTCGATATAGGGAATTGACAACAAACCCCTGTGTCACGACGACCGCCGTTAGAGTGGCGGAAACACTCAAAACCCAGGTCAACACCAGTGTTTGTTAGCCCACTTTGGTAAAAATGACCAAACTGTCCTTTGGACCTTTCCCGAGACTTTCCGGTCAAGATGACCATTTTGCCCCTAAGCATCCGAATGCCCCCGGAACCACACCAGCTCTGGGTATCAAACCGGTAATGTCCCGAGAATACTTTTTATAGTGTTCTCAACCTTCGTTTACCTTTCCGGATCATTCCGAGTCAGTTCCGGCCAACTCGGTACAAAATAACTGTTTTGCCCCTGGTGGGCCAGTCTCCTTTTTCGACCACACCGGCTCTGGGTATCAAACCGGTAACCCTCTGAGAATACTTCTTATAGTATTCTCAATCCTCCTCTACCTTTCCAGATCATTCTGAGTCAGTTCTGGCAAACCCGGTGCGAAATGACCGTTTTGCCCCTGGTGGGCCGGTCTCCTTTTCCGACCACGCCGGCTCTGGGAATCAAACCGGCAACCTTTGGGAACATTCTAAATAATGTTTTCAAATCCCAAGTCTTCTTCCAGGACAGTCCAAGTCTGTCCCGGCAGTTTCCTGGTTCGATTGACCGTTTTGCCCCTAAAGGCCTGGTCAACCTTTCTGACCCATCGTATCCTCATTTCTCAAGTCAAATACCTCCAGGATACTATTTTAAGTGTTCCTGCTCCTTTCCGACCTTCTGGGTAATTCCCGGCTCCTCCAAATCATTCCCGGACTTTCCGGAGTCACTCCTAGTGAAGCCAAGCTAAAAGTTGCATGGTAGTCACTAGTACAGACGCCCAATCTAGTCAAAGATACATTGCTTGCCGACTTATAAAGTTTCCTAAGTGGCTGGCACCACTAGTAGTGGTGCCAAGCCAAGAATTGGCCTGGCGCCACTCCTAGTGGCGCCAAGAGCAATTTTCCCCTAGCGCCACTGCAATAGGCGCCAGGTTTGTCCAACTTCTATAAATACAAAGCCTCATTCAATGTGAAGAGGGTCTGCAAACTTAACCTAAAAATCATATATTTCGATATACAGAGCTCGAGCATCTCCAAAACCCTAGTTTCCTTAGGTTTTCCAAACCCTAGCCACCTTACACAAACCCTAGCCTCCTATACACTTATACACTCCCCCATACACTCATACACTAGCCTTCAACCCTCCCTCAAAGGCTTGAAGAGCTGCCATCTAAAGCTTGAAGACAACTCTTGAAGATTGAAGACGAAGATCAAGACGAAGACCAAAGACCGAAGACTGCACGGTGCGCAAAATAAACAAGACATACGGTAGGTTCCCTATTTAAATTTCCGCACTTCCCCCCTTCTCTCTTCTCTCTCCTAACCCACTTGGGTTTTCTCTATTTTAATCCCCCATCTCTTTCCCCCCCTTTCTTTGCGTGCTTGAAACAAGGGGATTCCCGGTCCATGTGTAGGATTGGGCTATTGGAGAGTCACCGTGTCGGCGGCTTTCTTCTAGTCTAACCAAAGACCACGTGGGTCCAGCCCCCTTGATTATGTGGTGAAGCCTTAACCTTGTATGTTCACGACCCCAAATTGCATTGTGCATATCATAGTCTTGCATCTTCCAATATTCGTTTTCAAACTCGTTTTCAACATCGTTTTCAAACTTGTTTTCAAAATTGCATCAAAATCTCTTTTTCAAAAACTTGTTTTCAAAACCACAATTCTAGGGTGATTCTAGCCTTTCCATGGCTAGGGTTGCTTTAGGAAAGTGTTACATTAAAAGTGACCTTTTTGGTCTATATTTTCAAACCTTATTGTTTCCAAAACCACTTTCTTAAAGTGGTTCTAGCCCTGTTATGGCTAGAATCGCTTTAGGAAAGTGAGACGTTTTCATACTTTCCAAAAAACTCTCTTCAAAAATCTCTTCCTAAAAATCTATTTTTCAACATACTTTCCTAAAACTCTCATTTCCAAAATTGTTTTCAAAAACTCCCTCCAAAATCTATTTTTCGAAGCTCCCTTTTTCAACTCCTTTCCAAAAACTCTTTCACCTCAAAATTCACCTTCCTAAAAACTCTCTCCAAAAATCTTTCCGAAAACTCTCTTTCCAAAATCTTTCCTCTAGAAATTCCCCTCTAGGATTTTTCCTTCCAAAAAAAAAAAAACTCGTTTCCAAAAACACACTTTCCAAAACTCCTCTTTTTTCCAAAAGCTCTATTTTTAAACGCACTTTCCAAAAACTCCTCCCTAGGATTTCCCTTCTAGAAAACCTTCGTTTCCAAAAACGTACTTTCCAAAAATCTATTTTCTTAGAGCCCAAGTCAAGCCTTAGAACCCACGATTAGGAAACCCTAATTTTCTTTCCAAAAACATGATTTTCAAACTTTGCCCCAAACCTAGGTTTCCAAAATCTCTTGTTTTCACATCCAAACTATACATGTTTCCAAAACCTTTTTTTCCACGTCAAAACTATAATTTTTCAAAACTTGGGTTTCTAGAATCTCCCTTTCCAAATCCTTGCCAAATCCTATCTTCCCTTTAGGAAACCAAATCAAATATTCCCGTTTAGGAAACTAGATCCTATCCTCCGTTTTTTGAAATGAAATGAAATCTTTTCTTTTAGAAACCAAATCCAATCCCTTCCTAATCCAAACCCTTCTTAATTCAATTCCTTCCTAAACCATAAGTTTCTTAAACCTAAACCTTAAATCTTTCCTTAAATTTCAAAATTCAAATCTTTCCTAATTCAACCATTTCCTAATTCTACCCCCTTCTCAAATCTTAACTTTTCAAACCTAAGTTTTCAAATCTTTCCTAAACTCAAACATTTCCTAATCTCAAGATTTTCTAAAACTCTAAGACTTTCTAAATTTCAAATCTTTCCAAATTCAAAACTTTCTAAATTTGAAACTTTCTCAAGTTAAATCTTTCTAAACCTAAATCTCTCCAAATTCTAAACTTTCCAAAACTTCAAAATCTTTCCAAATCTAAGACTTTTCTAAACTCAAAACTTTCTTAATTCAAACATTTCCTAAACTGAAAACTTTCCTTTTTCAAACCTTTCCTAAAACGAAACTTTCTTATTTTCAAAACTTCCTTGTTTTCAAAACTTTCCAAATTCAAAACTTCCCTTTTTCAAAACATTCCAAAATTCAAAACTTTCTTAACTTGAAACTTTCCAAATTCTAAACCTTTCCTAAACTAAACTTTTCTTAATTCAAAACATTTCTAAATTCAATACTTTCTCATTTCAAAACTTTCCTAAAGTGAAAACTTTCTTAAACCTAAAACTTTCCTAATTCAAAACTTTCTTAATTTGAAACTTTTCAAAAATGAAACTTTCCTAAATGGGACCTTTTTTAATTCGAACCTTTCCTAAATCCAATCTTTCTTAATCCCAAATCTTTCCTAAGTCTCTTGTCTTTCTTAAGTCTAGGTTTTTTTTTAAACCTTCTCTTTTTCAAAACAAGTCCAAATCTATCTCTTCAAATCAAAGTCCAATCTTCTCAATTTCAATTTCCAATCTCCTCTTCTAATCTTAAATCAAATCCAATTTTCAATTCAATCTCTTTCTGCCAATCCAATCTCTCTCTTTAAGTCAATCTCTTTTCAATCGGACTCCGGTCCGAACTACGACTGACCTGATTCCCCCAAAGGGATATGTAGGCAACCTTCATAGGTGCGGTCACAACACTTTTCAAACTTTCAATTCCACCCTCATGGGTGCGGTCTCCACATTTTTCAAATCCCAAATTCCAATCTATTTTCAAAATTCCAATTTCAAAATTTCAATTTTCAAACTTTTCAATTTCAATTCCATCTCTTCAAATTTATTTTCAAGTCAAATCAATTTCAAATCAATCTCTTTCCAAATCTATTTTTCAATTCTCTTAACTTGCACTTGCATATCATGTATCATGTTAGTTTTCAAGCATTGTTTTTCAAAGTGGGTAGGATTGAACTACAATTAGTTAAAGACTCTCATAGGTGAATCTAGGGTAGATTGACATGTAGGTATCGAAAGGGCGGGGTAGGGTGATAGCTTAGTGCGTCTTCCCTACACGTAACCAACCTCCGAACCTAGATCACTGATTTCAAAGACCAAAACGGAGTTATTTTTCTGAAAAGGGCTAAATATTTTCCAAAGGTTGCCAAACAACCTGTTTTCCTAAAAACCCTCTCTTGAGGAGATATTTTCAAAACCTTTTTTTCAAAAACTCTAAGTGTAGTCTTCGGATTATTCTTAGTTTTTAGGTGATCTAACTCACCTTAATCAAGTTAGGTGACGACTCCGAATATTTTTCAAAAGCCCTTTATTCAAACCAATTTTCAATTCAAACCTACTCGCACTCATTCTTCTAGGAGGATGAGTTCTAACGAGAGAGTACAGCATTTTTCCCACTTGTGTGAGTATTCCTCGAGTGCGAAAAATCTGGGCGCGACAAATTCGTTTCATTTTCCAATAAATCAATGGTGTTCAAAGTTATCCTAAAATTTTTCAAAATCATTTCAAATGTTTTCTAAAATATTCCAACATTTTTCTAAATTTTAAACATTACTTTCTCAATTTTCTCCATTTTTTCTATTTTTCTAAGTTTTTTTTCTATTTTTCAAAAAATCAAAAAATTCAAAAGTTTTCGAAAAATCATGAAACTTCATACGGTTGTTAAACACGTTTTTATAAGACACACAGTACAAAAATATGGCCGAAAAACTCAACACCCAAGCCTGTAGAAACAAATTCCCGATTCTTGCAGAAACCCCCTTCACATGATCATATAAAATCACTCAAATTCAATCAAATAAGCATTAAAATGCAAACATAAATTTTCGCTGTTCAAAATATATCAAAACATCAATTTTCACTGTTCACACAACTCAAACAGAATTCTACACATTAAAATCAACAAAAATTCAAAAACTCACCTCTTGGAGTTCTCCTACGAAAACTTCTCTTCCAGCGACTTTTCCGACGACGGCTTTCACTTTTGGCAATCCCCTATGTCTCTAAGAAGCTCTCCTTCAATGTCCAAGTCGGTTTTCTCGCAATGCCTTTCGGTTTTGTGAAAAACCTTCAATACCCGCAGCAGCGTCGAACCAGCAAATGCTGGTTTTGGTCCTAGGCCTAGTGGCGCCAAGCCATTTCTTCCAAAGGCGCCATTACTAGTGGCGTCAGTTGCCAATTTGGGGCAGCTTTGTCTTTTTTCCTGCCAAAACTCATTTTCAAAGGCCTTTTAAGCCCAATATCCATTTCTAGACCCCCGTTATCAAAAATTTTCCAAAGTCCGTCCCTCCAACTGCCTCATAGTCAATATATGACTCTTACTTTATCATTTTGTCTTTGACAAGCAAAGACAGAAAAAGAGGGGCAGCTGTAAGCACCCCATTTTTGACTGCTTGACAATCTACAATCTGTCCAGACTTGTATTCAAGTCAATCTGGACATATTCCCAATCTAAATCAACCTTCCAAATCTAATCCCGCCAATCAAACTGCTTTGCGGGCCTGCTGGGCTGAAATAAAGGCAAAATAACCAAAATGCCCTTGGGGGCATTGTTTCGGTCCAATTCCAAATCAGGCACGTCTTTCCGAAGACGGTAAGTCCCGTTTCCAATTCCATTTCCAATTCCAATTCCAATTCCAATTTCAATTCTAATTCTAATTAAATCCGGTGCACCTTTCGAGAAAATTAATTCATCAAGGTGGTAAGACCCTCCAATCCGGCACGTTTTCGAGTGAACTCTTCAAAATGGTAAGTCCCTTCAAACCCGTCGACTGAGACGAGACCTCAAGTCCCCTAGATGGTAGAACGGTCTACCTTTGGCGCCTGCTAGCCTGCCAATGCAGAAATGTTCATTTTGACACGCCTTTCGTGAAAGTTGATTCCTTTGGCGCTAAGTCTATTTAGGAGCTTCCCGAGATCAGGCAGTCTCGAGAATAATCGGGAATTGTTAGAGTAGCGGAAGTACTCGTAAACATTAGAACCATCAAAGTAACAGAAGTATTCGTAAACAGGTCGATATAGGGAATTGCCAACAAACCCCTGTATCACGGGACCACAGTTAGAGTGGCGGAAACACTTAAAACCCAGGTTAACACCTGTGCCTGCTAACCCACTTCGATGAAAAATAACCAAACTGCCCCTAGGGTCATTTGGGCACGTTTCTCGAGAAAGTACCTAAGCCCTCAGAACGATAAGTCCACATTTCCAATATTGTCTTAAAAGTAATCTGGCATGATTAGGTGCCTTCTAGCTAGTTTCGAGCCAATTCCAAGACTTTTCAATCAAGATGACCATTTTGCCTGTCGCGCCTAGATTTTTCGCACTCGAGGAATACTCACCCAAGTGGGAAAAATACTGTACTCTCTCGTTAGAACTCGCCCTCCTAGAAGAATGAGTGCGACTAGGTTTGAATTGAAAAATTGGCTTGAATAAAGGGCTTTTGAAAAAGATTTGGAGTCGCCACCTAACTTGATTAAGGTGAGTTAGGTCACCTAAAAACTAAGCATAATCCAAAAACTACACTTAGGGTTTTTGGAAAACGATTTTGAAAAGATCACCTCAAGAGAGGGTTTTTAAGAAAAATAGGTTGTTTGGCAACCTTTGGAAAACATTTAGCCCTTTTTAGAAAAATAATTCCTTTTGGTCTTTGAAATCAGTGATCTAGGTTCGGAGGTTGGTTACGTGTAGGGAAGACGTACTAAGCTATCACCCTACCCCGCCCTTTCGGTACCTACATGTCAATTTACCCGAGATTCACCTATGAGAGTCTTTAACTAACTAATGGTTCAATCCTATCTACTTTGAAAAACAATGCTTGAAAACTAACATGATGCATGGTATGCAAGTGTAAGGGAAGAGAATTGAAAAATAGATTTAGAAAGAGATTGATTTGATTTGAAAATAGATTTGAAGAGATAGAATTGAAACTGGAAAGTATGAAAATTTAGAAATAGAAATTTGAAGATAGAAATTTTGAAATTGGAAGTTTGAAAATAGATTAGAATTTGAGATTTGGAAAGATTTTGGAAACCGCACCCATGAGGGTGGAATTGAAAGTTTGAAAAGTATTGTGACCGCACCTATGAAGGTTGCCTATGTATCCTTTTGGGGGAATCAGGTCAGTCGTAGTTCGGACCAAAGTCCGATTGAAAAGAGATTGATTTGAAGAGAGAAATTGGATTAGAAGAAAGAGATTGAATTGAAAATTGGATTTGATTTGAGATTAGAAAAGGAGATTGGAAATTGGAATTTTTGAAAAGATTAGACTTTGATTTGAAAAGATAGATTTGGACTTGTTTTGGAAAAGAGAAGGTTTAAGAAAGCCTAGACTTAGGAAAGAGAAGAGACTTAGGAAATACTTGAGATTTAGAAAGATTTAGAAAGATTTGACACGAATGTTGGACTTGGAAGATTTAGGAAAGGATTGAATTTAGGAAAGGTTCGAATTAAGAAAGGCCTGATTTAGGAAAGTTTTAGAATTAGGAAAGTTTCAACTTAGGAAAGCTTTGAATTTGGAATGTTTCAACTTTAGGAAAGTTTTGAATTAAGAAAGTTTCGAATTAGGAAAGTGTCATTTTTGGAAAGTTTGAAATTAGGAAAGTTTTAGGTTTAGGAAAGTTTTGAAATTAGGAAAGTTTCATTTTTGGAAAGTTTTGGAATTAGGAAAGGTTAGAATTAGGAAAGTTTTGAATTAAGAAAGTTTTGAATTTTAGAATGTTTGAAAAATGGAAGTTTTGAATTTGGGAAAGTTTTGAAAACAAGGAAGTTTTGAAAATAAGAAAGTTTTGTTTTAGGAAAGGTTTGAAAAAGAAAAGTCTTCAGTTTAGGAAATGTTTGAATTAAGAAAGTTTTGAATTTAGAAAAGCCTTAGATTTAGGAAGATTTTGAAGTTTTGAAAAGTTTAGAGTTTAGAAAGATTTGGGTTTAGAAAGATTTAACTTAAGAAAGTTTTGAATTTAGGAAGCTTAGAATTTTAGAAAGATTTGAAATTTAGAAAGTTTAGGATTTAGAAAGTTTTAGAGTTCGAATTTTAGAAAGTCTTGAAATTAGGAAAGGCTTTAGGTTAGGAAAGGTTTGAAAACTTAAGTTTAAGAAGTTAAGATTTGAAATGAGGGTAGAATTAGGAAAGGGTTAAATTAGGAAAGATTTGAAAGTTGAGTTTTAAAATTTAGGAAAGATTTTTATGTTCAAGTTTTGGAAACTTAAGATTTAGGAAAGTGGAAGTTTAGGAAGGATTTGAATTAGGAAGAGATTGGATTTTGTTTCTAAAAGAGAAAGGTTGGATTTTGTTTCCAAAAACGGAGGACGGGATCCTAAAGGGAAGATAGGATTTGGCAAGGATTTGGAAAGGGAGATTCTAGAAACCCTAGATTTGTAAAATTATAGTTTTGACGTAGAAAATAGGTTTTGCAAACATGTATAGTTTTGATGTAGAAAACGAGAGGTTTTGGAAACCTAGGTTTAGGGCAAAGTTTGAAAACCATGTTTTTGGGCAGAAAATTTAGGGTTTCCTAATTGTGGGTTCTAGGGCTTGACTTGGGCCCTAAGGAAAGAGTTTTTGAAAAGTGCGTTTTTGGAAACGAAGGTTTTTCTAGAAGGGAATCCTAGGGAGGAGTTTCTAGAGGAAAGATTTTAGAAAGAAAGTTTTTGGAAAGATTTTTGAAGAGAGTTTTTCTAGGAGGATTTTTGGTAGAAGATTGTTGAAGAGAGTTTTTGGAAAGATTTTTGGGGAACGTTTTTAGAAAGTGAATTTTAGGGAGAGGATTTTGGAAAGGAATTGAAAAATGGAGTTTTAAAAAATAGATTTTGGAAGAGAGTTTTTGAAAATAATTTTGAAGAGGAGAGTTCTAGGAAAGTATGTTGAAAAAGAGATTTTTAGGAGGAAGGATTTGGAAAGAGAATTTTTAGAATGTGTAAAAACATCTCACTTTCCTAAAGCGATTCTAGCCATAAGAAGGCTAGAACCACTTTAAGAAAGTGGTTTTGAAAAACAATAAGATTTGAAAATATAGACCAAAAAGGTCACTTTTAATGTAACACTTTCCTAAAGCAACCCTAGCCATGGAAAGGCTAGAATCACCCTAGAATTGTGGTTTTGAAAACAAGTTTTTGAAAAAGAGATTTTGATGCAATTTTGAAAACAAGTTTGAAAACGTTTTGAAAAACAACTTTGAAAACGGTTTTTGGAAGATGCAAGACTATGATATGCACAATGCAATTTGGGGTCGTGAACATACAAGATTAAGGCTTCACCACATAATCAAGGGGGCCGAACCCACGTGGTCTTTGGTTAGACTAGAAGAAAGCTCCCGATACGGTGACTCTCCAATAGTCCAATCCTACACATGGACCGAGAATCCCCTTGTTTCAAGCATGCGAAGAAAGGGAGGGAAAGAGATGGGGGATTAAAATAGAGAAAACCCAAGTAGGTTAGGAGAGAGAAGAGAGAGGGGGGAAGTGCAAAAATTGAAATAGAAAGCCTACCGTATGTCTTCTTTATTTTGCGCGCTGTGCAGTCTTCGGTCTTCGGTCTTTGCCTTGACCTTCGTCTTCAATCTTCAAGAGTTGTCTTCAAGCTTTAGATAGCAGCTCTTCAAATCTTCAAAGGATGGTTGAAAGGCTAGCGTATGAGTGTATGGGGGAGTGTATAAGTGTATAGGAGGCTAGGGTTTGGGAAAACCTAGGGAGGCTAGAGTTTTGGAGGTGCTCGAGCTCTGTATATCGAAATATAGGATTTTTAGGTTAAGTTTGCAGACCCCTTTCACGTTGAATGAGGCTCTATATTTATAGAAGTTGGACAAACCTGGCGCCTGTTGCAGTGGCGCCAGGGCAAAATTTCTCTTGGTGCCACTAGGAGTGGCGCTAGGCCAATTCCTGGCTTGGCGCCACTAGTAGTGGCGCCAGCCACTTAGAAAACTTTATAAGTCGGCAAGCAACGTATCTTTGACTAGATTTGGGCGCCCGTACTAGTGACTACCATGCAACTTTTAGCCTGGCTTCACTAGGAGTGACTCCGGAAAGTCCGGGAATGATTTGGAGGAGCCGGGAATGACCCGGAAGGCCAGAAAGGAGCAGGAACACTTAAAATAGTGTCCTGGAGGTATTTGACTTGAAAAGTGAGGATAAGAGGTGTCGGAAAGGTTGACCGGGCCTTTAAGGGCAAAACGGTCAATTGGATCTGGAAGCTGCCAGGACAGACTCGGATTATCCCGGAAGAAGACTTGGGATCTGGAAACATTATTCAGAATGTTCTCGGAGGTTGTCAGTTTGATTCCCAGAGCCGGTGTGGTCGGAAAAGGAGATCGGCCCACCAGGGCCAAAACGGTCATTTTGTACCGGGTTTGTCGGAACTAACTCAGAATGGTCCGGAAAGGTAAAGGAAAGTTGAGAACACTATAAAAAGTATTCTTGGAACATTACTGGTTTGATACCCAGAGCCGATGTGGTCGAAGAAGGAGGCCGTCCCTCTAGGGGCAAAACGGTCATTTTATACCAGATTGGCCGGAATTGACTCGGAATGGTCCGAAAATGTAAAGGAAAGTTAAGAACACTATAAAAAGTATTCTCGAGACATTACCAGTTTGATACCCAGAGCCGGTGTGGTTCTCGGGGCGTTCGGATGCCTAGGGGCAAAATGGTCATCTTGACCGGAAAGTCTCGGAAAAGGCCCAAAGGGCAGTTGGGTCATTATTCACCGAAGTGGGCTAACAGACACTGGTGTTGACCTGGGTGTTGAGTGGTACAGCCACTCTAACGGCAGTCGTCGTGACATAGGGATTTGTTGCCAATTCCCTATATCGACCTATTTGTGAGTATTTCTGCTACTCTAATGGTTTTGTGAGTATTTCCGCTACACTAACGGTTTTGTGAGTATTTCCGCTACTATAACGGTTTTGTGAGTATTTTTGCTGCTCTAACGGTTTTGTGAGTATTTTTGTTACTCTAACGGTTTTGTGAGTAGTTTCGCTACTCGGACCATCTCGAGGAATAAACTGTCTCGAGAGAGGGATTGGAAAGGGGTCTTACCGTCTCCGAAGCGACGTGCCTGGATTGGAACCGTCTCGAGGAATAAACTATCTCAAGAGTGGGATTGGAAATGGGTCTTACCGTCTCCAAAGAGACGTGCCTGGATTGGAACCGTCTCGAGAAATAAACTGTCTCAAGAGTGGGATTGGAAAGGGGTCTTACCGTCTCTGAAGAGACGTGCTTGGGTTTTGAGTGTTTTCGCCACTCTAACGGCGGTCGTCGTGACACAGGATTTGTTGCCAATTCCCTATATCGACCTATTTGTGAGTATTTCCGCTACTCTAACGGTTTTGTGAGTAGTTTCGCTACTTGGACCGTCTCGAGAAATAAACTGTCTCGAGAGAGGGATTGGAATTGGAATAAGAAAGGACAATGCCCCTAAGGGCATTTTGGTCATTTTGCCTTTATTTGGGCCTAACAGGCCCGCGAAGCAATGGAAAGACGGAATTTGGACCTAGAGAATTGGTTTCGACCAGAATATGCCTACAATGACTTGAAAACAAGTCTAGACGGAGTGTAGATTGCCGAGTGGTCAAAAATGGGGTGCTTACAGCTGCCCCTCTTTTTCTGTCTTTGCTTATCAAAGACAGAAAACGACAAAAGTAAGAGTCCCATGTTGACCGCGAGGCAGTCGGAGGGACGGACACTGGAAATCTTCCGACATCGAGGGTCGAAAACGGATAACGGGCCAAAAAGGCCTTCGAAATCGAGTTTTGGCGGGAAAAAGGGCAAAACTGCCCAGATTTGTGTAGGGAATTCACTTTGATCTAAGACTTGAGTTTTGAAATCTTTTTGAACAGAAAACTTGGAAAGATTTTGGAGAATAACATTTTAGGAGACATTTTGGAGGTATGAATTTAAGAACTCTTTTAGATTTGAAATTTTTTGAGATTGACAAGGATGTAGGATGGAAAACTTTGGAACTTGATAGAAATTTTGGAAGGAAGAAATTTTGGAGTGAAACCTTGACAATTTTTAAGGATTTATTTTGTCTAAGACTCTTTTTGAAAGAAAAGTTTGGGGGGGAATCTTAAACTTGATTGGAAAAGGGATTTTCTTGAAGAACTGAATTTGAAAAACTTAGAGATGGATTGAAAAAATTGAGATTTGATTTTGAAAATGATTTTTAATCCTGATTTTCGAAGTAGAATTTGATTTTAAGAAGTGATTTTGAAGATGAACTTTTGGAAAAGAGAATCAGAAAACCTTTTGAAAACTGATTTTGGAAAGGAACTTTTAGAAAAACGAATTTTTGAAAACTTTTGGAGGACAATAATAGGAAACCATTGGGAACCTGATTTTTGAAAAGGAACTTTTGAAGGGAAGAAGTTAAGAAACTTTTTAAGAAATTTTTATGGAACCTTCGTGAGTTGATTTAGAAAAGAGACTTTGAATAAAAGGTTTGAGAAATCCTTTAAGTTGGTTTGAGTAGAATTTATATGACAGTTATGTCATTCATTTTCATTTATATTTATCTTTGGTTATTATCATTATTAATTTTTTCCTTGCTTTTATTTCTTATCCTTTGAACTGCATATACCATATATGAATACCTCTTATCTTGACTGACCTTTGAGGATGACATACGCTGGCGATGACGGTTTCGATGGGAGACACTGCTTCGGGAAGGTGGACCAAACAGATTCTGTCGGCAGCTCCAGCCACTCTAGGGGTAGTTAGCACTCTGCCAATCGAACATCTTCTAGCCAGAGTGGGAGGGGGGAGTAGATCCCCAGTCGACCCCTTCCTTTTAGTCAAGCCAGCCTTTGAAGAGAAAATGGATGTTGAAGTTTCCCACCTTCTGACCTTTAGGATGATCGATGCTCTTTTGAGTCGACTATGGATTTGGTATGACGAATGTCTTCTAGGTGAGCAAGACATTTCTCACCGGTTCTTTGGTTGCATGGCTTCTTTCCTATTGGTGGAGCTTGTTTTCTGGCAATGGTTCCCTTTTGGCCACCTGACCCGTCTTTCTTGGGGAATGTGAGCTTGCCCCTACTCCCCATAAGTATGGCTTTCTCCTAGGTCTTCGAGATGGTTCAGCTGACATTATGGGACCTAATTTTTCTAATGGCTGCGTCGCGATTGTCTCTTCTCAGCTTGGGCTCCGTTGTGCAGCCTTTTCCTCTGATCTGCTGCCCCTAGTTTTCTTATGTCCCAATGAAGCTCTTGTTCTCACATTCTGAGTTTGCGACGCATAGGAGAGCTCGTTCAGGGGATTGACATACTTCTCAAGATTGGTCCATTTCTCCATGATATCCCTAGCTCTGTTTCTCTTGAACTTGTTCATGTCTCGATGAGGGGTGACTTGGTCAGCCATTGATTGCGTGCGTTGCTCGCCAGGATTCGGGAAGGACACTCATATGCCCCTATGGTTATGTGATAGACCTTCATGAGCCTTACTAGACTTTGGCAGGGGGGGTGATGCTCATTGTTGGGGATGTGCTTCATTACTCTAGCTTTGGGTGATCGGCCACTTATTCACTACCCCTCTTTCGAAGCCGTTTGATTGGGGAGGTCGAGGGTGGGTCATTGCCCCATTCTCTGTTTCTTATTGGTCATGGAAATCTGAGTTTTCTGAGGTGTGTGCCGGTACTGGAGATATTTGAGGAGTGGCTTTAGCTCCTTTTTATGTTTTGCCTCGTTCCCTGTTTCCTATTTGAGAGAGAGAGAAAGACATAGAGTGAGTTTTGTACAAAAACAGTTTAAGAATGCCCCGGTAAGGGGTGAATGCATGTCATACTTTTTCTATGAATTGAATGTGTGTCCTACTTTTTATGAATGCACTGGTTCACACAGAAGTGGAATTGAATGCATGTTATACTCTTTGGATGAATGTACATACATGAATGGAATTGAATGCAATGTCCCCTTTTTTTGTGATAAACGCACAGATTTATGTAAGAATTAAATTAAATGCATGACCTACTGTCGTGCCCAGATTTTTCGCACTCAAGGAATACTCACACAAGTGGGAAAAATGTTGTACTCTCTCGTTAGAACTCACCCTCCTAAAAGAATGAGTGCAACTAGGTTTGAATTGAAAATTAGGTTTGAATAAAGGGCTTTTGAAAAAGTTTGGAGTCGCCACCTAACTTGATTAAGGTGAGTTAGGTTACCTAAAAACTAAGAATAATCCGAAAACTACACTTAGGGTTTTTGAAAAACGATTTTTTAAAATATCTCCTTAAGAGAGGGTTTTTAAGAAAAACAAGTTGTTTGGCAATCTTTGGAAAACAGTTAGCCCTTTTTTTGAAAAATAACTCCTTTTGGTCTTTGAAATCAGTGATCCTAAGTTCGGAGGTTGGTTACGTGTAGGGAAGACGCACTAAGCTATCACTCTATCCCGCCCTTTCGGTACCTACATGTCAATCTACCTTAGATTCACCTATGAGAGTCTTTAACTAACCCGTGTTCAATCCTATTTCACTTTAGAAAAACAATGTTTGAAAAATATAATGCATGATATGCAAGTGCAAGTTAAGAGAATTGGAAAATAGAAATTGATTTGAAAAGAAATTGATTTGATTTGAAAATAGATTGGAAGAGATGGAATTGAAATTGAAAAGTTTGAAAATTGAAAGTAAAAATTTGAAAATAGAAATTTTGAAAGTAGATGGGAATTTGAGATTTGAAAAGATTTTGAAAACCGCACCCATAAGGGTGGAATTGAAAGTTTGGAAAGTGTTGTGACCGCACCTATGAAGGTTGCCTACGTATCCCTTTGTGGAATCAGGTCAGTCGTAGTTCGGACAAGAGTCCGATTGAAAATAGATTGATTTGAAGAGAGAGATGGGTTTGGAAGAAAGAGATTGAATTGAAAATTGGATTTGATTTGAGATTAGAAAAGGAGATTGGAATTTGAAATTTTGGAAAAGAATGGACTTTGATTTGAAAAGGTAGATTTTGACTTGTTTTGAAAAAGAGAAGGTTTGAGAAAACCTAGACTTAGGAAAGAGAAGAGACTTAGGAAAGATTTCACTTGACTTGGAAGATTTAGGAAATTAGAAAAGATTGGATTTAGGAAATGTTTGAATTAGGAAAGGTCCGATTTAGGAAAGTTTCATTATAGGAAAGTTTCAACTTAGGAAAACTTTGGTTTAGGAAAGTTTCATTTTTGGAAAATTTTGAAATTAGGACAGTTTCAACTTAGGAAAGTTTCAACTTAGGAAAGTTTTGAAAATTGAAAAGTTTTGAATTTAGAAAGTTTCGTTTTAGAAAAGGTTTGAAAAAAAGGAAAGTTTTCAATTTAAGAAAACAAGGGGAAGATTGGATTTGGTTTCCTAAAGGGAAGATTGGATTTGGCAAGGATTTGGAAAAAGGAGATTCTAGAAACCTTAGTTTTGAAAAATTATAGTTTTGACGTAGAAAAGAGGTTTTGAAAACGTGTATCGTTTAGACGTGAAAACAAGGGGTTTTGGAAACCTAGGTTTGGGGCAAAGTTTGAAATCCATGTTTTTGGGAACAAAATTAGGGTTTCCTAATTGTGGGTTCTAGGGCTTTGATTTGGGCTCTAAGGAAAAAGTTTTTAGAAAGTGCGTTTTCTAGAAGGGAATCATAGGAAGGAGTTTCTAGAGGGAAGAGTTTCGGAAAGAGAGTTTTTAGAAAGATTTTTAGGGAGCGTTTTTAGAAAGTGAATTTTTAGGAGAGAGAGTTTTGGAAAGGAGTTGGAAAAGGGGGTTTTGAAAAATAGATTTTGGAGGGGAGTTTTTGAAAACAATTTTGGAGATGAGAGTTTTAGGAAAGTATGTTGAAAAAGAGATTTTTAGGAAGGGATTTTTGAAGAGAGAGTTTTTTGGAAAGCATGAAAACGTCTCACTTTCCTAAAGCGATTCTAACCATAAGAGGGCTAGAACCACTTTAAGAAAGTGGTTTTGGAAAACAATAAGATTTGAAAATATAGACCAAAAAGGCCACTTTTAATGTAACACTTTCCTAAAGCAACCCTAGCCATGGAAAGGCTAGAATCACCCTAGGATTGTGGTTTTGAAAACAAGTTTTTGAGAAAGAGATTTTGATGCAATTTTGAAAACAAGTTTGAAAACGATTTTGAAAACGAATTTTGGAAGATGCAAGATTATGCTATGCACAATGCAATTTGGGGTCGTGAACATACAAGGTTAAGGCTTCACCACATAATCAAGGGGGCCGGACCCATGTGGTCTTTGGTTAGACTAGAAGAAAGCCCCCGACACGGTAACTCTCCAATAGCCCAATCCTACACATGGACCGGGAATCCCCTTGTTTCAAGCATGCAAAGAAAGGGGGGGAAAGAGATGGGGGATTAAAATAGAGAAAACCCAAGTGGGTTGGAGAGAGAAGAGAGAGGGGGAAGTACAGAAAATTAAAGAGAAAGCCTACCGTATGTCTTCTTTATTTTATGCGCCGTGCAGTCTTCGGTCTTCGGTCTTTGTCTTGATTTTCACCTTCAGTCTTCAAGGGTTGTCTTCAAGCTTTGGATTGCAGCTCTTCAAGTCTTCAAAGGATGGTTGAAGGCTAGTGTATGAGTGTATGGGAGAGTGTATGAGTGTATAGGAGGCTAGGGTTTAGTGTAGGGTGGCTAGGGTTTGGGAAACCTAAGGAAACTAGGGTTTTAGAGGTGCTCAAGCTCTGTATATCGAAATATAGGATTTTTAGGTTAAGTTTGCAGACCCCTTTCACGTTGAATGAGGCTCTGTATTTATAGAGGGAGAACAAACCTGGTGCTTATTGCAGTGGCGCCAGGCCAAATTCTACACTGGTGCCACTAGGAGTGGCACCAGCCAATTAGGAAAGATTTAAGGTCGGCAAGCAACATATCTTTAACTAGATTTGGGCGCCTATACTAGTGACTACCATGTAATTTTTAGCCTGGCTTCACTAGGAGTGACTTCGGAAAGTCTGGGAATGATTTGGAGGAGCCAGGAATGACCCGGAAGGCTGGAAAGAAGCAAGAACACTTAAAATAGTGTCCTAGAGGTATTTGACTTGAAAAGTGAGGATAAGATGTGTCGGAAAGGTTGACCGGGCCTTTAGGGGTAAAACGGTCACTCGGACCGAGAAACTGCCGGGACAGACTCGAATTGTCTCGGAAGAAGACTTGGGATCTGGAAACATTATTCAGAATGTTCCCGGAGGTTGCCGATTTGATTCCCAGAGCCGGTGCAGTCGGAAAAGGAGATCGGCCCACTAGGGGCAAAACGGTCATTTTGTACCGGGTTTGCTGGAACTGACTCGGAATGGTCCGGAAAGGTAAAGGAAGGTTGAGAACACTATAAAAAGTAGTCTCAGGAGGTTACCGGTTTGATATCCAGAGCCGGTGTGGTTCCCGGGACATTCGGATGCTTAGGGGCAAAATGGTCATCTTGACTGGAAAGTCTCGGAAAAGGTCCTAAGGGTAGTCTGGTCATTCTTCACCGAAGTGAGCTAACAGACACGGGTGTTGACCTAGGTTTTGAGTGTTTCCGCCACTCTAACGGTGTGAGTATTTCCGCTACTCGGACGGGGTTGAGTATTTCTGCTACTCGGACGGGGTTGATGATTTGGAAGTATTTTCGCTACTCGGACGAGGTTGATGATTTGTGAGTATTTCCGCTACTCTAACGGCTTTGTGAGTATTTCTGCTACGCTAACGGCTTTGTGAGTATTTTCGCTACTCTAACGGTTTTGTGAGTACTTCCGCTACTCTAACGGTTTTGTAAGTAGTTTCGCTACTCAGACCATCTAGAGGAATAAACTGTCTCGAGAGAGGGATTGGAAAGCGGTCTTACCGTCTTCGAAAAGACGTGCTTGGATTGGAACCATCTCGAGGAATAAACTGTCGCGAGAGAGGGATTGGAAAGGGGTCTTACCGTCTCCGAGGAGACGTGCTTGGATTGTGAGTGTTTCCGCCACTCTAAGGGTTTTGTGAGTAGTTTTGCTACTCAGACCGTCTCGAGGAATAAACTGTCTCGAGAGTGGGATTGGAAAGGGGTCTTACCGTCTCCGAGGAGACGTGCCTGGATTGTGAGTGTTTCCGCCACTCTAACAGTTTTATGAGTAGTTTTGCCACTCGAACCGTCTTGAGGAATAAACTGTCTCGAGAGAAGGATTGGAATTGGAATAAGAAAGAACAATGCCCCTAAGGGCATTTTGGTCATTTTGCCTCTATTTGGGCCTGACAGGCCCGTGAAGCGATGGACAGATGGAATTTGGACCTAGAGAATTGGTTTCGATTGGAATATGCCCACAATGACTTGAAAACAAGTCTGGACGGAGTGTAGACTGCCGAGCGGTCAAAAATGGGGTGCTTACACCTACTTCCTTACAAATGAATAGGTTCACACAGGAGTGCAGTTGAATGCATGAATAGATACAAACTACACAAGAATCTAAATGGATGTACATGTTATACATGTCATGGATGTATCAGTATTACATGTGTATAAACTATTTACAAAGAAAGCCCCTGGATTGCCCCTTAGGCCCATACTCTCAGGACTTTGTTCCTTCTCAGGATTCTGCCCCATTCAGTTTTGTCCTATTCCTATCGGGGTGTGATAGCATTTGCACCATTCTCCAGGGATCTTGACCTTTTGGTTTGCTATCCTATCCCTACTTTCTATAGGGTTGCTGTTTGGGGTTTTTTTTATCTCACTTGGTTTTCTTTCTCAGATTTCCAAAATGCCACCATGGCTCGAGCAACAACTCGCATGCCCTTTGCAGAGCGATAAACAGCTATGCCCTCAATCTGAGAAGACTTCTTTTAGGACCGTAATGTAGGCTGGGTTTAGGGGTTGTAAGAAATAAAGGGATATTCAAGCTCAAAGATCTTCTCTTAGTGGGTTGTTTAAACAGAACCCATCTGAGCACATCTTGGAGCATGAGATTGCCCCTTGCATTTCCTTCCAATTCTCCTTTCTCACCCTACTTGTCTTGGTATTGTTCAGGCTTATTTGGACTAAGCAATTTTCTCTGATCAGAGAGGACTTTAATTTGGACTGTAACGTAGGCTAGGTTAAGGGGTTTATGAATGAAAAGGATGTGCAGGCTCAAACTCGATGTTGTTTCTATTAGGGTTTAGATCCAAACCATCCTTAGTCGGTCTTCCAGTGGGGTTTCATCCCCTAATATCCTCCTCTAGTTTCAGCAACACGTCTGGCTCATTTAGATCAAGCTATCCTTTTCAATCGGAGAGGACTTTAACAGGGTCGTAATGTAGGGCACGGTTTTGGGTTTTTTACAAGAAAGGGTAAAGGCTCGAACCTATTACTTCTACTTGGTGGCTTTGTTACCTAGGATCACCTTTGAACTCCCTCTTTTACAAAAGGAGTTGAACTTTCTTGTAACTTTTGACCTTTTAAGTCTGACACTTACCCCTTTTCTTTTTTCTTTTTTTTTTTTTCTTTTCTCTTAACTTCCAGCTTTATAGCACAACGTGGTTCTTTTTCAGTCTTTCCTCTGATATGCTCTTTCTTTCTTCTTTTTTTTTTTTTTTTTCCTTTCTTATTGTTGTTGACGAGACAAACATTTCTACAACTTCTTTCTCTCAGATCCTTTCCTTAGCATTTTGATTTAACCCATTGTGGACGGTGATCCCTAGGTAGGGGTGTTTTCTGAAAGGAAAGGTAACCGGCTCAATAGGTTTGACAAGGGTTGTTTTTAACTGTATAGGAAATGAAATGAGGGCCATTATTCATTTTGAATTAGATTGCTTGATCCATAGAGCCTTCACGTTACTTTAGGTTGATGATGTTTTCTGCCAGATCTTCTACTCCCTGACTGCCCCAGTGTGGGGGGATGGTTTCGGATCGGGGTTGACAAAAAGAAAACTTCCGCTTCTTGCGAGGCTCTAGTGGTTTAAGCGAAGGGAAGATTTTTGTGTATGGTAATAGAATTGAGGGCCTCTAATCATTTCAAATTGAATTGCTTAGTCCATAAAACCTTTGTACGAAATTTAGACAATATTTCTAGGGGTGATGTGTTTCGGCCAGTGAATCCTTACATATTCTATCGAATCAACTACTCTGTGCTTACCCCGGTGTGGGGGATGGTTATTGGTTTAGGGACATTTGCATAAAAATCAGTTACGGCTCTAGTGGGCTGAGCAAAGGGTAATGTTTATTTGGGATAAGTAGAACAATGGCTCCTCATCATTTTAGGGACTCGGCTGCCCATCGCTTAGCCAGGATATCATACAAGTGTCACCTCTTCAATAGAATTCACACCTCTTTGTTGAGATTGTCTTCCTCCTATCTCTCACTCTCTCTCTCAGTCTCTCAAAGGTTTTAACCCCTTTTAAATAGGTTGCCCATGCTATCCCATCCTTTAAGTTGAGTTATTTACCAAATAGGGAAGAATCCCTAAATGAGACAATCGTCCATAAGAGTATGAGACAAAGGGGATAAACTGGGAACAACCTATTTTCATTTTAAAAACATAATTACAAGGCATGCGATGTTTATTTAAAGAATATATGCGAGAAATAGAAAGACGAAAAGAAAATAGATGAATTTTATGGAAGTCTCCCTTTTCTTGTGGATCTCTTGGTGAGAAACCCCCGACAGGGTTTTGAAACTACTAGCTTCTTTGGCATTTCATTCTTTAGGTGTATCACCAAACGACAATGGGTAGATTGACAAATTTCTTGCGGTGTTTGGCATGCATTCGAAAGTTAGGAGATTCTTTTGTAGTAATGCACATGTCTTACAGAACTTTGCAAACGATGGAGCCTTTTTCTGCATGGAAAGTGATTGTCGCGGCATGGCGGGGAGGTAACGTCTTGCAGGTGGATGGTTAGTTCTTTTTTCTCCTTAATGTAGGTTTGGCCTCTTCTAACAACTAGGCTCATTCTTCTGTGAGTTTGAACTTGGTGGGGTACTAGAGGGATTTTATGAATTTAGTCGAGCTCTCTGACCTACAAAAAGAAAAAGAAAAACAGAATGCAGTCAGTATGTGAAGTTGGAGGTTCTATGCGATGCATGTCCTATGGAGGTCCCTTTTTTGAGGGAATCTAGGCATGATGACAAGTCCATTTGGGAGGTGGGGTTTTGCCCCTATTATGCAATATAATATCTCTTCGGCGTGGGCCGGTTGATGTTTCCTTATTTGGGCAATCCCGCCTCTATGGACTGAGAGAGATTTGTGCCCCTCTCGAGATATGATTCTATACATGCCATGAATCCTTAGGGTTGAGGAACCCTTAAGAGTTTTGGTAGGTTCGATTAACATGAGATTGGATTGCTCATTTCTCTCTACGGTTGATTAGATGCATGAGAATGAAATGACTTGAGTTTCTTGGAACTCTTGTCTCTAAATGGATATAGATGCATGAGCGTAAAACAAGTGAATGTGTAAGCAATATGTTAATAATAAGAGAGTGATTTAGAAAACTCCCTGCTTGTCTTGCTTTTGCCTTCGATTCTCTTGGTATTTGGAGATGAGGAGGGGGAGGACAGAAGACAAGAAACAAGAGAGAAGAAAAACAAAAAAAACGAAGTTAGTGCCTTGATTTGAACATTTTTATGCAATGCATGTCCTAGGGGTGCCCCTGCTTGAGAGGGAGACTAAACATGATGTATTGACTCACTTTTGGAGATGGGGGGTTTGCCCCTGTATGCAGACACCTTACCGTCAGGGAGAAACCTTCAGCCATTCATGCATTCATTCATAAAAATAAAGAAGTACATTAAATTTTGGGTTTAAGATACAAAATAATTGAAATACATTTTAATAGGGGGAGGGGGAACATTTTCCTTTGGACTTCCACCTATCTACTTTTACAAAGGGAGATCCTAAACTACTCTTGAGTCTTCGGATTCGCCTTCCTTGGATTTGTGGTCAAGGAGGTCGCTGAGAGACCTTGTTGATTGATTGCCCTTTGTCTTCTTGGCAACCCTATCTCCGTGAGCATAGAGGGATTGGGGCCCCTCTTATGGAATGAATTGGTGTGCATACCATGAGTCCTTAGGGTTACGCGGAAACCCTTAGGGTTTAGGTAGGTTTAATGCAAGGGAGAGTGATGTTAGTGTCACTCTCAATGGGTTGATCATATGCATGAGAATGCAGTGACTTGAGTTACTTGGAACTCTTGTCTTGACATGGAATATTGAATGCATGAGCATGAATATGCAAAAAGTATAAGAAGAGAAGGTACAATTAAAGTAAACATGCATGCATGAACAGTTAGACAGGTATTATAACAGTATAAATACAGTCAGTATAACAGTAGGAATAAACAGGTATAAATGAAAGTAAGAGCAGTCGCCCTTTCCTCCGTGATTTTGAAAACAGTGCTCGAGTCTTAAATCCGGCAGAGGTTCGGCTATGCATGGTGTCTATATGAGTATGAGGTTGAGGGTTGACTAATGCGTCCTAAAAAGGCTCGGTCCCCGGATCTTTAAACCTAGGCCCACTCCCCGAGGTGGTGCCATGATTGGTTAGTGATCCGAGCGGGGAACCATCAAGAGGCCGTAGGCGAAGAAACTGACACAGCATTTTGCCCATAACCAATATACCGTTCCCCCTTTCTAACTAGAAAGGACATATCAGGGTATGCAAGTATGTAGAATGCAAGTGCACATGCAGTGTGTGTGTGATTTTTAAAATTGGAGGAAAGGTCCCAACAACTCCCATTCATCCTGTACATCACATTCATGCAAAGCAGTTAATAAAACTTAAGCAAAAAGCGCACCTACAAAACAAAGATGCAAGTGTTAGTATGTGGATGGCAAACATAATACAAGATAATATGAATAAATGCATGTTTTTTGTTTTTTGTTTAAAACAATTTTGAAAATTTAGTTTTGAAAATTTAAAGTGAATAGAATTGAACCAAGTTAATTGAAGACTCTACATGGGTAAAGGGTAAAGAGACATGACTATCGGCCTAACCCTCTAAGTATTCCCCAGTGGAGTCGCCAGCTGTCGCGCCCAGATTTTTCGCACTCGAGAAATACTCACCCAAGCAGGAAAAATACTGTACTCTCTCGTTAGAACTCACCCTCCTAGAAGAATGAGTGCGACTAGGTTTGAATTGAAAAATTGGCCTGAATAAAGGGCTTTTGAAAAAGATTTGGAGTCGCCACCTAACTTGATTAAGGTGAGTTAGGTCACCTAAAAACTAAGCATAATCTGAAAACTACACTTAGGGTTTTTGAAAAATGATTTTGAAAAGATCACCTCAAGAGAGGGTTTTTAAGAAGAACAGGTTGTTTGGCAACCTTTGGAAAACATTTAGCCCTTTTTAGAAAAATAACTCCTTTTGGTCTTTGAAATCAGCGATCTAGGTTCGGAGGTTAGTTACGTGTAGGGAAGACGCACTAAGCTATCACCCTACCCCGCCCTTTCGATACCTACATGTCAATTTACCCTAGATTCACCTATGAGAGTCTTTAACTAACTAATGGTTCAATCCTGTCTACTTTGAAAAACAATGCTTGAAAACTAACATAATGCATGGTATGCAAGTGTAAGGGAAGAGAATTGAAAAATAGATTTAGGAAGAGATTGATTTGATTTGAAAATAGATTTGAAGAGATAAAATTGAAATTGGAAAGTATGAAAATTTAAAAATAGAAATTTTGAAATTGGAAGTTTGAAAATAGATTAGAATTTGAGATTTGGAAAGATTTTGGAAACTGCACCCATGAGGGTGGAATTGAAAGTTTGAAAGGTATTGTGACCGCACCTATGAAGGTTGCCTACGTATCCCTTTGGGGGAATCAGGTCAGTCGTAGTTCGGACCAGAGTCCGATTGAAAAGAGATTGATTTGAAGAGAGAAATTGGATTAGAAGAAAGAGATTGAATTGAAAATTGGATTTGATTTGAGATTAGAAAAGGAGATTGGAAATTGAAATTTTTGAAAAGATTAGACTTTGATTTGAAAAGATAGATTTGGACTTGTTTTGGAAAAGAGAAGGTTTAAGAAAGCCTAGACTTAGGAAAGAGAAGAGACTTAGGAAAGACTTGAGATTTAGAAAGATTTGACTCGAATATTGGACTTGGAAGATTTAGGAAAGGATTGGATTTAGGAAATGCTCGAATTAGGAAAGGCCTGATTCAGGAAAGTTTTAGAATTAGGAAAGTTTCAACTTAGGAAAGCATTGAATTTGGAATGTTTCAACTTTAGGAAAGTTTTGAATTAAGAAAGTTTCGAATTAGGAAAGTGTCATTTTTGGAAAGTTTGAAATTAGGAAAGTTTTAGGTTTAGGAAAGTTTTGAAATTAGGAAAGTTTCATTTTTGGAAAGTTTTGGAATTAGGAAAGGTTAGAATTAGGAAAGTTTTGAATTAAGAAAGTTTTGAATTTTGGAATGTTTGAAAAAGGGAAGTTTTGAATTTGGGAAAGTTTTGAAAACAAGGAAGTTTTGAAAATAAGAAAGTTTTGTTTTAGGAAAGGTTTGAAAAACAAAAGTTTTCAGTTTAGAAAATGTTTGAATTAAGAAAGTTTTGAATTTAGAAAAGCCTTAGATTTAGGAAGATTTTGAAGTTTTGGAAAGTTTAGAGTTTAGAAAGATTTGTGTTTAGAAAGATTTAACTTAAGAATTTTTTGAATTTAGGAAGCTTAGAATTTTAGAAAGATTTGAAATTTATAAAGTTTAGGATTTAGAAAGTTTTAGAGTTTCTACACATGGACCGGGAATCTTGTTTCAAGCATGCAAAGAAAGGGGGGGGAAAGAAATGGGGGATTAAAATAGAGAAAACCCAAGTGGGTTAGGAGAGAGAAGAGAGAGGGGGGAAGTGCAAAAATTTAAATAGAAAGCCTACCGTATGTCTTCTTTATTTGGCGCACCGTGCAGTCTTCGGTCTTCGGTCTTTGCCTTGACCTTCGTCTTCAATCTTTAAGAGTTGTCTTCAAACTTTAGATGGCAGCTCTTCAAATCTTCAAATGATGGTTGAAAGGCTAGTGTATGAGTGTATGGGGGAGTGTATAAGTGTATAGGAGGCTAGGGTTTGTGTATAGTGGCTAGGGTTTGGGAAAACCTAGAGAGGCCAGGGTTTTGGAGGTGCTCGAGCTCTGTATATCAAAATATAGGATTTTTAGGTTAAGTTTGCAGACCCCTTTCACGTTGAATGAGACTCTGTATTTATAGAAGTTGGATAAACCTGGCGCCTGTTGCAGTGGCGCCAGGGCAAAATTTCTCTTGGAGCCACTAGTAGTGGCGCCAAGCCAGGAATTGGCCAGCCACTTAGGAAACTTTATAAGTCGGCAAGCAACGTATCTTTGACTAGATTTGGGAGCCTGTACTAGTGACTACCATGCAACTTTTAGCTTGGCTTCACTAGGAGTGACTCCGGAAAGTCTGGGAATGATTGGAGGAGCCGGGAATGACCCGGAAGGCCAGAAAGGAGCAGGAACACTTAAAATAGTGTCCTGGAGGTATTTGACTTGAAAACTGAGGATAAGATGTGTCGGAAAGGTTGACCGGGCCTTTAAGGGCAAAACGGTCAATTGGATCGGGAAGCTGCCGGGACAGACTCGGATTGTCTCGGAAGAAGACTTGGGATCTGGAAACATTATTCAGAATGTTCCCGGAGGTTGCCGATTTGATTCTCAAAGCCGGCGTGGTCGAAAAAGGAGACCGGCCCACCAGGGGCAAAACGGTCATTTTGTATTGGGTTTGTTGGAACTGACTCGGAATGGTCTGAAAAGGTAAAGGAAGGTTGAGAACACCATAAAAAGTATTCTCGCGACATTACTGGTTTGGTACCCAGAGCCGGTGTGGTCGAAGAAGGAGGCCGGCCCTCCAGGGGCAAAACGGTCATTTTATACCGGGTTGGCCGGAACTGACTCGGAATGGTCCGAAAATGTAAAGGAAGGTTGAGAACACTATAAAAAGTATTCTCGAGACATTACCGGTTTGATACCCAGAGCCGGTGTGATTCCCGGGGCGTTCGGATGCCTAGGGGCAAAATGGTCATCTTGACCGGAAAGTCTCGGAAAAGGCCCAAAGGGCAGTTGGGTCATTTTTCACCGAAGTGGGCTAACAGACACTGGTGTTGACCTAGGTTTTCAGTGTTACCGCCACTCTAACGGCGGTCGTCGTGACACAGGGATTTGTTGCCAATTCCCTATATCGACCTATTTGTGAGTATTTTTGCTACTCTAACGGTTTTGTGAGTATTTCCGCTACTCTAACGGTTTTGTGAGTATTTCCGCTACTGCAACGATTTTGTAAGTATTTTCGCTACCCTAACGGTTTTGTGAGTATTTCCGCTACTCCAACGGTTTTGTGAGTATTTTCGCTACTCTAACAGTTTTGTGAGTAGTTTCGCTACTCGGACCGTCTCGAGGAATAAACTGTCTCGAGGGAGGGATTGGAAAGGGGTCTTACCGTCTCCGAAGAGACGTGCCTGGATTGGAACTGTCTTGAGGAATAAACTGTCTCGAGAGTGGGATTGGAAAGGGGTCTTACCGTCTCTGAAGAGACGTGCCTGGATTGGAACCGTCTCGAGGAATAAACTGTCTCGAGAGTAGGATTGGAAAGGAGACTTACCGTCTCCGAAGAGACGTGCCTGGGTTTTGAGTGTTTCCGCCACTCTAACAGCAGTCGTCGTGACACAGGGGTTTGTTGCCAATTCCCTATATCGACCTATTTGTGAGTATTTCCGCTACTCTAACAGTTTTGTGAGTAGTTTCGCTACTCGGACCGTCTCGAGGAATAAACTGTCTCGACAGAAGGATTGGAATTGGAATAAGAAAGAACAATGCCTCTAAGGGCATTTTGGTCATTTTGCCTCTATTTGGGCCTAACAGGCCTGCGAAGCGATGGAAAGACGGAATTTGGACCTAGAGAATTGGTTTCGACAAGAATATGCCTACAATGACTTGAAAACAAGTATGGACGGAGTGTAGACTGCCGAGCGGTAAAAAATGGGGTGCTTACATTGCCCCTAGGCATCCGAACACCCCGAGGACCACTCCGGCTCTGGGTATCAAACCGATAATCTCCCCAGAATGCTTCTTATAGTATTCCTGACATTTTCTTATCTTTCCAGATCATTCTGAGTCAATTCCGGCAGACCCAGTGCAAAATGACCCCTGGTGGGCCAATCCCGGCCCCTTCAAATCATTCTCGGACCTTCCGGACTCACTTCTAGTGGAGACAGGCTACAAATTGCATGGTAGTCACTAGTACAGGTGCCCAAGTCTTCTAAAGATATGTTGCTTGCCGATTTAAAAACTTTCCTAAGTGGATGGCGCCACTACTAGTGGTGCCAGAAGGTTTTTTGGCCTGGCACCACTACAACAGGAGCCAGGCCATTCATCTATCTATAAATATAAAGCCTCTTCCAGCGTGAAAGAGGTCCGAAGACTCAGTCTAAAAATCCTACTCTTCAATATACAAAGCTCGAAGCCTCTTTAAACCCTAGTCTCTTTTAGGTTTTTCAAACCCTGGTCTCCTATACACTCATACACACTTTCACACACTCATACATTAGCCTCCAAAGCCTCCATTAAAGACTTGAAGTGCTACAAACTGAAGCTCTCAAAGATGAAGACGAAGACGAAGACTGAAGTTACCAAAGCGAAGCAAGAAAAGCAAAGCGCGCAAAGCGCGCAAAATAAACAAGACACAAGGTTGGCTCTCTATTTAAGTTTTGCGCATCTTCCCCCTCTCTCTTCTCTCTCTAAACCCACTTGGGTTTTATTCTTTTTTAATCCCCCATCTTCTTCCCCCCCCCCCCCCCCCTTTTTTCTTGCATGCTTGAAATAAGGGATTTCCTGGTCCATGTGTACGATTTGGCTATTAGAGGGTTACCGTGTCGGGGGTTTTCTTTTAGTCTAACCGGAGACCACGTGGGTTCGGCGCCTTTGATTATGTAGTGAAGCCTTTAACCTTGTATGTTCACGACCCCAACTTGTATTGTGTATATCATGGTTTTGCATCTCGCCAAAATTTATTTTTTTAAACTTGTTTTCAAAAGCTTACATCAAAATTGTTTTCAAAACTTGCATCAAAATCTTCATCATCAAAACTTGTTTTCGAAATCATAATCCTATGGTAATTCTAGCCTTTTCATGGCTAGGATTGCTTTAGGAAAGAATTTAACATTTAAAGTGACCAATATGGTCCATATTTTCAATCCTTGTTATTTTCAAAACCACTATCTTAGAGTGGTTCTAACCTTCTTATGGTTAGAATCGCTTTAGAAAAGTGAGATATTTTATGTACGTTCTCAAAACTCTCTTTTCAAATCTCTCTTTCTAAAAAACCTCTTTTCCAACGTAATTTCTAAAAACTCTCTCCAATCTCCTTCTCAAAATTCATTTCCAAAATTATTTTCAAAAACTCCTTCCAAAAATCTATTTTTCAATACTTTTTTTCAAACTAATTTCCAAAACACTCTCCTCAAAGTTCACTTCCTAAAAACGCTCCTTAAGTTATCTTCCTAAAAAATCTCTTTCCAAAAATCCCTTTCCCAAAATCTCTTTCCAAAAACTCTCTTAAAGTGTTGCTTTCCAAAAAAATCTTTTCAAAAACTCTCTCTTCAAAATTTATTTTCTAAAAACTCCTTTTTAGGAACTCTTTCCAAAAATCTCCCTTTCTAAAAACACCATTTCCAAAAATCTCTTTTCTTAGAGCCCAAGTCAAACCCTAGAACCCACAATTAGAAAACCCTAATTTCCTTCCTAAAAAACATGATTTTCAATCTTGCCTTAAAATCTAGGTTTTCAAAATCTCCTTTTTTTTACATCTAAACCATAAGTTTCCAAAATCCCTTTTTTCCGTCAAAACTATTATCTTCGAAATCTAGGATTTCTAAAACTTCCCTTTCCAAATCCATGCCAAATCCAATCTTCCCTTTTGGAAACCAAATCCAACCTCCCGTCTAGGAAACTAGATCCTATCCTTCGTTTTTGGAAACAAAATCAAAACATCTCTTTTTAGAAACAAAATCCAATTCCTTGTTTTAGGAAATAGTAATCTCAATCATTCCTAGTCTAAACCTTTCCTAATTCACTCTTTCTTAATCTCATACCTTCCTAAACCATAGGTCTCCAAAACTTAAACTTTCAAATCTTTCCTTAAACTTTAAGCTTCCAAATCTTTCTTAATTCAACCCTTTCCTAGTTCCATCCCTTTCCAAATATTAACTTTCCAAATATAAATCCTCAAATCTTTCTTAAACTCAAACCTTTCCTAATTTTAAGAATTTCTAAAACTCAAACTTTGAATCCTTCTAAAATTCTAAACTTCCAATCCTTCTAAAATTTTAAACTTCCCTAAACTTCAAATCTGTCCAAATCTAAAACTTACTAAACTCAAAACTTTTCTTACTTTCAAAACTTCCCTATTTCAAAACTTTATTGAAATGATATCTTTCCTATTTCAAAACTTCCAAAACTTTCCAATTCCTTTCCTAAAAAACTTTCCTAAAACGGAACTTTCCTAAAATGATGCTTTCCTAAAATGAAGCTTTCCTAAAACGAAACTTTCCTATTTTAAAACTTTTCCAATTCGAACCTTTCCTAAATCCAATCCTTCCTTAATCTTTCAAGTTCAACATTCGAGTCAAGTCTTTCTTAATCTCAAGTCCTTTCTAAATCTTATCTTTCCTAAATCTAGGTTTCCTAAATGTAAATCCTTAAAAAACAAGTCCAAATCTTTCTTCCAAGTTCTATCTTTCCAAATCAAAGTCTAAAGCTTTCAATTCCAAATTCCAATCTTCTATTCTAAGTTCAAATCAAGTCCTTTTTCAAATCTATTTTCTATCGGACTCTTGTCCGAACTACGACTAACCTGATTTCTGAAAAAGGATACGTAGGCAACCCTCATGGGTGCGGTCACAACCTTTTTCAAATCCCCAATTCCATAATCTATTTCAAGTTTCCAATTCCAAAAATCTATTTTTAAGATCTCTATTTTCAATTTCTAAAACTTTCCAATTTCAAATCTATCGTTTTGAATCTCTTTTCTAAAATCAAATCAATTTCTTTTCAAATCTATTTCCAAATCTATTTTCTAACTCTCTTTTTCTTGCACTTACATATCATGTGTCATGTCTTTTTAAACATTCTTTTTCTAAAGTGGATAGGATTGGACATTTGTTAGTTGAAGACTCTCATAGGTGAATCTAGGGTGAATAGACATGTAGGTACCGCAAGGGCGGGGTAGGGTGATGGCTTAGTGCGTATTCCCTATACGTAACCAACCTCTGAACTTAGGATCACCGTTTTCGAAAGATCAAAATGGAGTTATTTTTAAAAAAGGGCATAACTATTTTCCAAAGGTTGCTAAATAATTTGTTTTCCTAAAAACTCTCTCTTGAGGTAGTATTTTCAAAATCGTTTTCAAAAACCCTAAGTGTAATCTTCGGAATGTTCTTAGTTTTTAGGTGACCTAACTCACCTTAATCAAGTTAGGTGGCGACTCTAAAATGTTTTCCAAAAGCCCGTTATTCAAATCAATTTTCAATTTAAACCTAGCCACACTCATTCTTCTAAGAGGATGAGTTCTAACGAGAGAGTACAATATTTTTTCTGCTTGTGTGTGTATTCCTCGAGTGCGAAAAATCTGGGTGCGACACTAGGCCATACCATTTTAAAGTAGGCTAGTGAGAGATCCCGTACACGGTGGCTCACGCTTGCTTTCCTCTAGGCATCGACTAAGAGCCCTCTTAGCTCAAGCATACAAAAAAGGGGGGTTGAAGATGGGGATTAAAATAGAGAATAGCCTAAGTAGGCTAGGAGGGAAAAGAGAAGAATGGAGGAAGACACAAATGCAAAAGAGATACCACATTTTGCCTTCAGCACACTTGTAGTCTTTAATAGATGTCTTGATTGAAACTTGAATGACTTTAAGAAGGCCTGAAGGGCTGGAAGGGAGTGTTTAGTGGTGTATAAGGCTTTGTAGGTGAAGTGTATGGCCTTGAGGGAGGTGGAATCTCGCCTAAGTATTGGAGGGTTGGAATATATGTAGGCATTCGAGGTTTTGGAGCAGTTTCAGTAGAGTTTCGCATCAATTTTAAACCTGGAATATGAAAGGCGGAGGCTGGTATTTATAGGCAAAACTTTTAGACACTGGCGCATGTAGGACATGTGCTTGTGTAAAATTTACACTGGCACATGTGCTACATGCGCTGGTGCTATTCTAGTGGCAGAATGCCATGTGGCAGCCATTATACTGGCTAAATCTCGACGGTTGATCAAAATTTGGTCGATCTAATCAAAATCTGGGCACATGTAGCATACGCTCCATCACCAGGAGTGTTCGTTTAAACTTTGTCTCGATAATTGAGCCAACGGAGAAGGTTTCAGGGGAATCAGTTGCACCCACGATGTTCTCCTAGGGTTTCTTGCAAACTTTCATGTTTTTCAGGGAGTTGGAATGATGTTCGGAAGTGTGAGATATCATCTCGGGATATGTGCATAAAAATGGCATCTTTGTGGAGCCTTTATGACACGCTTAGTGGGGGTTCGAAAGTAGCTATTTTGATGTCGTGTGATCGGGGCCTTCAGGAAGCAATCTCTTTGATTGGATCATACTGATGGAAAGTACTCTGGAAATACTTTTAAAAATTTCTAGATTTACGCATTTCTCAAGTTATTTGATGGTGCGTTGCAATCAGGGAATCGGTAGAAAAGTCAACCTGGGCAGAGCATCTGCGAGACGCTCTAGGGGTTGCTGGAAGTTTTAGTTTTCACACCGTACGATGAAGGGCTTCGGGAAGCGATCTATTTGATTAGGCCGTATCGATGGAAAGATCTACGGACAAGGTTTAGGGAATTCCCTAGTTTACGCATTTGTCCAGTCATTTGACGGTGCGTTATAACTAGGGAATAGGGAGAAAAGGTAATTTTTGCAGAGCATCTCATAACCAGGGAATCGGGAGAAAAAGCAATTTTGGCGAAGCGTCTCACAACCAGGGAATTGGGAGAAAAGGCAATTTTGGCGGAGCATCTGCGAGACGCTCCAGGTAACTTTTTATCGTCATGAGGCCTTCCTTATGTTATACGGGGGTTCATGACGAGATCCGCCGTCTAGTAACTAAGGACCGATGTTGTTTTTGGGGCGCATTTGGGCCATCAGCGGCAAAATGGTTATTTTGACCAAGTTTGTTTGGAAACAGTCGAGAATGATTCAGAGTGTTGTGTTAAGCGTGCCTGGTCATTCAGGGATGATTTCAGGGGAGTCTTTTACCGTTTGGTGGGGTTTGTGCGGTGTTGGGGTATTAAGGGGTAAAACAATCATTTTGACCAGGGTTAGCCGGAATGTGACTAGAATTGGACCTGATGGCACACAGAGTACGCCCATCCATTTAGTAGCATTTTGAAAAGGGTGGACTTACCGATTTGATAGATTTTGAACTTTCCCAAAACGTGCCTGGAAGCACAAGGGGCAGTTTTGGTCATTTTTCACCCAATCGGGCTAGTAGGCACCAGTGTTGACCTAGGTGTTGGTTCCCGAGACTGCCTAGTCTCGAAAAACTACCTATGCGGTGTTGGTCTCTGGGACCGCCCAGTCTCAGAGAGCTACATGTAAGGTGGTATTGGCTCTTGGGAACGCCTGGTCCCAGAAAGCTACCTGTGAGGGTGGTGTTGGTTTTTGAAAACGCCTAGTCTCGAAGAAGTACCAAATGACGGACATTCTACATTGGTGGGCTAGCTGGTGCCAGAAGTGAACCGTTTGAAATTTGATAAAGTGTTGGTCCCTGAGATCGCCCGATCTCGGGAGGCTACTTGGATTGATGGTGCTTATGGCTCCCGCGGGCTCCTTTGGGCCTGATAAATGACCAGTTGACTGGATTGGAAATTGAAAGGCTCATCTTAAGCTTGCATGTGTTGCGATGTTTGTATACTGAGCCCGGTCGGGCCAAAGATTGCCGAGCGGGCAAAAATGGGGTGCTTACAGTACTCCTTTGCCTAGAACTTCTCCCAAATGGAGCCTTTTCCTTTGAAGGACTACCTCCACTAGTTTTCTTAGGAGTCCACTTGTTGTTCTTTAGAATGTACCCCATTCTCTTAAGAGTCTTTTTATTGTATTAATCACTAATGGCCTTGGGGGTCCTCTTTTTCTCAGTGCTCAAATTAATATTGAAATGTTTGAAAACTTTTGTTAGGAAAATACCATAGAGCAGACTGATTCTTGAAATAGTAGCCTTGTATATATGATCCAAAATAAACAAAGAGTAATCAATCCTAGAGTTAGTTAGATATGCCCACTAGTAGTGGCGCCAGCCAATTAGGAATCTATTAAGGTCGGCAAGCAACGTATCTTTGACCAGATTTAGGCGCTTGTACTAGTGACTACCATGCAATTTTTAGCCTGGCTTCACTAGGAGTGACTTTGGAAAGCCGGGGAATGATTTAAGGGACCGAGATTGGCCCGAAAGGCTGGAAAAGGGCAAGAACACTTAGAACAGTGTCCCGGAGATATTTGTCTTGAAAAATCAAGATAGGATGTGTCGAAGGGGTTGACCAGACCATAGGGGCAAAAATGTCAACCAGGCCGGAAAGCTGTCGAGATAGGCTCGGAATATCCCAAAAGAAGACTCGAGATTTGGAAACATTGTTTAGAATGGTCCCAAAGGTTGCCGGTTTGATACCTAGAGCCGGTGTGATCGGAAAAGGCCACTGGCCCACCAGGGGCAAAACGGTCATTTAGCACCGGGTTTGCCGGAACTAACTCGGAATGATCTAGAAAGATAGAGGAATGTTTAGAATACTATAAGAAGCAATCTCAGGAGGTTATCGGTTTGATACCCAGAGCCGGCGTGGCTAGAAAAAGGCGACCGGCCCATCAGGGGCAAAACGGTCATTTTGCACCGAGTTTACCAGAATTGACTCGGAATGATTCGGAAAGATAGAGGAAGGTCGGCAACACTATAAGAAGTATTCTTGGGAGGTTACCGGTTTGATACCTAGAGCCGTTGTGGTTCTCGGGGCGTTCGAATGTCTAGGGGCGAAATAGTCATCTTGACCAAAAAGTCTCGGAGCTGGCCCGAAACTGACTAGAAGGCACCTAATCATGCCAGATTGCTTTTAAGACAATATTAGAAGGTTGGAATTACCGTTCTAAAGACTCAGGTGTGTTCTCAAGAAACGTGCCGAAAAAGGCCCAAGGGGCAGTTTGGTCATTTTTCATTAGAGTGGGCTAGCAGGCACTGGTGTTGACTTGGGTTTTGAGTGTCTCCGCCACTCTGACAGCGGTCGTGTGATACAGGAGTTTGTTGGCAATTCCCTATATCGACCTTTTTGTGATTATTTCCGCTACTCTAACGGTTGCGATGTTTGCGAGTTTTTCTGCTACTCTGACGGTTGCGATGTTTACGAGTATTTCTGTTACTCTGACGGTTAGTGATCATTCCCGAGATTGCCTGATCTCAGGAAGCTGCTAAAGGGACTTAGCGCTTGAGAATCAACGTTCTCGAAAGGCATGCCTAAAGGGCGGACATTTCTACATTGGCGGGCTAGCAGGCACTAAAGGTGGACCGTTCTGCCATCTAGGGGACTTGCGGTCTCGTCCTGGTCGACAGGTTTAAAGGGACTTACCGTTTCAAAGAGATTTTCTTCAAAAAATGTGCCAGACCGTCTCGAAGAATAAACTGTCTCGAGAGAGGGATTGGAATTAGAATTGGAATTGGAAAAGGGACTTACTGTCTTCGGAAAGATGTGCCTAATTTGGAATTGGAATGGGGACTTACCGTCTTCGAAAAGGCGCGCCTGATTTGGAATTGGAAATGGGACTTACCATCTTCAGAAAGACGAGCCTGATTCGGAATTAGAAAGGGGACTTACCATCTCCAGAAAGACGTGCCTGATTTGGAATTGGAAAAGAGACTTACTATCCTCAGAAAGACGTGCCTAACTGAATAGATTTACCGTCTCAAGGAATCAACTGTCTCGAGATAGGGATTGGAATTGGAATTGGAAAGGGGACTTACCGTCTTCGGAAAGACGCTCTTGATTTGGAATTAGAACGAATGATGCCTCTAGGGGCATTTTGGTCATTTTGCCTGTATTTGGGCCCGGTGGGGCCCGCGAAGCTATGAATTGACGGGATTAGACTTAGAAAGTTAATTTGGATTAAAATATCCCCCAATGACTTGAACACAAGTTTGGACGGAGTGGAGACCGCCGAGCGATCAAAAATGGGGTGCTTACAACTGTCCCTCTTTTTCTGTCTTTGCTTGTCAAAGACCAAAAACGATAAAGTAAGAGCCCCATGTTGACCGTGAGGTGGTTGGAGGGACGAATTTGGAAAACGGGGGTTTGGAAATGGGTATTAGGCCTAAAAGGCCTTCGAAAACTAGTTTTGGCGGGAGAAGGGCAAAGCTGCATAGAGTTAGAAACTAGCGCCACTAGGAGTGGTGCCTGTGGCAGAAAATGCTTGGCGCCTCTGCTAATGGCGCCAGGCTTAGAGTTAAAACCAGAAAAATTCTGATTCGAACAGCTGCGGTATTTTGAAGAGTTTGTGGAGAATCAAGAGTGTTTGTGGGGAAATCGACTTGAACCTTGAAGGGGCACTACTTGGAGACCACGAGTGTTTGCCGGAAGGAGACCACGTCGCCGGAAAAGTCGCCAGAAGAGAAGATTTCGCCGGAGAACTCCAAAAAAGTGAGTTTTCAAATTTTTGTTGGTTTGGATTTGTAGAATTTCGTTTGTATCATGTGAACAGTAGAAATTGATGTTTTGATATGTTTTGAACGATGTGGTGACGTTACTTTTGCATTTTGGTACTTGTTTGATTGAATTGGAGTGACTTTTCGTGATTATGTGAAGAGGGTTTTCTGCAGGAATAGGAGATTTGTTCCTACAGGTTTGGGCATTGGGTTTTCTAGCTAGATTTTTATGCCATGTGCCTCAGAAAAATGCGTTTATCAACTGTATGAAGTTTCGTGATTTTTTGAAAACTCGGTGAATTTTTTATTTTTTGAAAAATAGAAAAATATTTAGAGAATTTAGGAAAATGAGAAAACTCAAGAAATTGATGAAATTCCTTAGAGTTTAAAATTCGAAAAATGTAGGAATATTTTTGAAAAACATTTGAAATGATTTTGAAGAATTTTAAGTTATTTTTTAAAACCATTGATTTATTGGAAAAATAAAGCATGTGTTTTGAAAATTTTGAAAAATTAAAAAGTGTGTACGGGTGCTGATGTTATGTGATTGTGACAATGTGAAGTGTACGTTTTGTGTTAATGTTATGGGTGTTGTAAGGACCATTTTTAAAAAAAACTCTGCCGAAATTTTAGAAATTAGGGAAAGAGTTATAAAAGGTTTTTAGAAATAAAATCTTTTTGAAGGAAAAAGACAGAAAACCCTTGAGATATGATTTGGAGTTAGAAAATCAAAAGGTGTGCGTAGGAAATTTGTTTTGACTTATCATTCGAAATCTTTTTTTTGTTTTGTTTGTGTTAGTTGTTTATTTCATTTTACTTTATTATGTCAACTGTCTGCTCGATATATTAACACTTCTCACCTTGGCTTACCTTTTCAGGATGGCAGATGCGGGTGATGACGGCTCTGAGAGGAGAAGCCACTCGGGGAAGGCGGCTCAGACAGATTCCACTAGCGGCTCTAGTCGGTCTAGGGACAGCCGACGGTCTACTGGGCAGGCAGCGTCTAGTCAGAGTGGTTGGGGGAGTAGGCCACCTGTCGACCCTTTTCCTCCGGTTGAGCAAGCCTTTGTAGAGGAGATCGATGGGGAGGAGGAAGTACCGGGTCTGGGCGACCAAGCCACTGGCTATGGGAGAGCCTTCTCCAAGCACAAGCAGACGGATGTCGACTTAGGAGATCTGCAGGTACCGGATGTTCCACCATTCGGGGGCTTGGCTTATCACCCCAGTGTATACTACAGACAGCATCTGCCCCCTCCGCGGGTACATACAGCTTTCAGAGGGGCCGTTCATCAGGTCTTTGTGACTATGCAGCGGGCTGCCCCGTCATATCACGCATTCTTGGTAGAGATCAGATTCGGCCCCTTCATGTGATTACAAGCTAACCGCCTGAACCGGCATTTGGTACTAGCACTTGTTGAGAGGTGGTTCGGGGAGACCGGGACCTTCCATTTTGTTGGTTTTGAGTTAGGCCCCACTCCCTTAGACTGCGCGATCATCACAGGGCTTTCCTTTGTCGACCGGCGGATCACCCTGCAGTCAGTCAGTAGGGACGAGGCCTGTTTGCTGTTAGACTTGCCTCCTCCAGAGCATTCTGCCTTCCCAGTCTCTTGGATCAGTCAGGATGACCGTATTTTAGCTACTGAGCCATCACCTGCCAGGCAGGATGTTATGAGATGACGACTTGTTTTGTACATAATTTTTAGCTGGTTTTACATCAACAAGAAGTCGCTCGTGCCACGTCGGTTGGTGAGTATAGTAGCCGATCTTGGAGCTTTATCTGAGCTGGACTAGGGGTCCTTCTCCTTTGGCTGCTTCCTTCGGTCGATGCGGGTCCGGACTTCCTTCCGTTGGGGCAGCATGACTAGTTTCTGGCCTTTCCTCGTCTGGTGGAGCTACAAGTACCTTCCTGTTCGTCGCCCTGCAGTTGTTGAGGATGACCTCTATCCTCATGTTTTGAGGTGGGCTTGTGACCGGGTAGCTCAGCGATCAGAGATTACTGATTTTGTGACGCTCCGGGCTAACCTGGAGCTGATTGAGACTAGGGATGTGACTTGGCGGCCCTTCATTAGATCAGTTCATTACGAGACAGTCCGGTACTTAGTCCCGTTGTCCTTGTCGAGGGTTGCTTTTCTCAGTGATGACACTTGGGAGTCCTATCTCGAAGAGCAACACTGGTGGTAGTTTCATAAGGAGTTTCGATCAGCAGGAGCTCCGCTGGATTATATGTTTGGACCCTTGGTGGTGGGAGTTACTATCCCTTATCAGGAGCGTCGGCCAGGTGCCGAGTTCTTGCTTCCCCCAGACACAGATTATGCTGCACACTTTGAGGCTCATTTGGTCGGTGCCTTCACCCGGTTTGAGGTAGTAGTCGGTAGGTACGCTGTTGGCCAGGAAGTGGTTGACTTATGGCGCCGAGCCAGAGAATATGTGCCCCAGGCTGAGTTTACTACTGTGAGAGACCAGAGAGATCAGTACCAGATGGAGCGAGATCAGTACCAGGCCGAGGTAGCTTCCCTGACGGCTCGGCTATCTCAGTTGGGTGGTGGGGGGATATGTTATTCTTTCTCTACTTCTTCTATTCATTCTGCTGTTGTTTAGTTCTGCTTTCATACGGCTAATTTCGGTTCTATCTTCCTTACAGGATGGTGATGCTTTGAGTAGTTATCCGCCTCCTCCGATGCTAGGTTTCGGGGATTTCGATCCAGATGACATCGACTTTGACCTGTGACAGATGCCCCTTGTGGAGGCTCCAATCTTCTTTCGCCCCTACTCCAGAGATGTATTTTTGTTAGACAGTTTTATTTTGATATTTTGTACAAAAATGGATATTTATGGTATTCAGATGCATGGATTGACAAAGACATTTATAATCTTTTCAACTAAGTATATGATCAGATACATGTGATGGATGATGATGTTATGTATCTATTATATGTGTTGATGTTGGTGACTTCTATTTTTACAGGGAGTTATATCCTATGTGTGCAAGGCCCATGCTTTTTTTTTTTTTTTTATAAAAAAAACGTATGCACATGTTAGAAATACGTTAATAGAATGACACAGGGTGTTATTAAACTTGTAGTCTTTGGAATGATAACTCCTTCCTTTTTGGGGGTTTGGCCTCTCCTTTAGCTCAACCCTACCTTGATTGGATGATAGCACTTCGAACCTGTCTCAACCTTTTGACCGCTTCCGAGTCCCTGTTTCAGGGTTAGTGTATATGGTTATTGGGCTGGAACTCTTGACTCTTGGGGTTTTAGCAACAGCTTACCCAACCTTCAGCAGAGCGATAAGCGGCTAGTCCTTTTAATCCGTGGAGACTTTACTTAGGACAGTAATGTAGGCTAGGTTATGGGGTTTTTGAAATAACAAGATATATATAGGCCCAAATTCGATGTTGTTTTCAGCAAGGTTTAGATCCATACCGTCCTTAACCATTTTCTCAGTAAGGCTAGCATCCTTCTTGACTTTGGCACCGTGTTCAGCCCATTTAGATCAAGCAATCTGCTTTCAGTCAGAGTGGACTTTAGTAGGGTTGTAATGTAGGCCATGGTTTTGGGATTTTGCAAGAAAGGGTAAAGGCTCGAACCTATTGTTTCTACTGGGTTCCTTTGTAACCTAGGATCACTTTTAAATTTCTTTCTTGCTATGGCTATATACTTTTTAGGGTGAAAATGACTCTTCTCTTTCACCTTTTCTATATGTGTTTTGAGATGAACATGACTTTCTTTTCTTCTTATTGTGGCACAATTGTGGACTTCTTCAAGCCTTCAATTAGATTTTTTTTTTTTCGGCCTCCTACCCTTTGGTCACTCTTTTCCTTCACTTTGTCCTTTCTTTTCCTTCATGAAATGAATAATTCTTCGACTCTTTTTCCTTAGACCTTTTCCTTGGCAGTTCAATCTACCCAATGTGGGTGGTGATCCCTAGGTTGAGGTTCTATTAAGAAAATACATACGACTCAACGGGTTTGGCAAGGGGTTGCTCTTGACTATACGGGAAATGAAATGAGGGCCTCTCTTCACTTTGAATTAGATTGCTTGATGTATAGAGCTTTCATTGTTGCCTTAGCACAGTGAGGGTGGATACCATTCCTAGAGTTCTCGAATATTGTTTGCCCCAGCGTGGGAAAGACCGTCTTGGATCAGGGTTGACAAAGAAAACTTCGTTTGTTGCGAGGCTCTAAGGGTTAAGAAAAAGGAATATGAGCATATTTGTTTATTTATTTAGTTATTTATTCTTTTATTTATATGTGGGGACGTGAAAAATGGCTCCTCTTCACTTTGATAAACTGGCCACATATCGCTTAGCTTTAGAGTCTTGCAAGCGCTGCCTTTGGGTAATATCCTCTCTCATCCTTATCCTCTCTTTCTCTGGAAAGTTGATCATTTGGTGAGTGGTTAACGCATGCTATCATCCCTTCAAGTTGGATCATTCCATAAGATACACCATGCCCTTTGTGTAGAAAGTAGCTACCATTCGAAAAGAAGGTAAGACAACGGCGATGAAATAAAAGACTATCATTTAACTACTATTTATCATTCTTATGGAAAGCATAGAGTGTCTAAGCAAAAACAGAATGTAAACATCAATTTAGAGACCGAAAGTAAAAGGGAGAGAAAGAAAGTGGGTGAAAACACCCCTCTGTTGTACGCTTTTGAAGGGAAACCATTTTAGTAAGGCTTTGGAATAGGGCCCACTTCAGCATTCCATTCGTGGTTGGGGTCTTTGGCCAAGGTAGGATAGGTAGATGTTTCTCCCAGATTTCCCAGTGAGTTGGCGGTGATGATGTAATTGTCAGCTTTCTTAACAGTCTTGCCTTCATTTATTTGCTTCATGGTTTTTCTAACAAACCAGTCGGGCCACTCGTCTTCTTCCAGCTTGATAGGTCAAGCCCGGGGTTTTCTGCTCTGGCATCTAGTCGTGGCTCGGTGTTCCTCAGGTGTGTACAATGGGGGATTCTTATTACCGAGTTTGGATAGCTCCTGGTCAATTTTCTTCACTGATTCATATGCGAGTTCGTCTTCGGGGGTCGGCATTTTATCGGGGTCGCACCGTAACCGAGTATGACTCTGTTCCATATCGTCACATTCCATTTCCTCCCCATCCTTGTAATATATCTCTTGGCATGCAGCAAAATAAACCTTGTTGTTACCAAACTTTGTAACGATGTTGACAGTGCGGTCCAGCGGAGGGTCTGTAGGGCCGTTCAGAGAATAATTTGCTAGTCGTACCCCAATGATCTTGTTATCTATCAGGTCTTGAATCTTATGCTTGATGGTCAAACAATCTTCAGTGTCATGTCATTGGCTACCCAAATGATACTTACAGCTTACTGCAGATTTGAAGTAATGAGGCAGATGATTAAGCTAGGGTCGGGCAGGTGTAGGCTTCAGATATCCAGCTGCTAACAGACCAAAATAGGTTGTGGTCTGTGAGCACGCGAGTTTAGTAAATGTCTGCTTTTTCCCACTTGTTCGCCTAGGCCGATGAGGTGTTGCAGATGTTTTCGATGATTGGGGATCGAGCTTTGGTGAGGTCACAACCGAGTTGATGGTTCGGGAATTGAAAGGGCTTCGGGTTCTATGTTTCAAAATGGGACAATTTTCGGTGGCAGGGCCAAATGGGTTGGGCTGGTATCCGTAGGAGAGATTATATAATCTATGTGTTTGGCTAGGGGTTGGTTTGGAAGGCACCCGAGCAAGGCCCTCGGCCTGGGGAGGTTATTGGTAAGCAATGGTGGCGGCATAGTCATGGTTTTCCTTTTTCATCCTTTTTCGTCCATCATGTGTTTGGGCCTGCAAGGACTCTGCTTGCTCATGGGTTGCATGGGATAAGAGTGAAGAAAGCATGCCTTCCATTTTAGTCATCCTGTGTCGGACTCCTTTCGCTTCTGCTAGTAGTAGAGTTAAGGTGTTGAGTGTGAGTGACTCCATGAGCATTTCTAAGCTTTTGGCCGTAATGACAAGGGGAACGAGGGGAGGTACCTAAAACCAACAAAAGAAAAGAGTTAGTATTTTATCTTGACAAGTCTTTATGCAATGCATGCTCTAGGGTGCCCCTTTCTTAGGAGGGAAGCTAGGCATGATGTATTTGGTTCACTTTTGGAGATAGGAGATTTGCCCATGTATGCAGATACTTTACCGTCAAGTGGGAACCTTCAAGCCATCTATGCATTCATTCATAAAAGTAAGAAGTACATTGAATTTTGGATTTAAGATACAAAAGAATTGAAATACATTACAATAGGGGGAAGGGAGCATTTTCCTTTAGACTTCCACCTATCTAGCTTTACAAAGGAAAAACCTAAACTACTCTTGAGTCTTCAGATTCGCCTTCGTTGGATTTGATGTCGAGGAGGTCGCTGTGAGACCTTGTTGATCGATTGCCCCTTGTCTTCTTGGCAATCCTATCTCCGTGAGCATAGAGGAATTGGGGCCCCTCCTATGGAATGGAATGGTATGCATGCCATGAGTCCCTTAGGGTTACGTGGGAACCCTTAGGGTTTGGGTAGGTTTAATGCAAGGGAGAGCGAACTAGGTGTCACTCTCAATGGGTTGATCATATGCATGAAAATGCAGTGACTTGAGTTACTTGGAACTCTTATCTTGACATGGAATATTGAATGCATGAACATGGGTATGCAAAGAGTATAAGGAGCGAGAATGCAATAGCAAGATAAACGTGCATGCATGAGTAGTTAGACAAGCATTATAACAGTATGAATACAGTTAGTATAACAGTAGGAATAGACAGGTATAAATGAAAGTAAGAACAGTCGCCCTTTCCTCTGTGGTTTTGAAAACGGTGCTCGTGTCTTAAATCCGGCAGAGGCTCGACTATGCATGGTGTCTATATGAGCATGAGGTTGAGGGTTTGACTAATGCGTCCTAAAAAGGCTCGGTCCCTGGATCTTCAAACCTAGGCCCACTCCCCGAGGTGGTGCCATGATTGGTTGGTGATCCGAGCGGGGAACCATCAAGAGGCCGTAGGTAAAGAAACTGACACAACATCTTGCCCACAACCAATATACCGTTCCCCCTTTCTAACTAGAAAGGACTTATCAGGGTAATAATGCAAGTATGCAGAATGTAGGTGCACATACAGTGTGTGTGTGATTTTTTAAAAGCGGAGGAAAGAACCCAACAACTCCCATTCATCTTGCTCATCACATTCATGCATAACAGTTAATAAAATTTAAACAAAATGTGTACCTACAAAATAAAGATGCAAGTGTTAGTATGTGGATGACAAACATAATACTAGATAATATAAATAAATACATGTTTTTTTTAAAACAATTTTGAAAATTTGATTTTGAAAATTTAAAGTGAATAGGATTGAACCAAGTTAATTGAAGACTCTACATAGGTGAAGGGTAGAGAGACATGACTACAGCCAAACCCTCTAAGTATCCCTAGCGGAGTCGCTAGCTGTCGCGCCCAGATTTTTTGCAATCGAGGAATACACGCACAAGCGGAAAAAATACTGTACTCTCTCATTAGAACTCACCCTCCTAGAAGAATGAGTGCGACTATATTTAAATTGAAAATTAGTTTGAATAAAGGGCTTTTAGAAAAGATTTGGAGTCGCCACCTAACTTGATTAAGGTGAGTTAGGTCACCTAAAAATTAAGCATAATCCAAGGACTACACTTAGGGTTTTGGGAAAAAGGTTTTGAAAATATCACCTCAAGAGAGGGTTTTTAAGAAAAACAGGTTGTTTGCCAACCTTTGGAAAACATTTAGCCAATTTTGAAAAATAACTCCTTTTGGTCTTTCGAAAACAGTAATCTAAGGTACGAAGGTTGGTTACGTGTAGGGAAGATGCATTAAGCCATCACCCTACCCCGCCCTTTTAGTGCCTACATGTCAATCTACCCTAAATTCACCTATGAGAGTCTTCAACTAACTCGTGTTCAATCCTATCCACTTTAGAAAGGAATTTTTGAAAAGAAACTAACATGATGTATGATATGCAAATGCAAGAGGAATGTTTGATTTGAAAATAGATTTTGAAAAGAAATTGATTTGATTTTAGAAAAGATTTGAAAGGATAGATTTGAAATTGGAAAGTTTGAAAAAATTAGAGATTTGGAAATAGAAATTTGAAATTGGAATTTTGAAAATAGATTGAAAATTTGAAAAGATTTTGTGAAAATAGAAACTTGAAAAATGTTGTGGAATTTAAAATTTGGAAAGTGTGGAGACCGTACCCATGAGGGTTGCCTACGTATCCTTTTGGATGAATCAGGTCAGTCGTGGTTCGGACAAGAGTCCGAATGAAAATAAAAGATATGATTGGAAGAAAAAGATTGAGTTGGAAATTGGATTAGAAGATTTGAAAAGACTTGACTTTGGAAAACTTGGTTTTAGGAAACCTAGACTTAGGAACTTAGAAAAAAAGGATTAGATTTGACTTGAAAAGATTTTAGAGAAGAATTGACTTGAATATTTGGACTTGAAAGATTAGGAAAGCTTGGAATTTAGGAAAGATTCGGATTAGGAAGGTTTCGAAATAGGAAAGTATCATTTTAGGAAAGTTTCGTTTTAGGAAAGTTTTGGTTTAATAATGGTTTTAAAATAGGAAAGTGTTAAATTTAGAAACGTTTTGAATTAGGAAAAGTTTAGTTTAAGAAAGGTTTAGAATTTGGAAAGTTTCAACTTAAGAAAGTTTTGAATTTGGAAAGCTTAGAAGTTTAGAAAGATTTCAAATTAGGAAAAATTTGAATTTAGAAAGCTTTAGAATTTTTGGAAGATTCAAAGTTTGAGTTTTAGAAAGATTTAAAAATCTAGATTTGGGAGTTAAAGCTTGGAAAGGATGTGGAATTAAGAAAAGTTGGAATGAGGAAAGGTTTAGACTGTGAAAGATTTGAAGTTTAGGAAAGTTTAAAACTTAAAAAATTTAAGAGTTTGAAAGTTTTGAACTTAGAAAGTTTAGGATTGAGAGAGTTTTAAAGTTTGAGTTTTAGAAAATCTTGAGATTAGGAAAGTTTTGAGTTTAGGAAAGATTTAAAAACATAGATTAAGATTTGAAAAAGGGTAGAATTAGGAAATGGTTGAATTAGGAAAGATTTGAAAGTTGAATTTTAAAATTTGGGAAAGATTTTTGTGTTCAAGTTTTGGAAAGTTAAGATTTAGGAAAGCAGGAGATTAGGAAGGAGTTGAGTTAGGAAATAGTTGGATTAGGAAGGGATTAGATTTTGTTTCTAAAAAGAAGTGTTTGATTTTGTTTCTAAAAACAGAGGATTGTATCTAATTTTCTAAATGGAAATATTGGACTTGGTTTCCTAAAGGGAAGGTAAGATTTGACAAGGATTTGGAAAAAGAAGTTTCTAGAAACCCTAGATTTGGAAGTGTATAGTTTTGACGTAGAAAATAGGAGGTTTTAGGAACCTTGGTTTTACAACAAGTTTGAAAACCATGTTTTTGGAAAGAAAATTTGGGTTTCTTAATTGTTAGCTCTAAGGCTTAACTTGGGCATCAAGAAAAGGGATTTTTAGAAAGTGCGTATTTGGAAACGAAGATTTTAGAAGGAAAATCCTAGAAGGGAGTTTCTAGAAGGAAGATTTTGGGAAGAGAGTTTTTAGAAAGATTTTTGATAGAAGATTGTTGAAGAGAGTTTTTGGAAAGATTTTTAGGGAGTATTTTTTAGAAAGTGGATTTTGGGGAGAGTATTTTGGAGACGAGTTGAAAAAGGGAGTTTTAAAAAATAGATTTTTGGAGGGAGTTTTTGAAAACAACTTTGGAAAGGAGAGTTTTAGGAAAGTATGTTGAAAAAGAGATTTTTAGGAAGAGAGACTTTTGAAAAGAGAGTTTTTAGAAGGTATAAAAATGTCTTACTCTCCTAAAGCGATTCTAACCATAAGAAGGCTAGAACCACTTTAGGAAAGTGGTTTTGACAATAACAAAGGTTTGAAAATATGGACCATGAAAGTCACTTTAAATGTAACACTTTCCTAAAGCAATCCTAGCTGTGGAAAGGCTAGAATCACCCTAGGGTTGTGATTTTGAAAACATGTTTTGAAAAAGGAGATTGTGATGCAATTTTGAAAACAAGTTTAATGCAAGCTTTGATAACGAGTTTGAAAACGATTTTTGGAAGAATGCAAGATAATGATATGCACAATGGAAATTGGGATCGTGAACATACAAGGTTAAGGCTTCACCACATAATCAAGGTTGCCGAACCCACATGGTCTCCGGTTAGACTAAAAGAAAGCCCTCGACACGGTGACCCTCCAATAATCTAATCCTACACATGGACCGGGAGTCCCCTTGTTTCAAGCATGCAAAGAAAGGGGGGGAAAGAGATGGGAGATTAAAATAGAGAAAACCCAAGTGGGTTAGGAGAGAGAAGAGAGAGGGGGAAGTGCGAAAATTTAAATAGGATGCCGACCTTGTGTCTTCTTTATTTTGCTTGGCTTTGCGTGCCTTGCTTTCTTCGATCTTCGCTTCACTTCAGTCTTGATCTTCGAGGGCTCGTCTTCAGTCTTCAAATCTTCATAATTGCAGCAATCTAACTCTTCAATGGAGGATTGGAGGCTAGTGTATAGGTGTATAGGGGTGTGTATGAGTGTATAAGGGGCTAGGGTTTGGAAAACCTAGGGAAGCTAGGGTTTTGGGAGTGTATGAGCTCTATGTATTGAAAATTAGGATTTTTAGACTAAGTTTGCAGACCTCTTTCACGCTGGAGGAGGCTCTGTATTTATAGAAATGGGATAGACCTAGCGCCTGTTACAGTGGCGCTAGGCCAAAAATGCTTCTAGTGGCGCCAGACCAAATATTGGCTTGGCACCACTAGTAGTGACGCCAGCCAATTAGGAATCTATTAAGGTCGGCAAGCAACGTATCTTTGACCAGATTTGGGCGCCTGTACTAGTGACTACTATGCAATTTTCAGCCTAGCTTCACTAGGAGTAACTCCGGAAAGTCCAGGAATGATTTAAGGGACCGGGATTGGCCCGGAAGGTTGGAAAAGGGCAAGAACACTTAGAACAGTATCCCAGAGATATTTGTCTTGAAAAATGAGGATAGAATGTGTCAGAGGGGTTGACCGGACCATAGGGGCAAAATGGTCAACCGGGCCGAAAAGTTGCCTAGATGGGCTCGGAATGTCTCGAAAGAAGACTCGAGATTTGGAAACATTGTTTTGAATGTTCCCAAAGGTTTTCGATTTGATACCCAGAGCCGGTGTGGTCGAAAAAGGTGACCGACCCACCAGGGGCAAAATAGTCATTTCACACCGGGTTTGCCGGAACTGACTCGGAATGATCCGGAAAGATAGAGGAATGTTGAGAATACTATAAGAAGCAATCTCAGGAGGTTACTGGTTTGATACGCAGAGCCGGCATGGCTAGAAAAAGGCGACCGGCCCACCAGGGGCAAAACAGTCATTTTGCACCAGGTTTGCGGGAATTGACTCGGAATGATCTGGAAAGATAGAGGAAGGTCGAGAATACTATAAGAATTATTCTCGGGAGGTTACTAGTTTGATACCCAGAGCCGGTGTGGTTCCCAGGGCGTTTGGATGTCTAGGGGTGAAATGGTAATCTTGACTGAAAAGTCTCAGAACTAGCTCGAAACTGACTAGAAGGCACCTAATCGTGCCGGATTGCTTTTAAGACAATCTTAGAAGGTTGGACTTACCGTTCTGAAGACTCAGGTGTGTTCACAAGAAACGTGCTGGAAAAAGTCCAAGGGGTAGTTTGGTCATTTTTCACCGGAGTGGGCTAGCAGGCACTGGTGTTGACCTAGGTTTTGAGTGTTTCTGCCACTCTGACGGCGGTCGTGTGATACAGGGGTTTGTTGGCAATTCCCTATATCGACCTGTTTGCGATTATTTCCACTACTCTGACGATTGCGATGTTTGCGAGTATTTTCGTTACTTTGACGGTTCGCCATCATTCCCGTGACTACTTGATCTCAGGAAGCTGCTAAAGGGACTTAGTGCTTGAGAATCAACTTTCTTGAAATGCATGGCTAAATGGACATTTCTACATTGGTGGGCTAGCAGGTGCCAAAGGTGGACCGTTCTACCATCTAGGGCACTTGGGGTCTCGTCCTGGTCGACAAGTTTAAAGGGATTTACCGTATCAAAGAGATTTTCTTAGAAAAACGTGCCAGACCGTCTCGAGGAATAAACTGTCTCTAGAGAGGGATTGGAATTGGAATTGGAATTGGAAAGAGGACTTACCGTCTTCGGAAAGATGCGCCTAATTTGGAATTGGAATGGGGACTTACCGTCTTTGAGAAAACGCGCCTGATTTGGAATTGGAAAGGGGACTTACCGTCTTCGGAAAGACGAGCCTGATTCGGAATTGGAAAGGAGACTTACCCTCTTCGGAAAGACGTACTTGATTTGGAATTAGAAAGGGAACTTACCGTCCTTGGAAAGATGTGCCTAACTGAATAGATTTATCGTAACGAGGAATCAACTGTCTCGAGAGAGGGATTGGAATTGAAATTGGAAAGGGGACTTACTGTCTTCAGAAAGACGCGCCTGATTTGGAATTAGAACGAATGATGCCCCAGGGGCATTTTGGTCATTTTGCCTCTATTTGGGCTCAGTGGGGCCCGCAAAGCTATGAATTGACAGGAATAGACTTAGAAAGTTAATTTGGATTAAAATATCCCTCAATGACTTGAACATAAGTCAGGACGGAGTGGAGACCGCCGAGCGGTCAAAAATGGGGTGCTTACAACTTGTCGACTCTTCTTCTTGGCCAGTAGACTTGAATGTTATAGTCCTCATTTTCTTTTCTTCATCATCTTGGGCATGTTTCTTTTGAGTTAATTCGTACGTCATGAGGGAGCCCAAGAGTTCTTCAAAAGGCAATGTGTTGAGGTCCTTTGCTTCGTGAATTGTCGTGACCTTAGCTTCCCAAGTCTTTGGCAGTAACCTTAAGATCTTTCTTACTTGCTCATTATTAGGATACAACATTCTAAGGGATTTCAAACCATTAATAACATCGGTGAACCCTGTGAATAGTTTGGTAATAGACTCATTCGTTTTCATTTTAAACAATTCATAACTATGCACTAAGACATTGATTTTAGATTTCTTAACCTGATTAGTACCTTCATGTGTGACCTCTAGCCTATCCCATATTTCTTTAACTGATTCACAAGTAGAGATGCGATTGAATTCATTAGGATCAATGCATAATACGAAATATTCATAGCTTTGGCATTAGATTCCAGCATTTTCAAATCATCCTCATCCCATTCAGATTCGGGCTTAGGGATATCAATCCTTTCTACTCTTTTCATAGGAGTTTTGGGACCATTCACTATAATTCTCCATAATTCATAATCTACCGATTGAATATAGATTCTCATTCTATTTTTTCAATAGTTATAATTGGTGTCGTTAAACATAGGTGGTATGTTGGTGGATTGACTCTCACTGAGAGAGCTTCCAAAGTTGGTTGCCATGGATCTATTCCTAGGATGTTAAGCCTAAAACAGGAATACAAGCTCTGATACTAATTATTGGCCCAAAAGGCAACCTATGAGGGGGGTAAATTGAGTTTTTCAAAAATAATTACAATTAATACTATTTAAAAATAATCTAGGCAATGAAATAGTAATTTAAGATATATGCAATGCAATATAAGCAATAATAAAATAAAAACAGAGCACAAAAAAGCACACCAAGAATTACCGAGATTTAATTACAATTCGTGGTCTACGTCCTCACCCCAAGATCCCCTTGAAGTCTCCTTTCACTATGCAATCTCCAATTACAAAGCAGATGCTTATTTCCAAAGTGCTCAGCTCACTTTTACACTAGAACTTCTTCCCAAGTTCTTCCAGCCAACAATTGGTTTTGTCCAAGATCCACTTCAACTTACAAGTGTTTTTCTTTTGCAAAAGAACACTCCAATTCTCACTTGCAAGTATATGAAAGATATACAAATGAATTACAAACTCTCTATGAAGAGTAGATGGGAATTGAATAGCTTACTAAATGCCAACTTGAAGACAAAGAGAATTTTTAGCTCAATTAATCAATAAATGTTGTATCTATTGTCCATAAATGCATTTGGAGGCTTGTATATATGGCCCTGAACTAATTTCACCCGTTGGAGGTAGTTGGAGGCTCATTTAATGCTCTCCCAGTTCAATATAGCATTTAAAAATATAGTCGTTAGTCCCCATATGTCGACACTTTGGCTTTATGTGTCGACACATCAAGCCTGCATTTTTTATATTTTGTCCACTGTCTCCTTGTGTCGACACATCACCCAAAAATCCTTATTCATGTCTTTTTCGTCAAGTCTAGCTTCAAATGATCTTAGGATGTTAAAGGGATCTTCTCTTTGGGGTATGTTGATCTTCAAATCAGAGTTATTCTTCGAGAATAGCATCAATTCAACTTTTGGATTGAAATTTTCTTTGATGATCATATTTTGTTTATTGCCGAGCTTCCAAACTTCACTTCATTAATGCCAAGCTTCTCTTCTTCATTGCTGAGCTCTTTTCATTTGCTGTTAACCCTCTTTTTATCCATGTCAAGCTTCATATCTATGATGCCAATCTCTTTTTCAAGATGATTTCATTAAGTCTTTAGAAGCTTGATGAAGTCTACTTTTGAGTACTCTCAATATACATCAACTTTATTGAATCTTCACAACCCTGATGAAGTCTTCTGTTGAATTCTTTATAAAGACTTTGCAATCATGATGAATTCTCTTTTTGAATACCTTCTATCTTTCTGAATTCAAGTAAACTTCATTGAGTCTTTGCATATTTAATGAAATCTTCCTTTGAGCACCTTCAATCTCTTCGAATGCAAATTATTTGTTTGAAGTTTGAATGTATGCAATTGCTCTGTTTTGGTGCATGGCTCAAACTTGGAATTGTTGTGCATCCATTTCGATATGTATTAGAATTTAAGTCAAACTTTAAGTCTAATTTATAGTCCTTATTAATCTACACACTAATTAAATGCATTAGTAAACTAACACAAGGTTTAGTTATCATCAAAATCAAGGCATAGATTCAACACTCCAACCTCTGTGCATGCGCGGGAATGGCCTTGGAGAGCCGAAATCACCGAAAAACGATCGCTAGGCTGTAACTCTAGCACCCAACCACCGTTGGTGACGATTCCACTTGGTACTTCTTCATCTCGACGTCAAGAACAATGTTTGTGAAGGATACATTTCCAGAAAACCACGGGAAGGGCATGAAAAACTCAGTTGTAGGTCTGGAACACTAGGGTTCCGGCCATGCAATGAGCTTTTCGACCTATGTCGGCCACCTTCGGCCACCACCAACCAATCTCTGACCATAAGTGTGTAGCCTAGGTCCTTAACTATCTCTGGGTTATACATGCATGGCTAGAAGGCACAATGGATGGCCAAAAAATGGACTGTAAGCACCACCAGTCGTGGTGGAGGAAGAAGAAGGTTGTGCCTTCCTCCCCGACGAGCGCCTGGTGGCGCATGCAAGTGCGTTGCAGCTCCAATGGCCACCAAATTTTGGTGGCATGGTCCCAATAACCATGTGAGCCTACCCTAAATTTTTTGGAGTTTTTTTATATATCTATGATTTTCTATAAATTGAAAATAGTGTTTTGACATAGAAAATCATAACAAAATTAAATTACAAATGGAAAAAATTTGAAATTTTACTAGTAAACCTCTAAAACTATGAAGAACCCAAATATGGAAGAGTGTGGGGTCATTGAACCTCCTGGTAAAATTTGAGATTTCACCCCTCGAGTTTCGATACCGGGCAATTTCGTTCCTAACGGGAGACGGGAAGGGTTCCAACGGACCTATCCCACCGAACCTGCCCCTACTAACAACTCTAATCTTGCTAATTCTCTAAGTATTTGGCACTTTAAATAAGAATCATCAATTTATTAGATTTATTGAGAAATTTTGAATAATTATAACAAGCAAGCTAATATTTTATTCCTTCATAGAAGGTACGTCAATCGAGGACCAATTTGATCCGGACGTATCTTTAGGGTAAGAACCTATGCATTCTTTAAGATACATACTTATTTTCTTTCCCATTAAATGACCTACAAATTACTATGTTTTACTTTACGCCTTCCTGCCAACTATCTTATTAAATATAAGGTTTTTCTATAAATGATTTCAAAATCTACATTACTTGCATGCTTACATCATTGGGGAGAGATAAGGGTGGAACAATCGAAAAGGAAAATACCTCGAATTTACATCATGGGCGCACCTGACTGGGCTTGATACTTAAGGCTATCATTGGTCGGTGTCACTGGGCTTGATAATAGGCTAGATGATCATGGGAGGGCCCTACTGGACTTGATGATGGATGGTGAATCATGGGTGGGCCTCACTAGCTTGAATTGGCCCGGGCAAGACATACCTGCATAGATCCTAAAATTGATAAAAAGAAACTACAAGGGACATATGTATGTCATGCCATTCTTTTACTGCATTGCATTTAAATCTGTATTTAATAGAAACCATAGATTTCCTACTAGGCTTCGCAGCTGACTCCTATTTTATGAGGCATTTTTCAGGTGTTAAGGCATCAATCGATTTTCCAAGGAAATGAACATATGGGAACGAGTCCCCCTTGCTATCCGGTCACTTTAAACTTTTGAGTTAATTAGGTCTCTTTGGGCTATAATTGTAATGACACATTTCGTTAATGTTCCACTAGACTTTCTACTTTGATGTAATGTTAACTGAACCATTTTGATTTATGATGTGATTCATGATGCCTTGTTAAACTTTATAACCCCCTAACCCCCTTTACTATCGCGACCTAATGAGAGTGAAGTTGGGTCATGACACTACATCCTCACTCCTAAGATCCCCTTGAAAGTCTTCCACTATGCGAAAACTCCTTTACACAGCAGGTGCTAGTTGTCGAAGTGCCCAGCTTACTTTTTACAAGAGCTTGTCCCAAGTTCTCAAAGCCCCAAGTGATTTTGTCCAAGCTTCACTCAAAATTATATGTGTTTTTAACAAGAACACTCAAACTCTCAGGTATACAAACTCTCCTAAGTGAATTATGTTGGCTCAAGCAATGTCCCAAGAGGGGGAGTGAATTGGGTTCTATAACAATTTATGTGAAATCTCAATGAAATCAACAATAACTTCTTGCTTAGATGATGGTAGCAAAACAAGTAATGCAGATGTAATTAAAGATTGCTAGCAAGTATAGATAGGATACACAGAAATGTGGCAGCTAAGACATACACATTTAGCACATATATTCAGTAATAAATAAAGAACAAGAGATTTACATAGGTTCGGCCCAATCCTTGCCTATGTCCTCTCTTCCTCAATCCCCTCAAAGGTATTCCACTATGTAATCTCTTCCTTACACAGCTGTTGATTTTTCTCCAAGTGTCTAGTTCACTGTTACATTCAAGGATTCACACAAAATCCTTTCTACCGAGAAGCTTCAGTCCAAGCTCTCGGATTTACAAGTGTATTGCCTAAGCTATATTCAAGCTCTAGAGGTTTACAACAAATTTTTTGGGGGTATAAGGGTTGCTATTTAACGACTATCACTCTTAGAAGTGAAGATAATAAATGTTACAGCTTAGTGGTTTTTCTTAGTTAATAGCAATTGCAACGCAATGAAGAAGATTTAGGGCTTTTGGATTTTTGCACTTTAGGATCCTTGTCTCTTACCCATAAATGAGTTTGAACTCATATATTTATAGTCTCCCAGATGAAATAGCCGTTAGAGCCGTTGAAGGTGCATTAAACACACGAGTGGCTAAGACAAATTTCAAAAATCTAACTGTTGGAGCGAATTTCTGTCGCTTACCGAGATTGTCAGCAATCTTCATCTAGTGCAGCCAATCAGACTTCCTAAATCATCTAAATCATCTAAATCATCTTTATCCCTTGGTAGCCCTTTGTTCATCAACCGATTTAGAAGTTAGCAAACTACTTGTGCTTATGAAGGCTTTCGTTCTTGTCAGACTGTCAGGTGCTGCCAATCTTCTGCATTGTCGGTAATCTCTAATGTACTCCTCTTATGAAGATAACTTTCTCAAGCTTCATGATGCTTTTAATGAATTGATATGAACATTGGGATCAAGGGTCTTCACTAGCAATGGATGTTATTAATCACATGCATATCCAAGCCAAACTCCTTCTTCTACAAGTGTCATCACTTTGATTAAGGTGCTACAGATATTGTTTTTGTCAGAGTCTTCACATCTATAATTATAGTGTTGGAACTCTTATGAGGTGCTAAAAAGATCTTCTATGAAACTCCACAATTCATGATTGCCCATAAATCGAAACAGTTTTTATCATACTAAGCCACACATTTAAGTTAAATACATTAGTTCATAATGATTAACCCTTGGGTTAACAAAATATACAAAGATTATACAATAGCTAACTCTCTCAAAGAGTGTATAAGCAAGTTTAAGTGCAAAGAATACCCTAGCAAAGAGAATATTGCAGTTCAGTGCAGAGAATCAGCTTTCAATCTATTATATATCACTCAAATCCTCAAATTGTTGTGTGTATATGTTGTGAGGATCTTATATATATAGCATTGAATTTATTATAGCCATTGGTGGTGGTGGGGAGTTCATTTAATGCGAGAACAAGTTGAGAGACTGTTTGAAAAATTAGCTGTTACAATTGAGGAGTTGACTCTTTTGTTAAGGGGTCGACCCTTTTTGTACTACTCTTATCTTCCTCAGCTCTCTGTCCTAATGTGTCAACTTCTGAGAACTAGGGGTTTACTCTTTTAGAGTTTTATCTAACTGCACTAAGGTTCTGTCCAAATGTGTCAACTCCAAGTGTCGACTCTTTTAGCTTTTGTCCGAACTTCATTAAGGCTCTATTCGAATGTGTCAACTCCTAAAGAATAAGGGGTCGACTCTTTTAGCTTTTGACCAAACATCATTGTCGCGCTCCAGTTTCTGAACCAAGTCCTTTTGGCTTGTAAAAGGCATAGTACTCTCTCGTTAGAACTCATCATTCTAGGACGACGAGTGCGACTAGATTTAAACTTGAAATTGATTTGATTAAGGGTTTTTTAGAAAAAGTTTGGACTCATCACCTAACTTGATTAAGGGTTTTTTAGAAAAAGTTTGGACTCATCACCTAACTTGATTAAGGTGAGTTAGGTCAAATAAAAGTAAGTATAATTTGAAGATTAAACTTAGGATTTTAGAAAAAGAAGAGAGGGTTTTTAAGAAAATAGGTTGTTAGGCAACCTTTGAAAGTTTTCATCCCTTTTTCAAAATAACTCCATTTTGGTCTTTTGAAAATAGAAATCTATAGTCCGAGGGTTAGTTACGTGTAGGGAAGATATCCTAAGATCATCACCCTACCCCATCCTTTTGATACCTACATGTCAAATCACCCTTAATTCACTCACTTGACTAACCGGTTACTATTATCCACCTAATATCCACTTTAGAATTTTAAAAATGGGTTGGGTCATCACCTTTTGGATGAATGATGAATGATGCAAGTTTTAGAAAAAATGTTTGAAAACATGAAAGTTTTAAAGGGATTCGAAACAGAAATCTTGAATTGATGGAAAATTTTAAAAAGAGAAGTTAGATTGAAATAAGGGTTATGACCGCACCATTTCAAATTGCCTTCGTATCTCATTTGGCGAGAATCAAGTTATTCATAGTTCAAGCAAGGGCCTGATAGAAAAGAGGCGCATTAAGGCTATTAGAAAGTTTTGAAAACACTTTGAGGTCTTTGGATAAAGAGAACTTGAGAGTTTAGAAAAATGCCTTTGAGATAGAATTTGAAATATTTTGAGTGTTTTTGAAATTGGGTGTGAGGATGTTTTTAAACGTTTTTGAAATCACCTCAAGGAGTTTTGAAATGCTCTTGAAACAACTCGAGAGAGTTTTGGAAATGTTTTGAAGTCTTGTTTTGAAATCTTTGGAGGTAGAGTTTGGATTGGATATGTTCTTGTAAACTTGTCTTCAAAATTCTTTTGAAAATAGTCTTTGAATGCCTCATGAAAGGCATGTGTAATGTTTCATCACCTTTAAGAAGTTAGTCGTTGAAGAACTAAACTACTCTAGGGCTATGAGTTTTGAAAACACGTTTGAAAAAAGGGCTAGAAACTTCCCTTTGGTTTTTAAAGTTTTAGGGTTATAGAACCCTTTTTTGAATGTCGTGCTTATACTTGAACAATCCTAACCATAGAAGGATTAGGATTGTTTCAAGAATGTGATGTTTGAAAATTACTTTTGAAAAGAGTTTTTCAAAATACTTGAGGTTTTGGAACCCTAATATAGACAACATTGGAGGTTGTATTTAATGTATCACCTTTCCTTGGAACACGCTAACCATAAAGGGTTGGGGACACTTTAGGGTTGTGAGTTTTTAGAAATAATTTTTGAAAAAATGTTAAGTGTCTAGCTATTTTAATTGAGAGAAGTTTAAGAGAGCTTCTTGGAAGCATTTTTTAAGATAGAGTATAGGAACATTTGAAAAGATTTTGGAGTTGATTTTTGAAATCTCAAGAGAGTAGGATGTTTTTGAAAGTATGTTATGAAAATGGTTTTTGAGTTGAAGGATTATTTGAAAATGGGTCTTTGAGTTGGAACCTTAAAGCTTACTAACCTAGGTTGGGGTTGACCTGGGGTTAAGGTGACCTAGGGTTAACTAACTAAGGTTGGGTTAACCTAGGGTTAAGGTGGCCTAGGGTTAACTGACTTAGGTTAGGTTAACCTAGGGTTGAGGTGAGCTAGGATTAACTAAATAAGATTAGGTTAACCTAGGGTTTGGTTAACCTAAGGTTAGACAACTAAAGTCAAGTTAACCTAGGGTTGGAATGTGATTTTGAAAGATAGTTTTGAACTAGGGTTTGGACCTAGCAGTTTTGGAAAGGTGGTTTATGCATGAAACTTGAAAAGTGTGTTTTGAAAAACCATTGTATGAAAGCCACTCAAGTGAAAGCCACTCAAGTGAGTGTTGAGGTCCTGTGGTTGATATTTGGAAACCACCAAAGAGAGGGTTGCCTTGGAACCATTTCACCCACTAACTCAAGAAAGCAAAACTTGTGAAAATCAACATTGAATAGATAGTTTTAAAGACTTGAAAATTAAAAAGAATGATCCTTTGAAAATTGGTTTTGGACGGGAGGTTTTGGAAAAATCACTTTTAAGAGGTTGAAGACAACTCTTCATATGGTTGATTTGAAAGAAATCACTCCAAAGATGACTCCATAGGACCATTCCAACCACAATATTCAATAGAGCAAAACTTCTACAAATCAAGGTTAAAATAATGGTTTAGGGAAATCATTTTTACTCAAATTAAAGAGAGTGCAATTTTGAGAATCCTTTTTTGAAGAGAATTGTTTTAAAAACCATTTTGAAGTGAACTAGGGTTCATATGGTCAAGATAATGGGAAGACCACTCAAGAGAGGGTTCCAAGGGACCATTTCAACCACAAAGTTCAAGAGAGAAAAATCCTTGACAAATAAGAAGAGGGTTTGAAAGACATTTTAGTGCAACTTTGAAAAGTAACAAAATGTAGGGTTGCAAAATAAAGTCAAGGGACCTAAAGAGGGTTTTCTAAGGTGTGAAAATTGAGGGTTTGACTTAGACTTCATGGAACTAACTCTCGAATTATTTTTTTAGGGAATCATTTGAACATGAAAAGAGATAGTGAAAGTTTTGAAAAAATGATTTTGAACATGAAAACAAAGCCAAGCATGCAAAACATGAACAAGATAACCATATGCAAAGGCGTCATGAAATCATACAAGGCTAGAGGTTTCACCAAACTGTAAGGTGCTCCAAGGTCATACTATATTAAAGTAGGTTTGTGAGAGATTCCCTATACGGTGGCTCTCACAAAATGTCCTCTAGGCAGAACTAAGAGCTTCCTTGTTTCAAGCATGCAAGAAAGGGGGTAGAAGATGGGGGTTAAAATAGAGAATAGTCTAAGTAGGCTAGGAGGGAGAAAAGAGGAGTGGGGATAGTAAAAATGCAAAGAGAATACTACCTTTTGCCTTCAACACTTTCAAACCTCCATGGATGCTTTGACTTGAGTTTGAATAGCCTTGCAGAGGCTTGAAGGGGCTGGAATGAGGTCTTCTATGGCATTGAAGGCTATATAAGTGTAGTGTATGGGTTAGAGGGAGGTAGAATCTAACCTAGGTGCTTGAGGTGTGAGATGTATATAGGAATTCGAGGTTCAAAAGAGATTTTTGTAGAGCTTCACTGCCAATTTCGATTTTGAAATATGCAAAGAGGGAGGCTTGTATTTATAGGCAAACCTAGAGGGGCCTAGTGCATGTAGCACATGCGCCTGGGCAAAAATTGCCCTAGCACATGTGTTACTTGCGCTAAGATTGTTCCTCTCTTTGAACGCCATGTGGCACACTTTGTACTAGCTAAATCTTAAGGGGTAAACAAAGTTTGATCGATCCAATCAAAATCTAGGCACATGTAGCATACGCTCCACTGCCAAGAATGTTCGTTTAAATTTTGCCTCGATAATTGTGCAATCCAAGAAAGATTCAAAGAAATCAGTTGCAACAACAATGTTCTCCTAGTGTTTTTCAAGAACTTGAAATTTTTGGGGAGTGTGAAAGGTGTTCGGAAGAGTAAGATATTGTCTCGGGAAGTGTGCATAAAAACACACTTTTGCAGAGCGTCTGCGATGTGCTCCACGGATGTTCAAAGTAACCGTTTTTGGGCCACGTGATCAAGGCCTTCGGGAAACAATCTCTCCGATCAGACCGTACCGATAAAATGTGCTTTGGAATACTTTTGGGAATTCCCTAATTTATGCATTTCTCAAGTCGTTTGTCAATGCGTTATAAGTAGGGAATATGAGAAAAAGACAACCTTGGCGGAGCGTCTATGAGATGCTCCAGGGGTTACTAAAAGTGGCAATTTCGAGCCATGCGATCGGGGGTTTCGGGAACCGATCTATTCAATCGAGCCATATTGATGGAAAGACCTATAGATGGGCTTCTGGGAATTCCCTGATTTGTGCCTTTCTCAAGTCATTTGACGATGCGATATAATCAAGGAATCGGGAGAAAAGACAATCCTAACAGAGCGTCTGCAAGATGCTCCAGGGGACTATCATTGAGTCGGGAGTGTTTAGAGTCGTGGGGTTTACCTTAGGTCAAACGGTGATGTATGATGAGATCTACCATTCAATAGCCAAAGCCGATGTAAATTCGGGGCACGTTCAGGCTGCCGGGTTAAAACGGTCATTTTGATCGGAATTGATCAAAAAAGGGTCAAGATAGATTGGAATGGTATATGAAGTGTGTCGAACTATTTGGGGATGGTCCTGGAAGAGTTTTTCACTGTTTGGTGGGATTTGTATTGTGTTGGGGCGTCTAAGGGCAAAACGGTCATTTTGACCAGAGTTGACCGAAATACGACTAGAATTGGATGGGATGGCGTGTTGAATACACCTAATAGTCCAGGAACACTTTGGAAGGGTGAACTTACTGTCTTAAGGGATTTTGAACTTTCATAAGATGTGTCTAGAGGCAAGTTTGGTCATTTTTCACCGAGTTGGGCTAGTAGGTGCCAGTATTGACCTAGGTGTTGGTTTCCTAGACTGCTCGGTCTAAGAAAGCTACCTATGCAGTGTTTGTCCCTGAGACCACCCAGTCTCAAAGAGCTACCTGGAGGGTGGTGTTGGTTTCTGAGAATGCCAGGTCTTAGAGAATGACCAAATGACGTACGTTCTACATTGGCGGGCTAGCAGGCGCCAAAAATGAATCGTTTGAAATTTGATAAGGTGTTAGTCCCTAAGATTGCCCGATCTTGAAAAGTTACCTATATGGCGCTGGTTCCTGAGATCGCCCAGTCTACCGGGATGGCGTTGGTTTCCAAGACTGCCTAGTATCGAAAAGCTGGCTGGGGTGCCTATGGGCAATATGGTTGTTTCGGCTTCAATTGGGTCTTATGGCTGTCGCGCTCAGATTTTTCGCACTCGAGAAATACACACACAAGCGAAAAAAATACTATACTCTCTCGTTAGAACTCATCCTCCTAGAAGAATGAGTGCGACTAGGTTTGAATTGAAAATAGATTTGAATAAAAGGCTTTTGGAAAACATTTGGAGTTGCCACCTAACTTGATTAAGGTGAGTTAGGTCACCTAAAAACTAAACACAATCCGAAGACTACACTTAGGGTTTTTAAAAATGATTTTTGAAAATACTACCTTAAGAGAGGGTTTTTAAGAAAACATGTTGTTTGGCAACCTTTGGGAAATAATTAAGCCCTTTTTGAAAATAAACTCCATTTTGGTCTATCGAAAACAGTGATCCTAGGTTCAGAGGTTGGTTACGTATAGGGAAGACGCACTAAGCCATCACCCTATCCAGCCCTTGCGGTACCTACATGTCTATTTATCCTAGATTCACCTATGAGAGTCTTCAACTAACAAATGTTCAATCCTATCCACTTTACAAAAAGAATGTTTAAAAGAACATGATGCATGATATACAAGTACAAGGAAAGAGAGTTGGAAAATAGATTTGGAAAAAAAGAATTGAAGAGAAATTGATTTGATTTTAGAAAAGAGATTCAAAAAGATAGATTTGAAATTGAAAATTTTAGAAATTGGCAATATAGATTTGAAAATAGAAATTTGGAATTGGAAGTTGGAAAAAAGTTGTCACCGCGCCTGTGAGGGTTGCCTACGTATCCTTTTTTAGGAATCAGATCAGTCGTAGTTCGGATAAGAGTCCGATAGAAAATAGAATGTTTGATTTGAAAAGGAGATTTTGATTGGAAAAAGAATTTGATTTGAACTTAAAATAGAAGATTGGAAATTGGAATTGAGAACATTGGACTTGCTTTGGAAAGATTGAGGTTTAAGAAACCTAGACCTAGGAAAGATAGGATTTAGGAAAGACTTGAGAGTTAAGAAAAGATTTGACTCGAGTGTTGGACTTGGAGAATTAAAGAAGGATTGAATTTCGGAAAGGTTCAAATTAGGAAAGTTTTAAAATAGGAAAGTGTCATTTTAGGAAAGGTTCGACATAGGAAAGTTTTCAAATTAGGGAAGTTTGAAACAAGAAAGCTCTGATTTGGGAATATTTTGAAATAGGAAAGTTTTGATTTAAGAAAGATTTGAAAGTTAGAAAGTTTAGAACTTCGAAAGTTTCAACTCAAGAAAATTTTGAATTTGGAAAGATCTGAAATTTAGAAAGTTTGGAATTTAGAAAGTTTGGAAGTTTAGAAAGATCTGAAAAGTTAGATTTGGAAAGTTAAGATTTGGAAAGGGTGGAATTAGGAATGGATTTGAATTAGGAAAGATTAGGAAGCTTGAAGTTTAAGGAAAGATTTAAACGTTTAAGTTTGGGAAACCTATGGTTTAGGAAGGTAGGAGATTAGGGAGGATTTGAATTAGAAAAGGTTAAGATTAGGAAGGATTGAGATTCCTAAAACAAAAGGTTGGATTTGGTTTCTAAAAAGAGGTGTTTTGATTTTGTTTCCAAAAACAGAGGATTGTATCTAGTTTCCTAAAGGGAGATTGGATTTGGTTTCCTAAAGGAAAGATTTGATTTAACATGGAATTGGAAAGATGGAGTTTTGAAAACCCTAGATTTGGAAGACTATAGTTTTGATGTGGAAAAGAGATTTTGGAAATATATATAGTTTTGATGTAGAAAACAAGAGGTTTTAGAAACCTAGGTTTTAAGGCAAGATTGAAAATCATGTTTTTGGGAAGAAAAATTAGGGTTTCCTAATAGTGGGTACTAAGGTTTGACTTTGATTCTAAGAAAAGAGATTTTTTGAAAGTGAGTTTTTGGAAAGGGAGATTTTTGAAAAGAGATCCTAAAAAGGAGTTTCTAGAAAGAAGATTTTGAAAGGAGCTTTTAGGAAAGAGATTTTAAAAAGGAATTTTTGGAAAGTGAACTTTGAAAAAAGAGTTTTTGGAAAGGAGTTTTTAAAAGAGTTTTTCTAGGAAGGAGACCTATGGAGTGTTTTTAGAAAGTCGTTTTTTAAGAGAGCATTTTGGAAAGGAGTTTGAAAAAGAGTTTTTGAAAAATAGATTTTTGAAGGGAGTTTTTAGAAAACAATTTTGGAAAGGACATTTGAGAGATTTTTTAGAAAGTATATAAAATATCTCACTTTCCTAAAAAGACTAAAAGAAAGCCCCCGTCACGCTGACCCTCCAATAGTCTAATCCTACACATGGACCAGGAAATCTCTTGTTTTAAGCATGCAAGAAAGGGGGGGAAGAAGATGGGTGATTAAAATAGAAGAAAACCCAAGTGGGTTAGGAGAGAGAAGAGAGGGAGAAGATGTGTAAACTTAAAGAGAAAGCCTACCTTGCATCTTGTTTATATTGCTTTGTTTTACGCGCTATGTTTCTCTTGCTTCACTTCGGTCTTCGCCTCAATCTTCGTCTTGATCTTCAAGAGCTTGTCTTTGGCCTTCAGGAGCTTCAAAGTTGCCGCAATCCAAGTCTTCAATAGAGGGTTTGAGGCTAGTGTATGAGTAAATGAGAGTGTGTATGAGTGTGTAAGAGGCTAGGGTTTGTGTATGGAAGCTAGGGTTTGGAAAACCTAAAGAAGCTAGGGTTTAGGGAGGCTACGAGCTCTGTATATCGAAGAATAGGGTTTTTAGACTGAGTTTGCAAACCTCTTTCATGCTGGAGGAGGCTCTATATTTATAGAGAGAGGAATGACCTGGCACTTGTTGCAATGGCGCTAGGCCATAAATCCTTCTGGCACCACTAGGAGTGGTGCCAGGCCAAATATTGGCTTGGCACCACTAGTAGTGGCGTCAGCCAGTTAGGAAAGTTTTAAGGTCGGCAAGCAATGTATCTTGAGAAGATTTGGGCCCCTGTACTAGTGACTACCATGCAATTTTTAGCCTGGCTTCACTAGGAGTGACTCTGGAAAGTCCAGGAAGCATTTAAGGGACCAGGAATGGCCCGAAAGGCCGAAAAAGGGTAGGAACCCTTAGAATAAGGTCCTGGGGGTATTTGACTTGAAAAATAAGGACAGGATAAGTCGGAAGGGTTGATTGGGCCATTAGGGGCAAAACGGTAAACCAGGCCAAAGAGCTGCTGAGACGGGCTCTGAATGTCCCAGACAAAGACTCAAGATTTGAAAAGATTATTTAGAATGTTCCAAGAGGCTACCAGTTTGATACCTAGAGCCGGTGTGGTCGGAAAAGGCGACCGGCCCACCAGGGGCAAAACGGTCATTTCGCACCGGCTTTGCCAGAACTAACTCGGAATGATTTGGAAAGATAAAAAAAGGCCGAGAATACTATAAGAAGCATTCTCGAGAGGCTACCGGTTTGATACCCAGAGCCGGCGTGATCCCCGGGGCATTCGGATGCCTAAAGGCAAAATGGTCATCTTGACCGAAAAGTCTCGGAATTGGCCTGAAACTGACTAGAAGACACCTAATCATGCCGGATTGCCTTTAAGACAATCTTGGGAGGGTGGACTTACCATTCTGAGGAGTTAGATATTTTCTCGACAAACTTGCCGAAAATGGCCCTAGGGGCAATTTGGTCATTTTTCACCGAAGTGGGCTAGCAGGCACTGGTGTTGACCTGGGTTTTGAGTGTTTCCGCCACTCTGACGGCGGTCCCATGATACAGGGATTTGTTAGCAATTCCTTATATCGACCTGTTTACGAGTATTTCTACTACTCTGACGGTTGTGATGTTTTCGAGTACTTTCGCTACTCTGATGGTTCGCGATCATTCCCGAGACTACCTAATCTTGGGAAGCTGCTAAAGGGACTTAGCGCCTGAGAATCAACTTTCTTGAAAGGCCTGTCAAAATGGACATTTCTGCATTGGCGGACTAGCAGACACCAAAGGTGGACCGTTCTACCATCTAGGGGACTTAGGGTCTCGTCTCGGTCGACGGGTTTGAAGGGATTTACTATTCCGAAGAAACTTTCTTTAGAAAATGTGCTGGAAATGATAGACTTACCGTCTCGAGGAATCACCTTTCTCGAGAGAGGGATTAGAATTGAAATTAGAAAATGGGACTTACCGTCTTTGGGAAGACGCGCCTATTGGAATTGCAAAAGGGACTTACCGTCTTCGGAAAGATGTGCCTATTAGAATTGGAAATAAGGCTTATCATCTTCGAAAAGACGTGCCTATTGGAATTAGAAAGGGGACTTACCGTCTTTGGAAAGATGTGCCTATTAGAATTGAAAAGGGGACTTACCGTCTTCGGGAAGACGTACCTACAAGATAGGACCGAACAACGCCCACAAGGGTATTTTGGTCATTTTACCTTTATTTGGGCCTGGTGGGCCCGTAAAGCGATGAATTGACTAGATTAGGACTAGAATTCTAGAATATGTCCATATTGACTTGAACTCAAGTCTGGACGGATTGTAGACTGTCGAGCGGTCAAAAATGAGGTGCTTACAGCTGCCCCTCTTTTTCTATCTTTGCTTGTCGAAGATAAAAAATGATGGAGTAAGAGTCCCATGTTGACCGTGAGGCAGTTGGAGGGACGGACTTTGAAAATTTTGGAAGACAGGATTGTGGAAATAAATATTGGACCCAAAAGGCCTTTGAAATCGAGTTATGGCGGGAAAAAGAGCAAAATTGCCCAGAATTTGGAATTGGCGCCACTAAGAGTGGCGCGTTTGGCAAATTTGACTTGGCGCCACTAGTAGTGGCACCAGGCTTAGGATCAAAACCAGCAAACTACTGGTTCAATGCTGCTGCGGGATTTGACGAGTTTTTCACAAAACTGAGAGGCATTGCAAGGAAATTGACTTGAACCTTGAAGGGGCACTCTTTGGGGACCATGGGTGATTGCCGAAAGGAGACCACGTCATCGGAAAAGTCACCGGAGGAGAAGATTTCGTCGGAGAACTCAGAAAAGTGAGTTTTCTATCCTATGTTGATTTTAATATGTAGAACTCTATTTAAGTCGTGTGAATAGTGAAAATTGATGTTTTGATATGTTTTGAACATTATGTTGATGTTATTTTTGCATTTCGGTGCTTGTTTATTGAATTTGAGCAATTTTACGTGATTATGTGAAGAGGGTTTTCTGCAGGAATTGGGGTTTGTTCCTACAGGCTTGGGCATTGGGTTTTCTGGCTAGATTTTTATTCCATGTGCCTTAGAAAAATGTGTTTAACAATCGTATGACGTTTCGTGATTTTTTGAAAACTTGGCGAATTTTTGATTTTTTAAAAAATAGAAAAATACTAACAAAAAATTGAAAACTGGGAAATTGATGAAATTTTTAGAGTTTAAAATTTGGAAAAATTAGGGAATTTTTAGAAAACATTTGAAATGATTTTGAGGAATTTTAACACATTTTTGAAAACCATTGATTTATTGAAAAAATAAAACATGTGCTTTAAAAATTTTGAAAAAAATTAAAAAGTGTGTGTCGGTGCTGATGTTATATGATTGTGACATTGTGAAGCGCATGGTTTGTGTTTTATTTTAATGTCATCGGTGTTATAGGGACCATTTTTAAACAAAACTCTGCCAAAAATTTTTTATTTTTTTTTAGAAATCAGGGAAAGAGTTGGAAAAGGTTTAGAAATAAAATCTTTTTGAAGGAAAATGACAGAAAATCCTTGAGATTTGACTTGAAATTGGAAAATCAAAAGGTGTAAGAAATTCGTTTTGACTTATCATTTGAAATCTTTTATTATTATATTTTTTGTTTGTTTTTATTATTTATTTACTTTATTTTATTACTATTTATCTGCACGTACTGCATATTAACACCTCTTACCTTGGCTTACTTTTTCAGGATGGCAGATGCGAATGATGATGGTTCTAAGAGGAGATGTCGCTCAGGGAAGGCGACTCGGACAGATTCCACCGGCGGTTCCCGTTGATCCAAAGGTAGCTGATGATCTACTGGACAGGCCTCTTCCAGTCAGAGCGGACAAGGGAGTAGACCACCTGTTGACCCCTTTCCTCCAGTTGAGCAAGCCTTTTAGAGGAGATTGGTGCTGAGGAGGAGGTATCGGGTCTTGGGGATCAGGTGACTGGTTACGGGAGAGCCTCCTCTAGACATAGGCAGACGGGTGCTGATTTGGGTGACTTGGAGGTACCAGACATCCTACTGCTCAGGGATCTTGCTTATCAACCCAATGTATATTATAGACAGCATTTGCCCCTGCTGCGGGTACACACAGCTTTTAGAGTGGATGTCCATTAGGTCTTCGTGACTATACAGTGGGCTGCCCCCTCATATCATGCTTTCTTGGCTGAGATCAGATTTAGAGCCTTCATGGGATTGCAGGCTAACCGCTTGAATCAACATCTGGTGCTGGCACTGATTGAGCAATGGTTTGGAGAGACAGGGACCTTTCATATTGTTGGCTTTAAGTTGGGTCCCACCCCCTTGGATTGGGCGATCATCACGGGGCTTTTCTTCGTCGGCCGGCAAATCACTTTACAGTCAGTCAATAGAGACGAGGCTTGCATTCTACTGGACTTGCCCCCTCCCAAGCGTTCTACTTTCCTAGTTTCCTGGCTCAGCTAGGATGCCTGTACCTTTGCTGTTGAGCCCTCCCCCGCTCAGCGCAATATCATGAGGCGGTGACTTGTTCTGTATATCATCTTCAGTTGCTTCTGCAACAACAAGTTGCTTGTGCCTTTTCGGTTAGTGAGCATAGTAGCTGATCTTGGGGCTTTATCTGAGCTAGATTGGGGGTCCTTCTCCTTCGGCTGCTTCCGTCGATCGATGCGGGTCCGGACTTCTTCCCATTGGGGCAGCATGACTAGTTTTTGGCCTTTTCTTGTCTGGTAGAGCTATGAGTACCTACATGTTCATCGCCCTACAGTTGTCGACGATGACCTTTTATCCTCGTGCTTTGAGGTGGGCTCATGATCGGGTGGCCCAGCGATTGGAGATTACTGACTTTATGACGCTACGGGTGAACCTGGAGTTGATTAAGGCGAGAGACGTGACTTGGCAGCCCTTCATTGGATCAGTTCATTATGAGACGGTCCGGTACTTGGTCCCATTGTCCCTGTCAAGGTCTGCTTTTCTCAGTGACAATACTTAGGAGTCCTATCCCGGAAAGTGACACTGGCAGCAGTTTTATGAGGAGTTCTGATCAGTAGGAGCTCCGCCAGAGTATATGTTTGGGGCCTTGGTGGTGGGAGTGCCTATCCCTTATCAGGAGCGACAGCCGAGTGCTGGGTTCTTACTTCCTCCGGATACAAATTACGATGTGCACTTTAGGGCTCATTCTGTAGGTGCCTTCACCCGGTTTGAGGTAGTAGTCGGTGGGTATGCTGTTGGCCAGGGGGTGGTTGACTTATGGCGCCGAGCTAGAGGATATGTGCCCCAAGCTGAGTTTACTGCTGTGAGAGACTAGAGAGATCAGTACCAGATGGAGCGGGACCAGTACCAGACCGAGGTAGCTTCCTTGATGGCTTAGTTATCTTAGATGGGCAATGGCGGGGTATGTCGTCTTTTCTCTTCTTCTTCTGTTCACTCTACTATTGTTTAGTTCTTCTTTCAAGTGGCTGATTTCGGTTCTATCTTCTCTGCAGGATGCTGGTGCTTCGAGTAGTTATCCCCCTTCTCTGATGCCGGGTTTCAGGGATTTCGATCTAGATGACATTGACTTTGACCTTTGATAGATGCCCCTTGTGGAGACTTCGATCTTCCTTTGCCCCTATTGTCGCGCCCAGATTTTTCGCACTCAAGGAATACACACATAAGCGGGAAAAGCACTGTACTCTCTCGTTAGAACTCATCCTCTTAGAAGAATGAGTGTGACTAGGTTTGAATTAAAAATTGATTTGAATAAAGGGCTTTTGAAAAACATTTGGAGTCACCACCTAACTTGATTAAGGTGAGTTAGGTCACCTAAAAACCTAAGCATAATCCGAAGACTACACTTAGGGTTTTTGAAAAAGATTTTTGAAAATACTACCTCTAGAGAGGGTTCTTAAGAAAACAAATTGTTTGGCAACCTTAGGAAAATAACTAAGCCTTTTTTGAAAATAAACTCTATTTTGGTCTTTCGAAAATAGTGATCCTAGGTTCAGAGGTTGGTTACGTGTAGGGAAGAGCACTAATCCATCACCCTACCCCGCCCTTGTGATACCTACTTGTCTATTTACCCTAAATTCACCTATGAGAGTCTTTAACTAACAAATGTCCAATCATATCCACTTTAGAAAAAGAATGTTTAAAAAGACATGATGCATGATATGCAAGTGCAAGAAAAGAGACTTGGAAAATAGATTTAGAAATAGATTTGAAAAGAAATTGATTTGATTTTACAAAAGTGATTCGAAAAGATAGATTTAAAATTGGAAAGTTTTAGAAATTAGAAATAGAAATTTGGAATCAGAAAAATAGATTATAGAATTGAAAACTTGAAGAAGATTGTAGAATTGGAGATTTGAAAGAAGTTGTAGAAATAGAAATTTGAAAAATTTTGTGGAATTTGAGATTTGAAAAAGGTTGTGACCGCACCCATGAGGGTTGCCTACGGATCCTTTTTGAGGAATCAAGTCAGTCGTAGTTCAGACAAGAGTCCGATAGAAAAGACTTGACTCGAATGTTCGACTTGGAAGATCGAAGAAAGATTAGATTTAGGAGGGGTTCGAATTAGAAAAGGTCCAATTTAGGAAAGTTTCAAAATAGGAAAGTGTTATTTTTGGACAGTTTCGTTTTAGGAAAGTTTCAATTTAGGAAAGTATAGGATTAAGAAAGTTTTGAAATAGGAAACATTTCGTTTTAAGAAAGTTTTGAACATTTAGTTTTAAGAAAGTTTTGAAATTGGAAAGTTTTGAAATTGGGAAGTTTTGAAAGTTGGAAAGTTTAGAATTTAGAAAGTTTTGAATTTAAAAAGTTTTCGATTTGGAAAGATTTGAAGTTTAGGGAAGTTTAGAATTTTAGAAAGATTCAAAGTTTGAGTTTTAGAAATTCTTGAAATTAGGAAAGGGTTGAGTTTAAGAAATATTTGAAAACTTAGATTTAGAAAGTTAGGATTTGGAAAAGGGATGGAATTAAGAAATGTTTGAAAGCTTAAAGTTTGAGAAAAGATTTAAAAGTTTAGGTTTAGGAAACTTAAGGTTTAGGAAAGTACTAGATTAGGAAGGAGTTGAATTAGGAAAGATTTGGGTTTGGAAGGATTGAGATTCCTATTTCCTAAAACAAGGGATTGGATTTTGTTTCTAAAAGAGATGTTTTGATTTTGTTTCTCAAAACAAAAGATAGGATCTAGTTTCCTAAATGGGAGATTAGATTTGGCATGAATTTGAAAAGATGGAGTTTTGAAAATTCTAGTTTTTGGAAGACTATAGTTTTGATGTAGAAAAGGGGTTTTGGAAATATATATAATTTTGATGTAGAAAACAAGAGGTTTTAGAAACTTAGGTTTTGAGGCAAAAATAAGGGATTGAAAATCATGTTTTTGGGAAGGAAAATTAGGGTTTCCTAATCATAGGTTCTAGGATTTAACTTAGGCTCTAAGGAAATATATTTTTTGGAAAGTGAGATTTTGGAAAGGGAGATTTTTGGAAGGAAATCCTAGAGAGGAGTTTTTGGAAAGTAAACTTGAAAAGAGAGTTTTTTAAGAAAGAATATTTTGGAAGAGAGTTTTAGGAAAGAGTTGTTAGGAAAGAGATTTAGGGAGCGTTTTAAGAAAGTGAATTTTGAGAAGAGTGTTTTGGAAAGAAGTTTTGAAAAATAAATTTTTGGAGAAAGTTTTTAGAAAATAATTTTAGGAAGGAATTTGAAGAAGGAGATTGGAGAGAGTTTTTGGAAAGTATGTTGAAAAAGTGGTTTTTAGAAGGAAGGATTTGAAAAGAGAGTTTTTAGAAAGCATATATAAAATACCTCACTTTCCTAAAGCGATTCTAACCATAAGAAGGTTAGAACCACTATAAGATAGTGGTTTTGAAAACAACAATGTTTTGAAAATATGGACCATATTGGTCACTTTAAATGTAACATTTTCCTGAAGCAACCCTAACCATGGAAAGACTCGAATCACCTTAGGATTATGATTTTGAAAATAAGTTTTGAAAAATAAGGTTTTGATGCAGGTCGATATAGGGAATTGCAACAAACCCTTGTATCACAAGACTGCTGTCAGAGTGGCGGAAACACTCAAAACCTTGGTCAACACCAGTGCCTGCTAGTCCACTTCAGTAAAAAATGACCAGACTGGCCCTAGGGCCATTTTCTGGCATGTTTCTCGAGAACACACCTAAGTCCTCAGAATGGTAAGTCCATCCTTCCAAGATTGTCTTAAAAGCAATTCGGCATGATTAGGTGTCTTCTAGTTAGTTTCGGGCCAATTCCAAGGCTTTCCGGTCAAGATTACCATTTTGTCTCTAGGCATCCAAACGCCCTGGGGACCACACTAGCTCTGGGTGTCAGACCGGTAATCTCCCGAGAATGCATCTTATAGTGTTCTCAACCTTCTATTATCTTTCCGGATCATTTCGAGCCAGTTCCAATAAACCTGGTGTAAAATGATCGTTTTGCCCCTAGTCGGCCGGTCGCCTTTTCCGACCACACCGACTTTGGGTATTAAACCGTTAGCCTTTGGGAACATTATAAATAATGTTTTTAAATCTCAATTCTTCTTCTGAGACATTCTGAATCCGTCCCGATAACTTTTCGATCCAGCTGACCATTTTGCCCCTAATGGCCCGGTCAACTCTTCTGACAAATCTTGTCATCCTTTTTCAATTCCATTACCTTCGGAACTCTATTCTAAGGGTTTCTGCTCTTTTTCGGCCTTCCGGGCCCTTCCCAGTCCCTTAAGACCTTCCCGGGCTTTCCGGAGTCACTCCTAATGAAGTCAGGCTAAAAATTGCATGGTAGTCACTAATATAGGCGCCCAAATCTTCTCAAGATATGTTGCTTGCTAACTTAATGAACTTTTCTAAGTTACTGGCGCCACTAGTAGTAGTGCCAAGCCAAAAAATGGCCTGATGCCACTCCTAGTGGCACTAATAGGAAATTTGCCCTAGCGCCACTGCAACAGGCACCAGGTGATTCTGTTCTCTACAAATACAGAGCCTCCTCCAGTGTGAAAGAGGTCCGCAAACTCAGTCTAAAAACTCTACTTTTTGATATACAGAGCTCGTAGCCTCTCTAAACCCTAGTCTCCTTAGGTTTTCCAAACCCTAGCCTCCTATACACTCACATACACTTCTATACACTCAAACACTAGCCTCCAAAGCCTCCATTGAAGACTTGAAGTGCTACAATCTGAAGCTCTTGAAGATCGAAGCAAACACTCGAAGATCAAGACGAAGATCAAAACGATGACTGAAGTGAAGACCGAAGCAAGATAAGCAAAGCAAAATGCGCAAAGCTAAGCAAAATAAAGAAGACACAAGGTAAGCTTCTTATTTACATTTACGCATCTTCCCCCCTCTCTTCTCTCTCTGAACCCACTTGGGTTTTCTTCTATTTTAATCCTCCAACTTCTTCCCCCCCTTCTTGCATGCTTGAAATAAGAGAATTCTCAGTCCATGTGTAGGATTAGGCTATTGGAGAGTCACCGTGTCAAGGGCTTTCTTTTAGTCTAGCCGGAGACCATGTGAGTTCGGCCCCCTTGATTATATGGTGAAGCCTTTAACCTTGTATGTTTATGACCCTCTTTGCATTGTGCATATCATGATTTTGCATTCTTCCAAAATTCATTTTCAAACTCGTTTTCAAAAGCTTACATCAAAATCTTCTTTTTTCAAAACTTGTTTTCAAAATCACAATCCTAGGGTGATTCTAGCCTTTTTGTGGCTAGTGTTGCTTTAGGAAAGTGTTACATTTAAAGTGACCAATATGGTTCATATTTTCAAAACATTGCTATTTTCAAAATCACTATCTTAAAGTGGTTCTAACCTTCTTATGGTTAGAACCGCTTCAGGGAAGTAAGATAGTTTGTATACTTTCTAAAAATTCTTTTTTCAAATCCCTCCATCCAAAAACCTCCTTTTAAACATACTTTTCAAAAACTCTCTCCAATCTCCTTCTTCAAATCCCTTTCCAAAATTGTTTTCCAAAAATTTCCTCCAAAAATCTATTTTCAAAACTTCCTTTTCAACTCCTTTCCAAAACACTTTCTTCAAAATTCCTTTCCTAAAAATACTCCCTAGGTTTCCTTCTTAGAAAACTCTCTCCAATCTCCTTTCCAAAATTGTTTTTCAAAAACTCTTTTCTAACAATCTCTTTTCCAAAACATCTTCCCTAAAAGTTCCTTTCCAAAAATGCTTTCCTCAAAGTTCACTCTCCAAAAACACTCCTTACGTTTCCTTCCTAAACAAATCTTCTCAAAAAACTCCTCACTAGGATTTCTTTCCAAAAACTCTCTTTTCAAATTCACTTTCTAAAAACTCCTCTCCAAGATTTCTTTCCCGAAAATCTCCCTTTATAAAAAACCTACTTTTCAAAAATCCCTTTTCTTGGTGTCCAAGTTGAAGCTTAGAGCCAACGATTAGGAAACCCTAATTTTCCTTCCCAAAAGCATGATTTCCAATCCCAAATTTTGGCCTCAAAACCTAGGTTTCCCAAACCTTGTGTTTTTTACATCAAAACTATATATATTTTCAAAATCTATTTTCTGCATTAAAACTGTAGTCTTCCCAAAACTAGAATTTTCAAAACTCCATCTTTTCAAATTTATGCCAAATCCAATCCTCTCATTTAGAAAACTAGATCCTATCCTATGTTTTTGGAAACAAAATCAAACCATCTTTTTTTAGAAATAAAATCCAATCCCTTGCTTTAGGAAATAGGAATTTCAATCTTTCCAAACCCAAATCTTTCCCAATTCAACTCCTTCCTAATTTAGTATCGTCCTAAACCATAAGTTTCCTAAACCTAAACTTTTAAATCTTTCCATAAACTTTAAGCTTTCAAACCTTTCTTAATTCCATCCCTTTCCAAATCTTAACTTTCCAAATCTAAGTTTTCAAACCCTGCTTAAACTCAAAACCTTTTCTAATTTCAAGAATTTCTAAAACTCAAACTTTGAATCTTTCTAAAATTCTAAACTTCCCTAAACTTCAAATCTTTCCAAATCTAAAATTTTCTAAATTCTAAACTTTCCAACTTTCAAAGCTTCCTTATTTCAAAACATTCCAAATTCAAAACTTTCCAATTTTCAAACTTTCTTAAAACGAAATCTTTCCAATTTCAAAACTTTCATAAAACGAAATCTTTCCAATTTCAAAACTTTCTTAAAACGAAATATTTTCTATTTCAAAACTTTCTTAATCCAACACTTTCCTAAATTTAAACCTTCCTAAAACAAAACTTTCCAAAAATAACACTTTCCTATTTTGAAACTTTCCTAAATCGGACATTTCCTAATTCGAACCCTTCCTAAATCCAATCTTTCTTCGATCTTCCAAGTCTAACATATGAGTCGAGTCTTTCTTAATCTTGAGTCCTTTCTAAATCCTATCTTTCTAGGTCTAGGGTCTCTATTCTTCCATTCCAATTTCCAATCCTCTATTCTAGGTTCAAATCAAATCCGAATTTCAATTCAATTTCTTCTTTTACATCAAATATTCTATTTTCTATTGGACTCTTGTCCGAACTACGACTGACCTGATTCCTCAAAAAGGATACGTAGGCACTCATGGGTGCGGTCACAACCATTTTCAAATCTCAAATTCCACACCCTTTTTCAAGCTTCTATTTCCACAACTTCTTTCAAATCTCCAATTCCATAATCTATTTCCAAGTTCCAATTCTAAAGATCTATTTTCAATCCTCAATTTCAATTTCTAAACTTTCTTTTCAATTTCAAACTTCAATTCTTCTTTTCCAAATCTATTTTCCAATTATCTTTTTCTTGCACTTACATCTCATGCATCATTCTTTTCAAAATTATTTTCTAAAGTGAATAGGATTGGACATTTGTTAGTTGAAGACTCTCATAGGTGAATCTAGGGTAAATACACATGTAGGTACCGCAAGGGCGGGGTAGGATGATGGCTTAGTGCGTCTTCCCTACATGTAACCAACCTCCGAACGTAGGATCATTGCTTTCAAAGACTAAAAAGGGCTTAAAAGTTTTTCAAAGGTTGCCAAACAACCTATTTTCTTAAAAACCATCTCTAAAGGTAGTGTTTTCAAAAATCATTTTCAAAAACCCTAAGTGTAGTTTTCGGATTGTGCTTAGTTTTTAGGTGACCTAACTCACCTTAATCAAGTTAGGTGGAGACTCTAAATGTTTTCCAAAAGCCCTTTATCCAAACCAATTTTTAATTCAAACATAGTCGCACTCATTTTTCTAGGAGGGTGAGTTCTAACGAGAGAGTACAGTATTTTTTCCGCTTGTGTGTGTATTCCTCGAGTGCAAAAAATCTGGGCGCGACAGCTGGCGACTCCATTGAGGAAACTTAGAGGGTTAGGCTGTAGTTATGTCTCTTTACCCTTCACCCATGTAGAGTCTTCAATTAACTTGTTCAATCCTATTCACTTTAAATTTTCAAAACCAAATTTTCAAAATTGTTCAAAAAAAAAAACATGCATTTATTCATATTGTCTTGTATTAAGTTTGCCATCCACATACTAACTCTTACATCTTTGTTTTGTAGGTGCGCTTTTTGTTTAAATTTTAACTACCATGTATGAATGTGATGAACAGGATGAATGGGAGTTGTTGGACTCTTTTCTCTGCTTTCAAAAATCACACACACACTGCACGTGCACCTACATTCTGCATACTTGTATTTTACCCTGATATGACCTTTCTAGTTAGAAAGAGGGAACGGTATATTGGTTGTGGGTAAGATGCTGTGTCAGTTTCTTCACCTACAACCTCTTGATGGTTCCCCCACTCGGATCACCAACTGATCATGACACCACCTCGGGAAGTGGGCCTAGGTTTGAAGATCCGGGGACCGAGCCTTTTTAGGTTGCATTAGTCAACCCTCAACCTCATGCTCATATAGACACCATGCATAGCCAAACCTCTGCCAAATTTAAGACACGCGCACCGTTTTTCAAAACCATGGAGGAAAATACGACTCCTCTTATTTTCATTTATACCTATCTATTCTTGTTGTTATAATGACTGTATTCATACTATTATAATGACTGTCTAACTGCTCATACATGCTTGTTTATTTCAACTGTATTCTCTTTCCTTATACTCTATGCATCCATTTTCATGCATCCTATATTCCATGTCAAGACAAGAGTTCCAAGTAACTCAAGTCACTGCATTATCATGTATATGATCAACCCATTGAGAGTGACACCTAGTTCACTCTCCCTTACATTAAATCTACCTAAACCCTAAGGGTTCCCATATAACCCTAAGGACTCACATCATGCACATCAATTCATTTCATAAGAGAGGCCCCAAGCCCTCTATGCTCACAGAGATAGGATTGTTAAGAAGATAAGGGGCAATCGATCAACAAGGTCTCTCAATGACCTCCTTGACATCAAGTCCAACGAAGGCAAATCCGAAGACTCAAGAGTAGCTTAGGTGTTGCGCCCACATTTTTTGCACTCGAGGAAATACTCACACAAGCGGGAAAAATGTTGTACTCTCTCGTTAGAACTCACCCTCCTAAAAGAATGAGAGCGACTAAGTTTGAATTAAAAATAGATTTGAATAAAGGGTTTTTAGAAAATATTTGGAGTCGCCACCTAACTTGATTAAGGTGAGTTAGGTCACCTAAAAACTAAGCATAATCCGAAAACTACACTTAGGGTTTTTGGAAAACGATTTTGAAAATATCTCATCAGGAGAGGGTTTTTAAGAAAACAGGTTATTTAGCAACCTTTGGAAAAAAATTTAAGCCCTTTTTGAAAAATAACTCCTTTTGGTCTTTGAAAACAGTGATTCTAGGTTCGGAGGTTAGTTACGTATAGGGAAGACACACTAAGCCATCACCCTACCCCGCCCTTTCGGTACCTACATGTCAACCTACCTAGATTCACCTATAAGAGTTTTCAACTAACTATGGTCAATCCTATCCACTTTGAAAAAGATGTATAAAAAGATATGATGCATGATATGCAAGTGCAAGATAAGAGAAGTTGGAAAATAGATTTGGCAAGAAATTTGAAAAGAAATTGATTTGATTTGGAAGAAATCTAAAGAGATAAAATTAAAATTGGAAAGTTTTAGAAATTGAAAATAAAGATTTGAAAACAGATTTTTGAAATTGGAAACTTGAAATAGACATGGAATTGGAGATTGAAGAAGATTGTAGAATTGGAGATTTGGAAAGGTTTTGTAGAATTGAAAATTTGAAAAATATTATGGAATTTGAAATTTGAAAGAAGTTGTGACCGCACCCATGAGAGTTGTCTACGTATCCTTTTGGAGGAATCAGGTCAGTCGTAGTTCGGACAAGGGTCCGATAGAAGGTATGATTGGAAGAAAGAGATTGAATTGGAAATTGGATTGGAAAATCAAGAGATTGAACTTTGATTGGAAGATTTGAAAAGACTGGTTTTAGGAAACTTAGACTTAGGAAAGAGAGGATTTAGAAAGGACTTGAGATTAAGAAAGATTGGGCCCGAATGTTGGACTTAGAAGATTGGAGAAAGATTGGAATTAGGAAAGGATCGAATTTGGAAAGTTCGGATTAGGAAAGTTTCGAAATAGGAAAGTGTCATTTTAGGAAAGTTTTCAAATTAGGAAAGTTTTCGAAATAGGAAAGTTTCAACTTAGGAAAGTTTTGAAATTGGAAAGTTTCATTTTAAGAAAGGTTTTGAAATAGGAAAGTGTTGAATTTAGAAATGTTTTGAATTAGGAAAGTTTTAAGAAAGGTTTAGACTTTGGAAAGTTTCAAGTTAAGAAAGTTTTGAATTTGGAAAGCTTAAAATTTTAGAAAGATTTTAAAATAGGAAAGATTTGAATTTAGAAAGCTTCTAGAATTTTTGGAAGATTCAAAATTTGAGTTTTAGAAAGATTTGAAAATCTAGATTTGGGAGTTAAAGTTTGGAAAGGATATGGAATTAAGAAAGGTTGAAACGAGAAAAGGTTTAGACTTTGAAAGATTTGAAGTTTAGGAAAGTTTAGAACTTAGAAAATTTTAGGGTTTGAAAGTTTCGAATTTAGAAAGTTTAGGATTTAGAAAGTTTTAGAGTTTTAGCTTTAGAAAATCTTGAGATTAGAAAAGGTTGAGTTTAAGAAAAGTTTAAAAACTTGGATTAGGAAAGTTAAGATTTGGAAGGAGTATTAGGAAAAGGTTAAATTAGGAAAGATGTAGAAGTTGAGTTTTAAAATTTAGGAAAGATTTTTATGTTCAACTTTTTGAAACTTAAGGTTTAGGAAAGGAAAGGTTTGGGAAGGAGTTGAATTAGGAAAGATTTGGATTAGGAAGGGATTAGATTTTGTTTCTAAAAGGGAAGGTTTGATTTCGTTTCAAAAAACAAAGGATATGATCTAGTTTCCTAAATGGGAAGATTGGATTTGGTTTTCTAAAGGGAAGATTTGATTTGACAAGGATTTGGAAAGGGAGGTTTTAGAAACCCTAGATTTGGAAAGCTATAGCTTTGACGTAGAAAAGAGGTTTTGGAAATGTGTATAGTTTTGGTATGGAAAACAAGAGGTTTTGGAAACCAAGGTTTTAAGGCAAGTTTGAAAACCACGTTTTTGGAAAGAAAATTAGGGTTTCCTAATTGTGCGTTCTAGGGCTTGACTTGGGCACCAAGAAAAAGGATTTTTTGGAAAGTGTGTTTTTTGGAAACAAGTTTTTGAAAGGAAATCCTATAGAGGAGTTTCTAGAGGGAAGTTTTTGGAAAGAGTTTTTAGGAAAGTAAATTTTGGTAGAAGATTGTTGGAGAGAGTTTTTAGAAAGATTTTTTTGGGAGCGTTTTTTGAAAGTGAATTTTGGGGAAAGGATTTTGGAAAGGAGTTGAAAAAGGGAGTTTTGAAAAATAAATTTTTGGAGGGAGTTTTTGAAAACAACTTTGAAAAGAAGAGTTTTTGGGAAGCATGTGGGAGAAAGAGGGTTTTAAAAAGAGAGACTTTTTAAAAGAGAGTTTTTAGAAGGTGTAAAAACATATCACTTTCCTAAAGTAATTCTAACCATAAGAGGGCTAGAACCACTTTAGGAAAGCGGTTTTGAAAACAACAAGATTTCAAAATATGGACCATATTGGTCACTTTGAATGTAAGACTTTCCTAAAGCAACCCTAGCCATGGAAAGGCTAGAATCACCCTAGGATTGTGGTTTGAAAACATGTTTTGGAAAATAAGATTTCGATACAATTTTGAAAACAAGTTTAATGCAAGCTTTCAAAACAATTTTGAAAATGGTTTTTGGAAGATGCAAGATCATGATATGCACAATGCAAATTTAGGGTCTTGAACATACAAGGTTAAGGCTTCACCACATAATCAAGAGAGCTGAACCCACGTGGTCTCCGGTTAGCCTAAAGGAAAGCCCTCAACACGGTGACCCTCCGATTGTCTAATCCTATACATGGACTGGGTGTCCCCTTGTTTCAAGCATGCAAAGAAGGGGGGGAAAGAGATGGGAGATTAAAATAGAGAAAACCCAAGTGGGTTAGGAGAGAGAAGAGAGAGGGGGGGAAGTGTGGAAATTTAAAAAGAAAGCCTACCATATGTCTTGTTTATTTTGCGCACCTTGCTTGTCTTCGATCTTCATCTTGATCTTCGTCTTCAATCCTCAAGAGTTGTCTTCAATCTTCAAACTTCAGATTACAACTCTTCAAGTATTCAAAGGAGGGTCGGAGGCTAGTGTATAAGTGTATGGGGGTGTGTATGAGTGTATAGAAGGCTAGGGTTTAGTGTATGGTGGCTAGGGTTTGGAAAACCTAAAGAAGCTAGGGTTTAGGGAGTGTTCGAGCTCTGTATATCAAATATTGGTGTTTTGAGACTGAGTTTGCGGACCCCTTTCACGTTGGAGGAGGCTCTGTATTTATAGAGAGGGGAATGCACTGGCGCATGTTGCAGTGGCGCCAAGCCAAAACTTAAACTAGCGCCACTAAGAGTAGTGCAAGGCTATTTTTTGGCTTGGCGCCAGTACTAGTGGTGCCAGCCATTTAAAAAATATTTAAGGTTGGTAAGCAATGTATCTTTGACTAGATTCGGGTGCCTGTACTAGTGACTACCATGCAATTTTTAGCCTGGCTTCACTAGGAGTGACTCCGGAAAGTCTGGAAATGATTTGAAGAGGCCGGGAATGACTCAGAGAGCTGGAATAGGGCAGGAACACTTAGGATAGTGTCCCAGAGGTATTTGACTGGAAAAACGAGGATAGGATGTGTCAGAAGGGTTAGCCGAGCCTTTAGGGGCAAAACGGTCAACCGGTTAGGAAAGCTACCGGGATGGACTCAGATTGTCCCAGAAGAAGACTCGAGATTTGGAAACATTATTCAGAATGTTCACAAAGGTTGCCGGTTTGATTCCCAGAGCCGCTGTGGTCGAAAAAGATGACCGGCCCACTAGGGGCAAAACAGTCATTTTGCACCAGGTTTGCCGGAACTGACTCGGAATGATCCGAAAATGTAAAGGGAGGTTGAGAACACTACAAAAAATAGTCTCAGAAGGTTACCGGTTTGATACATAAAGCCGGTGTGGTTCCCGGGGTGTTCAAATGCCTAGGGGCGAAATGGTCATCTTGACCGAAAAGTCTCGGAATTGGCCCAAGGGGCAGTTCGGTCATTTTTCACCAAAGTGGGCTAGCAGGCACCGGTGTTGACCTAGGTTTTGAGTGTTTCTGCCACTCTGACGACGGTCGTCCTGACACAGGGGTTTGTTGGCAATTCCTTATATCGACCTATTTGCGAGTATTTCCGCTATTCAAACAGTTGTGATGTTTGCAAGTATTTCTGCTACTCGGACCGTCTCGAGGAATAAACTGTCTCAAGAAAGGGATTGGAAAGGGGTCTTATCGTCTCTAAAAAGACGTGCCTGATTTGGAACCATCTCGAGGAATAAATTGTCTCGAGAGAGAGATTGGAAAGGGACTTATCGTCTTCGGAAAGACGTGCCTGATTTGGAACCGTCTCGAGGAATAAACTATCTTGAGAGAGAGAATGGAAAGGGGACTTACCGTCTTCAGAAAGACGTGCCTGATTTGGAACCGTCTTGAGGAATAAACTATCTCGAGAGAGGGATTGGAAAGAGGACTTACCGTCTTCGGAAAAACGTGCCTGGTTTGGAACTGTCTCGAGGAATAAACTATCTCGAGAGAGGGATTGGAAAAGGGATTTACTGTCTCTGAAAAGACGTTCCTGATTGGATTAGATTTACCGTCTCAAGGAATCAAATATCTCGAGAGAGGGGTTGGAGTTGGAGTTGGAAAGAACAATGCCCCTAAGGACATTTTGGTCATTTTGCCTCTATTTGGGCTTGGCGGGCCCGCGAAGCAATGGACAGACAGGATTTGGACTTAGAAAGTTGGTTTCAATTAGAATATGCCCACAATGACTTGAACACAAGTCTGAACGGAGTGTAGACTGCCGAGCAGTCAAAAATGGGGTGCTTACATTAGGGTTTCCTTTGTAAAATTAGATAGGTGGGACCCCCAAAGGAACATGTTCCCTCTCCCCCTGTTAAGTGTATTTCTATTCTTTTGTATATTAAACCCGAAGTTAAATGTATTTCTTTATTTTCCGCGAATGAGTGAGTGAATAAATGCATGAACGAAGGAAAGGTTTCTGTCTAATGGTAAGGTATCTGCATATAGGGGCAAATTCCCTATCTCCAAAAGTGAGCCAATTCACCATGTTTAGTTTCCCTCTTAAAGAGGGGCACCCTAGAGCATGCATTGCATAAAGACTTGTCAAGATAAAACATTGACTCTTTTCCTTTGTTAGTTTCAGGTACCTCTCCTCGTCAGACATAGGATGACCAAAATGGAAGGCATATTATATTCACTCTTATCGCATGCAACTCATGAGCAAGCAGAGTCCTCACAAGCCCAAACCCATGATGGACAAAAAAGGATGAAAAAGGAAGACCAAGACTATGCCTCGACCATTGCTTACCAACAACCTCCCCAGGCCGAGGGCCTTGCTCGGATTTCTTCTAAACCAAACTATAACCAAACCCATGGATTATATCATCTCTCCTATGGATACCATCCCCACCCATTTGGCTCTGTCACCAAAAATTATCCCATTTTGAAACATAAAACCCAAAGCCCTTTCAATTCCTGAACCATCCACCCGGTTGTGACCTTACCAAAGCTCGGTTCCCAATCATCAAAAACATCTGCAACACCTTCTCGGCCTAGGCAAACAAGTGGGAAAAAATGAACATTTACTAAACTCGCGTGCTCACAGACCACGGCCTATTTTGGTTTCTTAGTAGCCAGATATCTGAAGCCTATACCTGCCCGACCCCGGCCCAATCCTTTGCCTCATTACTTTGAATCTGCAGCAAACTGTAAGTATTATTCAGGCAGCCAAGGACATGGCACTGAAGATTGTTTGACCCTCAAGCATAAGATTCAAGACCTGATAGATAACAAGATTATTGGCTTACAACCAGCAAATCCTTCTCCGAATGGCGCTACGAACCCTCGGCTAGACCACACCGTCAACGTCATTACAAAGTTTGGTAACAATAAGTTTTGTTTTACCGTATGCCAAAAGATACATTACAAGGATGGGGAGGAAATGGAATGCGACGATACGGAGCAGTGTCATGCCTGGTTACGATATAACCCGGATAAAATGCCGACCCCCGAAGACGAGCTCGCATATGAATCTGTGAAGAAAATTGACGAGGAGCTGTCCAAACTCAATGATAAGAATCCCCCATTGTGTACACCTGAGGAACACTGAGCCATGGTTGGACGCCAGAGTAGAAAACCCCGGGCTCGACTTATCAAGCTGGAAGAAGACGAGTCACCTGACTGGTTTATTAGAGAAACTACAGAGCAAACAAATGAAGGTAGGACGGTCAAGAAAGCTGACAATTACATCATCACCGCCAACTCACCTGGAACTCTAAGAGAAGCATCTACCTATCCTACCTTGGTTGAAGATCCCAACCACGGATGGAATGCTAATATGGGCATCATCCTAAAGCCCTATTGATGAATGCAGGAATCCCATCAAAAGCATACAAGAGAAGGGTGTTTTCACCCATTTTCTTTCTATCTCTTTACTTTTTGTTCTTAAGTTAATAGCTGCATTTCTTTCTTTTTCAAAAAAGAACTATATGCTTTTCACTGATATTATAGAATGATTAAGTCTTTTTATTCTCTGTTCTTATCTTATATGTCTCTTGGGAATGATAGCTACTTCCTATGCAAAGGGGCATGGTCTGTCTTATGGAATGATTTGACTTGAAGGGATGATAGCATGAGTTAACCACTCACCAAATGATCAACTTTCCAGAGAAAGAGAGTTCTTGGATGAGTGAGGATACTACCTAAAAGCAACACTTGCAAGATACTGAAGCTAAGCGATGCGTGGCTAGGTTATCAAAATGAAGAGGAGCCACCTTTCATTTCCCTATGTCAAAGAACAAGTGTTTATATTCCCTTTGTTTAACCCCTAGAGCCTTGGAACAAGCAAAAATTTTTCTTGTCAACCCCGATCCAAGATTGTACTCCCCACACTGGGGCAGACAATAGTTGAGAACTCTAGGAATGGTATCCACCACCATTGTGCCAAGGTAATATCGAAAGCTCTATAGATCAAGTAATCTAGTTCAAAGTGAAGAGAGGCCCTCATTTTATTTCTCATACAGTCAAAAGCAACTCCTTGTCAAACCCGTTGAGCCATTTATCTTCTTTGAGAAAACCCTAACCTAGGGATCACCGCTCACATTGGGTTAGATAGAACCGCTAAGGAAAAGGTCTAAAGGAAAAAGGATGGTAGAATTACTCGTTCCATAAAAAGAAAAAAAATAAAAAGGACAAAGCGAAGGAAAAGAGTTGCCAAGTGGAAAGAGGCCTAAAAAAAAAGAATCTCAAAGGAAAGGCCTGAAGAAGACCATGATTGAGTCATCTTCAAAAGTATAATAAGAAAATCGTAAGAGAAGAGAGTCATGTTTATCTCAAAAAGCATATAGAAAGGGTGAAAGAAAAGAGGTCATTTTCACCCTAAGAAAGTATATAGTAAAAGCAATAAGGAAATTCAAAGGTGATCCTAGGTTACAAAGAAACCTAGTAGAAACAATAGGTTCGAGCCTTTATCCTTTTTTGCAAAACCCCAAAACCATGGCCTTTACTAAAGTCCACTCTGATTGAAAACGGATTCCTTGATCTAAATGAGCTAGACACGCTGCCGAAGCTAGAGAAGGATGCTAGTCCTACCGAAAAATAGTCAAGGATGGTATAGATTTAAACCCTGCTAAAAACAATATCAAACTTGAGCCTTCATATCACGTTGTTTCTGAAACCCCATAACCTAGCCTACATTACGGTCTTAAACAAAATCTCCTCAGATTGAAAGGACTAATCGCTCATCGCTCTGCTGAAGATTAGAAAAGATATTGCTAAAATCCTAAGAGTCGAGAGTTTCAGCCCAATAATCATAAACACTAACCCCGTGGCAGAGAGTCAAAGGCGATCAAAAGGTTGCGAAAGGTATGAAGTGCTATCATCCAATCAAGGTAAGGTTGAGTCAGAGGAGAGGCTAGACCCCTAAAAAGAAAGGAGTTACCATTCTAAAGATATCGAGTTCGACAGCACCTATTGTCATTCTGTTAGTTTTTGTATTTCTAATATGTGCATATATAATATAAAAAAAAAAAAGATAAAGAAAAAAAAGAAATCGCATAAGCTTCGCATAGGACATAACTCCATATAAAAATAGAAGTCACCAATATCAACTCATGTACTAGATACATAACATCATCATCTACCACATATATCTGATCATATGCCTAGCTGTAAAGATCATAAATGTATCTGTCTATCCATGCATCTTTGTACAAAACTTACAAAATAAAACTGTTTAATATAAATACATCTCAGGAATAGGGGCAAAAGTAGATCAGAGTCTCCACAAGAGGCATCTATCAAAGGTCAAAGTCAATATCATCTAGATCAAAATCCCTAAAACCCGGCATTAGAGGAGGCGGATAACTACTCGAAGCACCAGCATCCTGCAGAGAAGATAAAACTGAAATTAGCAACATGAAATAAGAACTAAACAACAACAGAGCAAAAAGAAGAGGAGAAAAGACAATATACCCCACCACCTCCCATCTGAGCTATCCGAGCCGTCAAGGAAACCACCTTTGCTTGATATTGATCTCGCTCTATCTGGTATCTATCCCTCTGATCCCTCACAGCAGTAAACTCAGCCTGAGGCACATATCCTCTGGCACGACGCCACAAGTCAACCACCTCCTTGCTCACGGCGTACCCGCCGATTACTACCTCAAAGTAGGTGAAGGCACCGACAGAATGAGCCCTAAAGTGCGCAGCATAATCTATATCCGAAGGAAGCAAGAACTCGACACCCGGCTGCCGCTCCTGATAGGGGATAGGCACTCCCGCCACTAAGGCCACAAATATATACTCTGGTGGAGCTCCTGCTGATCGAAACTCCTCATGAAACCGCCACCAGTATCGCTCTCCTAGATAGGACTCCCAAGTATCATCACTAAGAAAAGTAGCCCTTGACAAGGATAATGGGACCAAGTATCGTACAATCTCATAATGAACTGATCCAATGAAGGGACGCCAAGTCACATCTCTCGCCTCAATCAACTCCACGTTTGCCCATAGCATCACAAAGTCAGTAATCTCTGATTGATGGGCCACCCGGTCATGAGCCCACCTCAAAGCACGTGTATAAAGGTCGTCATCGACAACTGCAGGGCGACAGATAGGCAGGTACTCACAGCTCCACCAAATAAGAAAGGGCTAGAAACTAGTCATGCTGCCTTAACGGGAAGAAGTCCAGACCCACATCAATCAAAGGAAGTAGCTAAAGGAGAATGACCCCCGATCCAGCTCCGATAAAACCCCAAGATCGGATACTATGCTCATCAAACGAAAAGACACAAGCGACTTGTTGTTGTTGCAAAAGCAGCTAAAGATGATGTACAAAACAAGTCGCCATCTCATAATATCTCGCCGGGCAGGCGATGGCTCAGCAGCAAAGGTACGGTCGTCTTGACTAAGCCAGGAGACTGGGAAGGCAGAATGCTTAGGAGGAGGCAAATCCAGCAGAATGCATGCCTCGTCTCTACTAACTGACTATAGAGTGATCCACCGGCCAACGAAGGAAAGCCCTGTGATGATGGCCCAATCCAAGGGAGTGGGCCCTAACTCGAAGCTGGCAAAATGGAAGGTCCTGGTCTCCCCAAACCACCTCTCAACAAGCGCCAGTACCAAATGTCGGTTCAGGCGGTTAGTCTATAATCCCATGAAGGCTCCAAATCCGATCTCAACCAAGAAGGCACGATATGATGGAACAGCCCGCTACATAGTCACGAATACCTGATGAACAACCCATCTAAAAGCTGTGTGTACTCGAGGAGGGGGCAAATGCTGTCTGGAATATATGCTGGGGTGATAAGCAAGGTCCCCGCGTGGTGCGATGTCCGGTACCTCCAGGTCTCCCCAGTCAGCATCCGTCTGCCTATGTCTGGAGGAGGCTCTCCTATAATCGGTCACCTGATCCCCAAGGCCCGGTACTTCCTCCTCAGCACCAATCTCCTCCGCAAAGGCCTGCTCAACCGGAGGAAAGGGGTCGACAGGTGGCCTACAACCTTGTCCGCTCTGTCTGGAAGAGGCCCGTCTGGTAGATAGTCGGCTACCTTTGGATCGACTGGAACCACTAGTGGAATCTGTCCGAGCCGCCTTCCCCGAATGACGTCTCCTCTCAGAACCATTATTACCCGCATTTGCCATCCTGAAAAGGTAAGCCAAGGTAAGAGGTGTTAATATGCCGTACGTGCAGATAAATAATAACATAATAAAGGAAAATAAAATAAATAATAAATAATAAAAAATATTAACAAGATTTCAAATGATAAGTCAAAATAAATTTCCTATACATTTTGATTTTCCAACTTCAAATCAAATCTCAAGAGTTTTCTGTCTTTTTCCTTCAAAAAGATTTTATTTCTAAAACTTTTCCAACTCTTTCCCTAATTTCTAAAAATTTCGACAAAGTTTCGTTTGAAAAGGGTCCCATAACACCCAAAGCATCAACACAAATCACAAACCGTGCACTTCACAACGTTACAATCACATAACATCAGCACCCCCGCACACACTTTTTAATTTCTCAAAATTTTCAAAACACATGTTTTATTTTTCCAATATATCAATGGTTTTCAAAAATGTCCTAAAATTTCTCTAAATCATTTCAAATGTTTTCTAAAATATTCCTACATTTTTCAAAATTTTAAACTCTAAAAATTTCATGAATTTCTTAAGTTTTCCCATTTTCCTAATTTTCTAAGTATTTTTCTGTTTTTTAAAAAATCAAAAAATACCAAGTTTTCAAAAAATCACGAGACTTCATATAGTTGTTAAACACATTTTTCTAAGGCACATGGCATAAAAATCTAGCTAGAAAACCCAATGCCCAAGCCTATAGGAACAAACCCCCAATTCCTGCAAAAAACTCTCTTCACATAATCACGTAAAATCACTCAAATCCAACCAAACAAGCACCAAAATACAAAAATAACATCACCATAGTGTTCAAAACATATCAAAACATCAAATTCCATTGTTCACACAATTCAAACGAAATTCTACACATCAAAATCAACAAAAATTTGAAAACTTACTTTTGAAGTTCTTCGGCGAAATCTTCTCTTCCGGTGACTTTTTCGGCGACGTGGTCTCCTTCCGGCAATCAATCATGGTCTCCAAGAAGTGCTCCTTCAAGGTTCAAGTTAGTTTCCCCACCAACACTCTCAACTTTTCACAAAACTCTTCAAATGTCGTAAGTATTTGAACCAGAATGTTTCTGGTTTTATTTCTAAGCCTGGCGCCACTAGTAGAGGCGCCAAGCCTTTTCTGCCAAAGGTGCCACTCCTAATGGCGCCAGTTTCCAAATTCTGGGCAGCTTTGCCCTTTTTCCCACTAAAACTCGTTTTCAAAGGCCTTTTGGCCCCAATATCCATTTTTGGACCCCCGTTGTAGAAAAATTTTTGAAATTCGTCCCTTCGACTACTTCACGGTCAACATGGAACTCTTACTCTATCATTTTCTATCTTCAACAAGCAAAGATAGAAAAAGAGGGGTAGCTGTAAGCACCCCTTTTTGATCGCTAGGCAGTCTACAGTTCGTCCAAATTTGTATTCAAGTCAATGTGGATATATCCTGAGTCAAATCAACTTTCCAAGTCTAATCTTGTCTATTCATCGCTTCGCAAGCCTACCAGGCCCAAATAGAGGCAAACTAACCAAAATGCCCTTAGGGGGCATTGTTCGGTCCAAATCCAAATTAGGCACGTCTTTCCGAAGACGATAAGTCCCCTTTCTAATTCCAATAGGCACGTCTTTCCGAAGATGGTAAGTGCCTTTTCCAATTCCAACAAGCATGTCTTTCTGAAGACGGTAAGACCCCTTTCCAATTACTTTTCCAATTTCAATTCCAATCCCTCTCTCGAGAAAGTTGATTCCTTGAGACGGTAAGTCTATCCTATCCTGCACGTTCTCCGGAGAAAGTTTCTTCTGAACGGTAAGTACCTTTAAACCTGTCGACCAGGACGAGACCCCAAGTCCCCTAGATGGTAGAATGGTCCACCTTTGGTGCCTACTAGCCCGCCAATACAGAAATGTCTGTTTCGGCATGCCTTTCAAAAAGTTGACTTCTTAGGCGCTAAGTCCCTTTAGCAGCTTCCCGAGATCAGGCAGTCTCGAGAATGATCGCGAACCGTCAGAGTAGCGGAAATACTCGTAAACATCACAACCGTTAGAGTAGCAAAAATACTCGCAAGCAGGTCGATATAGGGATTTGCCAACAAACCCCTGTATCACGAAACCGCCGTCAGAGTGGCAGCAATACTCAAAACCCAGGTCAACACCAATGTCTGCTAGTCTACTTCGATGAAAAATGACAAACTGACCCTAGGGTCATTTTCTGGCACGTTTCTTGAGAACACACCTAACTCCTCATAATGGTAAGTCCACCCTTCTAAGATTGTCTTAAAAGCAATCTGGCATGATTAGGTGCCTTCTAGTCTGTTTCGAGCCAATTTCGAGACTTTCCAGTTAAGATGACCATTTTGCCGATAGGCATCCAAACGCTTCAAGGACCACACCGACTCTGGGTGTCAAACCGGTAACCTCCCGAGAATGCTTCTTATAGTGTTCTAAACCTTCTATTATCTTTTTAGATCATTCCGAGTCAGTTCCGATAAACCCGGTGCAAAATGACTGTTTTGGCCCTAGTGGGCCGGTCGCCTTTTCCGACCACACCGGCTCTGGTTATCGAACCATTAGCCTTTGGGAACATTCTAAATAAGGTTTCTAAATCTCGAGTCTTCTTCCGAGACATTCTGAGTCCGTCCCGATAGCTTTCCGATCCAATTGACCGTTTTACCCCTAATGGCCCGGTTAGCCCTTCCGACAAATCTTATCATCATTTTTCAAGTCCATTACCTCTGGGACTCTATTCTAAGGGTTCTTGCTCTTTTCTGGCCTCCTTGGCCCTTCTTGGTCCCTTAAGTCCTTCTTGAGCTTTCCGGACTCACTCCTAGTGAAGCCAAGCTAAAAATTGCAAGGTAGTCACTAATATAGGCGCCCAAATCTTCTCAAGATACGTTTCTTGCCGACTTAATGAACTTTCCTAAGTTGTTGGCACCATTAATAGTAGCGCCAAGCCCAAAATGGCCTACCGCCACTACTAGTGGCGCCAAGAGAATATTTTCCCTAGAGCCACTACAATAGGCACCAGGTGATTCTGTTCTCTATAAATACAGAGCCTCCTCTAGCGTGAAAGAGGTTCGCAAACTCAATCTAAAAACCCTACTTTTCGATATACAGAGCTCGTAGCCTCTCTATACCCTAGTCTCCTTAGGTTTTCCAAACCCTAGCCTTCTATACACTCATACACACTTCTATACACTCATACACTAGCCTCCAAAGCCTCCATTGAAGACTTGAAGTGCTGTAATCTGAAGCTCTTGAAGATCGAAGCAAACACTCAAAGATCAAGACGAAGATTGAAGTAAAGACCGAAGCAAGATAAGCAAAGCAAAGCGCGCAAAGCTAACCAAAATAAAGAAGACACAAGGTAGGCTTCTTATTTATATTTACGCATCTTCCCCCCTCTCTTCTCTCTTTGAACCCACTTGGGTTTTTTCTAATTTAATCCCCCATCTTACCCCCCCCCCCCCTTATTGCATGCTTGAAACAAGGAAATTCCTGGTCCAATGTGTAGAATTAGGCTATTAGAGAATCACCATGTTGGGGGTTTTTTTTTAGTCTAACCAGAGAGCACGTGGGTTCGGCCCCCTTGATTATGTGGTGAAGCCTTTAACCTTGTATGTTCATGACCCTCTTTGCATTGTGCATATCATGATCTAGCATTCTTTCAAAATTCGTTTTCAAACTTGTTTTCAAAAGCTTACATCAAAATCTTCTTTTTTCAAAACTTATTTTCAAAATCACATTCCTAGGGTGATTCTAGCCTTTTCGTGGCTAGGGTTGCTTTAGGAAGGTGTTACATTTAAAGTGACCAATATGGTCTATATTTTCAAAACATTGTTATTTTCAAAACCACTATCTTAAAGTGGTTCTAACCTTCTTATGGTTAGAACCGCTTTAGGAAAGTGAGATATTTTGTGTACTTTCTAAAAACTCTCTTTTCAAATCCCTCATTCCAAAAACCTCTTTTTCAACATACTTTCCAAAAACTCTCTCCAATCTCCTTTAAATCGCTTTCCAAAATTGTTTTCCAAAAACTCCCACCAAAAATCTATTTTCAAAACTTCCTTTTCAACTCCTTTCCAAAACACTCTCTTCAAAATTCCTTTCCTAAAAACACTCCGTAGGTTTCCTTCTTAGGAAACTCTCTCCAATCTCCTTTTCAAAATTGTTTTTCAAAAACTCTTTTCTAATAATCTCTTTTCAAAAACATCTTTCCTAAAAGCTCCTTTCCAAAAATGCTTTCCTCAAAGTTCACTTTCCAAAAACGCTCCTTACGTTTCCTTCCTAAACAACTCTTGCCAAAAAACTCTTCACTAGGATTTCTTTCCAAAAACTCTCTTTTCAAATTCACTTTTTCAAAACCCCTCTCCAGGATTTCTTTCCCGAAAATCACCCTTTCTAAAAACCCACTTTCCAAAAATTCCATTTCTTGGTGTCCAAGTTAAACCTCAGAGCTAACGATTAGGAAAACCAAATTTTCCTTCCCAAAAGCATGATTTCCAATCCTTTATTTTGGCTTCAAAACCTAGATTTCCAAAACCTCTTGTTTTCTACATCAAAACTATATATATTTCCAAAACCTATTTTCTACATTAAAACTATAGTCTTCCTAAAACTCCATCTTTTCAAATTCATGCCAAATCCAATCTTCCCATTTAGGAAACTAGATCCTATCCTCCGTTTTTGGAAACAAAATCAAAGCATCACTTTTTAAAAACAAAATCTAATCCCTTGCTTTAGGAAATATGAATTTCAATCTTTCCAAACCCAAATCTTTCCTAATTCAACTCCTTCTTAATCTAGTACCTTCCTAAACCATAAGTTTCCTAAACCTAAACTTTTAAATCTTTCCTTAAACTTTAAGCTTTCAAACCTTTCTTAATTCCATCCCTTTCCAAATCTAAGTTTTCAAACCCTTCTTAAACTCAAAACCTTTTCTAATTTCAAGAATTTCTAAAGCTCAAACTTTGAATCTTTCTAAAATTCTAAACTTTCCTAAACTTCAAATCTTTCCAAATCTAACACTTTCCAACTTTCAAAGCTTCCCTATTTCAAAACATTCCAAATTTAAAACTTTCAAATTTCGAAACTTTCTTAAAACAAAATCTTTCCAATTTCAAAACTTTCTTAAAACGAAATGTTTCCTATTTCAAAACTTTCTTAATCCAACACTGTCGTAAATTGAAACATTCCTATAACAAAACTTTTCAAAAATGACACTTACCTATTTTGAAACTTTTCTAAATCAGACCTTTCCTAAATCGAACCCTTCCTAAATCCAATCTTTCTTCGATCTTCCAAGTCCAACATTCGAGTCAAGTCTTTCTTAATCTCGAGTCCTTTCTAAATCCTTTCTTCCTAGGTCTAGGGTCTCTATTCTTCCATTCCAATTTCCAATCTTCTATTCTAAGTTGAAATCAAATCCAAATTCCAATTCAATTTCTTCTTTTATATTAAATCTTCTATTTTCTATCAGACTTTTGTTCGAACTACGACTGACCTGATTCCTGAAAAAGGATACGTAGGCAACCCTCATGGGTGCGGTCACAACCTTTTTCAAATCTCAAATTCCTCAACCTTTTTCAAGCTTCTATTTCCACAACTTCTTTCAAATCTCCAATTCCATAATCTATTTCCAACTTCCAATTCTAAAGATCTATTTTCAATCCTCAATTTTAATTTCTAAACTTTCTTTTCAATTTCAAACTTCAATTCTTCTTTTCTAATTCTCTTTTTCTTGTACTTACATCTCTTGCATCATTCTTTTCAAAATTATTTTCTAAAGTGAATAGGATTGGACATTTGTTAGTTGAAGACCCTCATAGGTGAATCTAGGTTAAATAGATATGTAGGTACCGTAAGGGCTGGGTAGGGTGATGGCTTAGTGTGTCTTCCCTACACGTAACTAACCTCTGAACGTAGGATCACTGTTTTCAAAGACCAAAATGGAGTTTGTTTTCAAAACAGGCTTAAAAGTTTTCCAAAGGTTGCCAAGCAACCTGTTTTCTTAAAAACCCTCTCTAGAGGTAGTATTTTCAAAAATCGTTTTCAAAAACCCAAAGTGTAGTTTTTAGATTGTGCTTAGTTTTTAGGTGACCTAACTCACCTTAATCAAGTTAGGTGGCGACTACAAATGTTTTTCAAAAGCCCTTTATTCAAACCAAGTTTCAATTCAAACATAGTCGCACCCATTCTTCTAGGAGGGTGAGTTCTAACGAGAGAGTACAGTATTTTTTCCTCTTGTGTGTGTGTTCCTCGAGTGTGAAAAATCTAGGCACGGCACACATCGTTTAGCTTCGGTGTCTTATAAGTGTTGCCTTTGGGTAGTATCCTCACTCATCCAAGAACTCTCTTTTTTCGAAAAACTGATCGTTGAGAATGTGGTTAACTCATGCTATCATCCCTTCAAATCAAACTGACCACTAAGATAAACCATACCCCTTGAGTAGAAAGTAGCTACCATTCCTAAGAGAAGATAAGACAATAGCGATAGAATAAAAGACTATCATTTGATTATTATTATCATTTTTTATGGAAAGCATAGAGTTCTTAAGCAAAAAAAAAAAAAAAAAAATTGAAATATAAACATCAATTCAAAGACAGGAAATAAAAGGGATAGAAAGAAAGTGGGTGAGAATACCCCTCTCTTGTACGCTTTTGATGGGATTCCTGTGTTCTTCAATAGGGCTTTGGGACGATGCCTTTATCAGCATTCCATCCATAGTTGAGATCTTCAGCCAAGGCAGGACAGGTAGATGCTTCTCCCGGAGTTCCAAGTGAGTTGGCGGCAATGATGCAATTGTCAGCTTTCTTGACCTTCTTGCCTAGTTTCTCTAACAAACCAATTGGGTAGCTCGTCTTCTTCCAGCTTGATAGATCGAGCCTGGGGTTTTTCGTTCTGGCGTCCAGCCGTGGCTCGGTGTTCCTCAGGTGTACATAATAGGGGATTTTTATCACTGGGTTTGGACAGCTCCTGGTCAATTTTCTTCACAGATTCATATGTGAGTTCGTCTTTGGGGACCGACATTTTATCGGGGTTAGACTGTAACCAAGCATGATACTGCTCCATATCTTCGCATTTCATTTCCTTTCCACCCTTGTAATATATCTCTTGGCATGCAGCAAAACAAACCTTGTTGGTCCCAAGCTTTGTAATGACACTGACAGTGGGATCCGATAGAGGGCTTGTAATGACATTCAACGAAGGATTCGTTGGTCGTAAGCCGATGATCTCGATGTTTATTAGGTCTTGAATCTTATGTTTGAGGGTCCAACATTCTTCGGTGTCATGTCCTTGGTTAGCCGAATGGTACGCGCAATACGCCTTTGGGTTAAAATGAGGTGGCAGAGGATTAGGTCGAGGTTGAGGGGGTATAGGTTTTAGGTATTCTGCGGTTAGGAGACCGGAGTAGGCTGTGGTTTGTGTACAGGCAGGTTTAGTGAAAACTCAATCTTTTGGTCTCATTCACCTAGGTGTCCTAGATGACCTAGAAGGGCGGGGATCAAGTTCTGGTGCAACAATTATTGGGTCAGTGGTTTGGGAATTGGAGGAGCTTCAGGTTTTATGTTTCAAAGTGGGACAATTTTTTATGTCAAGTCCCAGCAGATGGGACTGGTACTCATAGGATAGATTATAGGGTTCAAGGGTGTGGTTAAAGGTTGGTTTAAGAGATGCCGAAATGCGGCACACGACCTGTGGAGATTGTTTGTGAGCTATGGTTGGGGCATAGTCTTAGTCTTCCTTCTTCATCCTTTTTTGTCCGTCATGGATTTGGGCTTGTGAGGACTCTTCCTGCTCATGGGTTGCGTGGGATAAGAGTGAAGAAAGTATGCCCTCCATTTTGGCCATCCTATGTCTGACTCCTCTCACCTCCACTTGTAGTAGAGTTAAGGTATCGAGAGTAAGTGATTCCATGGGTGTTTCTTAGCTTTTGGCCCGTAAGACGGAGGGAACGAGAAGAGGTACCTGAAACCAACAAAGGAAAAGAGTCAGTGTTTTATCTTGACAAGTCTTTATGCAATGCATGCTCTAGGGTGCCCCTCTTTAGGAGGGAAACTACACATGGTGTATTAGCTCAGTAGGGGATTTGCCCTTGTATGCAAATGCCTTACCATCAACTGGGAACCTTTCCTTTGTTCATGCACTTATTCACTCACTCATTCGCGAAAAATAAAGAAATACATTTAACTTCGGGTTTAATATACAAATGAATGGGAATAAATTTTAATAAGGGGAGAGGGAACATGTTTCTTTTGAGGGTTCCACCTATCTAGTTTTACATAAGAAGTCCTAAACTACTCTTAAGTCGTTGGATTCGCCTTCATTGGGTTTGATGTGGAGGAGGTCGCTTTAAGACCTTATTGATTGATTGTCCTTTGTCTTCTTGGAAACCCTATCTCCATGAGCATAGAGGGATTGGGGCCCCTCTTCTGAGATGACTTAAAATGCATGCTATAAGTCCTTAGGGTTACGTGGGAACCCTTAGGGTTTGGGTAGGTTTAATGCAAGGGAGAGTGACCTTGGTGTCACTCTCTTTGGGTTGATCATATGCATGAGGATGCAGTGACTTGAGTTACTTGGAACTCTCGTCTTGATATGGAATATGGAATGCATGAAAATGGATGCATAGAGTATAAGGAAAGAAAATATAGTTGAAGTGCATATGCATGTATGACTAGTTAGACAAGCATTATAGCAGTAAGAATACAGTCATTATAACAATAGAAATAGACAGGTATAAATGAAAATAAGAGCAATCGCCCTTTTCTCCATGGTTTTGAAAACGGTGCGCATGTCTTAAATTCGGCAGAGGTTCGGCTATGCAAGGTGTCTTTATAAGCATGAGGTTGAGGGTTGACTAATGCATTCTAAAAAGGCTCGGTCCTCGGATCTTCAAACCTAGGCCCACTCCCCGAGGTGGTGCCATGATCGGTTGGTGATCTGAGCAGGGGAACCATCAAGAGGCCGTAGGCGAAGAAACTGACACAGCATCTTGCCCACAACCAATACACCGTTCCCCCTTTCTAACTAGAAGGGTCATATCAGGGGAAAAATGCAAGTATGCAGAATGCAAGTGCACGAGCAGTGTGTGTGTGATTTTTGAAAGCGGAGGAAAGAGCCCAACAACTCCCATTCATCATGTTCATCACATTTATGCATGACAGTTAATAAAATTTAAACAAAAAGCGCACCTACAAAACAAAGATGCAAGAGTTAGAAGGTGGATGGCAAACTTAATACACGATAATATGAATAAATGCATGTTTTTTTCTAAAACAATTATGAAAATTTGGTTTTGAAAATTTAAAGTGAATAGGATTGAACAAGTTATTTGAAAACTCAACATAGGTGAAGGATAAAGAGACATGACTACGGCCTAACCCTCTAAGTGTCTTTAGTGGCGTCGCCAGCTATCGTACCCAGATTTTTCGCACTCAAGAAATACACACACAAGCGGGAAAAATATTATACTCTCTCATTAGAACTCACCCTCCTAGAAGAATGAGTGCGACAAGGTTTGAATTGAAAATTGGTTTGAATAAAGGGCTTTTGAAAACATTTGGAGTCGCCACCTAACTTGATTAAGGTGAGTTAGGTCACCTAAAAACTAAGCACAATCCGAAGACTACACTTAGGGTTTTTGAAAGCGATTATGAAAATATCTCCTCAAGAGAGGGTTTTTAGGAAAACAGGTTGTTTGGAAACCTTTGAAAAGTAACTAAGCCCTTTTTGAAAATAAACTTCATTTTGTTCTATCGAAAATAGTGATTCTAGGTTCGGAGGTTGGTTACGTGTAAGGAAGACGCACTAAGCCATCACCCTACCCTGCCCTTGCGGTACCTACATGTCTATTTACCCTAGATTCACCTATGAGAGTCTTCAATTAACAAATGTTCAATCCTATCCACTTTAGAAAAAGAATGTTTAAAAAGACATGATGCATGATATGCAAGAAAAGAAAAGAAGGTTTGGAAAAAAAAGATTTGGAAAAGAGGAATTGAAATTTGAAATTGGAAAGAAAGTTTAGAAATTGAAAATAGAGATTTGAAATAAAAAATTTGGAATTGAAAGTTGGAAAAAAAGTTGTGACCGCACCCGTGAGGGTTGCCTACGTATCCCTTTTGAGGAATCAGGTCGGTCGTAATTTAGACAAGAGTTCGATAGAAAATAGAATGTTTGATTTGAAAAAGAGATTTTGATTGGAAAAAGGATTTGATTTTAACTTAGAATAGAAGATTGGAAATTGGAATTGAGAAGATTGGACTTGTTTTGGAAAGATTGAGGTTTAAGAAACCAAGACTTAGGAAAGTTTGGAAGTTTAGACAGATTTGAAAAGTTAGATTTGGAAAGTTAAGATTTGGAAATGGTGAAATTAGGAAAGGATTTGAATTAGGAAAAATTAGGAAGCTTGAAGTCTATTGAAAGATTTAAAAGTTTAAGTTTGGAAAACCTATGGTTTAGGAAGGTAGGAGATTAGGGAGGATTTGAATTAGGAAACGTTTAGATTAGGAAGGATTGGGATTCCTAAAACAAAAGGTTGGATTTGGTTTCTAAAAAGAGGTGTTTTGATTTTGTTTCCAAAAACGGAGAATTGTATCAAGTTTCCTAAAAGGAGATTGAATTTGTTTTCCTAAAGGGAAGATTTGATTTGGCTTGGAATTGGAAGTATGGAGTTTTGAAAACCCTAGATTTAGAAGACTATAGTTTTGATGTAGAAAAGGGGTTTTGAAAATATATATAGTTTTGATATAGAAAACACGAGGTGTTAGAAACCTAGGTTTTAAGGCAAGATTGAAAATCATATTTTTGGGAAGAAAAATTAGGGTTTCCTAATCGTGGGTTCTAAGATTTGACTTGGATTCTAAGAAAAGAAATTTTTGAAAAGTGAGTTTTCAGAAAGGGAGATTTTTGGAAAGAGATCCTAAAAAGGAGTTTCTAGAAAGAAGATTTTAGAGGGAGCTTTTAGGAAAGAGATTTTAAAAAGGAGTTTTTGGAAAGGAGTTTTGAAAAGAGTTTTTCTAGGAAGAAGACCTAGGGAGTGTTTTTAGAAAGTGGTTTTTGAAGAGAGCGTTTTGGAAAGGAGTTTGAAAAAGAGTTTTTTAAAAATAGATTTTTGGAGGGAGTTTTTAGAAAGTATATAAAATATCTCACTTTCCTAAAACGATTATAATCTTAAGAAGGTTAGAACCACTTTAGGATAGTGGTTTTGAAAACAACAAGGAGTAGAAAATATGGACCATATCGGTCACTTTAAATGTAATACTTTCCTAAACCAACCCTAGCCATGGAAAGGCTAGAATCACCTTAGGATTGTGATTTTGAAAACAAGTATTGAAAAAGAAGATTTTGATGCAAGTTTGAAAACAAATTTAATGCAATTTTGAAAATGAGTTTGAAAAACAAGTTTTGAAGAATGTAGGATCATGATATGCACAATGCAAGTTGGGGTCGTGAACATACAAGGTTAAGGCTTCACCACATAATCAAGGGGGCCGAACCCACATGGTCTCCAGTTAGACTAAAAGAAAGCCCCCGATACGGTGACCCTCTAATAGTCTAATCCTACACATGGACCGGGAAATCCCTTGAAGAAAGGCGGGGAAGAAGATGGGGGATTACAATAGAAGAAAGTCAAAGTGGGTTAGGAGAGAGAAGAGAGGGGGAAGATGCATAAACTTAAAGAGAAAGCCTATATTGTGTCTTGTTTATATTGTTTTGCTTTGCGCGCTATGTTTCTCTTGCTTCGCTTCGGTCTTCGCTTCAATCTTCATCTTGATCTTCAACAGCTTGTCTTCGGCCTTCAGGAGCTTTGAAGTTGTAGCAATCCAAGTATTCAATGGAGGGTTTGAGACTAGTGTATGAGTATATGAGAGTGTGTATGTGTGTGTAGGAGGCTAGGGTTTGTGTATGGAGGCTAGGGTTTAGGGAGGCTACGAGCTCTGTATATTAAAGAATAGGGTTTTTAGACTGAGTTTGCGGACCTCTTTTATGCTGGAGAAAGTTTTGTATTTATAAAGAGAGGAATGACCTAGCGCTTGTTATAGTGGCACCAGGCCAAAAATCCTTCTGGCGCCACTTCTTGTGCCGCCAGCCAATTAGGAAAGTTTTATGGTCGACAAGCAATGTATCTTGAGAAGATTTGGGCACCTGTACTAGTAACTACCATGCAATATTTAGCCTAGCTTCACTAGGAGTGACTCTAGAAGGTCCGAAAAGGATTTAAGGGATCGGGAATGGCTCGGAAGGCCGGAAAAGGGTAGGAACCCTTAGAATAGGGTCCCGAGGGTATTTGACTTGAAAAATGAGGACAGGAAGTGTCGGAAGGGTTAACCAAGCCATTAGGGGCAAAACGGTCAACCGGTCCGAAGAGCTGCCAGGATAGACTTTGAATGTCCCAGAAGAAGACTCAAGATTTGGAAACATTATTTAGAATGTTCTAGGAGGCTACCGGTTTGATACCCAGAGCCGGTATGGTCGGAAAAACCAACTGGCCCACTAGGGGCAAAACTGTCATTTCGCACCGAGTTTGCCGAAACTGACTCAAAATGATCCGAAAAGATAAAGAAAGGTTAAGAATACTATAAGAAGCATTCTTTGGAGGCTACCGGTTTGATACCCAGAGCCAGTGTGGTCCTCGGGGCGTTCGAATGCCTAGGGGCAAAATAGTTATCTTGACCGGAAAGTCTCGGAATTTAGCCTGAAACTGACTAGAAGGCACCTAATCATGCCATATTACCTTTAAGACAATCCTGGGAGGGAGGAATTATCGTTCTAACGACTTAGGTATTTTTTCAAGAAACGTGCCGGAAATGGCCCTAGGGGCAGTTTGGTCATTTTTCACTAAAGTGGGCTAGTAGGTTTCGTGCCCAGATTTTTCGCACTCGAGGAATACTCACCCAAGAAAAACACTATACTCTTTCGTTAGAACTCACCCTCCTAAAAGAATGAGTGCGACTAGGTTTGAATTGAAAAATTGATTTGAATAAAGGGCTTTTGAAAAAGATTCGGAGTCGCCACCTAACTTGATTAAGGTGAGTTAGGTCACCTAAAAACTAAGAATAATCCGAAGACTAGACTTAGAGTTTTGGAAAACGACTTGAAAATATCTCCTCGAGAGAGGGTTTTTAAGGAAAACAGGTTGTTTGGCAACCTTTGCAAAACATTTAGCCCTTTTTTGAAAAATAACTCCTTTTGGTCTTTGAAATCAGTGATCCTAGGTTCGGAGGTTGGTTACGTGTAGGGAAGAGGCACTAAGCTATCACCCTACCCCGCCCTTTCGGTACCTACATGTCAATCTACCCGAGATTCACCTATGAGAGTCTTCGACTAACTACAGTTCAACCCTATTCACTTTTTAAAAAAATAATGTTTGAAAATTAACATGATGCATGAGATGCAAGTGTACAGAAAGAGAATTGATTTAGAAAAGAGATTTGAAAAGAGTTTGATTTGATTTGAAAGAGATTTGAAGAAATAGAATTGAAATTGAAAAGTTTGAAAATTGAAAGTAGAAATTTGAAAATTGAAATTTTGAAATTGAAATTTTGAAAGTAGATTGGAATTTGAGATTCGAAAGGATTTTGAAAACCGCACCCATGAGGGCGGAATTGAAAGTTTGAAAAGTATTGTGACCACACCTATGGAGGTTGCCTACGTATCCCTTTGGGGGAATCAGGTCAGTCGTAGTTCGGACAAGAGTCCGATTGAAAATAGAAGAGTGGATTTGAAGAAGGAGATTGAATTGGAAATTGAATTCGATTTGGAATTGGAAGAGGGGATTGGAAATCGAAATTGAAGAGATTAGACTTTGAATAGAAGATTGAAAATTGGACATTGGAATTTTAGAAGTGAAAAGATTGAATTTTGATTTGAAAAGATAGATTTGGACTTGTTTTGGAAAGAGAAGGTTTAAGAAATCTAAACTTAGGAAAGAGAGGAGACTTAGGAAAGATTTGACTTGACTTGGAAGGTTTGGGAATTTAGAAAAGATTGGATTTAGGAAATGTTTGAATTAGGAAAAGTTCGATCTAGGAAAGTTTCATTTTTGGAAAGTCTTGAATTAGGAAAATTTTAGGTTTAGGAAAGTTTTGGAATTAGGAAAGGTTAGAATTAGGAAAGTTTTAAATTAAGAAAGTTTTGAGTTTTGGAATGTTTGAAAAAAATGAAGTTTTGAATTTGAAAAGTTTTGAAAACAAGGGAGTTTTGAAAATAAGAAAATTTCGTTTTGGGAAAGGTTTGAAAAAGGAAAGTTTTTAGTTTAGGAAATGTTTGAATTAAGAAAGTTTTGAGTTTAGAAAAGTCTTAGATTTAGAAAGATTTTGAAGTTTAGGAAAGTTTAGGAGTTAGAAAGTTTAGAAGTTTAGAAAGATTTGAGAAAGTTTCAAATTTAGAAAGTTTTGATTTAGAAAGTTTTAGAGTTTTGGAAAATCTTGAGACTAGGAAAAGTTTGAGTTTGGAAAAGTTTGAAAACTTGAATTTGGAAAGTTAAGATTTGGAAAGGGGGGGTTGAATTAGAAAAGGGTTGAATTAGGAAAGATTTGAAAGTTGAGTTTTAAAACTTAGGAAAGATTTTTATGTTCAAGTTTTGGAAACTTAAGATTTAGGAAAGTAGAAGTTTAGGAAGGATTTGAATTAGGAAAGATTTGGATTTTGAAATTTAAGGAAAGGTCTAAAGTTTGGGTTTAGGAAATTTATGGTTTAGGAAGGAATTGAATTAGGAAAGGTTTGGGATTAGGAGGGGATTGGATTTAGTTTCTAAAAGAAAAGATTTGATTTTGTTTTCAAAAACGGAGGATTGGATTTGGTTTCCTAAAGGGAAGATAGGATTTGGCAAGGATTTGAAAAGGGAGATTCTAGAAACCCTAGTTTTGGAAGTGTGGAATTTTAACGTAGAAAAGAGGTTTTGGAAACATGTATAGTTTGGATATGAAAACAAGAGATTTTGGAAACCTAGGTTTGGGGCAAAGTTTGAAAATCATGTTTTTGGAAAGAAAATTTAGGGTTTCCTAATTGTGGGTTCTAGGGCTTGACTTAAGGAGAAGGGATTTTAGAAAGTGCGCTTTTGGAAACGAAGGTTTTCTAGAAGGGAAATCCTAGGAAGGAGTTTTTAGAAAGTATGTTTGAAGAGGGAGTTTTTGGAGAAGGATTTTAAAGAGAAGAAGTTTTGGAAAGTGTGTTTTTGGAAACGTAGACTTTGGAAAGAAAATCCTAGAGGGGAATTTCGAGAAGGAAAATTTTGGGAAGAAAGTTTTTGGAAAGATTTTTGGAGAGAGTTTTTTGGAAGGTGAATCTAGGGAGTGTTTTTAGAGGGTGAATTTTGAGGAAAAGATTTTGGAGAGAGAATTTTGAAAAATAGATTTTGGAAGGGAGTTTTTGAAAACAATTTTGGAGAGGAGAGTTTTAGGAAAATATGTTGAAAAAGAGATTTTTAGGAAGAGATTTTTGAAAAGAGAGAGTTTTTAGAAGGATTAAAAACGTCTCACTTTCCTAAAGCAATTTTAGCCATAAGAGGGCTAGAACCACTTTAAGAAAGTGGTTTTGAAAACAAAGGTTTGAAAATATAGACCAAAAGGCCACTTTTAATATAACACTTTCCTAAAGCAACCCTAGCCATGGAAAGGCTAGAATTACCCTAGAATTGTGGTTTTGAAAACAAGTTTCTGAAAAAGAGATTTTGATGCAATTTTGAAAACAAGTTTGAAAACGATTTTTGAAAACAACTTTTTGAAAACGAATTTTGGAAGATGCAAGATTATGATATGCACAATGCAATTTGAGGTCGTGAACATACAAGGTTAAGGCTTCACCACATAATCAAGGAGGCCGAACCCACGTGGTCTTTGGTTAGACTAGAAGAAAGCCCCCGACACGGTGACTCTCCAATAGTCCAATCCTACACATGGACTGGGAATCCCCTTGTTTCAAGCATGCAAAGAAAGGGCAGGAAAGAGATGGGGGATTAAAATAGAGAAAACCCAAGTGGGTTGGAGAGAGAAAAGAGAGGGGGGAAGTGCAGAAAATTAAATAGGTAGCCTACCTTGTATCTCGTTTATTTTGCGCACCGTGCAGTCTTTGATCTGCGGTCTTCGGTCTTGATCTTCACCTTCAGTCTTCAAGGATTGTCTTCAAGCTTTGGATGGCTGCTCTTCAAGTCTTCAGAGAGTGGTTGAAGGCTAGTGTATGAGTGTATGAGTGTATAGGAGGCTAGGGTTTGTGTATAGTGGCTAGGGTTTGGGAAAACCTAGGGAGGCTAGGGTTTAGGAGGTGCTCGAGCTCTGTATATCGAAATATGAGATTCTTAGGTTAAGTTTGTAGACCCCTTTCACGTTGAACGAGGCTCTGTATTTATAAAAGTTGGACAAGCCTGCCGCCTGTTGCAGTGGCGCCAGGGCAAAGTTTATACTGGCGCCACTAGGAGTGGCGCCAAGCCATTTTTTGGCTTGGCGCCACTACTAGTGGCGCCAGCCAATTAGGAAAGATTTAAGGTCGGCAAGCAACGTATCTTTGACTAGATTTGGGCGCCTGTACTAGTGACTACCATGCAATTTTTAACCTGGCTTCACTAGGAGTGACTCCGGAAAGTCCGGGAATGATTTGAAGGAGCCGGGAGTGACCCGGAAGGCCGGAAAGGAGTAGGAACACTTAAAATAGTGTCCTGGAGGTATTTGACTTGAAAAATGAAGATAAGGTGAGTCGGAAAGGTTGACCGGGCCTTTAGGGGCAAAACGGTCAATCGGACTAGGAAACTGCCGGGGCGAACCCGGATTGTTCTGGAAAAAGACTTGGGATCTAGAAACATTATTTAGAATGTTCGCAGAGGTTGCCGGTTTGATTCCCAGGGCCGGCGTGGTTGGAAATAGAGACCGGCCCACTAGGGGCAAAACAGTCATTTTGTACCGGGTTTGCCGGAACTAACTCGGAATAGTCCGAAAAGGTAAAGGAAGGTCGAGAATACTATAAAAAGTATTCTCGAGACATTACCGGTTTGATACCCAGAGCCGGTGTGGTCGAAGAAGGAGACCGGCCCTCCAGGGGCAAAACGGTGATTTTGTACCGGGTTGGCCGGAACTAACTCGGAATGGTCCGGAAAGGTAAAGGAAGGTCGAGAACACTATAAAAAGTATTCTCGGGACATTACCGGTTTGATACCCAGAGCCGGTGTGGTTCCTGGGGCATCCGGATGCCTAGGGGCAAAATGGTCATCTTGACCGAAAAGTCTCGAAAAAGGTCCTAAGGGTAGTCTGATCATTTTTCACCGAAGTGAGCTAACAAACATGGGTATTGACCTAGGTTTTGAGTGTTTCCGCCACTTGGACGGGATTGAGTATTTCCGCTACTCGGACGGGGTTGAGTATTTTCGCTACTCGGACGGGGTTGACGATTTGAGAGTATTTCCGCTACTCTAACGGGGTTGATGATTTGTGAGTATTTTCGCTACTCGGACGGGGTTGATGATTTGTGAGTATTTTCGCTACTCTAACGGCTTTGTGAGTATTTCCGCTACTCTAACGGTTGAGTATTTCCGCTACTCTAACAGTTGAGTATTTACGCTACTCTAACGGTTCTGTGAGTATTTCTGCTACTCTAACGGGTCTGTGAGTATTTCCACTACTCTAACGGCTCTGTGAGTATTTCCGCTACTCTAACGGTTGTGTGAGTAGTTTTGCCACTCGGACCGTCTCAAGGAATAAACTGTCTCAAGAGAGGGATTGGAAAGGGGTCTTACCGTCTCCGAAGAGACGTGCCTGGATTGGAACCGTCTCGAGGAATAAATTGTCTCGAGAGAGGGATTGGAAAGGGGTCTTACCGACTCCGAAGAGACGTGCCTGGGTTTTGAGTGTTTCCGCCACTCTAACGGTGTGAGTATTTCTGCTACTCTAACGGTTTTGTGAGTGTTTCCGCCACCCTAACGGTTTTGTGAGTGTTTCCGCCACTCCGACGGTTTTGTGAGTAGTTTTGCTACTCGGACCATCTCGAGAAATAAACTGTCTCGAGAGAGGGATTGGAATTTGAATAAGAAAGGACAATACCCTTAAGGGTATTTTGGTCATTTTGCCTCTATTTGGGCCTGACAGGCCCGCGAAGTGATGGAAAGACGGAATTTAGACTAGAGGATTGGTTTCGATTGGAATATGTCCATAATGACTTGAAAACAAGTCTGGACGGAGTGTAGACTGCCGAGCGGTCAAAAATGGGGTGCTTACAGCTGCCCCTCTTTTTCTGTCTTTGCTTGTCAAAGACAGAAAATGATAAGAGTAAGAGTCCCATGTTGACCGCGAGGCAGTCGGAGGGACGGACATTGAAAACGTTTCGACAACGGGGGTCGAAAACGGATAACGGGCCAAAAAGGCCTTCGAAAACGAGTTTTGGCGGGAAAAAGGGCAAAACTACCCAGAATTTATAACTGGCGCCACTAGTAGTGGCGCCTTTGGTAGAAATGAACTGGCGCCTCTGCTAGTGGCGCCAGGTTTGAAGTTAAAACCAGAAACTTTCTGGTTCGAACACCCACGGGATTTGAAGAGTTTTTTGCAAATTTGTGAGGCATTGCGAGGAATCTGTCTTGGACATTGAAGGAGCACTGCTTAGGGACCACGGGTGATTGCCAGAGGGAGTCCACGTCGCCGGAAAAGTCGCCGGAAGTGAAGATTTCGCCGGAGAACTTCCAAAAGATGAGTTTTCAAATTTTGTTGATTTTGATGTGTAGAACTTCATTTGAATCATGTGAATAGTGGAAATTAATGCTTTGATATGTTTTGAACACTTTGGTGATGTTGTTTTTGCAATTTGATGGTTGTTTGATTGAACTTGAGTGATTATATGTAAATGTGTGAAGGGGGTTTTCTGCAGGAATAGGAAATTTGTTCCTATAAGCATGGGTATTAGGTTTTCTGGCTATGTTTTTGTGCAACGTGCCTTAGAAAAATGTGTTTGACAACCGTATTAAGTTTCGTGATTTTTTGAAAACTCGGTGAATTTTTTATTTTTTGAAAAATAGAAAAATATTTAGAAAATTAGGAAAAATTAGAAAATTCAAGAAATTGACGAAATTTTTGAAGTTTGAAATTTGGAAAAATATAGGAATATTTTGAAAACATTTGAGGTGATTTTGAAAAATTTTGGAATCCTTTTGAAAACCATTGATTTATTTGAAAAATAAAACATGAGTTTTGAAAATTTTGAAAAATTGAAAATTGTGTACGGGTGCCATTGTTATGTGATTGTGGCGTTGGAAGCTGCATATTTCGTGTTTTGTGTTGATGTCATGGGCGTCGTAGGGGCCACTTTTAAACGGGACTCTGCCAAAATTTTTAGAAATTATGAAAAGAGTTGGTTAAAATTTTAGAAATAAAATCTTTTTGAAGGGAAAAGGCAGAGAACCCTTGAGACGTGATTTGGAGTTGGAAAATCAAGATGTGTGAAAATTTTGTTTTTGATTTGTTATTCAAAATCTTTTATTTGTTTTGTGTTATTTGTTTGTTTTATTTTATTGTTATTTAAACTGCATGGATGGTATATTAACATCACTTACCTTGACTTACCTTTTCAGGATGGCAGATGGAGTTTTGCATCGGCTGAGAGCCTGGCATAGTAGCTACCCTCCCGATGAGCAGGATATCTTTCGTCGGTCCTTTGGTCGGGTGGCTTCGCTTTTATCAGTGCGGCTTATTCCCGGACTCATGGAGGCAGTGATCCCTTTCTGGCAGCCGGACTTGCCTCTTTTCCGTTTTGGAGAGTGTGAGCTTACCCCTACTCCTCACGAGTATGGGTTCCTTCTTGGTTTCTGAGATGTTTCTGCTGACATTGTGGGACCCCTGTTTCCGGATGGTTGTATCACAGTGGTTTCATCCCAGCTCGGATTCAGACGCACAGTTCTTTCGTCTTCTTCTTTGCCACAGTTTCCTTATGTCCCAGCAGAGTTCCTCTTCTCCCGTTTTGAGTTCCCTACGGGTATGCGAGTTCATTCAGGTGAGTGGCACACCTCTCAGGATTGGGCTATTTTTCGTATGGTTGCCTTAGCCTTGCTTCTGCTGAACTTCTTGGTGTTCCCCCGAGACGATGATTTAGTGGACTGTCGACTCTGTGCACCACTGGCCTTGATCCGTACGGGGCATTCCTATGCTCCTATGATTGTAGGGGAGACCTTCGTGAGTCTTACGAGATTCCAGCAGTCCCTTGACGCTTGTTTCTGTGGATGCACTACTCTCTTCCAGCTCTGGGCGATTAGTCATTTGTTTGTTACACCTTTGTTTCAGCACACATGGTATCCTGAGCTCGATCATGTACATTCCCTAGCGAGATCTCAAGGTGTCATGGCAGATGAGGGGAGATTTCCGCAGACTGCTGCATCCTGGGCTGACTATCTTCAGAGCATGAGGTCAGGCACAGTCAGGTGGTATTCAGGGCTGGTTGGTAGGTATTGCTTGAGAGTTCGGCCTTCCGGGAGGGCTTTCGTGCCCCTAGCAGGACTACGGGGCATTGCCCCTTTCTTCGGGATTCGGGTTCTACGATAGCTTGGTAGGAGTTAGGATATCCCTTTTTTAGCTTCTGCAACCGAGTTTACTCTTGTCTTTGAGGCGTCGATTCCTAGAGCATTGATGGAGAAAGTTATGGATATATGGAGATCTTTGCTTCCTCACGTTGATGATGATGGTCCCTTTTCCGACATGCCTCCTGCGACTGAGGCCTATCATTATTGGCTTCGACGCTACGTGCTGGGTCCTAGTAGACTTGGGGATCTTCTTCTTGAGACTCCTTTACCTCCCGTAGGGTATACCGACTTCTTGACTGCTATGATTATTCAGGGGCGTCACCACAGACGGGAAAACCGTCGTCTAATACGAATGTTGCATGACCGATTGAGGATGAGAGACGCTGAGGTAGCTTTACTAAAGAGGCAGTTAGCAGCAGCCAGATCGACACATGATGACCCACCTTCGGGTGCTGCGAGGGCCCGCAGGCGGCCATGAGGCGTTCTAGGCAGCTCTCCTTCCCTGGAGGGTGATGTGATGGATGGCCCGTCCTTGCGGGAGACTGTGGAGTCCCTTACCCGAGAGAGGGACATGCTTCTGGCTAGATGTGCGGACTATGAGCGAGGCCGGCTTGGGTCTTCTGCTGCTGGTACTTCTTCGACTGCTCCTCTTGTGACCGGCAAGCCAGTGGATCCCTGCTTAGCTGATTCCTCTTCTGATGACGACGGGGAGCGATATATTTTTGCCCCTCGCTCTTAGATCCGCTGATTTCTACATTTGTAGAAAAACATACTGTTTAGTGTTATGCCCCTTTTATCTTATGAATTCATGACCTCCCGTGCTTTTGGTATGATTTTTCTGCATGATTAGTATAGTAACGAATTTGGAAAAAATTAAATGAGAATTGCAGTTTAATGAAAAATAACTCCCCTTTGTTTGATTCTTTGACTTACTGACTGTTCCGTGAAAGGGACCTCTGCTTCTTTTACCCCTAACTGGGCTAAACCGGAGAATGCCTTTGGAGACGCCTTTCGACTTTTACACCGTTGCTTTCATACCTTAACTTCCGGGGAATGTGGTAGCTCGAGCTATTTCTTACATCTAAATCCTTTGTTCTTTCCCCCCCCCCCCCCTTTTTTTTTCTTCTTTTTTTTTTTTTTTTTTGCTATTTTTGCTACTAGTGCCCCTGAGGGTTTTCACCAATCCCAGCTCTGTCATTTTTGCACCAAGGCGCCTTTGCAGGTTTTCGTCAGGGTCGACAGTTTTGTATCTTGCCACATCCCTACCTTTTTACCTACGGCGCCCTTTCGGGTTTTCACCGTATCCTCGGGAAGCGCTTGACTTTTCTCTCTTCTTTCTCTCTCTTTCCTCAGCTTGGTCTCGGATTTCTGTTGAGAAGCCTCTAAACGCTACTTGCATCATTCTCCAACTCATGGCATATTTAGCAAGCTCATTTGGACTAATCAATTTAATTCCAATCTGAGAGGACTTTTTAGGGGTTATGGTGTTGGTATTTACTTTTGAAAGAAAAAGAAAAAGGCTCAAACCTACCACTCTACTAGTGATCACCTTTGATAGTTTTTTGGTTCAATGGCACTTTTCCTGCGTATTCCCATCTTTCCTTGGGTATCTTATTGCACGCCCCTTTTCTTCTCTCTTTTCTTTTTTTTTTGGCTATTGATGTTAATACCAATATTTGTGCGAACTTAAAGTAGTACTTCAAGGCCCCCCCCCCCCCCTTTTTTTTTTTTTTTTTCTTTTTTTTTTAGTGCCTCTACTGAACGTGATCACTTTATTGAGGGGGAATGCTCCTGAAAGAAAGTAATCGGCTCTAAAGGTTTGGCAAAGGTTATGTATATATGCATTTTAATTGGACAAAAAATGAAATAAGGGCCTCTTGTCATCTTGGAATTAGATTGTTTAGTCCATAGAGTTTTAACCTTAAAACACTACCTTATTGATTAATGGAGAATGAGGAGAGTAGGTTTTATTGCTTCTTTACAGAAACCAAAGGTCTAGCTTTCGGAATCATATATAGTAGCGTTTGACAGCATCTGAATTCAATGGGCTAGGAAATTCTTGGCCATCCATTTCCTCCAAAACGAGAGCTCCTCCAGACAAGACTTTCTTTACCATGAATGGCCCTTCGTAGTTTGGAGCAAACTTTCCCTGTGCCGGCTCCTGATGGGGGAACACCTTCTTGAGCACCAAATCTCCCGGCTGGAATGATCGAGGTCATACCTTTTTGTCAAATGCTCTGGCCATTCGCCTTCTGTAACACTGAGCATGATAAACTGCAGCTAACCGCTTCTTATCCAGCAAACAAAGTTGGGCATACCCGTCTTTAATCTAGTCTGCTTCATCTAACTTGGTTTCTGTTAAGATCCGTAAAGAAGGAATCTCAATCTCAACAGGGATGACTGCCTCGGTGCCGTAAACTAGCTCAAAAGGAGTACTTCCGGTGGAGACCCTCATAGTAGTTCGGTAAGCCATCAATGCAAACGGAAGTTTCTCATGCCAATCTCTGTAATTGTCAATCATGTTTCGGAGTATTCTCTTAATATTCTTGTTGGCTGCTTCTACTGCCCCATTCATCTGGGGCCGGTAAGTGACCGAATTCCGGTGAGTAATGCGAAATGTCTAGCATAGCTTCGATATCAATTCGTTGCTCAAATTGGAACCATTATCAGTAATGAGTGACTCGGGAATCCCGTATCAGTAAATGATGTAATTTTTTATGAACCTTTCTACGATCTTCTTGGTGACATGGATGTAAGAGACGGCTTTCACCCATTTAGTGAAATAATCAATAGTGACCAGGATGAAGCGATGGCCGTTGGAAGCTTTAGGAGTGATAGGACCAATCATATCTATCCCCCACATAGAAAAGGGCCATGGGGCAGACATAGAATGGAGCTCAGACGGTGGTGCTTTGATCTTATCCCCATGTATCTGACATTTGTGACATCGAAGAACGTATCTAATGCAATCTGACTCCATTGTTGACCAGTAATACCCTGTCTGGAGAATCTTCTTCGCAAGCGTGTGGCCATTCATGTGGGGGCCACAAACTCCCTCATGCACTTCCTCCATGATAACTTTAGCTTCGGCGGCATTGACACATCTTAGAGGTCCAAACCATGATCTCCTGAAAAGCTCGTTTCCAGCCATGAAATAGTGTCCCGCCAAACGACAAATGGTCTTCCTATCGCGTTGTGTTGCTGCATCAGGGAACGTCTGGGTTTGAATATACCTCTGGATGTCATAAAACCACGGTTTCTCGGGAGGTTCGATAATTGTATGCAGACAATAAGAGGGGACATCCCTGGTGAAGATTTGTAGAGGGGGTATTTCAGTGCCACTGTCGACCTTGATTGCTGCAGCCAATGTAGCCAAGGCATCGGCGAAGCTGTTCTCTGTTCGGGGCACGTGACGAAAATCCACGCTTTTGAATAGTTGACACAAGTCCTTGACCTGTTGATGATACGGGGAGAGTTTGGCGTCTCGAGTTTGATACACGTCCTTGGATTGCTGAATGACCAAATCTGAATCTCCGAGAACAACCAATTCATCAATCTTCATTTCTAATGCCAATCTTAACCCCAGGATGCAAGCCTCATATTCGGCGATGTTATTAGTACAAAGTTCAAGTTGTAGCTTAACTACAATAGGATAATGACTGCCGGTTCTTGACACTACTACTGCCCCAATGCCAGCTCCTCTTTTATTAGCAGCGCCTTCGAAAAACATCCTCCACCCGGCTGGTTCTTGTTCTTCAGACGTACCATCAACGCATAGTATATTTTCATCAGGAAATTGGGGCTCCATGGATTGATAATCATCAATGGGGTTCTCAGCCAGATAATCAGCTACCACCTGCCCCTTGACTGCTTTACGGGTAGTGAACACAATGTCGAATTCTGACAGGATCATGTGCCATCGAGCAATTCTACTGGACAGGGTTGGTTTCTCGAATATATACTTGAGGGGATCCATTTGAGAGATGAGGAATGTGGTATGATAGAGCATGTAGTGTCGAAGCCTATGAGCTGCCCAGGCTAATGCACAGCAGGTTTTCTCGAGAGCGGAATACTTCACTTCATATGGCAGAAATTTCTTACTAAGGTAGTAAATGGCTTGCTCTTTTCTCCCCGTTTCATCATGTTGCCCCAGGACACATCTCATAGAAGTATCTAACATTGTCATGTACAACAGCAAAGGACGCCCCGGGGTTGGTGCCACTAGGATAGGGGGATTTCGAAGATATTCTTTAATTTTCTCAAACACCATTTGACAGTTATCATCCCACTCCTTTGGAACGTCTTTCTTAAGGAGCTTGAAAATAGGTTCGCACAGGTGGGTCATTTGGGCGATGAACCTGCTAATAAAGTTCAACTTTCCTAGGAAAGACCGAACCTTCTTTTCCCCTTTTGGTGTAGGCATTTCAACAATGGACTTCACCTTAGCAGGATCAACCTCTATCCCCTTTTCATTGACTATAAATCCCAACAATTTCCCTGAAGATACTCCGAACGTGCATTTGGCCGGATTTAACTTAAGCTGATATTTACAGAGGCGATCAAACACCTTCCGCAAGTTGAGCAAGTGGTCCTTCCGTTGCTTGGACTTGACGATCATGTCATCCACATAGATCTCTACTTCCTGATGCATCATGTCATGGAATAAAGTTACCATGGCTTTTTGGTAGGTTGCCCCTGCGTTGCGAAGATCGAATGGCATGACCTTATAACAGTATACTCCCCAGGGGGTAATGAAAGCAGTCTTCTCCCGATCTTCTTCAGCCAACTTGATCTGATTATAGCCCGAAAAACCGTCCATGAAGGAAAACATTCCATGACCAGCCGTGTTGTCAACAAGCAAATCTATGTGGGGAAGAGGAAAATCATCCTTTAGACTGGCCCTGTTGAGGTCCCGAAAGTCAATGCACATCCGCACCTTGCCATCTTTCTTGGGTACCGGGACAATATTAGCCAGCCATTGAGGATACTCTACCACTTACAGAAATCCTGCCTGGAATTGTTTAATCACCTCCTCCTTAATCTTCAGGCTCCATTCGGGTTTCAATCTCCTTAGCTTCTACTTAAAGGGCTTCATCTACGGGTCCAAAGGCAGTCTATGTTCGACAATGGATTCATCTAGTCCGGGCATGTCTTGATAGGACCATGCGAAAACATCCAAGTATGCACGCAAAAGTTCCAATAACTCTTTGCGCTGCCATTGATCTAGGCCTGTACCGATTCTAAGCTCCTTCGGATCCCTTTCATTTCCCAAATTAACGGTTTCCGTTTCCTCAATGTTTGGGGTATTACGATTCTTATGTCTTTCTATTTGTTCTCGAATTTCTTCTGGCACCTCCTCTGTAAAATTTATATCTTCTTCAATCCCCAGTTGTTGGTAATCAAACTCGGTGTTCAAGTCATCATTCATCAAGATTGGCATTCCATAGATTAGCTAAGTAGGATATCGGATGCAAGGGTCCCTGGCATGGAAAATAGTGTACAATAAATCAAATAAGAAATGGATATTATTTTATTCATTGATAACTTGCTTTTAAAAAGTTAAAATAAATAAATTTAAAAGGACAAAGTTTATGGCGAATCAGTTGCTCCAGGGTCTCGCTTTAACGGGCTTTGTACCGAAACTTGCGAGCACGGACGATGTCTTGGCTGGCCCAATTATGCAACTTTTCGCCTGGCAACATTGCTCGAATGGATCCATCTTGGGTTACTCCGATGTTGATTGTCATGACGAGCGCTTCTCCTTGGACTTTTCTCTTCTTATTACTTAATGCAGGTGTTCCTTTTCCCATGTCTAACTGCTTGAATTGGTCAGAGAGCTCCATGACAACTTTCTTATCAACCCTTTTCTTCCGGGCTGCTTCTATTCTTTCCCTTTTCGTGGGTTCATATCCCAACCCAAAGGTGGGTTCAGCTGACGGTATTTCTACGATTTCTAGTCTTCCTTATAAACATCTCCCTAAGCCTTTACCCGGATGGAAACCATTTTCTTTAAAGTACCGTACTACGATCTGAGAGTTCTTGGAATAATTTGGCTTCACTTGATCTTCCTTTTGCACGACAGTGATATATTCAAATGATTGAAAACAAGAAGGCAGTTCAGTGTCCGATGCAATGATGTCAGCTTTGTATACGGCGAGCTCTTTTTCAGCGAAAACAGCGATTAGCTTGGAGCCCACGATGAACTTGACTTTCTGATGAAGACTAGAAGGAACTGCTCCTGCCGAATGAATCCAGGGCCTTCCTAACAGCAAGTTATAGACAGCCGGAATGTGTAAAACTTGAAATTTAATCGTGAAGGTTACTAGTCCTATCTCAACAGGCATTTCAATTTCTCCCATGGCTTCCCTCCGAGATCCATCAAAGGCACGAATGATCATACCACTATTTTTCAAATAAGTTTGGTCCATTCCCAGCCTTTCCAGAGTAGAATACGGGCACACGTTCAATGCCGACCCATTATCTATCAGTACTTTGGCCACCATTATTCCTCTTGTTCTTACAGCGATATGCAAAGCTTCAGTATGACCTGTTCCATGAGCCGGAATCTCGTCATCAGAGAAAGTGATGATATTTGGGGCCATAATGAGACTGGCCATGTCATGTAGATTGTCTGGCGTGAAACTCTCGGGCACATGAGCATCCTTGAAGATCTTTATTAAAGCATTCTGGTACACCTCAGAAGTGAGCAGCAAACCCAACATCGAAATATGGGCTGGGGATTTCCTAAGCTGTTCCATGATATCGTAATTGACCTTTCCTAAAGCTTTGGTGAATTCTGACATCTCCTGATCTGTTGGCTGGTTGGAGCACTCTCCTTCTTTGTCCTTACCATTCCTTTTTCTTTCCACTTCAACAGAGGTATAAAGGCGCCCTAACCGAGTCATTCCCCCTACTTCTGTTACAGGCTCTCCGATGCCCTTGTTAGGTGGGTAATTCCATGGGACGTTATGAAGACTGGGTATTGGTGCTTGAGTTATGGTGGGAAGAGTTATCCTTGGGTTTACGGGCAAAGGGATTGTTACAGCTGAAGGGTTGGTGAGGACGGGTAGAGTGGTGGGCACATTTGGCTTCTTTGGCAAGACTAAAGGCAATTTAGGTCGTGTGTTTCCTTGGTTATTGGTTTGAGGTTCAGGTCGAGCCATAGCGATCATGGGTTCAGGTTCGAACAACGTATTAAGGATAAGAGGATAAGGGGAAGGGTCTAGTAAGGCTCCTATGCTTAAGTCCATGCTAGGGAGATAAGATTGTGCGGTTAGGACGGAAGGATTTTGGTATTCGGGCTCCTTTAAGGCAAGAATTGTCCCTTCTGAGATTGTGGTAAGTGTGTTGCATAGGGGGTCCTTGCTTGCATTCCCGCTTCCCAATGATATGTTTTCCTAAAGCTTGTAACCCATGGCCTTCGCTATTATAGAGGAAGTTGGACTAGTATTCATTACCTATAACAATGACGACAACAGTTACAAATTAGAGTTTTATTCCTGGAGAAATCTATGCAATGCATGTCCTAGGGTATCCCGCTTAAAGAGGGAAACTAGCCATGATGTATTGGCTCACTTTTTGGAGATAGGGGATTTGCCCCTGTATGCAGATACCTTACCTGTCAGGTAGGAAACTTCAGCCCTTCATGCATTCATTCATAAAAATAAAGAAGTACATTAACTTTTGAGTCTAAGATATAAAAGAATTGAAATACATTTTAATAGGGGGAGGGGGAACATTTTTCTTTAGACTTCCACCTATCTACTTTTACAAAGGGAAACCCTAAACTACTCTTGAGTCTTCGGATTCGCCTTCCTTGGATTTGATGTCGAGGAGGTCACTGAGAGACCTTATTGATTAATTGCCCCCTATCTTATTAGCAACCCTATCGCCGTGAGCATAGAGGGATTGGGGCCCCTCTTATGGAATGAATCGAGATGCATGCAATGAGTCCTTAGGGTTACGCGGGAACCCTTAGGGTTTGGGTAGGTTTAATGCAAGGGAGAGTGACATTGGTGTCACTCTCAATGGGTTGATCATATGCATGAGAATGCAGTGACTTGAGTTACTCGGAACTCTTGTCTAGACATGGGATATTGAATGCATGAACATGAATATGCACAAAGTATAAAGAGAGAAGGTACAATGCATGCATAAAGAGTTAGACAGACATTATAACAGTATGAATACAGGCATTATAACAGCAGGTATAAATGAAAGTAAGAGCAGTCGCCCTTTTCTCCGTGATTTTGAAAATGGTGCTTGTGTCTTAAATCCGGCAGAGGTTCGGCTATGCATGGTGTCTATATGAGTATGAGGTTGAGGGTTGACTAATGCGTCCTAAAAAGGCTCGGTCCCCGGATCTTCAAACCTAGGCCCACTCCCCGAGGTGGTGCCATGATCGGTTGGTGATCTGAGCGGGGGAACCATCAAGAGGCCGTAGGCGAAGAAACTGACACAGCATCTTGCCCACAACCAATATACCGTTCCCCCTTTCTAACTAGAAAGGACATATCAGGGTATGCAAGTATGCAGAATGCAAGTGCACATGCAGTGTGTGTGTGATTTTTAAAAGTGGAGGAAAGGGCCCAACAACTCCCATTCATCCTGTACATCACATTCATGCAAAGCAATTAATAAAATTTAAACATAAAGCGCACCTACAAAACAAAGATGCAAGTGTCAGTATGTGGATGACAAACATAATACAAGATAATATGAGTAGATGCATGCTTTTTGAAAACAATTTTGAAAATTTGGTTTTGAAAATTTGAAGTGAATAGGATTGAACCAAGTTAATTGAAGACTCTACATGGGTAAAGGGTAAACAGACATGACTAACGGCCTAACCCTCTAAGTTTTCCCAGTGGAGTCGCCAGCTGTCGCACCCAGATTTTTCGCACTCGAGGAATACTCACCCAAGCGGGAAAAACACTGTACTCTCTCGTTAGAACTCACCCTCCTAAAAGAATGAGTGCGACTAGGTTTGAATTGAAAAATTGATTTGAATAAAGGGCTTTTGAAAAAGATTCGGAGTCGCCACCTAACTTGATTAAGGTGAGTTAGGTCACCTAAAAACTAAGAATAATCTGAAGACTACACTTAGGGTTTTGGAAAACGATTTGAAAATATCACCTCGAGAGAGGGTTTTTAAGGAAAACAGGTTGTTTGGCAACCTTTGGAAAACATTTAGCCCTTTTTTGAAAAATAACTCCTTTTGGTCTTTGAAATCAATGATCCTAGGTTCGGAGGTTGGTTACGTGTAGGGAAGAGGCACTAAGCTATCACCCTACCCCGCCCTTTCGGTACCTACATGTCAATCTACCCGAGATTCACCTATGAGAGTCTTCGACTAACTATAGTTCAACCCTATTCACTTTTTAAAAAAACAATGTTTGAAAATTAACATGATGCATGAGATGCAAGTGTAAGGAAAGAGAATTGATTTAGAAAAGAGATTTGAAAAGAGTTTGATTTGATTTGAAAGAGATTTGAAGAAATAGAATTGAAATTGAAAAGTTTGAAAATTGAAAGTAGAAATTTGAAAACAAAAATTTTGAAATTGAAATTTTGAAAGTAGATTGGAATTTGAGATTCGAAAGGATTTTGAAAACCGCACCCATGAGGGTGGAATTGAAAGTTTGAAAAGTATTGTGACCGCACCTATGGAGGTTGCCTACGTATCCCTTTGGGGGAATCAGGTCAGTTGTAGTTCGGACAAGAGTCCGATTGAAAATAGAAGAGTGGATTTGAAGAAGGAGATTGAATTGGAAATTGAATTCGATTTGGAATTGGAAGAGGGGATTGGAAATCGAAATTGAAGAGATTGGACTTTGAATAGAAGATTGAAAATTGGACATTGGAATTTTAGAAGTGAAAAGATTGAATTTTGATTTGAAAAGATAGACTTGGACTTGTTTTGGAAAGAGAAGGTTTAAGAAACCTAAACTTAGGAAAGAGAGGAGACTTAGGAAAGATTTGACTTGACTTGGAAGGTTTGGGAATTTAGAAAAGATTGGATTTAGGAAATGTTTGAATTAGGAAAAGTTCGATCTAGGAAAGTTTCATTTTTGGAAAGTTTTGAATTAGGAAAATTTTAGGTTTAGGAAAGTTTTGGAAATAGGAAATGTTAGAATTAGGAAAGTTTTAAATTAAGAAATTTTTGAGTTTTGGAATGTTTGAAAAAAAGGAAGTTTTGAATTTGAAAAGTTTTGAAAACAAGGGAGTTTTGAAAATAAGAAAATTTCGTTTTGGGAAAGGTTTGAAAAAGGAAAGTTTTTAGTTTAGGAAATGTTTGAATTAAGAAAGTTTTGAGTTTAGAAAAGTCTTCGATTTAGAAAGATTTTGAAGTTTAGGAAAGTTTAGGAGTTAGAAAGTTTAGAAGTTTAGAAAGATTTGAGAAAGTTTCAAATTTAGAAAGTTCTGATTTAGAAAGTTTTAGAGTTTTGGAAAATCTTGAGACTAGGAAAAGTTTGAGTTTGGAAAAAGTTTGAAAACTTGAATTTGGAAAGTTAAGATTTGAAAATGGGGGGTTGAATTAGGAAAGGGTTGAATTAGGAAAGATTTGAAAGTTGAGTTTTAAAACTTAGGAAAGATTTTTATGTTCAAGTTTTGGAAACTTAAGATTTAGGAAAGTAGAAGTTTAGGAAGGATTTGAATTAGGAAAGATTTGGATTTTGAAATTTAAGGAAAGGTCTGAAGTTTGGGTTTAGGAAACTTATGGTTTAGGAAGGAATTGAATTAGGAAAGGTTTGGGATTAGGAGGGGATTGGATTTAGTTTCTAAAAGAAAAGATTTGATTTTGTTTTCAAAAATGGAGGATTGGATTTGGTTTCCTAAAGGGAAGATAGGATTTGGCAAGGATTTGAAAAGGGAGATTCTAGAAACCCTAGTTTTGGAAGTGTGGAATTTTAACGTAGAAAAGAGGTTTTGGAAACATGTATAGTTTGGATATGAAAACAAGAGATTTTGGAAACCTAGGTTTGGGGCAAAGTTTGAAAATCATGTTTTTGGAAAGAAAATTTAGGGTTTCCTAATTGTGGGTTCTAGGGCTTGACTTAAGGAAAAGGGATTTTAGAAAGTGCGTTTTTGGAAACGAAGGTTTTCTAGAAGGGAAATCCTAGGAAGGAGTTTTTAGAAAGTATGTTTGAAGAGGGAGTTTTTGGAGAAGGATTTTAAAGAGAAGAAGTTTTGGAAAGTGTGTTTTTGGAAACGTAGACTTTGGAAGGAAAATCCTAGAGGGGAATTTCGAGAAGAAAAATTTTGGGAAGAAAGTTTTTGGAAAGATTTTTGGAGAGAGTTTTTTGGAAGGTGAATCTAGGGAGTGTTTTTAGAGGGTGAATTTTGAGGAAAAGATTTTGGAGAGAGAATTTTGAAAAATAGATTTTGGAAGGGAGTTTTTGAAAACAATTTTGGAGAGGAGAGTTTTAGGAAAGTATGTTGAAAAAGAGATTTTTAAGAAGAGATTTTTGAAAAGAGAGAGTTTTTAGAAGGATTAAAAACGTCTCACTTTCCTAAAGCAATTATAGCCATAAGAGGGCTAGAACCACTTTAAGAAAGTGGTTTTGAAAACAAAGGTTTGAAAATATAGACTAAAAGGCCACTTTTAATATAACACTTTCCTAAAGCAACCCTAGCCATGGAAAGGCTAGAATCACCCTAGAATTGTGGTTTTGAAAACAAGTTTTTGAAAAAGAGATTTTGATGCAATTTTGAAACAAGTTTGAAAACGATTTTTCAAAACAACTTTTTGAAAACGAATTTTGAAAGATGCAAGATTATGATATGCGCAATGCAATTTGGGGTCGTGAACATACAAGGTTAAGGCTTCACCACATAATTAAGGGGGCCGAACCCACGTGGTCTTTGGTTAGACTAGAAGAAAGCCCCCGACACGGTGACTCTCCAATAGTCCAATCCTACACATGGACCGGGAATCCCCTTGTTTCAAGCATGCAAAGAAAGGGCGGGAAAGAGATGGGGGATTAAAATAGAGAAAACCCAAGTGGGTTGGAGAGAGAAGAGAGAGGGGGGAAGTGCAGAAAATTAAATAGGGAGCCTACCTTGTATCTCGTTTATTTTGCGCGCCGTGCAGTCTTTGATCTACGGTCTTCGGTCTTGATCTTCACCTTCAGTCTTCAAGGATTGTCTTCAAGCTTTGGATGGCTGCTCTTCAAGTCTTCAGAGAGTGGTTGAAGGCTAGTGTATGAGTGTATGGAGGAGTGTATGAGTGTATAGGAGGCTAAGGTTTGTGTATAGTGGCTAGGGTTTGGGAAAACCTAGGGAGGCTAAGGTTTAGGAGGTGCTCGAGCTCTGTATATCGAAATATGAGATTCTTAGGTTAAGTTTGCAGACCCCTTTCACGTTGAACGAGGCTCTGTATTTATAGAAGTTGGACAAGTCTGGCGCCTGTTGCAGTGGCGCCAAGGCAAAGTTTATACTGGCGCCACTAGGAGTGGCGCCAGGCCATTTTTTGGCTTGGCGCCACTACTAGTGGCGCCAGCCAATTAGGAAAGATTTAAGGTCGGCAAGCAACGTATCTTTGACTAGATTTGGGCGCCTGTACTAGTGACTACCATGCAATTTTTAACCTGGCTTCACTAGGAGTGACTCCGGAAAGTCCGGGAATGATTTGAAGGAGCCGGGAGTGACCCGGAAGGCCGGAAAGGAGCAGGAACACTTAAAATAGTGTCCTGGAGGTATTTGACTTGAAAAATGAAGATAAGGTGAGTCGGAAAGGTTGATCGGGCCTTTAGGGGCAAAACGGTCAATCGGACTAGGAAACTGCCGGGGCGAACCCGGATTGTCCCGAAAAAAGACTTGGGATCTGGAAACATTATTTAGAATGTTCCCAGAGATTGCCGATTTGATTCCCAGGGCCGGCGTGGTCAGAAATGGAGACCGGCCCACCAGGGGCAAAACGGTCATTTTGTACCGGGTTTGCCGGAACTGACTCGGAATGGTCCGGAAAGGTAAGGGAAGGTCGAGAACAGTATAAAAAGTATTCTCGGGACATTACCGGTTTGATACCCAGAGCCGGTGTGGTCGAAGAAGGAGATCGGCCCTCTAGGGGCAAAATGGTGATTTTGTACCGGGTTGGCCGGAACTAACTAGGAATGGTCCGGAAAGGTAAAGGAAGGTAGAGAACACTATAAAAAGTATTCTCGAGACATTACCGGTTTGATACCCAGAGCCAGTGTGGTTCTTGGGGCATCCGGATGCCTAGGGGCAAAATGGTCGTCTTGACCGAAAAGTCTCGAAAAAGGTCCTAAGGGTAGTCTGGTCATTTTTCACCGAAGTGAGCTAACAAACATGGGTATTGACCTAGGTTTTGAGTGTTTCCGCCACTCGGACGTGGTTGAGTATTTCCGCTACTCGGACGGGGTTGAATATTTTCGCTACTCGGACGGGGTTGACGATTTGAGAGTATTTCTGCTACTCTAACGGGGTTGATGATTTGTGAGTATTTTCGCTACTCGAACGGGGTTGATGATTTGTGAGTATTTCTGCTACTCTAACGGCTTTGTGAGTATTTTCGCTACTCTAACGGTTGAGTATTTCCGCTACTCTAACGGGTCTGTGAGTATTTCCGCTACTCTAACGGCTCTGTGAGTATTTCCGCTACTCTAACGGTTGTGTGAGTAGTTTTGCTACTCTAACGGTTGTGTGAGTAGTTTTGCTACTCGGACCGTCTCAAGGAATAAACTGTCTCGAGAGAGGGATTGGAAAGGGGTCTTACCGTCTCCGAAGAGACGTGCCTGGATTGGAACCGTCTCGAGGAATAAACTGTCTCAAGAGAGGGATTGGAAAGGGGTCTTACCGACTCCGAAGAGACGTGCCTGGGTTTTGAGTGTTTCTGCCACTCTAACGGTGTGAGTATTTCCGCTACTCTAACGGTTTTGTGAGTGTTTCTGCCACCCTAACGGTTTTGTGAGTGTTTCCGCCACCCTAACGGTTTTGTGAGTGTTTCCGCCACTCCAACGGTTTTGTGAGTAGTTTTGCTACTCGGACTGTCTCGAGGAATAAACTGTCTCGAGAGAGGGATTGGAATTGGAATAAGAAAGGACAATGCCCCTAAGGGTATTTTGGTCATTTTGCCTCTATTTGGGCCTTACAGGCCTGCGAAGCAATGGAAAGATGGAATTTGGACTAGAGGATTGGTTTCGATTGGAATATGTCCATAATGACTTGAAAACAAGTCTGGATAGAGTGTAGACTACCGAGCGGTCAAAAATGGGGTGCTTACAGTAGGCACTAGCGTCGACATGAGTTTTGAGTGTTTTTGCCACTCTGACGGCGGTCTTGTGATACAGGGGTTTGTTCGCAATTCCATATATCAACCTGTTTGTGAGTACTTCCGCTACTCTGACGGTTCACGATCATTCCTGAGGCTGCCTGATCTCAGGAAGCTGCTAAGGGCACGCAGCGCCTTAGAATAAACTTTCTCGAAAGGCGTGTTAAAACATACATTTCTGTATTGGCGGGCTAGCAGGCGCCAAAGGTGGACCGTTCTACCATCTAGGGGACTTGGGGTCTCATCCCGATCGACAGGTTTGAAGGGAGTTACCATTCTGAAGAAACTTTATTAGAAAACGTTCCGAAAAGGATATACTTACCATCTTGAGGAATCAACTTTCTTAAGAGAGGGATTGGAATTAGAATTGGAAAAGGGGACTTACCTTCTTCGTAAAGATGTGCCTATTGGAATTGGAAAGGGGACTTACCATCTTCGGAAAGACGTGCCTACGGGAATGGACTGAACAACGCCCATAAGGGTATTTTGGTCATTGTGCCTCTATTTGGGCCTGGTCGGCTCGCGAAGCGATGAATTGACTGGATTAGGACTAGAATTCTAGAATATGTCCATATTGACTTGAACTCAAGTCCTGACGGACTATAGACTGCCGAGCGGTCAAAAATGGGGTGCTTATAGCTACCCCTCTTTTTCTGTCTTTGCTTGACGAAGACAGAAAACAATAGAGTAAGAATCTCATGTTAACCGTGAGGCAGTCTGAGGGAAGGACTTTGGAAATTTTGAAAAACGGGATTGTGGAAACGAATATTAGGCCCAAAAGGCCTTCGAAATCGAGTTTTGGCGCCTTTGTCAAATTTAGCTTGGCACCACTGATAGTGGCACCAGGCCTGGAACAAAACCAAAAAATTTTCTGGTTCGAACACTTACGGGATTTGAAGGATTTTTGAAAAATCAAAAGTGCTTGTGAGAGAACCGACCTGGACATTCGAAGGAGCACTTCTTAGGGATCACGAGTGATTGCCGGAAGTAGACCACGTTACCGGAAAAGCCGTCGAAAGAGAAGATTTCGCCAGAGAACTTCGAAAGGTGAGTTTTCTATCCTATGTTGATTTTAATGTGTAGAACTTCGTTTAAGTCATGTGAATAGTGGAAATTGATGTTTTGATATGTTTTGAACACTACGGTGATGTTATTTTTGCACAATATGGTGATGTTATTGATGTTTTGAACATTATAGAAATTGATGTTTTGATATGTTTTGAACACTATGGTGCTTGTTGAATTGAAGACGTGATTATGTGAATAGGATTTTCTGCAGGAATTAGGGGTTTGTTCCTATAGGCTTGGGCATTGGCTTTTTTGGCTAGATTTTTATGCCATGTGCTTAGAAAAATATGTTTAACAACTGTGTGAAGTTTCGTGATTTTTTGAAAACTTGGTGAATTTTTAATTTTTTGAAAAATAAAAAAATACTTAAAAAAATAGAAAAAATAACGAAAACTTAAGAAATTGATGAAATTTTTAGAGTTTAAAATTTAGAAAAATTAGGGAATTTTTTAGAAAACATTTGAAATGATTTTGAGAAATTTTAGGACATTTTTGAAAACCATTGATTTATTGGAAAAATAAAACATGTGGTTTAAAAATTTAAAAAAAACTAAAAAGTGTGCGCGGGTGCTGATGTTATGTGATTGTAACTTTGTGAAGTGCACGGTTTGTGTTTTGTGTTGATGTTATGGGGATCACTTTTAAGCGAAACTCTGCCAAAGTTTCTTTTTTTTTTCTTTTTTAGAAATTCAAAAAAAGGGTTGGAAAAATTTTGGAGCAAAATCTTTTTGAAGGAAAAATATATAAAATCATTGAAGACGGGACCTTTTTAGCTGAGAAGGCCCGAGAAACTCAAGGGCCTTGAAAACTATTGGAAGAAAAATTTAGGAAGACCTTTTGGAAACCAAGATTTGGAGACGAACAAATTTTTGACTTTGGAGAACTTGGGATTCTGATGAAAATTTTAGAGGATTAAGTCTGAAGAAAACCTTTTGGGAGGAAGAAGTTAAGGAACAATTTAGGAAACCTCTGGAAGTTGTTTTTAGAGAAGAAATTTTGAATGAAAAGTTTAGGAAACCTTTTAGGTTAGTTTGAGTAGAATGTATACGGAAGTTATGTTATTTATTTTTCTCATCTTCTTTTTTATGTTTTATCTTTGGTTATTATTATTTTTCCTTTACTTTTATTTCTTATCTTCATATACCGTATATTAACACCTCTTACCTTGCTTACCTTTCCAGGATGGCAGATGCAGGTGATAATGGTTCTGAGCGGAGACGTCGCTCAGGGAAGGCGGCTCGGATAGATTCTGTCAGCAGTTCCAATCGGTCCAAGGGTAGTCGACGACCTATATGACAGACATCTTCTAGCCAGAGCAGCCGGGGGAGTAGACCACCAATCGACTTCTTCCCTCCGGTTGAGGCAGCATTCGAGGAGGAGATGGACGCCGAGGTTTCCCACTTTTGATTTTTACGATGGCTGACGCTATTTTGAGTTGACTACGGGTTTGGTATGACGGGTATCCTCTAGATAAGCAAGACATTTTTCCCTGGTCCTTTGGTTGCATGGCTTCTCTCCTATTGGCGCAACTTGTTTTCTGGCAGTGATTCACTTTTGGCCACCTGACCCATCTTTCTTGGGAAATCTGAGCTTACCCCTACTCCCCATGAGTATGGCTTCCTCCTAGGTCTTCGGGATGGTTCAACTAACATTATGGGACCTACTTTTCCTAATGGCTATGTCGCGATTGTCTCTTCTCAGCTTGGGCTCCGTTATGCAGCCTTTTCTTTTGATCTGCTGCCCCAGTTTCCTTATGTCCCGGTGAAGTTCTTGTTTCTCTCATTTTGAGTTTGTGACAGATAGGAGATTGGCATACTTCTCAAGATTGATCCATTTTTCTATGGTAGCCCTAGCTTTGCTTCTCCTAAACTTGTTAATGTTTCGTCGGCGGGGGCGGGGGGGGGGGGGGAGATGACCTGTTTGACTATCGATTATGTGCACTGCTTGGAAAGACCTTCGTGAGGGGCACTCCCATGCTCTTATGGTTGTTGGAAAGACCTTCGTGAGCCTTACCAGACTCCAGCAAGGGGTTAATACTCATTTTCGAGGATATGCTTCATTATTCCAGCTTTGAACGATTGGACACTTATTCGTTACTCCCCTTTTTTAGCATACATGGTTTCTCGAGCCAGAAGTCATTTGATTGGGGAGGTCAAGGGTGGGCTATTGCCCCAGTCTCTATTTCTTGTTGGCCATGGAAATTTGAACTTTCAAAGGTGTGTTCCGGTGTTGGAGATGTCGAAGGGGTGGCCTTAGCTCCTTTTTGCGTTTTACCTTGTTCCCTATTTCTTATTTGAGAGAGAGAGAAAGACATAAATGCACAAGTTCATCTTGTTTATTTATACATATTATATTTTTTTTATTGTTTATAAATGCACATGAAATTAGATGTCTGATTTATTTTGCATGTCCTACTTTATATATATATATATATTTTCATGAATGCACAAGTTCATACGGGAATGGAATTCAATGCATGTTATGCTTTTTGATGAATGCATGAATAGATACAAACTACACATAAATTTAAATCGATGTACAGATTATACATGCCAAGGATGCATTAGTAATACATGTATATAAGCTATTTACAAAGAAGGTCCCAAGATTGCCCCAGGGCCCATACTCTCAGAATTTTGTTTCCTTTCCAAGATTTTACCCCATTTAGTTTTGTCCCATTCTCATCGGGGTGTGATAGCATTTGTACCATTCTCTAGGGATCTTGACCTTTCAGTTTGCTATTCTATCCCTACTTTCTACAGGGTTACTGTTTGAGGTTTTTCTGATCTCACTTGGTTTTCTCTCTCAAATATCCAAAATGCCACCATGGCTCAAGCGACAATTCGCATGCCCTTTGCAGAGCGATAAACAGCTAAGCCTTCAATCCGAGAAAACTTCTTTTAGGACCGTAATGAAGGCTGAGTTTAGGAGTTGTAAGAAACGAAGGGATATTTGGGCTAAAAGATCTTCTTTTAGTGGGTTGTTTAAACCAAAACCATCTGAGCACACTTTGGAGCATGAGATTGCCCCTACATTCCTCCCCAGTTCTCCTTTCTCCTCCTACTTGTCTTGGTATTGTTCAGGCTTATTTGGACTAAGCAATTTTCTTTAACTAGAGAGGAATTTAATTTGGACTGTAACGTAGGTTAGGTTAAGGGGTTTATGAATGAAAGGGTATAAAGGCTCAAACATTATCACTTGTGGGGTTTTAAAAGACCAATGATTACCTTTTGGCAACTTAACTTCCATTCACTGCTTTCTTCTTTCCTTCATACTCTTGTTGTTCTTCTAGACCGCTTTCTGCTTTTTAATTTAGGATTCTTTTTTCCATCAAGAAATTTGTTGCTAAGTCGACTTTTGGAGATACCAACTTTTTCATTTATATTTTGGGATGACAGTATCTTCTTTTGAAGATCCCCACGAACACAATAACTTCTTTACTAAAGACGCCTTTGACGCTATAATTTCTTAAAGATCACCATTTTCATCTTTGCTCATTATTCCTTCTTGAAAATTACCCTTTTTATCATTGCTCATCATATCTTCTTAGAAATCACCTTTTCATCATTGCTCATTAGTTCCTACTTATGACTTTTGCCTTAACCCAGTATGGGCGATAATCATCTAGTCAGTTTTCTTGAGGAAAATAACTGGCTTAAGTGGGCTTTACAAAGGGATTTGTTTGTGTATGGTAGAAGAAATGAGGGTCTTTCATCACTTCAAATTAAATTGCTTAGTCCATAAAGCCTTTATACAAATTTTAGACAATGTTCCTAAAAAATGGTGCATTTCTGCCAGTAAACCAATATACACTCTATCGAATCAATTACTCTGTGCTTACCCCAATGTGGGGGATGGTTATAAGTTTGGGGATATCTGAAAAGAGATCACTGATGGCTCTAGTGGGTTGAGCAAAGGATAGTATTTATTTGGGATAAATAGAACAATGGCTCCTCATCATTTTGAGTACTCGGCTGCCCATCGCTTAGCCAGGATATCACACAAGTGTCGCCTTGTCAATGAACTCTACACATTTTTTATAAGACTATCTCCATCCTATCTCTCACTCTCTCTTTGTCTCTCAAAGGTTTTGACCCCCTTTTGAATGGGTTGCCCATGCTGTCTCTTCCTTCAAGTCAAGTCACGTACCAACTGGGAAAGAATCCTTAAACGCAACAACCGTCCATAAGAGTATGAGGCAAAGGAAATAAACTAGGAACTACTTATTTCATTTAAACACATGATTACATAGCATGCAGTGTTTATTTAAATAAGATATGCAAGAAATAGAAAGATAAAAAGGAAACAGACGAATTTTATGAAAACCTCCCTTTTCTTGTGAGCCTCTTGGTGAGAACCCTTAACAGAGTTTTGAAACTGTGTCGACTACTTTGGTATTTCAATCCCCGGGTGTATCACCAAACGGTGGAGGGCGAATTGATAGATCTTTTGCGGTGTTTGGCATGCATTCGGAAGCTAAGAGATTCTTTTATAGCAATGCATGGGTTTGATAGGACTTTGCAAACGGTGAAGCCTCCTTTTGCATGGACGGCGGTTATCGCTGCATGGTGTGGAGGTAACGTCTTGTTGATGGATGGTTAGTTCTTATTGTTCCCTAGTGTAGGTTCAGCCTCTTCTAACAACTAGGCTCATCCTTCCATGAGTTTGAACTTGGTGGGGTACTAGAGGGATTCCATAAATTCAATTGTGCTCTCTAACATACAAAAAATAAAAAATAAAAAAATAGATTGCAGTCAGTATGTGGAGTTGAAGGTTCTCTGCGATGCATGTCCTATAAAGGTCCCTTCTTTGAGGGAATCTAGGCATGATGACAAGTCCATTTTAGAGGTGGGGTTTTATCCCTGTTATGCAATACAATACCTCTTTGACGTGGGCCAGTTGATGTTTCCTTATTTGGGCAATCCCGCCTCCATGGACTGAGAGAGATTTAGGCCTCTCTCGAGATATGGTTCTATGCAAACCATGAATCCTTAGGGTTGAAGAATCCTTAGGAGTTTTGGTGAGTTTGATTAACATGAGATCAGATTACTCCCTTCTCTTTACCGTTGATTAGATGTATGAGAATGAAATGACTTAAGTTTCTTAGAACTCTTGCCTCGGAATAAATACAAATGCATAAGCATAATAGAAGTGAACGTGTGAGCAATATGATGACAATAAATAAATGGTTTAGAAAACCCCCCTTCTAGTCTTGCTTTTGCCTTCGGTTCTCTTGGTGCTTAGAGATGAGGAGGGAGAGGATAGAAGACAAGAAACAAAAGAGAAGTTAGTGCCTTGACTTGAAAATTTTTATGCAATGCATGTCCTAGGGGTGCCCCTACTTGAGAGAGAAACTAAACATGATGTAGTTGCTCACTTTTGGAGATAGCGGGTTTTCCCCTGTATATAGATACCTTACCGTCAAGTAGGAACCTTCATCCATTCATACAATCATCCATCCATTCATTTGCAAAAGATAAAGAAGTACATTGAACTTTAGGTTTAAGATACAAAAGAATTGAAATACATTTTAACAGGGGGAGGGGGAACAATTTCCCACGGGTTACAACTACCTAGTTTTACATAAAAAGTCCTAAACTACTCTTGAGTCTTCGGATTCACCTTCTCTGCATTTGATGTCGATGAAGTCGCTGAGAAACCTTGTTGATCGATTGCCCCTTGTCTTCTTGGCAATCCAATCTCCGTGAGCTTAGAGGGATTGGGGCCCCTCTTATGGAGTGAATTGATGTGCATGTCATGAGTTCTTAGGGTTACATGGGAACCCTTAGGGTTTGGGTAAGTTTAATGCAAGGGAGAGTGAACTAAGTGTCACTCTCTTTGGGTTGATCATATGCATGAGAATGCAGTGACTTGAGTTACTTGGAATTCTCGTCTTGACATGGAATATGGAATGCATGAAAATGGAAGCATAGAGTATAAGAAGAGAGAATACAGTTGAAGTACATATGTAGACAGGCATTATAACAGTAAGAATACAGTCATTACAACAACAGGAATAAGCAGGTATAAATGAAAGTAAGAGCAGTTGCCCTTTCCTCTATGGTTTTGGAAAACAGTGTGCATGTCTTAAATTCGGCAGAGGATCGGCTATGCAAGATGTCTATATGAGCATGAGGTTGAGGGTTGACTAATGCCTCCTAAAAAGGCTCGATCCTCGGATCTTCAAACCTAGGCCCACTCCCCGAGGTGGTGCCATGATCGGTTGGTGATCCGAGCGGGGGAACCATCAAGAGGCCATAGGCGAAGAAACTGACACAGCATCTTGCCAACAACCAATATACCATTCTCCCTTTCTAACTAGAAGGATCATATTAAGGTAAAAATGCAAGTATGCAGAATGAAGTGCGCGTGCAGTGTGTGTGTGATTTTTGAAATCGAAGGAAAGAGCCCAACAACTCCCATCCATCCTGCTTATCACATTTATGCATAGCAGTTAATAAAATAATATTGTAAATAAAAAGCGCACCTACAAAATAAAGATGCAAGAGTAGTTATGTTGATGACAAACTTCACACAAGATAATATGAATAAATGCATGTTTTTTTTTTAAACAATTTTGAAAATTTGGTTTTGAAAATCGAAAGTGGATAGAAATGAACAAGTTAATTGAAGACTCTACATGGGTGAAGGGTAAAGAGACAAGACTACGACCTAACCCCTAAGTGTCCCCAGCAGAGTCGCCAGTTCTCACGCCCAGATTTTTTGCACACGAGGAATACACACACAAGCGAGAAAAATATTGTACTCTCTCGTTACAATTCACCCTCCTAGATGAATGAGTGCGACTAGGTTTGAATTGAAAATTGATTTGAATAAAGAGCTTTTGAAAACATTTGGAGTCGCCACCTAACTTGATTAGGGTGAGTTAGGTCACCTAAAAATAAAGCACAATCTGAAGACTACACTTAGGGTTTTTGAAAATGATTTTGAAAATACCTCCTCGAGAGAGAGTTTTTAGGAAAACAGGTTGTTTGGCAACCTTTGGAAAATAATTAAGCCCTTTTTGAAAATAAACTCTATTTTGGTCTATCAAAAACAGTGATCCTAGGTTTGGAGGTTGTTTACGTGTAGGGAAGACGCGCTAAGCCATCACCCTGCCCTGCTCTTATGGTACTTACATGTCTATTTGCCCTAGATTCACCTATGAGAGTCTTCAACTAACAAATGTTCAGTCCTATCCACTTGAGAAAAAGAATGTTTAAAAAGATATGATGCATGATATGCAAGTGCAAGAAAAGAAAGTTTGGAAAATAGATTTGGAAAAGAGGAATTGAAGTTTGAAATTGGAAAGAAAGTTTAGAAATTGAAAATACAGATTTGAAAACAGAAATTTGGAATTGGAAGTTGGAAAAAATATAGTGACCGCACCCGTGAGGGTTGCCTACATATCATTTTTGAGAAATCAGGTCAGTCATAGTTCAGACAAGAGTTCGATAGAAAATAGAATGTTTGATTTAAAAAGAGATTTTGATTAGAAAAAAGATTTGATTTGAACTTAGAATAGAAGATTGGAAATTGGAATTGAGAAGATTGGACTTGTTTTGGAAAGATTAAGGTTTAAAAAACCTAGACTTAGGAAAGATAGGATTTAGAAAAGACTTGAGAGTTAAGAAAAGATTTGACACGAGTGTTGGACTTAGAGAATTAAAGAAGGATTGAATTAAGGAAAGGTTCAAATTAGGAAAGTTTGAAACAAGAAAGTTCCGATTTGGGAATGTTTCGAAATAGGAAATTTTGATTTAAGAAAGATTTGAAAGTTAGAAAGTTTAGAACTTAGAAAATTTTGAATTTGGAAAGATTTAAAATTTAAAAAGTTTGGAATTTAGAAAGTTTGGAAGTTTAGAAAGATTTGAAAAGTTACATTTGGAAAGTTAAGATTTGGAAAGGGTGGAATTAGGAAAGGATTTGAATTAGGAAAGATTTGGAAGCTTGAAGTTTAAGGACAGATTTAACAGTTTAAGTTTGAGAAACCTATGGTTTACGAAGTTAGGAGATTAGGGAGGATTTGAATTACGAAATGTTTAGATGAGGAAGGATTGGGATTCCTAAAACAAAAGGTTGGATTTGGTTTCTTAAAAGAGGTGTTTTGATTTTCTTTCCAAAAACGAAGGATTGTATCTAGTTTCCTAAAGGGAGATTGGATTTGGTTTCCTAAAGGGAAAATTTGATTTGGCATGGAATTGACAAATGGGGTTTTGAAAACCCTTGATTTGGAAGACTATTGTTTTGATGTAGAAAACAAATTTTGAAAATATATATAGTTTTGATGTAGAAAACAAGAGGTTTTAGAAAAGCTAGATTGAAAATCATGTTTTGAGAAAGGAAATTAGGGTTTCCAAATTGCGGGTTCTAGGTTTTGACTTGGATTCTAAGAAAAGAGATTTTTAGAAAGTGAGTTTTAAGAAATGGAAATTTTTGGAAAGAGATCTGAAAAAGGAGTTTCTAGAAAGAAGATTTTGAAAGGAGCTTTTAGGAAAGAGATTTTAAAAAGAATTTTTTGGAAAACGAACTTTGAAAAGAGGGTTTCTGGAAAGGAGTTTTGAAAAGAGTTTTTCTAAGAAGGAGACCTAGGGAGCGTTTTTAGAAAGTGATTTTTGAAGAGAGCATTTTGGAAAGGAGTTTGAAAAAGAGAGTTTGAAAAATAGATTTTTGGACGGAGTTTTTAGAAAATAATTTTGGAAAGGAGATTGGAGAGAGTTTTTAGAAAGTATATAAAATTTCTCACTTTCCTAAAACAATTCTAACCATAATGTCGTGCCCAGATTTTTCGCACTCGAGGAATACTCACTCAAGCGGGAAAAATGCTGTACTCTCTCGTTAGAACCCACCCTCCTAAACGAATGAGTGCGACTAGGTTTGAATTGAAAATTGGTTTGAATAAAGGGCTTTTGAAAAAGATTCGGAGTCGGCACCTAACTTGATTAAGGTGAGTTAGGACACCTAAAAACTAAGCATAATCCGAAGACTACACTTAGGGTTTTTGGAAAACGATTTGAAAATATCTCCTCGAGAGAGGGTTTTTAAGAAAACAGGTTGTTTGGCAACCTTTGGAAAACATTTGGCCATTTTTTGAAAAATAACTCCTTTTTGGTCTTTGAAATCAGTGATCTAGGTTCGGAGGTTGGTTACGTGTAGGGAAGACGCACTAAGCTATCACCCTACCCCGCCCTTTCGGTACCTACATGTCAATCTACCCTAGATTTACCTATGAGAGTCTTTAATTAACTATAGTTCAACCCTATTCACTTTAAAAAAACAAATGTTTGAAAAATATGATGCATGACATGCAAGTGCAAGATGAGAGAATGGGAAAATAGAAATTCATTTGAAAAGAAATTGATTTGATTTGAAAATAGATTTGAAGAAATAGAATTGAAATTGAAAAGTTTGAAAATTGAAAGTAGAAGTTTGAAAATAGAAATTTTGGAATTTTGAAAATAGATTGGAATGTGAGATTTGAAAAGATTTTGGAAAAACACATTTTTGAATGAGGGTGGAATTGAAAGTTTGAAAAGTATTGTGACCGCACCTATGAAGGTTGCCTACGTATCCCTTTGGGGGAATCAGGTCAGTCGTAGTTCGGACCAGAGTCCGATTGAAAAGAGAAGAGTGGATTTGAAGAAGGAGATTGAATTGGAAATTGAATTCGATTTGGAATTGGAAGAGGAGATTGGAAATTGAAATTGAGAAAATTGGACTTTGATTTGAAAAGATAGATTTGGACTTGTTTTGAAAAGAGAAGGTTTAAGAAACCTAAACTTAGGAGAGAGAGGAGACTTAGGAAAGATTTGACTTGACTTGGAAGGTTTGGGAATTTAGAAAAGATTGGATTTAGGAAATGTTTGAATTAGGAAAAGTTCGATTTAGGAAAGTTTCATTTTTGGAAAGTTTTGAATTAGGAAAGTTTTAAATTTAGGAAAGTTTGAAATTAGGAAAGTTTTAGGTTTAGGAAAGTTTTGAAACTAGGAAAGTTTTCAAATTAGGAGAGTTTTGAATTTAGAAATGTTTGAAAAAGGGTTTTGAAGAGTTTTAAAAACAAGGAAGTTTTGAAAATAAGAAAGTTTCGTTTTGGGAAAGGTTTGAAAAAGGAAAGTTTTCCGTTTAGGAAATGTTTGAATTAAGAAAGTTTCAACTTAAGAAAGTCTTAAATTAAGAAAGTTTTGAATTTAGAAAAGTCTTAGATTTGGAAAGATTTGAAGTTTAAGAGAGTTTAGAATTTAGAAAGTTTTAGGTTTAGAAAGATTTAACTTAAGAAGGTTTCAAATTTAAAAAGTTTTGAATTTGGAAAGATTTGAAATTTAGAAAGTTTAAGATTTAGAAAGTTTTTAGAGTTTTAGAAAATCTTGAGATTAGGAATGGTTTGAAAGCTTGGATTTGAAAAAGATGTTTGAAAGGGGTAGAATTAGGAAAGGGTTGAACTTGGAAAGATTTAAAAGTTGAGTTTTAAAGTTTAGGAAAGATTTTTATGTTCAAGTTTTGGAAACTTGAGATTTAGGAAAGTAGAGGTTTAGGAAAGATTTGGATTTTGAAATTTAAGGAAAGATTTAAAGTTTAGGTTTAGGAAACTTATAGTCTAGGAAGGAATTGAATTAGGAAAGGTTTGGATTAAGAAGGGATTGGATTTGGTTTCTAAAAGAGAAAGGTTGGATTTTGTTTCCAAAAACGGAGGACGGGATATAGTTCCCTAAACGGGAAGATTTGATTTGGTTTCCTAAAGGGAAGATAGGATTTGGAAAAGATTTGGAAAGGGAGATTCTAGAAACCCTAGATTTGAAAAATTCTAGTCTCGACGTAGAAAATAGGTTTTGAAAACAAGGATAGTTTTGATGTAGAAAACAAAAGATTTTGGAAACCTAGGTTTAGGGCAAAGTTTGAAAATCATGTTTTTGGAAAGAAAACTAGGGTTTCCTAATTGTGGTTTCTAGGGCTTGACTTGGGCTCTAAGGAAAGAGTTTTTTTGGAAAACGCGTTTTTGGAAATGAAGGTTTTCTAGAAGGGAATCCTAGGGAGGAGTTTTTGGAAAGTGTGTTTTTGGAAACATAGATTTTTGAAGGAAATCCTAGAGAGGCAATTTCTAGAAGGAAGATTTTGGAAAGAGAATTTTTTAGAAAGGTTTTTGGAAAGAGTTTTTAGGAAGGTGAACCGAGGGAGTGTTTTTAGAAAGAGATTTTAAAGAGAAGGAGTTTTGGAAAGGAGTTGAAAAAGGGAATTTTGAAAAATAGATTTTGGAAGGGCGTTTTTGAAAATAATTTTGGAGAGGAGTGTTTTAGGAAGGTATGTTGAAAAAGAAATTTTTAGGAAGAGAGATTTAGAAAAAGAGTTTTTAGAAGGTATAAAAACATCTCACTTTCCTAAAGCGATTCTAGCTATAAGAGAGCTAGAACCACTTTAAGAAAGTGGTTTTGAAAACAAAGTTTGAAAATATAGACCAAATGGTCACTTTTAATATAACACTTTCCTAAAGCAACCCTAGCCATGGAAAGGCTAGAATCACCCTAGAATTGTGGTTTTGAAAATAAGTTTTTGAAAAAGAGATTTTGATGCAATTTTGAAAAACAAGTTTGAAAACGAATTTTAGAAGATGCAAGACTATGATATGCACAATGCAATTTGGGGGTCGTGAACATACAAGGCTAAGGCTTCACCACATAATCAAGGGGGCTGGACCCACGTGGTCTCTGGTTAGACTAGAAGAAAGCCCCCGACATGGTGACTCTCCCATAGTCCAATCCTACACATGGACCAGGAATCCCCTTGTTTCAAGCATGCAAAGAAAGGGGGGGGGGGGGAAAGAGATGGGGGATTAAAATAGAGAAAACCCAAGTGGGTTGGAGAGAGAAGAGAGAGGGGGGAAGTGCAGAAAATTAAAGAGAAAGCCTACCTTGTTTCTTGTTTATTTTGCGGGCCGTGTAGTCTTCGGTCTTCGGTCTTCGGTCTTGATCTTCACCTTCAGTCTTCAAGGATTGTCTTCAAGCTTTGAATGACTGTTCTTCAAGTCTTCAGAGAGTGGTTGAAGGCTAGTGTATGAGTGTATGGAGGAGTGTATGAGTGTATAGGAGGCTAGGGTTTGTGTATAGTGGCTAGGGTTTGGGAAAACCTAGGGAGGCTAGGGTTTTGGAGATGCTCGAGCTCTGTATATCAAAATATAGGATTTTTAGGTTAGGTTTGCAGACCCCTTTCACGTTGAACGAGGCTCTGTATTTATAGAAGTTGGACAAGCCTAGCGCCTGTTGTAGTGGCGCCAGGGCAAAATTTACACTGGCACCACTAGGAGTGGCGCCAGGCCATTTTTTGGCTTGGCGCCGCTACTAGTGGCGCCAGCCAATTAGGAAAGATTTAAGGTCGGCAAGCAACGTATCTTTGACTAGATTTGGGCGCCTGTACTAGTGACTACCATATAAACTTTAGCCTGTCTTCACTAGGAGTGACTCCGGAAAGTTCGGGAATGATTTGAAGGAGTCGGGAATGACCCGGAAGGCTGGAAAGGAGCAGGAACACTCAAAATCGTGTCCTAGAGGTATTTGACTTGAAAACTGAAGATAAGGTGAGTCGGAAAGGTTGACCGGGCCTTTAGGGGAAAAACGGTCAATCGGACTAGGAAACTGCCGGGGCGAACCCGGATTGTCCCGGAAAAAGACTTAGGATCTGGAAACATTATTTAGAATGTTCCCAGAGGTTTTCGGTTTGATTCCCAGGGCCGGCGTGGTCGGAAATGGAGACCGGCCCACCAGGGGCAAAACGGTCTTTTTGTACCAGGTTTGCCAGAACTGACTCAGAATGGTCCGGAAAGGTAAAGGAAGGTCGAGAACAGTATAAAAAGTATTCTCGAGACATTACCGGTTTGATACCCAGAGCCGGTGTGGTCGAAGAAGGAGACCGGCCCTCTAGGGCAAAATGGTGATTTTATATCGGGTTGGCCGGAACTAACTCGGAATGGTCCGGAAAGGTAAAGGAAGATCGAGAACACTATAAAAAGTATTCTCGGGACATTACCGGTTTGATACCCAAAGCCGGTGTGGTTCCTGGGGCGTTCGGATGCCTAGGGGCAAAATGGTCATCTTGACCGAAAAGTCTCGAAAAAGGTCCTAAGGGTAGTCTGGTCATTTTTCACCAAAGTGAGCTAACAAACATGGGTATTGACCTAGGTTTTGAGTGTTTCCGCCACTCGGACGGGGTTGAGTATTTTTGCTACTCGGACGGGGTTGAGTATTTCCGCTACTCGGACGGGGTTGACGATTTGAGAGTATTTCCGCTACTCGGACGGGGTTGATGATTTGTGAGTATTTCCGCTACTCTAACGGCTCTGTGAGTATTTCCGCTACTCTAACGGTTCTGTGAGTATTTTCGCTACTCTAACGGTTAAGTATTTTCGCTACTCTAACGGTTGAGTATTTCCGCTACTCTAACGGTTCTGTGAGTATTTTCGCTACTCTAACGGGTCTGTGAGTATTTCCGCTACTCTAACGGTTCTGTGAGTATTTTCGCTACTCTAACGGGTCTGTGAGTATTTCCGCTACTCTAACGGGTCTGTGAGTGTTTCCGCTACTCTAACGGCTCTGTGAGTATTTCCGCTACTCTAACGGTTCTGTAAGTATTTCCGCTACTCTAACGGCTCTGTGAGCATTTCCGCTACTCTAATGGTTGTGTGAGTAGTTTTGCTACTCGGACCATCTTGAGGAATAAACTGTCTCGAGAGAGGGATTGGAAAGGGGTCTTACCGTCTCCGAAGAGACGTGCCTGGATTGGAACCGTCTCGAGGAATAAACTGTCTCGAGAGAGGGATTAGAAAGGGGTCTTACCGACTCCGAAGAGACGTGCCTGGGTTTTGAGTGCTTCTGCCACTCTAATAGTGTGAGTGTTTCCGCCACTCTGACGGCTTTGTGATTGTTTCCGCCACTCTGACGGTTTTGTGAGTAGTTTTGCTACTCGGACCGTCTTGAGGAATAAACTGGCTCGAGAGAGGGATTGGAATTGGAATAAGAAAGGACAATGTCCCTAAGGGCATTTTGGTCATTTTGCCTCTATTTGGGCCTAACGGGCCCGCGAAGCGATGGAAAGACGAAATTTGGACCTAGAGGATTAATTTCGATTGGAATATGTCCACAATGACTTGAAAACAAGTCTGGACGGAGTGTAGACTGTCGAGCGGTAAAAAATGGGGTGCTTACACATAAAAAGGTTAGAACCACTTTAGGATAGTGGTTTTGAAAACAACAAAGAGTTGAAAATATGGACCATATCGGTCACTTTAAATGTAACACTTTCCTAAAGCAACCCTAGCCATGGAAAGGCTAGAATCATCTTAGGATTGTTATTTTGAAAATAAGTTTTGAAAAAGAAGATTTTGATGCAAGTTTAAAAACAAATTTAATGCAAGTTTTGAAAAAATCCTTCTGGCGCCACTTCTTTTGGCTCCAGCCAGTTAGGAAAGTTTTAAAGTCGGCAAGCAATGTATGTTGAGAAGATTTGGGTGCCTATACTAGTGACTACCATGCAATTTTTAGCCTGACTTCACTATGAGTGACTCCGGAAGGTCCGGAAAGGATTTAAGGGACTAAGAATGGCCTGAAAGGCCGAAAAAGGGCAGGAACCCTTAGAATAGGGTCTCAGAGATATTTGACTTGAAAAATGAGGACAGGAAGTGTCGGAAGTGTTGACCGGGCCATTAGGGACAAAACGGTCAACCAGGTCGGAGAGCTGTCGGGACGAACTCTGAATGTCCCAGAAGAAGACTCAAGATTTGGAAACATTATTTAGAATGTTCCAGGAGCCTACCGGTTTGATACCCAGAGCCGGTGTGGTCGGAAAAGGCGATCGGCCCACCAGGGGTAAAACAATCATTCCGTATCGAGTTTGCTGAAACTAACTTGGAATGATCTAGAAAGATCAAGAAAGGTTGAGAATACTATAAAAAGCATTCTTAGGAGGCAACCGGTTTGATACCCAAAGCCGGTGTGGTTCCCGGGGTGTTCGGATGCCTAGGAGCAAAATGGTCATCTTGACCAGAAAGTCTCAAAATTGGCCCGAAATTGACTACACGGCACCTAATCATGCCGGATTGCCTTTAAGACAATCCTGGGAGGGTGGACTCACCGTTCTGAGGACTTAGGTATTTTCTTAAGAGACGTGTCGAAAATGGCCATAAGGGCAGTTTGGTCATTTTTCACTGAAGTGGGCTAGCAGGCACCGGTGTTGACCTGGGTTTTTAGTGTTTCCGCCACTCTGACGGTGGTCCCGTGATACAGTGGTTTGTTGGTAATTCCCTATATCGACCTGTTTGTAGGTATTTTTGCTACTATGACGGTTGCGATGTTTGCGAGTACTTCCGCTACTTTGACGGTTCGTGATCATTCCCGAGACTGCCTGGTCTCGATAAGCTGCTAAAGGGATTTAGCGTCTAAGAATCAACTTTCTCGAAAGGTGTGCTAAAACGGACATTTCTTCATTGGCGGGCTAACAGGCCCCAAAGGTGGACCGTTCTACCATCTAGGAGACTTGGGGTCTCGTCCCAGTCGACGGGTTTGAAGGGACTTACCGTTCTGAAGAAATTTCTTCGGAAAGTATGCCGAAAAGGATAGACAGACCGTCTCGAGGAATCAACTTTCTTGATAGAGGGATTGGAATTGGAATTAGAAAAGGGAATTACTGTCTTCAGAAAGACGTGCCTATTAGAATTGGAAAGGGAATTACTGTCTTCGAAAAGTCGTGCCTATTGGGATTGGAAAGGGGACTTACCATCTTTGGAAAGACATGCCTACGGGATTGGACCGAACAACGCCCACAAGGGTATTTTGGTCATTTTGCCTCTATCTGAGCCTGGTGGGCTCGCGAAGCAATGAATTGAATGGATTAGGACTAGAATTCTAGAATATGTTCATATTGACTTAAACTCAAGTCTGGACGGACTGTAGACTGTCGAGCGGTCAAAAATGGGGTGCTTTCAGCGCCCAGATTTTTCGCACTCGAGGAATACACACACAAGTGGGAAAAATATTGTACTCTCTCGTTAGAACTCACCCTCCTAGAAGAATGAGTGCCACTAGGTTTGAATTGAAAATAGATTTGAATAAAGGGCTTTTGGAAAACATTTGGAGTCGCCACCTAACTTGATTAAGGTGAGTTAGGTCACCTAAAAACTAAACAGAATCCGAAGACTACACTTAGGGTTTTTGAAAACGATTTTGAAAATACTACCGCAAGAGTGGGTTTTTAAGAAAACAAGTTATTTTGCAACCTTTGAAAAACATCTAAGTTCTTTTTGAAAACAAACTCCATTTTGGTCTATCAAAAACAGTGATCCTAGGTTCGGAGGTTGGTTACGTGTAGGGAAGACGCACTAAGCCATCACCCTACCCCGCCCTTACAGTACTTACATGTCTATTTACCCTAGATTCACCTATGAGAGTCTTCAAATAACAAATGTTCAATCCTAACCACTTTAAAAAAAGAATGTTTAAAAGAACATAATGCATGATATGCAAGTATAAGAAAAGAAAGTTAGAAAATAGATTTGGAAAAGAAGAATTGAAGAGAAATTGATTTGATTTTTGAAAAGAGATTCAAAAAGATAGATTTGAAATTAAAAAATTTAGAAATTGAAAATAGAGATTTGAAAATAGAAATTTGAAATTGGAAGTTGGAAAAAAGTTATGACTGCAACCGTGAGGGTTGCCTACGTATCCTTTTTGAAAAATAAGATCAGTCGTAGTTCAGACAAGAGTCTGATAGAAAATAGAATGTTTGATTTGAAAAGGAGATTTTGATTGGAAAAAGGATTCAATTTGAACTTAGAATAGAAGATTGGAAATTGGAATTGAGAACATTGTACTTGTTTTGGAAAGATTGAAGTTTAAGAAACCTAGACTTAGGAAAGATAGGATTCAGGAAAAACTTGAGAGTTAAGAAAAGATTTAACTCGAGTGTTGGACTTGGAAAATTAAAGAAGGATTGAATTTAGGAAATGTTCGAACTAGGAATGTTTTCAAATTAGGAAAGTTTCAAAATAGGAAAGTGTCATTTTGGGAAAGTTTTCAAATTAGGAAAGTTTGAAACAGGAAAGTTCCGATTTGGGAATATTTTGAAATAGGAAAGTTTCGGTTTAAGAAAGTTTTGAAAGTTAGAAAGTTTAGAACTCAGAAAGTTTCAACTTAAGAAAGTTTTGAATTTGGAAAGATTTGAAATTTAGAAAATTTGGAATTTAGAAAGTTTGGAAGTTTAGAAAGATTTGAAAAATTAGATTTAGAAAGTTAAGATTTGGAAACGGTGGAATTAGGAAAGGATTTGAATTAGGAAAGATTATGAAGCTTGAAGTTTAAGGAAAGATTTAAAAGTTTAAGTTTGGGAAACCTATGGTTTAAGAAGGTAGGAGATTATGGAGGATTTGAATTAGGAAAGGTTTAGATTAGGAAGGATTGGGATTCGTAAAACAAAAGGTTGGATTTGGCTTCTAAAAGGAGGTGTTTTGATTTTCTTTCCAAAAACGGAGGATTGTATCTAGTTTCCCAAAAGGAGATTGGATTTGGTTTCCTAAAGAGAGGATTTGATTTGGCACGGAATTGGAAAGATGGAGTTTTGAAAACCCTAGATTTGGAAGACTATTGTTTTGATGTAGAAAAGGGGTTTTGGAAATATATATAATTTTGATGTAGAAAACAAGAGGTTTCAGAAACCTAAGTTTTATGGCAAGAATGAAAATCATGTTTTTGGAAAGAAAAATTAGGGTTTCGTAATCGTGCGTTCTAAGGTTTGACTTGGATTCTAAGAAAAGAGATTTTTGGAAAGTGAGTTTTTAGAAAGGGAGATTTTTGGAAAGAGATCCTAAAAAGGAGTTTCTAAAAAGAAGATTTTGAAAGGAGCTTTTAGGAAAGAGATTTTAAAACGAAGTTTTTAGAAAGTGAACTTTGAAAAGAGAGTTTTTGGAAAGGAGTTTTGAAAAGAGTTTTTCTAAGAAGGAGACCTAGGGAGCGTTTTTAGAAAGTGGTTTTTGAAGAGAGCGTTTTGGAAAGGAGTTTGAAAAATAGATTTTTGGACGGAGTTTTTAGAAAATAATTTTGGAAAGGAGATTGGAGAGAGTTTTTAGAAAGTATATAAAATATCTCAATTTCCTAAAACGATTCTAACCATAAGAAGGTTAGAATCACTTTAGGATAGTAGTTTTGAAAACAACAAGGAGTTGAAAATATGGACCATATCGGTCACTTTAAATGTAATACTTTCCTAAAGCAACCCTAGCCATGGAAATGCTAAAATCACCTTAAGATTGTGACTTTGAAAATAAGTTTTGAAAAAGAAGATTTTGATGCAAGTTTGAAAACAAATTTAATGCAAGTTTTGAAAATGAGTTTGAAAATAAGTTTAGAAGAATGCAAGATCATGATATGCACAATGCAAGTTGGGGTCGTAAAGATACAAGGTTAAGGCTTCACCACATAATCAAGGGGGCCAAACCCACGTGGTCTCTGGTTAGACTAAAAGAAAGCCCCTGACACGGTGACCCTCCAATAGTCTAATCCTACATATGGACCAGGAAATCTCTTGTTTCAAGCATGCAAGAAAAAGGGGGGGGGGGGGGGGGGGGAAGAAGATGGGGGATTAAAATAGAAGAAAACCCAAGTAGGTTAGGAGAGAAGAGAGGGGGAAGATGCGTAAACTTAAAGAGAAGGCCTACCTTGTGTCGTATTTATATTGCTTTGCTTTGCGTGCTATGTTTCTCTTGCTTCACTTTAGTCTTCAGTTCAATCTTCGTCTTGATCTTCAAGAGCTTGTCTTCGGCCTTCAAGAGCTTCAGAGTAACAGCAATCCAAATCTTCAATGGAGGGTTTTAGGCTAGTGTGTGAGTATATGAGAGTGTGTATGAGTGTGTAGGAGGCTAGAATTTGTATATGGATGCTATGGTTTGGAAAACCTAATGAAGCTAGGGTTTAGGGAGGCTACGAGCTTTGTATATCGAAGAATAGGATTTTTAAATTGAGTTTGCGGACCTCTTTCATGTTGGAGGAGGCTCTCTATTTATAGAGAGAGGAATGACCTGGCACCTGTTGCAGTGGCACCAGGCCAAAAAACTTTCTGGCACCACTAGGAGTGGCGCCAGGCCAAATATTGGCTTGGCGCCACTACTTGTGTCGCCAGCCAGTTAGAAAAGTTTAAAGGTCAGCAAGCAATGTATCTTGAGAAGATTTGGGCACCTGTACTAGTGACTACCATGCAATTTATAGCTTAGCTTCACTAGAAGTGACTTCGAAAGGTCCGGAAAGGATTTAAGGGACTGGGAATGGCCCGAAAAGCTGGAAAAGGGCTGGAACACTTAGAATAGGGTCATGGGAGTATTTGACTAGAAAAATGAGGACAAGATGTGTCGGAAGGGTTGACCGAGCCATTAGGGGCAAAATGGTCATCCGGGTCGAAGAGCTGCCGGGATGGATTCTGAATGTCCTGGAAGATGACTCAAGATTTGGAAACATTATTTAGAATGTTCCAAGAGGCTACCAGTTTGATACCCAGAGCCGGTGTGGTCGGAAAAGGTGACCGGGCCACCAGGGGCAAAATGGTCATTTCGCACCGGGTTTGCCGGAACTGACTCGGAATGATCTGGAAAGATAAAGAAAGGTCAAGAATACCTTAAGAAGCATTCTCAGGAGGCTACCGGTTTAATACCCAAAACCGGTGTAGTCCCGGGGCTTTCAGATGCCTAGGGGCAAAATGATCATCTTGATTGAAAAGTCTCGAAATTGGCCCGAAACTAACTAGAAGGCACCTAATCATGTCGTATTGCCTTCAAGACAACCCTAGGAGGGTGGACTTACCGTTCTGAGGACTTAGGCATTTTCTCAAGAAACGTGCCAAAAATGGCCCTAGGGGTAGTTTGGTCATTTTTCACCGAAGTGGGCTAGCAAGCACCAGTGTTGACCTGGGTTTTGAGTATTTCAGCCACTCTGACGACGGTCCTGAGATACAGGGGTTTGTTGGCAATTCCCTATATTGACCTGTTTGGGAGTATTTCTGCTACTCTAACGGTTGCGATGTTTGCGAGTACTTCCGCTACTCTGACGGTTCGCGATCATTCCCGAGATTGCCTAATCTCGGGAAGCTGCTAAAGGGATTTAGCGCCTGAGAATCAACTTTCTTGAAAGGCGTGCCAAAACAGATATTTTCACGTTGGCGGGCTAGCAGGCGCCAAAGGTGGACCGTTCTACCATATAGGAGACTTGGGGTCTCGTCCCGGTCGACGAGTTTGAAGGGATTTACCATTTCGAATAAACTTTTTTCGAAAAGCCTGCCGAAAAGGATAGACTTACAGTCTCAAAGAGTTAACTTTCTTGAGAGAGGGATTGGAATTGGAGTTGAAAAAGGGGACTTACCGTCTTCAGAAAGACGTGCCTATTGGAATTGGAAAGGGGACTTACCGTCTTCAAAAAGATATGCCTATTGGAATTGGAAAGGGGACTTACCGTCTTCGGAAAGACGTGCCTACGGGATTGGACCGAACAATGCCCACAATGGTATTTTGGTCATTTTGCCTCTATTTGGGCTTGGTGGGCCTGCGAAGCGATGAAATGACTGGATTAGGACTAGAATTCTAGAGTATGTCCATATTGACTTGAACTCAAGTCTGGAGGGACTGTAGACTGCCGATCGGTCAAAAATGGGGTGCTTACAATGGGCCCGGGAAGCGACCAGCTGACTGGATTGGAGTTTGAAGGAGTCAGTTTGCGCTCATAAGTGTTGTGATGTTTGAAAACTGGATTCGGTTCGGCCAGAGATTGCCGAACGGGCAAAATGGGGTGCTTACATTCATCAAGGCTCTATCTAAAGGTGTCAACCCCTGAGAAACGAGGAGTCAACCCTTTTTGGACCTTTTTAAGACTTTGCATTCTAGACTAAGGAGTTGACTCCTAAGTTTGGAAGGGTCGACCTTTTTCATTAGAATCCTTTTCATCCAGTCCACTATCTGAATGAGTTAACTCCTGAGAATTCATGAGTCGACCCTTTTCCAGTAATTCCATATCTTTTGCAATTCTTCTTCAAACAGACTTTAAAGTCTTTAAGCTCTTCAATAATCATCCAAAGGAATCTTCTAAGGCTTGGTATGATTTCTTGAAAGCAAGTTGATCTCTGAGGACACCTTCAATCTCTTCGAGATAAATTCAAACAATTTGATTCCTTATAGAGTTCTTCAATCAACATAGCTTCATCCATTAATCTAAGACTTCTTCAAGATAGCTTCCAAGTCTTGTGATATTTTCTTTTATACTTTCAAGACATCTTCAAATCTCTCAAAAAAGCTTCTAGGTCTTGAAATCTCTTCTTTTCAACTGATGTTGATCTACTTTTCATTCATGTCGATCTCCTTCTAGTTAATGCTGGTCTTCTTTTCATTTATGTCGATCTCCTTTTTCAAGTCCATCTTTTCAAATCTAAGTGATCATCAATCATAATCTTGTTAAGAGATCTTCAATAAATGTGTCAACTCATTATGCTCATCAACCTTCAACAATACTTGGTATGCTTGCAATAGCTCTTTCAGTGTCTTCTAGACAAGTTTCAAGTCATAATCTTATTGAGATTAAGGCACTACATAATTTGCACACTTAGTAGGACCATCAGATAACAAATACATATTTTGTAATCATCAAAATTAAGGCACGGAGTCAACAATCTCTCCCTATTTTACGATGACAAAACCTTACTCAATATGAACAATAAGCTTGAAATCTAATGACTTTAGTAATGTGCAATAACAGAGAAAATCATAAAATAAAAGCTTCATACCAGAAATTTGCTCCCCCTTTCTTTTACGCTTTATGCCTCAAGGCATTTTTCAGGTTGAGAGCAAAGCAATCAACAAATTCAAGGATTTAGAGTATAAATGCTTTTGCTCCCCCTTTCTTATGTATTGAAGCATTGCTATGTCGGATTTGCTCAACCATTCCAAATTCTTTCTACCCACAATGCATTTTCTTTTTCCCTTTTTACTTCATTCTCCATTCATATCACAATTCTTTCTCTCCCCCCCCCCCCCCCCCCCCCTTTTTTTTTTTATCAAACTCATCTTTTTGATATCAATACTTTATATCAATACTTCTCCCCCTTTTTTCAAATCCTCAAAAAGAGTAAATATAAAAAAAGCAAAGATAGGTACAATAGTAAAAAATCTTAAAACATGAACAAAGTTATTGTGAGGTTAGCAAACAAAGCAATCAATACATCAATCTTCTCATCAAAATAGCCAAAGCAAATGCAAGCAAATATCAAAGCAACTCAATAATAAGCATCTATAGAGTTACAAAAGTAAAAGCATCTACAAAATATTACAAACATATTTATCTTAAAGGATGATACGCCATCTCATTCAAAAATATTATTCAGAAAGTGCAAATGTAAATGTAAATGCAAATGCAAGAGTGCTCATTCGGCTTTTGGGGATGGGGTTTGTGAGAGATCAACAGGGTCATCAACAGTGTTGGTAAACTTTGCTACAGTTCTATGCCTTAGGCTATATCTGTGTGAGCTCTTTGTTGAGGGTGTTTAGCCAATGGGATCAAAAGGTTCAGGTTGGGTTCTAGTAGAGGGATTGGCTCCTTTAGTAGATTCTTCCACTTCATTAGTGCTGGAGTTCTCCACTACAAATTCTAGTGCATTAAGATAGAGAGGTTTGTACTCATCTCCAACCAATTTCTTGACGTATTTTCCAATGTGCTCAGTTGAGAGAGCAATGTCACTAGAGACTCCCTCTCTTAGCTTATTTCCCTCAGACACAAAAGCTTTGCTCAACTCCCTAACTGTCTTTTCAACAAATAACAACCTAGTTACACCATTCTCCATATTCTTATCAATTTTGGTAAACATCTCCTCTTGGTATTTCTTCATTTCTTTTATCATTTCCATCATTATTGCATCTGCACAATATTGTTGGGCATAATGTCCATGGAAAAAAGTTCTCTTGGAGTCCTAGAAGTTTCACCTCTTTCAAATGACCTTCCCATTGGTGTTGTACTACCACCACCACCACCATTATCCTTCTCTTTTGACACCTATTGCTTAGTGTGTTTATCAAAATGGTACCTCATTCTAGAAAGGGTTTTGTAGGTGTACTCATCAAAGTTAGGGTCAGGGGTTCTCTTCTTTTCACCAAATAAATTGACCTTGAAGTGTTTGAATACCTTGGTCAAAAAGATTCCATAAGGCAAACTCTCTTTGGTTTTGCTAGCCTTGAGGATATGGTTCAACATATAATTAGCTAGGTCAATTTTTGTTTCAGTCATGAAAGCCCACAAGAAAAAGACTTCTTTATCAAAAATATATTCAAACTTCTCTCCTTTGGGAATAAAAATATGGCATGCAAAGTGATGAATAAGCCTCAACTCTAATGGTAGTTCATTGGCACTTGGTTGAAGACTATCATTAGTGACTTTTGTGCCTTAGATAAGTGATAGGGCTGGACATCTATCCATGTGCTTTTGCCCTACTATGCCATCACCATTGATACCCAAAATATTGCAAATAATTCCTTTGGTGAGTCAAATGTGAACTCTTCTGACATAACTTGTCACACTTACATTATCCCTTTCTCTTTCGACATGGGCATAGACCCAACCAATTTAGGGTACACATCGTCTCTAAGCAATTTCATTGATTTCCATTCAAGTTTCTCCAATTTTTCTTCAAATGTAAACTTCTCCTTGGCAAAGAATGTATAGTCTATCCATCTACCATTAAGAATGATACTTGAAGAAAAATCATTTACATACTTATCTTTATCGGATTGCTTGTAAAAGCAGAGATCATTCTCTAAGATATCCTCTTCTTCTTCCACAATCTGCTGCTCTTTCCTCTTCTTTGAAGCCTTAAAAGGCACCCTTTGTTCTTCCTCTTTTTCCCTCCTTTGGATTTAAGGGTCGACTCCACTAGGGCTTGCTTGACCTTCTTCGGTTTAGCGATTTTAGGAGCCATCAGAAGTTAGAATGGGAGTTAGGAGCAGTTAGGAAATGATTAATATGGTTCGAATCAAGGTATTATAGAGATTGGATGAGAAATTTTTGATGGATTGGTAGTTGAGGCAACGGTTGATCAGGAGAGAGAAATTCATCTGATTTAGGCTAAAACAGGCGGTATTTATAGTTGCTGAACAATCGAGCAAATGAGTTGACTCCTATTGTTAAAGGGCCGACTCTTTTTTGTGTAAATTGCTATCTAAGCTTTCTGTTGAAATGGGTCGACTCTTGTAACAAGAGGGGTCGGCACTTTTCAACAGAAGTCACCAGTAGCCATTTCCCGAAAACAGGGGTTGACTCCTTGAAGGCAGGGGTTGACTCTTTTCTTTATAAATGCATAAATGGCTTATGTATGCCATAGATTCAATCACAATATCACATAATCAAATTCAAATGATTCAAATATATAATCAAACATGTATAATAAGATAGTCAATCAAGATAATGGATTACTCATCCTTAATTCTCTCCTAATCATGCAAAATCTATCCTCACTCAATGGTTTTGTGAATATATCAGCTAATTGAAGCTCAGTGCTCACAAAATCAAGTTTAATATCACATTTTTGCACATGATCATGAATAAAATAATGTCTAATTTTAATGTGCTTTATGCGAGAGTGTTGAATAGGATTGTTGGTCAAATTAATAGCACTTGTGTTATCACATCTAATGGGAATGTGTTAAAAAATAAGTCTAAAGTCCTCTAATTGGTGTTTGATCCAAAAGACTTGAGCATAACAGCTTCCAACTGCAATGTACTCAACCTTAACTGTGAAAAGTGCAACTGAATTTTGCTTTTTACTAGACCATGAAATAAGCATATTACCAAGAAATTGACATGAGCCACTAGTGCTCTTTCTATCAACTTTACTCTCAGCATAATTAGCGTTAGAGTCACCAATATGACTTAATGAAGTGTCATTAGGGTACTATAACCCTAGGTTAAGTGTGTGCTTAAGATATCTAAAAATTTGCTTCACAGCACCTCGATTTTTCCGTACTTGAGAAAACACACAAGTGAGAAAAACATGGTACTCTCTCGTTAGAACTCATCCTCCTAGAAAGACGAGTGCTACTAGGTTTAAAATTGATTTTGATTAAGGGCTTTTGAAAAAAATTTAGAGTCGCCACCTAACTTTGTTGAGGTGAGTTAGGTCACCTAAAACTAAGTGCAAACTGAAGATTAAACTTAGGGTTTTGAAAAAGGTTTTGAAAAGCTTTCTCAAGAGAGGGTTTTTTGGAAAACAGGTTGTTTGGTAACCTTTGAAAAAATTTAAGCCCTTTTTGAAAATAACTCCATTTTTTATCTTTGAAAATAGCAATTCTAGGTTCGAAGGTTGGTTACATATAGAGAATATGCACTAGGCTATCACCTTATCCCACTCTCGCAGTACCTAAATATCTATTCACCCTAGGTTCACTCATTTAAAATCTTTGATTATCCAATGTCCAATTATATCCACTTTGAGAATTTTAGAAAGAGGTTTAATATGATGCATAACATGCAAGTGCAAGAAAAAGAATTGATTTTGAAAATAGATTTAAAGAAAAGATTTGAAGTTTGAAAGAGGTTGTGGAAATTAAAAACATGAAAAAGGTTATGACCACACCCATAAGGGTTGCCTACGTATCATTTTGTAAGGAATCAGGTCAGTCGTAATTTGAACTCGGGGTCTAATTGAAAATAGATACTTTGAGATCTTTGGAAAGTTTGACTTGAAAATGTTTGATTTGGAACTTTGATATGAAAATATAAAATTGAACTTGAACTTGATTTAAAATTGACTATGATTTAAAATCGAACTTGGAATTGACTTTGATTTGAAATTGAACTTGAAATAAAACTTGGACTTGACTTACAAAGATTGAGTTAAGCTTTGAAATCATCTTGATTTAAATTGAGGTTTGAAAACCGTATTGATTTGGAAAAGAGTCTTAGAAAAGAATTGAAGCTTCCTAACTTTAGGGTTAGGGTTGAACTAGGATTTTGACATCCTAGGACTTAAGTAACCTATGGTTGAAGCATGCAATTGAATTAGAAAGATTTGATTTGAAAAGTTGGAAAGTTTGCTTTTGAAAAGTTGGATTTTAGAAAACTTAAAATTAGGAAAGATGAGATTTAGAAAAGATTGAAAAGGATTTGATTTAATTTAGAAACAATTGACTTGGAATGGTTGGAAAATATTTGACTTGAATATTTGATTTGAAAGAATTTAGAAAGTTAGTGTTTAGGAAAGATAGGATTTTGGAAAGCTTTGAATTAGAAAAATTTCAAAATAGGAAAGTTCTATTTTAGGAAAGTGCCAAATTAAGAAAGTGTCAAATTAAGAAAGTTTCATTTTAGGAAAGTTTTGATTTTGGAAAGATTTGAATTTGAAAAAATCAATTTAAGAAAAGTCCCGATTTGAAATGGGTTTGAACTTAGAAGGATTTGAAATTTGGAAGGATTTAGAAGTTTAAGTTTGACAAAGATTTGAAAGCTTGAAATTAGAGAGTTGAGATTTGGAAAGGTTTGAAATTAGGAAATATTAGAATTAGGAAAGATTTGATTTCTATTTCCTAAAGTTGAAGATTGGATTTGGTTTCCAAAAATAGATGATTTGATTTTGTTTATAAAATTGGAGGATTTGATTTGATTTTCTAAATTGGAAGATTTAATTTGACATGGAATTAGAAAGGTTGAGTTTTGAAAATCTTAAATTTAGAAATCGATGATTTGATGTAGAAAATAGAAAGTCATGACTTTAAGAAAGGAATTAGGGTTTCCTAAACATGAATTCTAGGGCTTGACTTGGACTCTAAGACAAAGAGTTTTTGGAATGTATATATTTGAAAAGAATTTCTAGAGAGTAGATTTTTTAAAAGAGTTTTTAGGAAAGAGATTTACAAAATAATTTGGAAAGATGTTTGAATATGGATTTTTACAAGTCTCTTGAATATCTCACTTTCCTAAAACGATTCTAACCATAAAAAGATTAGAACCATTCTAGGGTTATGATTTTGAAAATAAGATAAGGGTTTTGAAATATGGACCACAATGATCACATTGAATATCACACTTTCCTAAAACAACCCTAACAATGGAATGGCTAGAATCATCTCAAGATTGTGGTTTTGATGAAAACAATTTAAGTTTTACACCCAAAAATTTGGACCTTGATAGTCACATTAAATATAACACTTTCCCAAAACAATCCTAACCATGGAATGGCTAGAATCATCCTAGGAGTCTGATTTTGATAACAAGTTTGAAAGAAAGAGATTTTGAATGTAAGTGTGAAAACAACTTTGATACAAGTTTGAAAATAATTTTGAAAGCAATTTTGAATGGATGTATGAATATAACATGCACAATGCTATAGGGTCGTTAACATACAAAGTTAGGCTTTACCACATAATCAAGGGGTCAAACCCACACCATCAATAGTTAAACTAGAAGAAAGCTCCCAGCACGGTGACCTTCAACAGTCCTTCCTAGGCATGAACTAGGGAGTTCCTTATTTTAAGTATACAAGAAGAGGAGGTAGAAGATGGGGATTAAAATAAAAGAAAACCCAAATAAGTTCGGAGGGAGAAAAGGGAGGGAGGATTACATAAAAGTAAATAGAAAACCAACCTCGTCTTCTTCTTGCCTTGATTGCTTTGTTTGTTTTGCTTTACGTAAACTTTGAGAGCTTTGAAGTTGCTACACTTGAGTCTTCAATGGATATTTTGAGGCTTGTGTTTGAGTGTATAAAGTGTATAGAGGCTAGGGTTTGAGTGTATGGAGGCTAGGGCTTGAAAAGGTTTGAGAGAATTAGGGTTTGTTGAGATTTCAAGCTTTGTTTTTAGAAAGACAAAGTTTCTAGACTAGATTTGCGAACCCTTTTTATGCAAGAGGAGGGTTTGTATTTATAGGTAATCGAAACAACAATGGCGCCTGTTGTAGTGGCACCAGGGCAAAAATTTCAATGGCACCACTCCTAGTGGCACCAGGCCATTTATTGGCTTGGTGCCACTACTAGTGGTGCCAGCCACTTAGGAAAGTTTTAAGGTGGCAAGAAATGTATTTTTTGACCCTTAGGATGCAAAGCAAAATATTTGGGCGCCTATCCTAGCGACTACCATGCCATTTTTTGTTTGGCTCTACTAAGAGTGACTTTGAAAAGTCCAAGAGTGATCCAGAAGGTTCCGAGTAACCAAAATCGGCCAGGAATGGGCAATAACCCTCAAGAAAGTGTCCCAAAGGTAATTGGCTTGAGAATCAATGCTAGAATAGTTGAAAAAGGTTAACTAGCCTGCCAAGGGCAAAACGGTCAATTGAACTAGAAAAATATCGAAATGGACTCGGAGTGACCAGTAAGAAGGCTTGAAGGTTGGAAACACTACTGAGAGTGTTCTAAGGGGTTTCCAGTTTGAAAACTAAAGCCAGTTATAAGTAATCCATTTTTGCCCGCTCAGCGGTCTCCAATCTATCCCGACTTGTATTCGAGTCAATATAGATATATTCCAATCTAAATAAACTTTTCAAGCCTAATCTAGTCAATCAACCGCTTCACAAGCCCTTTGGGCCCAAATAGAGGCAAAGTGACCAAAATGCCCTTGAGAGCATTGTTCGGTCCAATTCTAATAGGCACATCTTTTCGAAGACGGTAAGTACCCTTTCCAATTTCAATTCCAATTCTAATTAAATCTGGCACACCTTTTGAGAAAGTTCATTCCTCGAGGTAGTAAGACCATCTAATCAGGCACGTCTTTTCGAAGATGGTAAGTCCCCTTTTTATTCCAATTCCAATTAAATCCGGCACACTCGAGAAAGTTAATTCCTCGAGGCGGTAAGTCCATCCAATCTAGTACGTTTCCGAGTAAACTTTTCAGAATGGTAAGTCCCTTTAAACCCGTCGACCGGGATGAAACCCTAAGTCCCCTAAATGGTAGAACGCCTTTGGCACTTACTAGCCCGCCAATAAAGCAATGGCCGTTTTGGCATGCCTTTTGAGAAAGTTGATTCCTCATGCACTAAGTCCACCTAGCAGCTTCCAGAGATTAGGCAGTCTCTAGAATGATCGCGACCCGTTAGAGTAACAGAAATACTCGTAAACAAGACAACCGTCAGAGTAGCGGAAACACTCGCAAACAGGTCGATATAGGGAATTGCCAACAAACCCCTATGTCACGGAAACACTCAAAACCTAGGTCAACACTGGTGCTTGCTAGCCCACTTTGGTGAAAAATGCTCAAACTACCCCTAGCGCTATTTCTTGGCACGTTTCTCGAGAAAGTACCTAAGTCCTCAAAACGGTAAGTCCACCTTTCCAAGATTATCTTAAAGACAATCCGGCATGATTAGGTGCCTTCTAGTTAGTTTTGGGCCAATTCTAAGACATTCTAGTTAAGATGACCATTTTGTCCCTACGAATCCGAGCACCCCGAGAACCACACCAGCTCTGGTTATTGTAAGCACCCTATTTTTGCCCGCTCGGCAATCTCCGAGCTGACCAAGCTCACTTTCACATATCACATGCATATTTAGACTCTAAGCCCGCCTTTTAAACTTGAATTTAGTCCACCAGTCACTTCTTGGGCCCGTAGGGCCCACTTGAAGCTAAATGACTGTGTTGTCCTTGGGCATTCGAACGCCCCGGGAACCACACCGGCTCTAGGTATTAAATCGGTAACCTCCCGAGAATGCTTCTTATATTATTCTCAACCTTTCCTTATCTTTCCAATTCATTCTGAGTCAGTTTCGGCCAACCCGACACAAAATGACCATTTTGCCCCTAGAGGACCGGTCTCCTTTTCCGACCACACCGGCTCTGGGTATCAAACCGGTAACCTTTTGAGACTACTTTTTGTAGTGTTCTCAACCTCCCTTTACCTTTTCGGATCGTTCCGAGTCAGTTCCGGCACACCCGGTGCGAAATGACCATTTTGCCCCTGGAGGGCCAGTCGCCTCTTCTGACCACACCGGCTCTGGGTATCAAACCGGCAACCTTTGGGAACATTCTAAATAATGTTTCCAAATCCTAAGTCTTCTTTTGGGACAATCCGAGTCTGTCCCGGTAGCTTCCCAATCCGATTGACCATTTTGCCCCTAACAGCCCGATCCACCCTTCCGACACATCTTGTCCTCATTTTTCGAGTCAAATACCTCTGAGACACTATTCTAAGTGTTCCTACTCTTTTCCAGCTTTCCGGGTCATTCCCGGTCTTCCAAACTCGTTCCCGAATTTTCCAGAGTCACTCCTAGTGAAGCTAGGTTAAAAATTACATGGTAGTCACTAGTACAAGCACCCAAATCTAGTCAAAGATACGTTGCTTGCCGACCTTAAATATTTCCTAAATGGCTGGCACCACTAGTAGTGGAGCCAAGCCAAAAATTGGCCTGGTGCCAGTGTAAAGTTTAGCTTAGCACCACTACAACAGGTGCCAGTGTTGTCCAACCTCTATAAATACAGAGCCTCTTCCAACGTGAAAGAGGTCCGTGAACTCAATCTAAAAATCCTATATTTCGATATACAGAGCTCGAGCACCTCCTAAACCCTAGCTTCCTTAGGTTTTCCAAACCCTAGCCACCATACACTAAACCCTAGCCTCCTATACACTCGTACACACCCCCATACACTCATACACTAACCTTCAACCCTCCTTCGAAGACTTGAGGAGTTGTAATCTGGAGTTTGAAGCTTGAAGGTGGCCCTTAAAGATTGAAGACGAAGATCAAGACGAAGACCGAAGAAAGCAAGGTGCGCAAAATAAACAAGATACAAGGTAGGTTCTCTATTTAAATTTTCGCACTTCCCCATCCCTCTTCTCTCTCCTAACCCACTTGGGTTCTCTTCTATTTTACTCCCCCATCTCTTTTTCCCCCTTTCTTTGCATGCTTGAAACAAGGGGACTCCCAGTCCATGTGTAGGACTAGACTATCGGAGGGTCACCGTGTCAGGGGCTTTCTTTTAGGCTAACCGGAGACCACGTGGGTTTGGCCCCCTTGATTATGTGGTGAAGCCTTAGCCTTGTATATTCACGACCCCAAATTGCATTGTGCATATCATGATCATGCATTTTCCAAAAATCATTTTCAAACTCATTTTTCAAAATCATTTTCAAACTTGTTTTCGAAATTGCATCAAAAACTTGTTTTCAAAATCACAATCCTAGGGTGATTCTAGCTTTTCCATGGCGAGGACTGCTTTAGGAAAGTGTTATATTCAAAGTGACCAACATGGTCCATATTTTCAACCCTTGTTGTTTTCAAAACCACTTTCTTAAAGTGGTTCTAGCCTTCTTATGGTTAGAATTGCTTTAGGAAAGTGAGATCTTTTACACCCTCCAAAAAACTCTTTTTTCAAATCTCTCTTCCTAAAAATCTCTTTTCCAACGTACTTTCCTAAAACTCTCCTTTTCAAAGTTGTTTTCAAAAACTCCCTCCAAAAATCTACTTTTCAAAACCCTTTCTTGAGGAGATATTTTCAAAAATCGTTTTCCAAAAACCCTAGGTGTAGTCTTCGGATAATTCTTAGTTTTTAGGTGACCTAACTCACCTTAATCAAGTTAGGTGGCGACTCCAAATTTTTTTCCAAAAGCCCTTTGTTCAAAATCAATTTTCAATTCAAACTTAGTCGCACTCATTCTTCTAGGAGGGTGAGTTCTAACGAGAGAGTACAGCATTTTTCCCGCTTGTGTGAGTATTCCTCGAGTGCAAAAAATCTGGGCGCGACAGTTATCAAACTGGTAACTCCCTGAGAATGCTTCATATAGCATCCCTAGCCTTCTGATACATTTCTAGATCATTCTGAGTCAGTTTTGACAAATCCAGTGCGAAGTGACCATTTTGCCTCTAATGGGTCGGTAACCTTTTCTGACCATACTAGCTCTGGGTATCAAACCGGTAATCTCTTGGAACCTTCTAAGTATTATTTCCGAAACTTGAGTCTTCTTTTGGGAATTTCCAAGTCCATCCCAGCAGCTTTCTAGCTCGATTGACTGTTTTGCCCCTAATGGCCCGGTCAACCCTTCCAACACATCGTGTCATCATTTTTCATGTTTGCTCCCCCTGAGACACTACTTTAGGGGTTCCTGTCCCTTTCTGACTTTCTGGGCCATTTTCGGCTCTTCAAATCATTCTTAGACCTTTCGGAGTCACTCCTAGTGAAGCCATGCTAAAAGTTGTCTAGTAGTCACTAGTACAGGCACCCAAATCTTCTAAAGATACGTTGTTTTCCGACCTTAAAACTTTCCTAAGTGGCTGGCGCCAAGCCAAAATTTGGCTTGGCGCAACTACAATAGGTGCCAGGTCATTCCTTTGTTCATAAATACAGAGCCTCCTTCAGTGTGAAAGAGGTCCGCAAACTTAGTCTAAAACTCTCATCTTCAATATACAGACCTCGTAGCCTCTCCAAACCATAGCCTTCTTTAGGTTTTCTAAAACCCTAGCCCCTATACACAAACCCTAGCTCTCATATACTCCCATACACTCATATACACTCATACACTAGCCTCTAAAGCCTCCATTGAAGACTTGAAGTGCTGCTTCCCGAAGCTCTTGAAGATCAAGACAAGCCCTTGAAGACTGACGCAAAGCGAAGCGAGGACCGAAGCAAAGCAAGCAAATAAAAGCACGCAAAATAAGAAGATTCAAGGTAGGCTTTCTATTTAAGTTTACGCAACTTCCCCCCTCTCTTTTCTCTCTCCGAACCCACTTGGGTTTTCTTCTATTTTAATCCCCCATCTTCTTCCCCCCCTTTCTTGCATGCTTGAAACAAAAGACTTCCCGGTCCATGTGTAGGATTAGGCTATTGAGAGTCACCGTGTCGGGGGCTTTCTCTTAGTCTAACCAGAGACCACATGGGTTCGGCCCCCTTGATTATATGGTGAAGCCTTTAACTTTGTATATTCACGACCCCAACTTGTATTGTGCATGTCATGACCTTGCCTTCCTCCAAAATTTGTTTTCAAATCTTGCATCAAAACCGTTTTCAAAACTTACATTAAAATTTTCTTCTTCAAAACTTATTTTCAAAATCACAATCCTAAAGTGATTCTAGCCTTTTCATTGCTAGGCTTGCTTTAGGAAAGTGTTACATTTAAAGTGACCAATATGGTCCATATTTTCAACTCCTTGTTGTTTTCAAAACCACTATCTTAAAGTGGTTCTAACCTTCTTATGGTTAGAATCGCTTTAAGAAAGTAAGATATTTTTATGGACTTTCTAAAAACTCTCTTTTCAAATCTCTCTTTCTAAAAATCCCTTTTCCAATGTACTTTCTAAAAATTCTCTCCAACCTCCTTTTCAAAATTCCTTTTCCAAAATTGTTTTTCAAAAGCTCCTTTCAAAAATCTATCTTCCAAAAATTCTTTTTTTAAACTCCTTTCCAAAAAGCTCTATTCAAAATTCACTTTCTAAAAATACTCCCTAAGTTTCCTTCCTAATAACTTTTTCCAAAAATCTCCTTCCTGAAAGCTCCTTCCAAAATCTTCTTTCTAAAACTCCTCTCAAGTTCACTTTCCAAAAACTCCTTTCTAAGATTTCCTTCCAAAAATCTCTCTTTCCAAAAACTCACTTTCCAAAATCTCTTTCTTTAGAGCCCAAGTTAAGCCCTAGAGCAAACGATTAGAAAACCCTAATTTTCTTTCCTAAAACATGATTTTCAATCTTGCCTTAAAATCTAGGTTTCCAAAATCCTATTTTTCTACATTCAAACTATATATTTTCAAAACCCATTTTCTACATCAAAACTATAGCTTTCCAAATCTAGGATTTCCAAAACTTTGCCTTTCCAAATCCATGTCAAATCTAATCTTCCCTTTAGGAAACCAAATCTAATCTCCCCATTTAGGAAACTAGATCTAATCCTCAGTTTTTGGAAACAAAATCAAAATACCTCTTTTAGAAACAAAATCCAATCCTTTGTTTTAGTAAATAGGAATCTCAATCCTTCCAAGTATAAACCTTTCCTAATCCATTCCTTCATAATCTCATACTTTCCTAAATCTTAAGTTTCTAAAAATTAAGCGTTTAAATCTTTCCTTAAAATTTAAGCTTCCAAATCTTCCCTAATCCCAACCTTTCCTAATTCCATCCCTTTCCAAAATTCTAAGCTTTTCAAATTCGAAACATTCTTAAATTCAAATCTTTCCAAAATCCTAAACTTTCTAAAATTCTAAATCTTTCTTAAATCAAACTTTTCCTAATTCAAATCTTTCCAAAATTAACTCTTTCCTAAATTTTAAACTTTCCTATTTCAAAAACATTCCAATTCTGAAACATTCCCATTTTAAACCTTTCCTATTTCGAAAATTTTCTTAATTCGAAACCTTTCCTAAAATGGCACTTTTCTAAAATGAAACTTTCCTAAAATGGAACTTTCCTATTTTGAAACTTTCCTAATTTGAACATTTCCTAAATCCAATTTTTCCTAATTCTAACTTCCCTAATTTTTCAAATCCAACATTCGAGTCAAATCTCTCTTAAATCTTAAGTCCTTCCCAATTTCTATCTTTTCTAAGTCTAGGTTTCCTAAATCTCAATCTTTCCAAAACAAGTCCAAATCCTTCTTCCAAGTTCTATCTTTCCAAATCAAAGTCTAATCTTTTCAATTCCAAGTTCCAAATTCCAATCTTCTATTCTAAGTTCAAATCAAACTCCTTTTTTCAATCAAACTCTTTTTCAAATCAAATCTTCTATTTTCTATCAAACTCTTGTTCAAACTACGGTTGACCTAATTCCTCTAAAGGGATACATAGGCAACCCTCCTGGGTACGGTCATAACTTTTTTCAAATTTCCAATTCCATAAATTTTTTCAAATCTCTAATTCCATAACTCTCTTTAAGTTTCCAATTCCATAATCTATTTCAAACTTCTAATTCTAAAAATCTATTTTTCAAATCTCTATGTCCAATTTGTAAAATTTTCTTTCAAAATCAAATCTATCTTTTCAAATCCATTTCAAATTAAATCAAGTTCTTTTCCAATCTATTTTCAAAATCAAGTCTTATTCTCTCACTTGCATATCATGTATTATGTTAAATATCTTTTCTAAAGTGGATAGTTTTGAACATTTATTAATTGAAGACTCTAATGGATGAATCTAGGGTGAATAGACATGTAGGTACCGCAAGGGCGGGGTCGAGTGACGGCTTAGTGCGTCTTCCCTACACGTAACCAACCTCCGAACTTAAATCATTGTTTTTGAAAGACCAAAATGGAGTTGTTTTCAAAATAGGGCTTAAATATTATTCAAAGGTTGCCAAACAACCTGTTTTCTTAAAAACTCTCTCTTGAGGAAGTATTTTCAAAATCATTTTCCAGAAACCCTAAGTGTAGTCTTCAGATTGTGTTTAGTTTTTAGGTGACCTAACTCACCTTAATCAAGTTAGGTGGCGACTCCAAATGTTTTTCAAAAGCCCTTTATTCAAATTAATTTTCAATTCAAACCTAGTCACACTTATTCTTCTAGGAGGATGAGTTCTAACGAGAGAGTACAGTATTTTTTTCGCTTGTATGTGTATTCCTCGAGTGTGAAAAAACTGGGCGTTACTGCTGGCGACTCCGTTGGGGACACTTAGGGGTTAGGCCATAGTCATGTCTCTTCACCCTTCACCAATGTAGAGTCTTCAATTAACTTGTCGAATTTTATCCACTTTCATTTTTCAAAATCAAATTTTCAAAGTTGTTTTCAAAAACATGCATTTAATTCCATTCATAGTATCGTGCATTAAGTTTGCCATCCACATACTAACTCTTGCATTCTTGTTTTGTAGGTGCGCTTTTTGTTTACAATATTATTTTATTAACAACTATGCATGAATGAATGTGATGAACAGGATGGATGGGAGTTGTTGGGCTCTTTCCTCCGCTTTTAAAAATCACACACACACTGCATGTGCACTTGCATTCTGCATACTTGCATTTTACCCTGATCTGTCCCTTCTAGTTAGAAGGAGGAACAATATATTAGTTGTGGACAAGATGTTGTGTCAGTTTCTTTGCCTACGGCCTCTTGATGGTTCCCCCAATCGAATCACCAACCAATCATGGCACCACCTCGGGAAGTGGGCCTAGGTTTGAAGATCCAAGGACCAAGCCTTTTTAGGATGTATTAGTAGACCCTCAACCTCATATTCATAAAGACGCCATGCATAGCCGAACCTCTGCCAGATTTAAGACACGCCCACTGTTTTCAAAACCATGGAGGAAAGGGTGACTACTTTCACTTTCCTTTATACTTGTTTATTCTTGTTGTTATAATGACTGTATTCCTACTATTATAATGCTTGTTTAACTGCTCATGCATGCACGTTTACTTTACATTGCATTCCCTCTCCTTATGCTCCTTGCATCCACACTCATGCATATAATATGACATCCCAAGACGAGAGTTTCAGAGTAACTCAAGTCACTGCATTCTCATGCATATGATCAATCCTAGGAGAGTGACATCAAGGTTAATCTCCCTTGCATTAAACCTATCCAAACCCTAAGGGTTCTTATTTAACCCTAAAGAATCATTGCATGCATTTTAAGTCATCCCATAAGAGGGGCCCTAATCTCTCGATGCTCACGGAGATAGGGTTGCCAAGAAAACAAGAGGCAATCGATCAATAAGGTCTCTCAGCGACCTCCTTGATATCAAATCCAAAGAAGGTGAATCCGAAGACTCGAGTGTAGCTTAGGATTTCATGTGTAAAACTAGATAGGTGAAAGTCCAAAGAAAAATGTTTCCCTTTTCCCCCCTTAAGGTGTACTTTGTTCCCTCTTGTATTCTAAATTCAAAGTTCAATGTATTATTTTACTTTTTGCAATTGAACATATGAATGAACGTAGCTTCCTAATCTATGGTAAGGTACTTGCATATAGGGGCAAACCCCCTATCTCCAAAAGTGAGCCAATACATCATGCTTAGTTTCCCTCTCAAGCAGGGGCACCCCTAGGATATGTATTATATAGAAATCTTCAAATCAAGGCACTAACTTCTCTTTTGTTTCTTGTCTTCTGTCCTTCCCCGTCCCCCTCCCCCCCCCCCCCCGGCCCCCGCCACATCTCCAAATACCAAGAGAATTGAAGGCGAAGGCAAGATAAGAAGGGGGTTTTCTAAATCACTCACTTATTATTATCATATTGCTTGCACGTTCACTTCTTTTATGCTCATACACCCATATCCATTTCAAGACAAGAGTTTCAAGAAACTCAAGTCATTTCATTGTCGCGCCCAGATTTTTCGCACTCGAGGAATACTCACACAAGTGGGAAAAACACTGTACTCTCTCGTTAGAACTCACCCTCCTAGAAGAATGAATGTCACTAGGTTTGAATTGAAAATAGATTTGAATAAAGGGCTTTTAGAAAAAAATTCGGAGTCGCCACCTAACTTGATTAAGGTGAGTTAGGTCACCTAAAAATTAAGAATAATCTGAAGACTACACTTAGAGTTTTTTTAAAAAAAAACGATTTTTGAAAATACCACCTCAAGAGAGGGTTTTTTTAAGAAAACAGGTTGTTTGGCAACCTTTGAAAAACATTTAGCCTTTTTTAAAAAAATAACTCCTTTTTGGTCTTTGAAAACAGTGATCCTATATTCGGAGGTTGGTTACGTGTAGGGAAGACGCACTAAGCTATCACCCTACCCCGCCCTTTCGGTACCTACATGTCAATCTACTCTAGATTCACCTTTGAGAGTCCTTAATTAACATATGTTCAACCCTATCCACTTTGAAAAACAATGCTTGAAAACTAACATGATGCATAGTATGCAAGTGCAAGTTAGGAGAATTGAAAATAAATTTGAAAAGAGATTGATTTGAAATTGATTTGATTTGAAAATAGATTTGAAGAGATGGAATTGAATTTGGAAAGTTTGAAAATTGAAAGTAGAAATTTTGAAAATAGAAATTTTGAAATTGGAATTTTGAAAATAGATTGAAATTTGAGATTTGGAAAGATTTTGGAAACCGCACCGATGAGGGTGGAATTGAAAGTTTGAAAAGTGTTGTGACCGCGCCTATGAAGGTTGCCTATGTATCCCTTTGGGGGAATCAGATCAGTCGTAGTTCAGACTGGAGTCCGATTGAAAATAGAAGGTTTGATTTGAAAAGAGATTGAATTGGAAATTGAATTTGACTTGGAATTAGAAGAGGAGATTGGAAATTGGAATTGAGAGGATTGGACTTGCTTTGGAAAGATTGATTTTGGAAAGACTTGGTTTTGGAAAGATGGAGGTTTAGGAAACCTAGACTTAGGAAAGGTAGGAGACCTAGGAAAGACTTGAGATTAAGAAAGATTAGATTAGAATGTTAGACTTGGAAGATTTGGAAAGGTTAGATTTTTGGAGATGTTCGAATTAGGAAAGGTTCGATTTAGGAAAGTCTCGAATTAGGAAAGTTTCATTTTTGGAAAGTTTCAAATTAGGAAAGCTTTGAATTAGGAAAGTTCGGAACTTTAGAAAGTTTTAACTTAGGAAAGTTTTGAAAATTGGAATATTTTGAAATAGGAAAGTATTGAATTCAGAAATGTTTTGAATTAGGGAAGTTTCAACTTAGGAAAGTGTTGTTTTAAGAAGGTTTCAGAATTAGGAAAGGTTTTGAAATTAGGAAAAGTTTCGTTTTTAGAATTTAGAAAATTTCACTTTAGGAATGTTTTGAAAAAGGAAAGTTTTGAAAATTGGAAAATCTTAAGTTTAGAAAGTTTTAAAATTTGGAAAGATTCGAAATTTGGAAAGTTTTAGAGTTTGGATTTTAGAAAGTCTTGAAATTAGGAAAGGCTTGAATTTAGGAAAGGTTTTGAAAACTTGAATTCGGAAATTTAAGATTTAGAAAGGGGGTTAAATTAGGAAAGGGTTGAATTTTAGAATTTTAGGAAAGATTTTTATGTTCAAGTTTTGAAAACTTAAGGTTTAGGAAAGTGGAAGTTTAGGAAGGATTTGAATTAGGAAATATTTGGATTTTGAAATTTAAAGAAAGATTTAAAGTTTAGGTTTAGGAAACTTATGGTTTAGGAAGGAATTGAATTAAGAAAGGTTTAGATTAGGAAGGGATTGGATTTTGTTTTGAAAAGAGAAGGTTTGATTTTGTTTCCAAAAACGGAGGACGGGATCTAGTTTCCTAAACGGGGAGATTGGATTTGGTTTCTTAAAGGGAACATTTGATTTGACAAGGATTTGGAAAGGGAGATTCTAGAAACCCTAATTTTGAAAAATTATAGTTTTGACGTAGAAAAGAGATTTTGGAAACATGTATAGTTTGGATGTGAAAACTAGAGGTTTTGAAAACCTCGGTTTGGGGCAAAGTTTGAAAATCATGTTTTTGGAAAGAAAATTAGGGTTTCCTAATTGGGGGCTCTAAGGCTTGACTTGGGCTTTAAGGAAAGAGTTTTTGGAAAGTGCATTTTTAGAAACGAAGGTTTTGGGAGGAAAAATCCTAGAGGGGAGTTTCTAGAAGGAAGATTTTTGGAAAGAGAGTTTTTAGGAAGGTGAATTTAGGGAGTGTTTTTAGAAAGTGAATTTTGAGGAAAAGATTTTGGAGAGGAGTTGAAAAAGAGAGTTTTGAAAAATAGATTTTGGAAGGGAGTTTTTTAAAATAATTTTGAAGAGGAGAGTTTTAGGAAAGTATGTTGAAAAAGAGATTTTTTAGGAAGAGATTTAAAAAGAAAGTTTTTGGAAGGTATGAAAACGTCTCACTTTCATAAAGCAATTCTAACCATAAGAGGGTTAGAACTACTTTAGGAAAGAGGTTTTGGGAAACAACAAGATTTGAAAATATGGACCGTATTGGTCACTTTAATGTAACACTTTCCTAAAGCAACCCTAGCCATGGAAAGGCTAGAATCACCCTAGAATTGTGGTTTTGAAAACAAGTTTTTGAAAAAGATATTTTGATGCAATTTTGAAAACAAGTTTGAAAACGATTTTGAAAACCACTTTGAAAACGGATTTTGGAAGATGCAAGACTATGATATGTACAATGCAATTTGGGGTCGTGAACATACAAGGTTAAGGCTTTACCACATAATCAAGGGGGCCGGACCCACGTGGTCTCTGGTTAGACTAGAAGAAAGCCCCCGACACGGTGACTCTCCAATAGTCCAATCTTACACATGGACCGGAAATCCCCTTGTTTCAAGCATGCAAAGAAAGGGGCAGAAAGAGATGGGGGATTAAAATAGAGAAAACCCAAGTGGGTTAGGAGAGAGAAGAGAGAGGGGGGAAGTGCGGAAATTTAAATAGGGAGCCTACCTTGTATCTTGTTTATTTTGCGCACCGTGCTGTCTTCGGTCTTCGGTCTTCGTCTTGATCTTCACCTTCAGTCTTCAAGAGTTGTCTTCAAGCTTTGGATTGTAGCTCCTCAAGTCTTCAAAGGATGGTTAAAGGCTAGTGTATGAGTGTATGGGGGTGTGTATGAGTGTATAGGAGGCTAGGGTTTGTGTAGGGTGGCTAGGGTTTGGAAAACCTAAGGTGACTAGGGTTTTTGAGGTGCTCGAGCTTTGTATATCGAATTATATGATTTTTAGGTTGAGTTTGTGGATCCTTTAAATGCTAAAAGAGGCTCTGTATTTATAGAGGCTGGATAAACCTGGCGCTTGTTGTAGTGGCGCTAGGGCAAAGTTTACACTGGCGCCACTAGTAGTGGCATCAACCAATTAGGAAAGGTTTAAGGTCGGCAAGTAACGTATCTTTGACTAGATTTGGGCGCCTGTACTAATGACTACCATGCAATCTTTAGCCTGACTTCACTAGGAATGACTCCGGAAAGTCCGGGAATGATCTAAAGGAGTCGAGAATGACCTGAAAGGCCGGAAAAGAGCAGGAACACCTAAAATAGTGTCCTGGAGGTATTTTACTTGAGAAATGAGGATAAGATGTGTCAGAAGGGTTGACCGGGCCTTTAGGGGCAAAACGATCAATCGGACCGGGAAACTACCGAGACGGACTTGGACTGTCCCGGAAGAAGACTTGGGATCTGAAAACATTATTCAGAATGTTCCCAGAGGTTGCCGGTTTGATTCCCAAAGCCAGCGTGGTCGGAAAAGGAAATCGGCCCACCAGGGGCAAAATGGTCATTTCGCACCGGGTTTACCGGAACTGACTCGGAATGATCCGGAAAGATAAAGGGGGGTTAAGAACACTATAAGAAGTAGTCTCAGGAGGTTACCGGTTTGATACCCAGAGCCGGTGTGGTCGAAAAAGGAGACCGGCCCACCAGGGGCAAAACGGTCATTTTGTACCGGGTTTGCCGGAACTGACTTGGAATGATCTAGAAAGATAAGGAAAGGTTGAGAATACTATAAAAATCAATCTCAGAAGGTTACTGGTTTGATACCCAGAGCCGGTGTGGTCCCCAGGGCATTCGGCTGCCTAGGGGCAAAATGGTCATCTTGACCAGAAAGTCTCGGAAAAGGTCCTAAGGGCAGTGTAGTCATTTTTCACCGAAGTGGGCTAATAGACACTGGTGTTAACCTGGGTTTTGAGTGTTTCCGCAACTCTGACGGTGGTCATCGTGACACAGGGGTTTGTTACCAATTCCCTATATCGACCTATTTGTGAGTATTTCCGCTACTCTAACGGTTTTGTGAGTAGTTTTGCTACTCGGACCGTCTCGAGGAATAAACTGTCTCGAGAGAGGAATTGGAAAGGGGTCTTATCGTCTCCAAAGAGACGCGCCTGGATTGGAGCCGTCTCGAGGAATTAACTGTCTTGAGAAAGGGATTGGAAAGGGGTCTTACCGTCTCCGAAGAAACGTGCTTGGATTAGAACCGTCTCGAGGAATAAACTGTCTCGAGAGTGGGAATGGAAAGGGGTATTACCATCTCCGAAGAGACGTGCCTGGATTAGAACCGTCTCGAGGAATAAACTGTCTCGAGAGTGGGTTGGAAAGGGGTCTTACCGTCTCCGAAGAGACGTGCCTGGATTGGAACCGTGTCGAGGAATAAACTGTCTCGAGAGTGGGTTGGAAAAGGCTCTTACCGTCTCCTAAGAGATGTGCCTGGATTGGAACCGTCTCGAGGAATAAACTGTCTCGAGAGTGGGTTGGAAAGGGGTCTTACCGTCTCCGAAGAGACGTGCCTGGATTGGAACCGTGTCGAGGAATAAACTGTCTCGAGAGTGGGTTGGAAAAGGCTCTTACCGTCTCCTAAGAGACGTGCCTGGATTGGAACCGTCTCGAGGAATAAACTGTCTCGAGAGTGGGTTGGAAAGGGGCCTTACCGTCTTCGAAGAAACATGCCTGGATTGGAACCGTCTCGAGGAATAAACTGTCTCGAGAGTGGGATTGGAAAGGGGACTTATCGTCTCCGAAGAGACGTGCCTGGATTGGAACCGTCTCGAGGAATAAACTGTCTCGAGAGAGGGATTGGAAAGGAAAGGACAATGCCCCTAAGGGCATTTTGGTCATTTTGCCTCTATTTGGGCTTGACAGGCCCGCGAAGCGATGGAAAGATGGAATTTGGACCTAGAGAAATGGTTTCGATTGGAATATGCCCACAATGACTTGAAAACAAGTCTGGACGGAGTGTAGACTGCCAAGCGGTCAAAAATGGGGAGCTTACATTCATTCTCATGCATCTAATCAACCATGGAGAGAAAGAAACAATCTAATCTCATCTTAATCGAACTACCAAAACTCCTAATGGTTCTTAAACCTTAAGAATTCATGGCATGCATAGAACCATATCTCGAGAGAGGCCCAAATCTCTCTCAGTCCATGGAGGCGAGATTGCTGAAATAAGAATACATCAACCGGCCCACGTCGAAGAGGTATTGTATTACATAATAGGGGCAAAACCCTACCTCTAAAATGGACTTATCATTATGCCTAGATTCCCTCAAAGAAGAGACCTTCATAAGACATGCATCGCATAGAACCTCCAACTACACATGCTGACTGCATTCTATTTTTCTTTTTCTTTTTGTAGGTTAAAGAGCACAACTGAATTCATAGAATCCCTCTAGTACCTCACCAGATTCAAACTCATGGGAGGAAAAGCCTAGTTGTTAGAAGAGGTCGAACCTACATCAAGGAGCAAGAAGAACTAACCATCCATTTACAAGACGTTACTTCCCTGCCATGTTGCGACAATCACTGTCTATGCAGAAGAAGGCTTTATTGTTTGCAAAGTTCTGTCAGACCTGTGAATTACTACAAAAGAATCTCTTAACTTCCAAATGCATACCAAACACTGCAAGAGATCTATCAATCCGCCCTCCATCATTTGGTGATATACTCGAAGAATGAAATGCCAAAGAAGCTGACACAGTGTCAAAACCCTGTTAGGGATTCTCACCAAGAGGCCCACAAGAAAAGGGAGGTTTTTATAAAATTCATTTGTTTCCTTTTTTATCTGTCTATTTCTTGCATATCTTATTTAAATAAACACACATGTCATGCATTCATGATTTGAAATGAAAATAGAAAGTTTTCAGTTTATCCCCTTTGTCTCATACTCTTGTGGACGATTACTACTTTTAGGGATTCTTTCTCATTTTATAATGACTCGACTTGAATGATGGGATAGCATGGGCAACCCATTCAAAGAGGGTTAAGACCTTTGAGAAATAAAGAGAGTAAGAGAGATAGGAAGGAGATCGTCTCATCAAAAAGGTGTGGAGTTCATTGAAAAGGCGACACTTGTGTGATATCATGGCTAAGCGATGGGGAGCCGAGTACTCAAAATGATGAGGAGCCATTGTTCTATTTATCACAAATAAACATTATCCTTTAGTTAGCCCACTAGAGTCGTACATGATTTTTTTTTAGATAACCCAAACCAATAACCATCCCCCACACTGGGGTAAGCACAGAGTAATTGATTCGATAGAATATATAGTGGTTTACTAGCAAAAGCACACCATTTTTTTTAGGAACATTGTTGAAATTTTGCACAAAGGCTTTATGGACTAAGCAATTTAATTTGAAGTGATGAAAGACCCACATTTCTTCTACCATATACAAACATATCCTCTTTACTTAACCCACTAGTGCCCCACAGAAAGCAGAAGATTTTTTGTTTATCAACCCCCATCCGAAACCATTGCCCTACACTGGGGTAGACAGGCAACAAAAGATTTGGCAGAGAATGTCATCAACCATCAAGCTAAAGAAACGTGAAGGCTCTATGGATCAAGCAATCTTGTTCAAAATGAAGAGAGGCTCTCATTTCATTTCCCATACAATTAAAAGCAACCTTTGTCAAACCTGTTGAGCCAATTACCTTTTTTTCTATAAAAAAAAAACCCTAACCTAGGGATCACCACTCACAATGGATTAAATTAAAATGCTAAGGAAAGGATCTAAAAGAAAGAAGTTATGGAAATGTTCCTCTTGTAGAAAGCAAAAAGAAAGGGAAGAAACAAAAAAGCAAAGAGGAAAAGCTACCATGGGGCAAGTTAAAAAAATAAAAAAAAAAAAAAAAAATGAAGGGGCAACTTCGTTAGAAGGCCAAGGATCAAGCTACAAGAAAGGTGAACTCCTTGAAGAGTATACAGTTATTCGAAGGTGATCCTAGGTAACAAAGAAGCCCAGTAGAAGCAATAGGTTTGAGCCTTTACCCTTTCTTGTAAAAACCCAAAACCGTGGCCTACATTACAACCCTATTAAAGTCCTCTCCGATTAGAAAAAAGATTACTTGATCTAAATGAGCTAGATATGTTACTAAAGTTAGAGGAGGATACTAGGGGACGAAACCCCACTGGAAGACCAACCAAGGATGGTATCGATCTAAACCTTACTAGAAACAACATCAAATTTGAGCCTGCGTATTCTTTTTCATTCATAAACCCCTTAACCTAGCCTACGTTACGATCCAAATTAAAGTCCTCTCTGATCAAATAAAATTGCTTAGTCCAAATAAGCCTGAACAATACCAAGACAAGTAGGATGAGAAAGGAGAACTGGAAACGAATGTAAGGGCAATCTCATGCTGTAAGGTGTGCACAGATGGTTTTGGTTTAAACAACCCACTAAAAGAAGATCTTTGAGCCTAAATATCCCTTCATTTCTTATAACTCCTAAACCCAGCTTACACTACGGTCCTAAAAGAAGTCTTCTCGGATTGAGGGCTTAGCTGTTTATCGCTCTACAAATGGCATGTGGGTTGTCGCTCTAGCCATAGTGGCATTTTGGAAATCTGAGAAAAAAACCAAAGGAGGCCAGAAAAACCCCAAACAGCAACCCTGTAGAAAGTAGGGATTAGATAGCAAACCCAAAGGTCAAGATCCCTAGAGAATGGTGTAAATGCTATCACACCTCGATAAGAATGGGACAAAACTGAATGGGGCAAAATCCTAGAAAGGAAACAGAATCCTCAGAGTATGGGCCCTGGGGCAATCCTGGGACATTCTTTGTAAATAGTTTATATACGTGTAGTATAATGCATCCATGACATGTATAACCTATACATCCATTAAATTCCTGCCTAGTTTGTATTTATTCATGTACTTATCAAAGGCATGACATGCATTCAATTCCTAACCTGTATATACATTCATCCAAAAAACAAATATAACATGCATTAAATTTCATTCCTATATGAACCTGCGCATTCATAAAATATATATATATATATAAGTAGGATATGCAAAATAATTCATACATCTAATTCCATATGCATTCATAAAAAAATAAAATAATAATAATAATAAAGTATAACATGCATTTACCTGTGCATTTTTAGAATTGGCATAAGTAAACTACTTTTGTACAAAAACTAACTCTGTCTTTCTCTCTCTCTCTCTCTCTAATAAGAAATAGGAAACAAGGTAAAACGCAAAAAAGGAGCTAAAGCCATCCCCCAGACATCTCCAGCACCGGCACACACCTTAGAAAGCTCGAATTTTCGTAGCCAACAAGAAACAGAGAATGGGGCAATAGCCCACCCTCGACCTCCCTAATCAAATGACTTCTGACTCGAGAAACCATGTATGCCAAAAAAGAGGAGTAACGAATAAGTGTTCTGATCACTCAAAGCTAGAATAATGAAGCATATCCTAAAAAATGAGCATCGACCCCCTGCTGGAGTCTGGTAAGACTCACGAAGGTCTCACCCATAACCATAGAAGCATGGGAGTGCCCCTCACAAATCTTGACAAGTAGTGCACATAACTGACAGTCGACCAAGTCATCCCCCTCGGCGGAAACATCAACAAGTTCAGGAGAAGTAGAGTTAGGGCTACCATGGAGAAATGGACCAATCTTGAAAAGTATGCCAATCCCCTATCCGTAGCAAACTCAAAATGAGAGAAGCAAGAACTTCACTGGGACATAAGGAAACTGGGGTAGCAAATCAGAAGAAAATGACGCACAACATAGCCCAAGCTGAGAAAAAATAATCGTGACGCAGCCATCAAGAAAAGTAGGTCCCATAATGTCATCTGAACCATCTCGAAGATCTAGGAGGAAGCCATACTCATGGGGAGTAGGGGCAAGCTCGCATTCCCTAAAACAGAAGAGAAACAGGTTAGGTGGCCAAAAGGGAACCACTGCCAAAAAACAAGTTGCACCAATAGGAGACAAGTCGTGCAACCAAAGGACCAGTGAAAAATGTCTTGCTTATCTGAAGGATACCAGTCATATCAAACCCATAGTCAACTCAAAATAGCATCGGCCATCCTAAAAATCAAAAGTGGGAAACCTCGGCGTCCATCTCATCCTCAAAGGCTGGCTCAACTGGAAGAAAGGGTAGACTGGAGGCCTACTCCCCCCTCCCACTCTAGCTAGAAGATGCTCGATTAGCGGAGCGCTAACTACCCCTAGAGCGGCTGGACCTGCCGACAGAATATGTTTGGTCCACCTTCTTGGAGCAGCGTCTCCTCTCAGAACCATCATCGCCCGCCTATGCCATCCTGAAAAGTAAGTCAAGGTAAGAGGTATTAATATACGATATGTGAAGTTCAAAAGATAAGAAATAAAAGCAAGAAAAAATAATAATGATAATAACCAAAGATAGAATATAAATGAAAATGAATGACACAACTTTTATATAAATTCTACTCAAACCAACCTAAAGGGTTTCTTAAACTTTTCATTCAAAGGTTCTTTTCTGAAATCAACTTTCAAAGGTTTCTTAAAAAGTTCTTTTCCCAAAAACAATTCTCGAAAAGTTTCTTAACTTCTTCACTTCAAAAGTTCTTTTTCAAAATCAGTTTCCCAAGGATTTCCTATTATTTTCATCCAAAAGTTTTTGAAAACTTTTCTTCTAAAAGTTCCTTTCCAAAATCAATTTTCAAAAGGTTTTCTAATTCTCTCTTCCAAAAGTTCATCTTCAAAATCACTTCATAAAATCAAATTCTAAAGTTGCTAAATGTTTCCCTCCCAAATCTACTTCAAAAATCAAGGTCAAAAAATCATTTTCAAAATCAAATCTCAAATTTTTCAATCCATCTCCAAGCTTTTCTGATTCAATTCTTCAAGAAAATTTCTTTTCCAATCAGGTTTAAGATGCTCCCAAACTCTTCCTTTCAAAAAAGTCTTAGTCAAAATAAATCCTTAAAAATTTTTAAGGTTTCACTCTAAAAATTCTTCCTTCCAAAATTTCTACCAAGTTCCAAAGTTTTCTGTCATAAATCTTTGCCAATCTCAAAATTTTCCAAATCCAAAAGAGTTCCTAAGATCTTACCTCCAAAATTTCTCTTAAAATTCTATTTTCCAAAATCTTTCCAAGTTTTTTATCCCAAAAGATTTCAAAATTCAAGTCTCAAGTCAAAATGAATTTTCTACATATTTCAATTTTAAAATCCCGTTTCCAAGTCAAAATGAATTTCCTACACATTTTGATTTTCTAACTTTGAGTCAAATTGGATTTTCTAAAACCTCAAGGGTTTTCTATCTTTTTCCTTCAAAAAAATGTTATTCTAAAAACTTTTCCAACTCTTTCCTAATAAAAAAAAAAAAAAATTCTGCAGAATCCCACTTAAAAATGGTCCTTACAACACCCACAACATTAACACAAAATACAATCCATGCACCGCATATGTCATAATCACAAAGCACCAACACCCGCACACATTTTTTCAAATTTTTAAATTTTTCAAGAGACTTGTTTTATTTTTCAACAAATCAATGATTTTCAAAATTTTCTCAAAATCATTTCAAATGTTTTCTAAAATATTCCTACATTTTTCTAAACACTAAACTCTAATAATTTCTTCAATTTTCTCTATTTTTCCTATTTTCTCTAAGTATTTTTTTATTTTTCAAAAAATCAAAATTTCAAAAAGTTTTCAAAAAATCACAAAACTTTACACGGCTATTAAATACCTTTTTCTAAGGCACACAGTATAAAAATCTAGCAGAAACACCCGACACCCAAAGCTATAGAAACAAACCTCCAATTCCTGTAGAAACCCCCTTCACATAAACACGTAAAATCACTTACATTCAATCAAACAAGTACTGAAATGCAAAAATAACTTCACCACAGTGTTCAAAACATATCGAAACATCAATTTTCACTATTCACATGGTTTAAACGAAATTCTACACATCAAAATCAACATAAAATCAAAAACTCACCTATCGGAGTTCTCCGGTGAAATCTTTCTTTTAGACGACTTCTCTGGCAACGGTGTCTACTTCTAGCAATTTCTCGTAGTCCCTAAGAAGTGTTCCTTCAATGTCTAAATCCGTTTCCTCGCAATACCTCTTGATTTTTCAAAAATCCTTCAACTTCCGCAAGTGTTCGAACCATAAATGTTTCTAGTTTTGATCCCAAGCCTGGCGCAGTGGCACCAAGCCAATTCTACCAAAGGTGCCACTGCTAGTGGCGCCAGTTCCAAATTTCATGGCAATTTTGCCCTGTTTCCCGCCTGTCACGCCCAAATTTTTCGCACTCAAAAAATACACACACAAGCGGGAAAAATAGTGTACTCTCTCATTAAAATTCATCCTCCTAGGAGAATGAGTGCGACTAGGTTTGAATTGAAAATTAGTTTGAATAAAAGGCTTTTGAAAAACATTTGGAGTTGCCACCTAACTTGATTAAGGTGAGTTAAGTCACCTAAAAACTAAGCACAATCCGAAGACTACACTTCGGGTTTTTGAAAACAATTTTGAAAATACTACCTTAAGAGAGGGTTTTTAAGAAAACAGGTTATTTAGCAACCTTCGAAAAACATTTAAGCCCTTTTTTGAAAATAAACTCCATTTTGGTCTTTGAAAACAGTGATCCTAGGTTTGGAGGTTGGTTACACGTAGGGAAGATGCACTAAGCCATCACCCTACCCTGCCTTTGCCGTGATATCCCAAATCTCTATTTAATCATATTAATGAGAATTTCTAGTTTATGTAATATTTGATGTTAATTATTTCTTCTTTTAGGTTAAAATTAACCAATAAGAATTTGTGTTGTAGCTTGTGTTGGAGGTGTGAGACACATGGGATTATTTCCCATGTGTGTCTTCTTAAAACACAAAACACACACACACATATACACAACTCTCACCAAAACCGTTTGAGAGAGAAAGAAAGAGAGAAAGGGAAGAAGGAAGGGGAGATTGAGGGAGGAAGGGCTTGAAGAAAGAGATTGAAGCCATTAAAGACCTCACCAAGCTTGAAGAAGGTAAGGTTTCATTTCTCTCTTTACAATTATATTTGTATATGTATCTATCTTGTGTGATTTTGTTAGGTGTTTGTATATATGCATCTTGGAGTGTTGTCATTGAGTTTGGGGGACCCCTTAGGTCCCATTTGCATTATTTTGAAAGCTTGAAGCTCATTGTTGAAGATTGGAAGTGGTGGTTTGAAAAATCTCCAAATATGTAAAATGTTAGGGTTTTGATATCTTCTTTAGATCCCTTTATTTTGATTGTTCTTTCTCCCTGATTTTGAGTTATTATCATCCTTGTGGGCTAATCTTTGAGCCCTAAGAGTGTTGGGAAGGTTTGGTTGTGTTTGGAGGGGTTTTGGGTGAGTTTTGGTTTGAGAATCGTTGCTGCGCAAAAGGGGGCATTCAAACGCCCGACAGGGCCATTCGAACGGCCCGAGATCAGAGTTTTCCATTTGGCCTGGCGTTCGAATGGCCCGAGAGAGTGTTTTTCCATTTTTGCCTAGGGTTCGAATGGCCATTTTGGGCGTTCGAACGGCTAGGTTATTTTTGGCCTAGCATTCGAACGGCCTAGTTGGGCGTTTGAACCGTATGCCAGTTTCAGCACTATTTAGTAAAACGGGCATAACTTTATCTACAAAGCTTGGATTGATGCACCATTTGAAGCATTAGAAAATAGACTCATAGACCTTTTTAGTCATATAAAGTTTGTTCTCTAAATTCTTATAGATTGAGAGTTATGGAAGTTTAAACTTGACCCAAAATCCATGCCAACAACATTGTTTTCCAAAATTTTAATCCACCTTCCGTGGGGCATAACTTTTTCACCTGAAATATGTTTGTCGCGCCCAGATTTTTCGCACTCGAGGAATACTCACACAAGTGGGAAAAATGCTGTACTCTCTCGTTAGAACTCACCCTCCTAAAAGAATGAGTGCGACTAGGTTTGAATTGAAAATTAGGTTTGAATAAAGGGCTTTTGAAAAAGTTTGGAGTCGCCACCTAACTTGATTAAGGTGAGTTAGGTCACCTAAAAACTAAGAATAATTCGAAAACTACACTTAGGGTTTTTGAAAAACGATTTTTGAAAATATCTCCTCAAGAGAGGGTTTTTAAGAAAAACAGGTTGTTTGGCAACCTTTGGAAAACATTTAGCCCTTTTTTTGAAAAATAACTCCTTTTGGTCTTTGAAATCAGTGATCCTAAGTTCGGAGGTTGGTTATGTGTAGGGAAGACGCATTAAGCTATCACCCTACCTCGCCCTTTCGGTACCTACATGTCAATCTACCCTAGATTCACCTATGAGAGTCTTTAACTAACCCGTGTTCAATCCTATTTCACTTTAGAAAAACAATGTTTGAAAAATATAATGCATGATATGCAAATGCAAGTTAAGAGAATTGAAAAATAGAAATTAATTTGATTTGAAAATAGATTTGAAGAAATGGAATTGAAATTGAAAAGTTTGAAAATTGAAAGTAAAAATTTGAAAATAGAAATTTTGAAAGTAGATGGGAATTTGAGATTTGAAAAGATTTTGAAAACCGCACCCATAAGGGTGGAATTGAAAGTATGGAAAGTGTTGTGACCACACCTATGAAGGTTGGGGGAATCAGGTCAGTTGTAGTTCGAACAAGAGTCCGATTGAAAATAGATTGATTTGAAGAGAGAGATGGGTTTGGAAGAAAGAGATTGAATTGAAAATTGGATTTGATTTGAGATTAGAAAAGGAGATTGGAATTTGAAATTTTGGAAAAGAATGGACTTTGATTTGAAAAGGTAGATTTGGACTTGTTTTGAAAAAGAGAAGGTTTGAGAAAACCTAGACTTAGGAAAAAGAAGAGACTTAGGAAAGATTTGACTTGACTTGGAAGATTTAGAAAATTAGGAAAGATTGGATTTAGGAAATGTTTGAATTAGGAAAGGTCCGATTTAGGAAAGTTTCATTCTAGGAAAGTTTCAACATAGGAAAACTTTGGTTTAGGAAAGTTTCATTTTTGGAAAATTTTGAAATTAGGACAGTTTTAACTTAGGAAAGTTTCAACTTAGGAAAGTTTTGAAAATTGGAAAGTTTTGAATTTAGAAAGTTTCGTTTTAGAAAAGGTTTGAAAAAATGGAAAGTTTTCAATTTAAGAAATGTTTGAATTAAGAAAGTTTTGAGTTTGAAAAAGTCTTAGATTTGGAAAGATGTTGAAGTTTTGGAAAGATTTAGAATTTGGAAAGTTTGGAAGTTTAGAAAGACTTAACTTAAGAAAGTTTTGAATTTAGGAAACTTTGGATTTGAAAAGATTTGAAATTTGAAAAGTTTAGGATTTAGAAAGTTTTAGAGTTTAGAAAGATTTAAGATTTTAGAAAGTTTTAGAGTTTTAGAAAATCTTGAAATTAAGAAAGGTTTGAGTTTAGGAAAGGTTTAAAAGCTTGAATTTGGAAAGTTAAGATTTGGAAAGGGGGTTGAATTAGGAAAGGGTTGAATTAGGAAAAATTTGAAAGCTTAATGTCTAAAGAAAGATTTGGAAGTTTTAGGAAACTTATGACTTGGAAGGGTAGGAAATTAGGAGAGAGTTGAATTAGGAAAGATTTAGATTTTGAGTTTTAAAATTTAGGTAAGATTTTATGTTCAAGTTTTCGAAACTTAAGGCTTAGGAAAGTGGAAGTTTAGGAAGGATTTGAATTAAGAAAAAGTTGGATTAGGAAAGGATTTGATTTTGTTTCTAAAAGGGAAGCTTTGATTTTGTTTCAAAAAACGGAGGATTGGATCTAGTTTCCTAAAAGGGGAAGATTGGATTTGGTTTCCTAGAGGGAAGATTGGATTTGGCAAGGATTTGGAAAAGGGAGATTCTAGAAACCCTAGTTTTGAAAAATTATAGTTTTGACGTAGAAAAGAGGTTTTGGAAACGTGTATCGTTTGGACGTGAAACAAGGGGTTTTGGAAACCTAGGTTTGGGGCAAAGTTTGAAAACCATGTTTTTGGGAACAAAATTAGGGTTTCCTAATTGTGGGTTCTAGGGCTTTGATTTGGGCTCTAAGGAAAAAGTTTTTGGAAAGTGCGTTTTCTATAAGGGAATCCTAGGGAGGAGTTTCTAGAGGGAAGAGTTTCGGAAAGAGAGTTTTTAGAAAGATTTTTAGGGAGCGTTTTTAGAAAATGAATTTTTAGGAGAGAGAGTTTTGGAAAGGAGTTGGAAAAGGGGGTTTTGAAAAATAGATTTTGGAGGGGAGTTTTTGAAAACAATTTTGGAGATGAGAGTTTTAGGAAAGTATGTTGAAAAAGAGATTTTTAGGAAGGGATTTTTGAAGAGAGAGTTTTTTGGAAAGCATGAAAGCGTCTCACTTTCCTAAAGTGATTCTAACCATAAGAGGGCTAGAACCACTTTAAGAAAGTGGTTTTGGAAAATAATAAGATTTGAAAATATAGACCAAAAAGGTCACTTTTAATGTAACACTTTCCTAAAGCAACCCTAGTCATGGAAAGGCTAGAATCACCCTAGGATTGTGGTTTTGAAAACAAGTTTTTGAGAAAGAGATTTTGATGCAATTTTGAAAACAAGTTTGAAAACGATTTTGAAAACGAGTTTGAAAATGAATTTTGGAAGATTCAAGATTATGATATGCACAATGCTATTTGGGGTCGTGAACATACAAGGTTAAGGCTTCACCACATAATCAAGGGGGCCGGACCCACGTGGTCTTTGGTTAGACTAGAAGAAAGCCCCCGACACGGTGACTCTCCAATAACCCAATCCTACACATGGACCGAGAATTCCCTTGTTTCAAGCATGCAAAGAAAGGGGGGGAAAGAGATGGGGGATTAAAATAGAGAAAACCCAAGTGGGTTGGAGAGAGAAGAGAGAGGGGGAAGTACAGAAAATTAAAGAGAAAGCCTACCGTATGTCTTCTTTATTTTGCACGCCGTGCAGTCTTCGGTCTTCGGTCTTTGTCTTGATTTTCACCTTCAGTCTTCAAGGGTTGTCTTCAAGCTTTAGATTCCAGCTCTTCAAGTCTTCAAAGGATGGTTGAAGGCTAGTGTATGAGTGTATGGGAGAGTGTATGAGTGTATAGGAGGCTAGGGTTTAGTGTAGGGTGGCTAGGGTTTGGGAAACCTAAGGAAACTAGGGTTTTGGAGGTGCTCGAGCTCTGTATATCGAAATATAGGATTTTTAGGTTAAGTTTGCAGACCCTTTTCACGCTGAATGAGGCTCTGTATTTATAGAGGGAGGAATACACTGGCGCCTGTTGCAGTGGCACCAGGCCAAAATTCCTTCTGGCGCCACTAGGAGTGGCGCCAGGCCAAATATTGGCTTGGCGCCACTACTAGTGGCGCCAGCCAATTAGGAAACTATTAAGGTTGGCAAGCAACGTATCTTTGACTAGATTTGGACGCCTGTACTAGTGACTACCATGCAATCTTTAGCCTAGCTTCACTATGAGTGACTCCGGAAAGTCTGGGAATGATTTGGAGGAGCCAAGAATGACCCGAAAGGCCAGAAAAGAGCAGGAACACTTAAAATAGTGTCCTGGAGGTATTTGACTTGAAAAGTGAGGATAAGATGTGTCGGAAAGGTCGACCGGGCCTTTAGGGGCAAAACGGTCAACCGGACCAGAAAACTGCCGGGACAGACTCAGATTGTCCCGGAAAAAGACTTGGGATCTGGAAAAATTATTTAGAATGTTTCCAGAGGTTGCCGGTTTGATTCCCAGAGTCGGCGTGGTCGGAAAAGGAGACCGGCCCTTTAGGGGCAAAACGGTCATTTTGTACCGGGTTTGCCGGAACTGACTCGGAATGGTCCGGAAAGATAAAGGAAGGTTGAGAACACTATAAAAAGTATTCTCGAGACATTACCGGTTTGATACCCAGAGCCGGTGTGGTCGAAAAAGGAGACCGGCCCTCTAGGGGCAAAACGGTCATTTTGTACCGACTTGGCCGGAACTGACTCGGAATGATCCGGAAAGGTAAAGGAAGGTTGAGAACACTATAAAAATTATTCTCGGGACATTACCGGTTTGATACCCAGAGCCGGTGTGGTCGAAGAAGGAGACTGGCCCTCCAGGGGCAAAACGGTCATTTTGTACTGGGTTGGCCGGAACTAACTCGGAATGATCCAGAAAGGTAAAGGAAGATTGAGAATACTATAAAAAGTAGTCTCAGGAGGTTACTAGTTTGATACCTAGAGCCGGTGTGGTTCCCGGGGCATTCGGATGCTTAGGGGCAAAATGGTCATCTTGACCAGAAAGTCTCGGAAAAGGTCCTAAGGGTAGTCTGGTCATTTTTCACCGAAGTGAGCTAACAGACACGGGTGTTAACCTGGGTTTTAAGTGTTTCTGCCACTCTAACGGCGGTTGTCGTGACACAGGGATTTGTTGCCAATTCCCTATATCGACTTATTTGTGAGTATTTCCACTACTCTAACGGTTTTGTGAATATTTCCGCTACTCTAACGGTTTCGTGAGTATTTTCCCCACTCTAACGGCTTTGTAAGTATTTCCGCTACTCTAACGGTTTTGGTGAGTAGTTTCGCTACTCGGACCGTCTCGAGGAATAAACTGTCTCGAGAGAGGGATTTGAAAAGGGGTCTTACCGTCTTCGAAGAGACGTGCCTGGATTGGAACCGTCTCGAGGAATAAACTGTCGAGAGAGAGGGATTGGAAAGGGGTCTTACCGTCTCCGAGGAGACGTGCCTGGATTGTGAGTGTTTCTGCCATTCTAACGGTTTTGTGAGTAGTTTTGCTACTCGGACCGTCTCGAGGAATAAACTGTCTCGAGAGTGGGACTGGAAGGGGTCTTACCGTCTCCGAAGAGACGTGCCTAGATTGGAACCATCTCGAGGAATAAACTGTCTCGAGAGTTGGATTGGAAAGGGGTCTTACCGTCTCCGAAGAGACGTGCCTGGATTGTGAGTGTTTCCGCCACTCTAACGGTTTTGTGAGTAGTTTTGCTACTCGGACCGTCTCGAGGAATAAACTGTCTCGAGAGAGGGATTGGAATTGGAATAAGAAAGAATAATGCCCCTAAGCGCGTTTTGGTCATTTTGCCTCTATTTGGGCCTAACAAGCCCGCGAAGTGATAGAAAGACGGAATTTGGACCTAGAGAATTGGTTTCGATTGGAATATGCCCACAATGACTTGAAAACAAGTCTGGAAGGAGTGTAGACTGCCGAGTGGTCAAAAATGGGGTGCTTACAATGTTTTTAGCCCATAACCCATTAAAGTAAAGGCCTTTAAGCCTATTCTCAAATGGAGCTAGTCGTGGGTGTGAACTCATTCTTGAGAGGTGGTTGGGACTCGATGAAGGAGTCGACATTCCGGCTCTCATGTTCAAACCTCAACTTCATGTTCTTATTTTACATTGGGGCTTTGTCCTAGGGTTTAACCTTGCTCTTCCATTGTGAGAATGAGGTGTTGTTGAGCCGGGGTTGAGGGGTTTATATGCTTAGTCTTGACTTATGTCTTATTGCTTTGCCATGGAACCTTGTATTAATGTTTGTATGCTTCTACGTGTATTTTGTATAGGAACACCTTGTTTATCACCCATTCAATTGGAGAGAGGTGAGTAACGATATGCCATGAGTAAAACTCTAGTATTTTCTAAATGTTTTAAGCTCACCTCTATATCATGAATTTTTTCATACATTTAAATGCATAAATGCTACATTCAATTACAAATGTCATATTTCAATTGCATGCAAGTTATATTTTTGTTATGAAAGAAAACCATGGACTATAATGTTTAAATGAAAGAGATGCTAAGTTTTAATGTATGGTGCCAACTCGGGTCTTCTCGTAGCAAGACCTTAATCTAGCCCGATAGTCCTACGATAGGGGACAGGAAATAAACTATCTATGTTGGGAGATGTCCTTGGCCTAAAGAGCCTTAGCGTGACCTATATGGTTACCATGGAGCCTAGCTCATATGTCGAGTTGTAGCACACATATGTTTTGAACCGAGAACCATGATATTTTCACATGTTTTACGACAAGTTATGAAATGTTACATCAAGAATAATGTTATGCTGCATCTCTTCTTATGATACTATGTTTTGAAATGTTAAAACGTTTCAAATGATGTTTACTTTACCTATGAGTTCCAAGACTATGCTGCAACGTTCAAAAGCTCGTTTCCTTATGCATAAATGATTATCTATCCTTGTATGTTGGATATAATTGCTAGTCCATGATATTTTCTCGCTCATGCATCATTGTTATTCACTAAGCATTAGCTTACGTTTTCTCAAATGATTTTCAGGTAACCAATCCAGAAGGCCCTAGAGCGAGGCCATATGTGGATTTTGAGCTACGGCCCACGGGCCTATGTTTTGTATAATGTTGGAGGACTAGACCTAATGTTTTGTAATGATATATTGTTATAACTTTAGTGGACCTTGATTTGGTCCATAGGTATGTTATGTTTTGGATTAGGCACAGCTCTACCATATATAACATGATTATGTTTTTAAGTTATCAAAAGTTCAATTTTCTACAATTATGCATCATTATAAATGATTATGCACAAGTGATCAACCAGTTTATGTAATGCGGCCTTGGGTAGCCTTGCTACTGGCCAGTCACGTACCTTATATCCGTGTAGGCTTGGTTATGGGGCGTGACACTTGCGGTGCCTACATGTCTATTCACCCTAAATTCACCTATGAGAATCTTCGATTAACAAATGTCCAATCCTATCCACTTTAGAAAAAGAATGTTTAAAAAGGGCATGATGCATGATATGCAAGTGCAAGAAAAGAAAGTTGAAAAATAGATTTGGAAAAGAAGAATTGAAGAGAAATTGATTTGATTTTAGAAAAAAGATTCGAAAAGATAGATTTGAAATTGGAAAGTTTATAAATTGAAAATAGAGATTTGAAAATAGAAATTTGGAATTGAAAGTTGGAAAAAAGTTGTGACCGCACCCATGAGGGTTGTCTACGTATCCTTTTTGAGGAATCAGGTCAGTCGTAGTTCGGACAAGAGTCCAATAGAAAAGAGAAGGTATGATTGGAAAAAAGAGATTTTGATTGGAAAAAGAAATTGAATTGGAATTTGGATTGGAAGATTGAGATATTGAACTTTGATTGGGAGATTTGAAAAGATTTGATTTTGGAAAGCTTGGTTTTAGGAAACCTAAACTTAAGAAAGACTTGAGACTTAGGAAAGATTTGACTCAAGTGTTGAACTTGGAATATGAGGAAAGATTGGATTTAGGAAGGTTCGAATTAGAAAAGGTTTGTTTTAGGAAAGTTTCATTTTAGAAAAGTTTTGGTTTAGAAAAGATTTCATTTTAGGAAAGTTTCAATTTAGGAAACATTTTGAATTAGAAAAGTTTCCGTTTTAAGAAAATTTTGAATTTGGAATGTTTCGAAATAGGGAAGCTTTGAAAGTAAGAAAGTTTTGAGTTTAGAAAGTTTTAAATTTAGAAAGATTTGAAGTTTAGGAAAATTTAGAATTTAGGAAGATTTGGGTTTAGAAAGTTTTAACTTAAGAAAGTTTTGAAACTTGGAAAGGTATGGAATTAGGAAAGGGTGGAATTAGGAAAGATTTGGAAAATTAAAGTTTAAGGAAAGATTTGAAAGTTTAAGTTTTGGAAACTTATGGTTTATGAAGGTACTAGATTAGGAGCGAGTGAATTAGGAAAGGTTTTAGACTAGGAAGAATTGAGATTCCTATTTCCTAAAGCAAGGGATTGGATTTTGTTTTCAAAAACAGAGGATAGGATCTAGTTTCCTAAATGGGAGATTGGATTTGGTTTCCTAAAGGGGATATTAGATTTGGTATGGATTTGGAAAGAAAAGTTTTAGAAACCCTAGATTTGGAAGGCTATAGTTTTGACGTAGAAAATAGGTTTTGGAAATATATATAGTTTTGATATGAGAAATAAGAGGTTTTGGAAACCTAGGTTTTGAGGCCAAAATAGGGAATGGAAAATCCTGTTTTTGGGAAGGAAAATTAAGGTTTCCTAATCGTGGGTTCTAATGTTTGACTTGGACTCTAAGAAAGGAGATTTTTGGAAAGTGAGTTTGAGGAGAGGAAGATTTATGGAAAGAAATCTTAAAAAGGGATTTTTGAAAAGAAATTCTAGAGAGGAGTTTTTAGAAAGTAAGTTTTGAAGAAAGAGTTTTCTAAGAAGGAAACCTAGGCAGTGTTTTTAGGAAATAAATTTTGAAAAGAGCTTTTTGGAAAGGAGTTTAAAAAGAGTTTTGAAAAATAAACTTTTGAAGGGACTTTTTGAAAACCATTTTAGAAAGGAATTTAAAGAGAGTTTATGGAAAGCATGTTGAAAAAGAGATTTTTAGGAGAAGATTTTGAGCAGAGATTTTTTAGAAAGTATATAAAATATCTCACTTTCCTAAAGCGATTCTAACCATAAGAAGGTTAGAACTACTTTAAGATAGTGGTTTTGAAAACAACAATGTTTTGAAAATATGAACTATATTGGTCACTTTAATTGTAACACTTTCCTAAAGCAACCCTAGCCATGGAAAGCCTAGAATCACCTTAGGATTATGATTTTGAAAACAAGGTTTGAAAAAGAAGATTTTGATGCAAGTTTTGAAAACAAGTTTAAAAATGAATTTTGGAAAGATGCAAGATCATTATATGCACAATGCAAATTGGGGTTGTGAACATACAAGGTTAAGGCTTCACCACATAATCAAGGGGGTTGAACCCACGTGGTCTCCGGTTAGACTAAAAGCAAACTCCCGACACAGTGACCCTCCAATACCCTAATCCTATACATGGACCGAGAAATCTCTTGTTTCAAGCATGCAAGCAGGGGGAGGGGGAAGAAGATGAGAAATTAAAATAGAAGAAAACCCAAGTGTGTTAGGAGAGAGAAGAGAGGGGAAAGATGCGTAAACTTAAAGAGAAAGCCTACCTTGTGTCTTGTTTATTTTGCTTTGCTTTGCGTGCCCTGCTTTCCTTGCTTTGCTTCGGTCTTCGCTTCAGTCTTCATTTTGATCTTCGAGAGCTTTGTAGTTGCAGCAATCCAAGTCTTCAATGGATGCTTTGGAGGCTAGTGTATGAGTGTATGTGAGTATATATGAGTGTATATGAGGCTAGGGTTTGGAAAATCTAAAGAAGCTAGGGTTTAGTGACGCTACGAGCTCTGTATATCAAATAATAGGGTTTTTAGACTGAGTTTGCAGACCTCTTTCACGTTGGAGGAGGCTTTGTATTTATAGAGAGAAGAATGACCTGGTGCTTGTTGTAGTGGCACCAGACCAAAAATCCTTCTGGTGGCGCTAGGCCAAATATTTGCTTGGCTCCACTACTAGTGACGCTAGCCAGTTAGGAAAGTTTTAAGATCAGCAAGCAACGTATCTTGAGAAGATTTGGGCGCCTGTACTAGTGACTACCATGCAATTTTTAGCCTAGCTTCACTAGGAATGACTCCGGAAGGTCCAGGAAGAATTTAAGGGACCAAGAATGGCCCGAAAGGCCAGAAAAAGGTAGGAACCCTTAGAATAGGGTCCCATGGGGTAATGCACTTGAAAAAGGATGTCAAGGTTTGTTAGAGGGGTCGACCAAGCTATTAGGGGCAAAACGGTCAACCGGGCCGAAAAGTTGCCAAGATGAACTTAGAATGTCCCGAAAGAAGACTCGAGATTTGAAAACATTATTTAGAAAGTTCGCAAAGGTTACCGGTTTGATATCCAAAGCCAGTGTGATCGAAAAACGCGACCGGCCCACCAGGGGTAAAACAGTCATTTCACATCGGGTTGGCCGAAACTGACTAGGAATGATCCGAAAAGATAAAGAAAGGTCGGGAATAATATAAAAGGCATTCTCGGGAGTTTACCGGTTTGATACCTAGAGCCCGTGTGGTCAGAAAAGGAGACTGGCCCACCAGGGGCAAAATGGTCATTTTACACCGGATTTGTTGAAATTGACTCAGAATGTTCCGGAAAGATAATGAAAGATCGGGAATACTATAAGAAGCATTCTCAGGGAGGCTACTGGTTTGATACCGAGAGTCGATGTGGTTCCCGGGGCATTCGGATGCTTAAGGGCAAAATGGTCATCTTGACCAGAAAATCTCGGAATTGGCTCGAAACTGACTAGAAGACACCTAATCATGCCGGATCATCTCTAAGACAATCTTGAAAGGGTGGACTTACCGTTTTGAGGATTTAGGTATTTTTTTGAGAAACGTGTTGGAAATGGCCCTAGGGGCAGTTTGGTCATTTTTCACCGAAATAGGCTAGCAGGCATCGGTGTTGACCTGGGTTTTGAGTGTTTCCGCCATTCTAACGGCGGTCCCCTGATATAGGGGTTTGTTGTCAATTTCCTATATCGACCTATTTGCGAGTACTTTTGCTACTCTGACGGTTGCGATGTTTGCGAGTAGTTTCACTACTCTGATGGTTCGCGATCATTCCCGAGACTGCCTGATCTTAGGAAGCTGCTAAAGGGACTTAGCACCTGATAAATCAACTTTCTCAAAAGGCGTGCCAAAATGGACATTTTTGCATTGGCGGGCTAGAAGGCGCCAATGGTGGACCGTTCTACCATCTAGGGGACTTGGGGTCTCGTCCCGGTCGACAGGTTTGAAGTGACTTACTGTTCCGAAGAAACTTTCTTCAGAAAACATGCTAGACAGGATAGACTTACCATCTCGAGGAATCAACTTTCTCGAGAGAGGGATTGAAATTGGACTAGAAAAGGGGACCTATCGTCTTCGGGAAGATGTGCCTACGGGATTGGACCGAACAATACCCACAAGGGCATTTTGGTCATTTTGCCTCTATTTGGGCCTGGTGGGCACGTGAAGTGATGAATTGACTGGATTAGGACTAGAATTCTAGAATATGTTCATATTGACTTGAACTCAAGTGCAGACGGACTGGAGACTGCCGAGCAGTCAAAACTGAGGTGCTTACACTGCCAAAACTCAATTTCAAAGGCCTTTTGGGCCCAATATCCATTTCTAAACTCCCGTTTTTGAAAATTTCCGAAGTCCATCCCTCCGACTGCCTCACGGTCAACATGGGACTCATACCCTATCATTTTTTATCTTCGACATGCAAAGACAAAAAAAGAGGGGCAGTTATAAGCACCCCATTTTTGCCCGCTCGGCAGTCTCCAGTCCATCCTGACTTGTATTTGAGTCAATATGGATATATTCCAATCTAAATTAACTTTCCAAATCTAATCCCGTCAATCAATCGCTTCGCGGGCCGTTTGGGTCCAAATAGAGGCAAAGTGACCAAAATTCCCTTGGAGGCATTGTTCGGTCCAATTCTAATAGGTACGTCTTTTTGAAGACGGTAAGTCTCCTTTTCAATTCCAATTAAATTTGGCACACCTTTCGCGAAAGTTGATTCCTTGAGGTGGTAAGACCATCCAATTGGGCACGTCTTTTTGAAGACAGTAAGTCCACTTTTTATTCCAATTCCAATTCTAATTAAATCAGGCACACTCAAGAAAGTTGATTTCTCGAGGAGGTAAGTCCATCCAATTCAACATGTTTCCAAGTAAACTCTTTGAAACGGTAAGTCCCTTCAAACCCATCGACCGGGACGAGACCCCAAGTCCCCTAAATGGTAGAACGGTCCACCTTTGGCCCTTGCTAGCCCACCAATGAAGCAATGTTTGTTTTGGCACGCCTTCCGAGAAAGTTAATTCTTTAGGTGCTAAGTCCACCTAGTAGCTTCCAGAGATTAGGCAATCTCTGGAATGATCGCGACCCGTTAGAGTAACAAACATACTTGTAAACATCGTAACCATTAGAGTGGCAAAAACACTCGCAAACAGGTCGATATAAGGAATTTCCAACAGACCCCTATGTCACGAGACTGCCGTCAGAGTGATGGAAATACTCAAAACCCGATCAACACCGGTACTTGCTAGCCTACTTTGGCGAAAAACGACCAAACTGCCCCTAGGGCCATTTTCTGGTACGTTTCTTGAGAAAATACCTAAGTCCTTAGAACAGTAAGTCCACCTTTCCAAGATTGTCTTAAAGACAATTCGGCATGATTAGGTGCCTTCTAGTTAGTTTTGGGCCAATTCTGAGATATTCCAGTCAAGATGCCATTTTGCCCCTAGGCGTCCGAGCGTCTTGAGAACCACACCAGCTTTAGGTATCAAACCGGTAACTCCCCGAGAATGCTTCTTATAGCATCCCCGGCCTTCTGATACATTTCTAGATCATTCTCAGTCAATTTCGGCAAACCCGGTGCGAAATGACCATTTTGCCCTTGGCCTTTTCCGACCATACTGCTTTGAGTATCAAACCGGTAACCTCCTGGGACCTTCTAGGTAATGTTTCCAAACTCTCTTTCCAAAAACTCACTTTCCAAATTCTCTTTCCTTATAGACCAAGTTAAGCTCTGAAGCCAACGATTAGAAAACCCTAATTTTCTTTCCTAAAACGTGATTTTAAATCTCGCCTTAAAATCTAGGTTTCCAAAATCCTATTTTTCTACATCAAAACTATATATTTTCAAAACCTATTTTCTACATCAAAACTATAGCTTTCCAAATCTAGGATTTCCAAAACTTCTTCCTTCCAAATCCATGTCAAATCCAATCTTCCCTTTTGAAAACCAAATCCAGTCTCCCCATTTAGGAAACTAGATCCAATCCTTCGTTTTTGGAAACAAAATCAAAATACCTCTTTTAGAAACAAAATCCAATCCTTTGTTTTAGCAAATAGGAATCTCAATCCTTCCTAGTCTAAACCTTTCCTAATCCACTCCTTCCTAATCTCATACTTTCCTAAATCTTAAGTTTCCAAAAATTGAACGTTTAAATCCTTCCTTAAACTTTAATCTTCTAAATCTTCGCTAATCCCAACCTTTCCTAATACTATCCCTTTCCGAAATTCTAAACTTTCCAAATTCAAAACTTTCTTAAATTTAAATCTTTCCAAAATCCTAAACTTTTTAAAATTCTAAATCTTTCTTAAATCAAACTTTTCCTAAATCAATTCTTTCCAAAATCAACTCTTTCCAAAATTTTAAACTTTCCTATTTCAAAAACATTCCAATTCCGAAACATTTCCATTTCAAACCTTTCCTATTCAAAAGCTTTCTTAATTCGAAACCTTTCCTAAAATGACACTTTAAATGAAACTTTCCTAAAACGAAACTTTCTTATTTTGAAACTTTCCTAATTTGAACCTTTCCTAAATCTAATTTTTCCTAATTCTAACTTCCCTAATTTTTCAAATCCAACATTCGAGTCAAATCTCTCTTAAATCTTAAGTCCTTCCCAAATTCTATCTTTCCTAAGTCTAGGTTTCCTAAATCTTAATCTTTCCAAAACAAGTCCAAATCCTTTTTCCAAGTTCTATCGTTCCAAATCAAAGTCTAATCTTTTCAATTCCAAGTTCCAAATTTCAATCTTCTATTCTAAGTTCAAATCAAACTCATTTTTCCAATCAAACTCTTTTTCAAATCAAATCTTCTATTTTCTATTAGACTCTTGTCCAAATTACAGTTGACCTGATTCTTTTAAAGGGATACGTAGGTAACCCTTGTGGGTGCAGTTATAACTTTTTTTAAATCTCCAATTCCATAGCTCTCTTCAAGTTTCCAATTCCATAATCTATTTCAAACTTATAATTCAAAAAATCTATTTTTCAAATCTCTATGCCCAATTTCTAAAACTTTCTTTCAAAACCAAATCTATCTTTTCAAATCCATTTCAAATTAAATCAAGTTCTTTTCCAATCTATTTTCAAAATCAAGTATTATTCTCTCACTTGCATATCATGTATCATGTTAAATATCTTTTCTAAATTTCTTTTCTAAAGTGGATAGTTTTAAACATTTATTAATTAAAGACTCTAATGGGTGAATATAGGGTGAATAAACATGTAGGTACCACAAGGGCGGGGTAGGGTGGTGGCTTAGTGCGTCTTCCCTACACGTAACCAACCTCTGAACCTAGATCACTGTTTTCGAAAGACCAAAATGGAGTTATTTTCCAAAAAGGGCTTAAATATTTTCCAAAGGTTGCCAAACAACCTGTTTTCTTAAAAACCTTCTCTTGAAAAAGTATTTTAAAATCGTTTTTCAAAAACCCTAAGTGTAGTCTTCGGATTGTGCATAGTTTTTAGGTGACCTAACCCACCTTAATCAAGTTAGGTGGCGACTCTAAATGTTTTTCAAAAGCCCTTTATTCAAATTAATTTTCAATTCAAACCTAGTCGCACTCATTCTTCTAGGAGGATGAGTTCTAACGAAAGAGTATAATATTTTTTCTGCTTGTGTATGTATTCCTCAAGTGCGAAAAATCTGAGCGCAACACCAGTGTGGTTCCTAAAGGCGAACAGATGCCTAGGGTCAAAATCGTCATTTTGATTGAATGGTCTCAGAATTGATCCGAAACTGACTAAATGGCATTTGAACATGCCGGATTGTCTTTAAGACAATCTTGGAAGAGTGGACTTGCCACTCTGACTTATGTACTTTGTCGAAAAGCATGCTGAAAGGGCCCAAGAGGTAGTTTGGTCATTTTCACTAGAGTGGGCTAGCAGACACTAGTGTTGACCTGGGTTTTCAGTGTTTTCATTACTCGGATGGTGTGTGACGAGTTGGTTTCCAAAGGTATCTCATCCTTTAACAAATGTGCCACAACCAAGAGGTAAGGTCAGTCTTGTGACATAGAAGTTTTGTTGGCAATTTCCAATGTCTACCTTGTCGCGCCTAGATTTTTCGCACTCAAGGAACACACACACAAGCGGGAAAAATGTTGTACTCTCTCATTAGAACTCAACCTCCTAGAAGAATGAGTGTGACTAGGTTTGAATTGAAAATTAATTTGAATAAAGAACTTTTGAAAAACATTTGGAATCGCCACCTAACTTGATTAAGGTGAGTTAGGTCACTTAAAAACTAAACACAATCTGAAGACTACACTTAGGGTTTTTGGAAAACGATTTTGAAATTACTTTCTCAAGAGAGGGTGTAATACCCGCAACTTCTTTGACTGCATTACATCTCTTGTTGGACTGTGTCACGCCCAGATTTTTCGTACTCGAGGAATACACACACAAATGGGAAAAATACTGTACTCTCTCGTTAGAACTCACCCTCCTAGAAGAATGAGTGCGACTAAGTTTGAATTGAAAATAGATTTAAATAAAGGGATTTTAGAAAAGATTTGGAGTCGCCACCTAACTTGATTAAGGTGAGTTAGGTCACCTAAAAACTAAGCATAATCTGAAAACTACACTTAGGGTTTTTGGAAAAAGCTTTTGGAAAATACCATCTCAAGAGACGGTTTTTAAGAAAACAGGTTGTTTGGCAACCTTTGAAAAACATTTAGCCCTTTTTTGAAAAATAACTCCGTTTTGGTCTTTCGAAAACAGTGATCTAGGTTTGGAGGTTGGTTACGTATAGAGAAGACGCACTAAGCTATCACCCTACCCCGCCCTTTCGGTACCTACATGTCTATTTACCCTAGATTCACCTATGAGAGTCTTCAACTAACTATTGTTCAATCTTATCCACTTTAGAAAAGAGTTTTTGAAAATAAACTAACATGATGTATGCAAGTGCAAGAAAAGAGAATTGAAAAATAGATTGGAAAGAAATTGATTTGATTTAAAAAGGGAGAGATAGAAGTTTGAATTTGGAAAGAAGGTTTTGGAAATCGAAAATAGAGATTTGGGAATAGAAATTTGAAATTGAAAACTTGGAATAGATTGGAGACTTGAAAAAGGGTGCGGAAATAGGAGTTTGAAAAATGTTGTGACCGCACCTATAAGGGTTGCCTATGTATCCTTTTGGAGGAATCAGGTCAGTCGTAGTTCGGACAAGAGTCCGATAAAAGATAGAAGATTTCATTTGAAAAAGGATTTGATTTGAATTTGGAATAGAAGATTGGAAATTGGAATTTTGAATTTTGAAATTTGAAAAGATTGAACTTTGATTTAGAAATATGGAGGTTTAGGAAACCTAGACGTAGGAAAGAGAGTGATTTAGAAAGGACTTGAGATTAAGAAAGACTTGAGTCGAATGTTGGACTTGGAAGATTTAGAAAAACTAGATTTAGGAAAGGTTCGAATTAGGAAAGTTTCAAATTAGGAAAATGTAATTTTAGGAAAGTTTTCGAAATAGAAAAGTTTTCAGATTAGGAAAGTTTAAACTTAAGAAAGATTTCAATTTAGGAAAGATGTCAATTTAGGAAAATTTCAACTTAGGAAAGTTTTAGGTTTAGGAAAGTTTTGAAATTGGAAAGTTTCATTTTAAGAAAAGTTTTGAAATAGGAAAGTATTGAATTTGGAAATCTTTTGAATTAGGAAAAGTTTAGTTTAAGGAAGGTTTAGAATTTGGAAAGTTTCAACTTAAGAAAGTTTTGAATTTGGAATGTTTTGAAATAGGGAAGTTTTGAAAGTAAGAAAATTTTGAGTTTAGAAAGTTTTAGATTTGGAAAGATTTTAAGTTTAGGAAAGTTTAGAATTTAGAAAATTTTGAGTTTAGAAAGTTTTAACCTAAGAAAGTTTTTGAATTTAGAAAGCTTTAGATTTGGAAAGATTTGAAATTTAGAAAGTTTAGGATTTAGAAAGTTTTAGAGTTTTAGAAGATCTTGAGATTAGGAAAGGTTTGAGTTTAGGAAATATTTGAAAACCTAAAATTTGAAAGTTAAGATTTAAAAAGGGGTAGAATTAGGAAAATGTTGAATTAGGAAAGATTTCAAAATTGAATTTTAGAATTTAGGAAATATTTTTATGTTCAAGTTTTGAAAACTTAATATTTAGGAAAGTAGAAGATTAGGAAGGAGTTGAATTAGGAAAGATTTGGATTAAGAAGGGATTGGATTTTGTTTCTAAGAGAGAAAATTGGATTTTGTTTCCAAAAACGGAGGATTGGATCTAATTTCCTAAACGGGAGATTGGATTTGGTTTTCTAGAGCGAAGATTTGATTTGGTAAGGATTTGGAAAAGGAAGTTTTAGAAACCCTAGGTTTGGAAGTGTATAATTTTGACGTAGAAAATAAGAGATTTTGGAAACCTAGGTTTTAAGGCAAGTTTGAAAACTATGTTTTTGGAAAGAAAATTCGAGTTTCCTAATTGTTAGCTCTAAGGCTTGACTTGGACTCTAAGAAAAGGGACTTTTGGAAAGTGCGTTTTTGGACACGATTTTCTGGAAGGAAATCCTAGAGAGGAGTTTCGAGAAGGAGGATTTTGGGAAGAAAGTTTTTAGAAAGATTTTTGGAAAGAGATTATTGGAGAGAGTTTTTAGAAAAGTGATTTAGGCGGCGTTTTTAGAAAGTGGATTTTGAGGAGAGTGTTTTGAAAAGGAGTTTAAAAAGGAAGTTTTGAAAATAGATCTTTGGAGAGAGTTTTTAGAGAACAATTTTGGAAAGAAAAGTTTTTAGAGAGCATATTGAAAAAGAGGGTTTTAGAAGGAGAGACTTTTGAAAAGAGAGTTTTTTGGAAAGTATAAAAATGTTTCACTTTCCTAAAGCGATTCTAACCATAAGAAGGTTAGAACCACTTTAAGATAGTGCTTTTGAAAACAACAAAGGTTTTGAAAATATAGACCATATTAGTCACTTTAAATCTAACACTTTTCTAAAACAACCCTAGCCATAGAAAGGCTAGAATCACCCTAGGATTATGATTTTGAAAACAAGTTTTGAAAAAGAAGATTTTGATACAATTTTAAATACAAGCTTGAAAACGATTTTAAAAGTGACTTTGAAAACGACCTTTAGAAGAATACAAGAATCATGATATGCACAATACAAATTTGGGGTCTGTTTCGCCCAGATTTTTTGCACTCGAGGAATACTCACACAAGTGGGAAAAATGTTGTACTCTCTCGTTAGAACTTACCCTCCGAGAAGAATGAGTGCGACTAGGTTTGAATTGAAAAATAGGTTGGAATAAAGGGTTTTTGAAAAAGATTCGGAGTCGCCACCTAACTTGATTAAGGTGAGTTAGGTCACCTAAAAACTAAGAATAATCCGAAGACTACACTTAGGGTTTTGAAAAACGATTTTGGAAAACATCCTCAAGAGAGGGTTTTTTTAAGAAAACGGGTTGTTTGGCAACCTTTGAAAAACATTTAGCCCTTTTTGAAAAATAACTCCTTTTGGTCTTTGAAATCAGTGATCTAGGTTCGGAGGTTGGTTACGTGTAGGGAAGATGCACTAAGCTATCACCCTACCCCGCCCTTTCGGTACTTACATGTCAATCTACCCTAAATTTACCTATGAGAGTCTTTAACCAACTATAGTTCAATCTTATCCATTTTAGAAAAACAATGTTTAAAAACTAACATGATGCATGGTATGCAAGTGTAAGGAAAGAGAATTGAAAAATAGATTTAGAAAGAGATTGATTTGATTTGAAAATAGATTTGAAGAGATGGAATTGAAATTGGAAAGTTTGAAAATTTGGAAATAGAAATTTGAAAATAAAAATTTTGAAATTAGAATTTTGAAAATAAATTGAAATTTGAGATTTGAAAATATGGAGACCACACCCATGAGGGTGGAATTGAAAGTTTGAAAAGTGTTGTGACCGCACCTATGAAGATTGCTTACGTATCCCTTTGGGGGAATCAGGTCAGTCGTAGTTCGGACCGGAGTCCAGTTGAAAAGAGATTGATTTGATGAGAGAGATTGGATTGGAAGAAAGAGATTGAATTGAAAATTGGATTTGATTTGAGATTAGAAGAGGAGATTGGAAATTGAAATTGAAAATACTAGACTTGCTTTGGAAAGATTGATTTTGGAAACACTTGTTTTAGAAAACCTAGATTTAGGAAAGAGAAGAGACTTAGAAAATATTTGACTTGACTTGGAAGGTTTAGGAAATTAGGGAAGATTGGATTTAGGAAATGTTTGAATTAGGAAAGGTTCGATTTAGGAAGGTTTTAGAATAAGGAAAGTTTCAACTTAGGAAAGCTTTGAATTTGGAATGTTTCAACTTTAGGAAAGTTTTGAATTAAGAAAGTTTCAAATTAGGAAAGTTTTCAAATTAGGAAATTTTTTGAAATAGGGAAGTTTTGAAAATCGGAAAGTTTCGAGTTTAGAAAGTTTTCGAAAAAAGGAAAGGTTTTAAGATTAGGAAAGTTTCCAAATTAGGAAAGTTTTGAAAATCGGAAAGTTTTGAATTTAGAAATGTTTTGAATTATGAAAAGTTTAGTTTAAGAAAGGCTTAGAATTTGGAAAGTTTCAAGTTAAGAAAGTTTTGAATTTTGTAATGTTTTGAAAAAGGAAAGTTTTGAATTTGGAAAGCTTTGAAAACAAGGAAGTTTTGAAAATAAGAAAGTTTTGTTTTAGGAAAGGTTTGAAAAATGAAAGTTTTCAGTTTAGGAAATGTTTAAACTAAGAAAGTTTTGAGTTTAGAAAAGTCTTAGATTTGGAAAGATATTGAAGTTTTGGAAAGTTTAGAATTTAGAAATATTCAGGGTTAGAAAGATTAAGATTTAGAAAGTTTTAGGGTTTTAGAAAATCTTGAGATTAGGAAAGGTTTGAGTTTAGGAAAAGTTTGAAAACTTAGGCTTGAAAAGTTAAAATTTGAAAAGAAGGTAGAATTAGGAAAGGGTTGAATTAGGAAAGATTTTTATGTTCAAGTTTTTGGAAACTTAAGGTTTAGAAAAGTGGAAGTTTAGGAAGGATTTGAATTAGGAAATATTTGGATTTGGAATGGATTGGATTTGGTTTCTAAAAGAAAAGATTTGATTTTGTTTCCAAAAACGGAGGACGGGATCTAGTTTCCTAAACGGGGAGATTTGATTCGGCTTCCTAAAGGAAAGGTAGGATTTGGCAAGGATTTGGAAAAGGAGATTCTAGAACCCCTAGTTTTGAAAAATTATAGTTTTGACGTAGAAAATAGGTTTTGGAAACATGTATAGTTTGGATGTGAAAACAAGAGGTTTTAGAAACCTAGGTTTTGGGCAAAGTTTGAAAACCATATTTTTGGGAAGAAAATTAAGGTTTCCTAATTCTGGGTTCTAGGGCTTGACTGGGGCTCTAAGGAAAGAGTTTTTGGAAAGCGCATTTTTAGAAACGAAAGCTTTCTAGAAGGGAAATCCTAGGGAGGAGTTTTTGGAAAGAGAGGTTTTGGAAAGATTTTTGGAAAGAGAGAGTTTTTGGAAAGTGTGTTTTTAGAAACATAGATTTTGGGAGGAAAAATCCTAGAGGGGAGTTTCTAGAAGGAAGATTTTTGAAAAGAAAGTTTTTTAGAAAGGTTTTTGGAGAGAGTTTTTAGGAAGGTGAATCTAGGGAGTGTTTTTAGAAAGTGAATTTTGAGAAAAAGATTTTGGAGAGGAGTTAAAAAAGAGAGTTTTGAAAAATAGATTTTGGAAGGGAGTTTTTGAAAACAATTTTGAAGAGGAGAGTTTTAGGAAAGTATGCTGAAAAAGAGATTTTTAGGAATAGATTTTTGAAGAGAGAGTTTTTTGGAAAGTATGAAAATGTCTCACTTTCCTAAAGCGATTCTAGCCATAAGAGGGCTAGAACCACTTTAAGAAAGTGGTTTTGGAAAACAATAAGATTTGAAAATATACACCAAAAAGGTCACTTTTAATGTAACACTTTTCCTAAAGCAACCCTAGCCATAGAAAGGCTAGAATCACTCTAGAATTGTGGTTTTGAAAACAAGTTTTTGCAAAGGAGATTTTGATGCAATTTTGAAAACAAGTTTGAAAACGGTTTTGAAAATGAGTTTGAAAACGAATTTTGGAAGATGCAAGACTATGAGATGCACAATGCAATTTGGGGTCGTGAACAAGGCTAAGGCTTCACCACATAATCAAGGGGGCCGGACCCACGTGGTCTTTGGTTAGACTAGAAGAAAGCCCCCGACACGGTGACTCTCCAATAACCCAATCCTACACATAGACCGAGAATCCCCTTGTTTCAAGCATGCAAAGAAAGGGGGGAAAGAGATGGGGGATTAAAATAGAGAAAACCCAAGTGGGTTAAGAGAGAGAAGAGAGAGGGGGGAAGTGCGAAAATTTAAATAGAGAACCTACCTTGTATCTTGTTTATTTTGCCCGCCTTGCTTGTCTTCGGTCATCGGTCTTCATCTTGATCTTCACCTTTAGTCTTCAAGAGTTGTCTTCAAGCTTTGGATTGCAGCTTCTCAAGTCTTCAAAGGATGGTTGAAGGCTATTGTATGAGTGTATGGGGTGTGTATGAGTGTATAGGAGGCTAGGGTTTGTGTAGGGTGGCTAGGGTTTGGAGAAACCTAAGGAGGCTAGGGTTTAGGAGGTGCTCGAGCTCTGTATATCGAAAATATATAATTTTTAGGTTGAGTTTGCGGATCCCTTTCACGTTGAATGAGGCTCTGTATTTATAGAGGTTGGACAACACTGGCGCCTATTGAAGTGGTGCCAGGCCAAATTTTATATTAGCGCCACTAGGAGTGGCGCCAGGCCATTTTTTGGCTTGGCGCCACTAGTAGTAGCGCCAGCCAATTAGGAAATGTTTAAGGTCGGCAAGCAACGTATCTTTGACTAGATTTGGGCGCCTGTACTAGTGACTACTATGCAATTTTTAGCCTGGCTTAACTAGGAGTGACTTCGGAAAGTCCGGGAATGATTTGCAGGAGCCAGGAATGACCCGGAAGGCCGGAAAGGAGCAAGAACACTTAAAATAGTGTCCTAGAGGTATTTGACTTGAAAAGTGAGGACAAGATGTGTCGGAAAGGTTGACCGGGCCTTTAGGGGCAAAACGGTCAATCGGACTGGGAAACTACCGAGACAAACTTGGACTGTCCCGGAAGAAGACTTGGGATCTGGAAACATTATTTAGAATCTTCCCAAAGGTTTCCGATTTGATTCCCAGAGCCAGCGTGGTCGAAAAAGGAGACCAGCCCACCAGGGGCAAAACGGTCATTTTGTACCGGGTTTGTGTCGCGCCCAGATTTTTCGCACTCGAGGAATACTCACCCAAGCGGGAAAAATGCTGTACTCTCTCGTTAGAACTCACCCTCCTAGAAGAATGAGTGCGACTAGGGTTAAATTGAAAATTGGTTTGAATAAAGGGCTTTTGAAAAAGATTCGGAGTCGCCACCTAACTTGATTAAGGTGAGTTAGGTCACCTAAAAATTAAGCATAATCCGAAAACTACACTTAGGGTTTTGGAAAACAATTTTTGAAAATATCTCCTCAAGAGAGGGTTTTTAGGAAAACAGGTTGTTTGGCAACCTTTGGAAAACATTTAGCTCTTTTTAGAAAAATAACTCCTTTTTGGTCTTTCGAAAACAGTGATCTAAGTTCGGAGGTTGGTTACGCGTAGGGAAGACGCACTAAGCTATCACCCTACCCCGCCCTTTCGGTACCTACATGTCAATCTACCCTAGATTCACCTATGAGAGTCTTCGACTAACTATAGTTCAACCCTATTCACTTTAGAAAAACAATGTTTAAAAACTAATATGATGCATGATATGCAAGCAATAGAAAAGAATTGAAATATATATTTGAAAAGAGATTGCTTTGACTTGAAAATAGATTTGAAGAAATAGAATTGAAATTGGAAAGTTTGAAAATTGAAAATAGAAGTTTGAAAATAGAAATTTTGAAATTGGAATTTGAAAATTGATTGGAATTTGAAATGTGGAAAGAATTTGGAAACCACACCCATGAGGGTGGAATTGAAAGTTTGAAAAGTATTGTGACCGCACCTATGAAGGTTGCCTACGTATCTCTTTGGGGGAATCAGGTCAGTCGTAGTTCGGACAAGAGTCCGATTGAAAATAGAAGAGTGGATTTGAAGAAGGAGATTGAATTGGAAGAAAGAGATTGAATTGAGATTAGAAAAGGAGATTGGAAATTGGAATTGAGAAGATTGGACTTGGAATTGAGAAGATTGATTTTGGAAGAAAGATTTAGACTTGTTTTTAGAGAGAGATGAAGGTTTTAAGAAACCTAGACTTAGGAAAGAGACTTAGGAAAGGTTTGACTTGACTTGGAAGGTTTAGGAGATTAGGAAAGGTTGGATTTAAGAAATGTTTGAATTAGGAAATGTTCGATTTAGGAAAGTTTCGAATTAGGAAAGTTTCATTTTTGGAAAGTTTTCGAATTAGGAAAGTTTCATTTTTGGAAAGTTTTCGAGTTAGGAAAGCTTTGAATTAGGAAAGTTTTCAAATTAGGAGAGTTTCGAAATTAAGAAAGTTTTGAAATTAGGAAAGTTTTGAATTAAGAAAATTTTGAATTTAGAAATGTTCGAAAAAGGGAAGTTTTGATTTTGGAAAGTTTTGAAAACAAGGAAGTTTTGAAAATACGAAAGTTTCGTTTTGGGAAAGGTTTGAAAAGGAAAGTTTTCAGTTTAGGAAATGTTTGAATTAAGAAAGTTTTCAACTTAAGAAAGTCTTGAATTAAGAAAGTTTTGAATTTAGAAAAGTTTTAGATTTGAAAAGATTTTGAAGTTTTGGAAAGTTTAGAATTTGGAAAGATTGGAAGTTTAGAAAGATTTAACTTAAGAAAGTTTCAAATTTAGGAAACTTAGAATTTTAGAAAGATTTGAAATTTAGAAAGTTTAGGATTTAGAAACTTTTAGAGTTTAAATTTTAGAAAGTCTTGAAATTAGGAAAGGCTTGAGTTTAGGAAAGGTTTGAAAACTTAGGTTTAAGAAGTTAAGATTTGAAAAGAGGGTAGAATTAGGAAAGGGTTGAATTAGGAAAGATTTAAAAGTTGAGTTTTTAAAATTTAGGAAAGATTTTTATGTTCAAGTTTTGGAAACTTAAGATTTAGGAAAGTGGAAGATTAGGAAGGATTTGAATTAGGAAAGAGCTGGATTTTAAAATTTAAGGAAAGGTTTAAAGTTAGGTTTAGGAAACTTATGGTTTAGGAAGGAATTGAATTAAGAAAGGTTTGGGATTAGGAGGGATTGGATTTGATTTCTAAAAGAGAAAGGTTTGATTTTGTTTCCAAAAACGGAGGATAGGATCTAGTTTCCTAAACGGGGAGATTTGATTTGGTTTCCTAAAGGGAAGATTTGATTTGACAAGGATTTGGAAAGGGAGATTCTAGAAACCCTAGTTTTGAAAAATTGTGGTTTTGACGTAGAAAAGAGGTTTTGAAAACATGTATAGTTTTGATGTAGAAAACAAGAGGTTTTGGAAACCTAGGTTTGGGGCAAGGTTTGAAAACCATGTTTTTGGGAAGAAAATTTAGGGTTTCCTAATTGTGGGTTCTAGGGCTTGACGTGGGCTCTAAGGAAAGAGATTTTTGGAAAGTGTGTTTTTTTTGGAAACGAAGGTTTTGGAAGGAAAATCTAGAGGGGAATTTCTAGAAGGAAGATTTTACAAAAGAGAGTTTCTTAGAAAGATTTTTGGAGAGAGTTTTTAGAAAGTGGATTTTGAGGAAAAGATTTTGGAGAGGAGTGGAAAAAGAGAGTTTTGAAAAATAGATTTTGGAAGGGAGTTTTTGAAAACAATTTTGAAGAGGAGAGTTTTAGGAAAGTATATTGAAAAAGGAATTTTTAGGAGGAAATTCTTGGAGAGAGAGAGAGTTTTTGGAAAGTACAAAAACATCTCACTTTCCTAAAGCGATTCTAGCCATAAGAGGGCTAGAACCACTTTAAGAAAGTGGTTTTGAAAACAAAGTTTGAAAATATAGGCCAAAAGGCCACTTTTAATATAACACTTTCCTAAAGCAACCCTAGCCATGGAAAGGCTAGAATCACCCTAGAATTGTGGTTTTGAAAACAAATTTTTGAAAAAGAGATTTTGATGCAATTTTGAAAACAAGTTTGAAAACGATTTTTTGAAAAACAACTTTGAAAATGAGTTTTGGAAGATGCAAGACTATGATAGGCACAATGCAATTTGGGGTCGTGAACATACAAGGTTAAGGCTTCACCACATAATCAAGGGGGCCGGACCCACGTGGTCTTTGGTTAGACTATAAGAAAGCCCCCGACACGGTGACTCTCCAATAGTCCAATCCTACACATGGATCGGGAATCCCCTTATTTCAAGCATGCAAAGAAAGGGGGGGAAAGAGATGGGGGATTAAAATAGAGAAAACCCAACTGGGTTGGAGAGAGAAGAGAGAGGGGGAATGCGGAAATTTAAATAGGGAGCCTACCTTGTTTCTTGTTTATTTTGCGCGCCGTGCAGTCTTCGGTATTCGGTCTTCGTCTTGGTCTTCTTCTTCAGTCTTCAAGGGTTGTCTTCAAGCTTTAGATGACAGCTCTTCAAGTCTTCCCAGGATGATTGAAGGTTAGGGTATGAGTGTATAGAGGAGTGTATGAGTGTATAGGAGGCTAGGGTTTGTGTATAGTGGCTAGGGTTTGGAAAAACCTAGGGAGGCTAGGGTTTTGGAGGTGCTCGAGCTTTGTGTATCGAAATATGAGATTCTTAGGTTAAGTTTGCAGACCCCTTTCACGTTGATCGAGGCTCTGTATTTATAGAGGGAAGACAAGCCTGGCGCCTGTTGCAGTGGCGCCAGTGTAAATTTTGCCCTAGCGCCACTAGTAGTGGCGCCAGGCCATTTTTTGGCTTAGCGCCACTGCTAGTGGCGCCAGCCATTTAGGAAACAATTAAGGTCGGCAAGCAATGTATCTTTGACTAGATTTGGGCGCCTGTACTAGTGACTACCATGTAAACTTTGGCCTGGCTTCACTAGGAGTGACTTCGGAAAGTCCGGGAATGATTTGAAGGAGCCGGGAGTGACCCGGAAGGCCGGAAAGGAGCAGGAACACTTAAAATAGTGTCTTGGAGGTATTTGACTTGAAAAGTGAGGGTAAGATGTGTCGGAAAGGTCGACCGGGCCTTTAGGGGCAAAACGGTCAACCGGACCAGAAAACTGTCGGGACAGACTCAGACTGTCCCAGAAGAAGACTTGGGATCTGGAAACATTATTTAGAATGTTCCCAGAGGTTTCCGGTTTGATTCCCAGAGCCGGTGTGGTCGGAAAAGGAGACCGGCCCACTAGGGGCAAAACGGTCATTTTGCACCGGGTTTGCCGGAACTGACTTGGAATGGTCCGGAAAGGTAAAGGAAGATTGAGAATACTATAAAAAGTGTTCCCGGGTCATTACCGATTTGATACCTAGAGCCGGTGTGGTCGGAAATGGAGACCGGCCCACCAGGGGCAAAACGGTCATTTTGTACCGGGTTTGCCGGAACTGACTCGGAATGGTCCGAAAAGGTAAAGGAAAATTGAGAATACTATAAAAAGTATTCTCGGGAGGTTACCGGTTTAATACCCAGAGCCGGTGTGGTCGGAAATGGAGACCGGCCCATCAGGGGCAAAACGGTCATTTTGTACCTGGTTTGCCGGAATTGACTCGGAATGGTTCGGAAAGGTAAAGGAAGATTGAGAATACTATAAAAAGTATTCTCGGGTCATTACCGGTTTGATACCCAGAGCCGGTGTGGTTCCCGGGGCGTTTAGATGCCTAGGGGCAAAATGGTTATCTTGACCGGAAAGTCTCGGAAAAGGTCATAAGGGTAGTTTGGTCATTTTTCACCGAAGTGAGATAACAGACACTGGTGTTGACCTGGGTTTTAAGCGTTTCCGCCACTCTAACGGTGTGAGTATTTCCGCTACTCGGACGGGGTTGACGATTTGAGAGTACTTCCGCTACTCTAACGGTTCTGTGAGTATTTCCGCTACTCTAACGGTTCTGTGAGTATTTCCGCTACTCTAACGGTTCTGTGAGTATTTCCGCTACTCTAACGGTTCTGTGAGTACTTCCGCTACTCTAATGGTTCTGTGAGTATTTCCGCTACTCGGATGGCTCCATGAGTACTTCCGCTACTCTAACGGTTGAGTATTTCCGCTACTCGGATGGCTCTGTGAGTATTTCCGCTACTCTAACGGTTAAGTATTTCCGCTACTCGGACGGCTCTGTGAGTATTTCCACTACTCTAACGGGTCTATGAGTATTTCCGCTACTCTAACGGTGGAGTATTTTCGCTACTCTAACGGTTGAGTATTTCCACTACTCGGACGGCTCTGTGAGTATTTCCGCTACTCTCACGGGTCTATGAGTATTTCCGCTACTCTAACGGTGGAGTATTTCCGCTACTCTAACGGTTGTGTGAGTAGTTTTGCTACTCGGACCGTCTCGAGGAATAAATTGTCTCGAGAGAGGGATTGGAAAGGGGTCTTATCGTCTCCGAAGAGACGTGCCTGGGTTTTGAGTGTTTCTGCCACTCTGACGGTTGTGTGAGTGTTTCCGCCACTCTGACGGTTTTGTGAGTGTTTCCGCCACTCCGACGGTTTTGTGAGTGTTTTACTACTCAGACCGTCTCGAGGAATAAACTATCTCGAGAGAGGGATCGGAATTAGAATAAGAAAGGACAATGCCCCTAAGGGCATTTTGGTCATTTTGCCTCTATTTGGGCCTGACAGGCCCACGAAGCGATGGAAAGGTGGAATTTAGACCTAGGGAATTGGATTCAATAGGAATATGCCTGAAATGACCTGAAAAAAAGTCTGGACGAAGTGTAGACTGCCGAGCGGTCAAAAATGGGGTGCTTACAGTTTGCCGAAACTGACTCAGAATGATCCGAAAAGGTAAAGAAGGGTTGAGAGTACTATAAAAAGTAGTCTTAGAAGGTTACCGGTTTGATACCTAGAGCCGGTGTGGTTCCCGGGGCGTTCGGATGCCTAGGGGCAAAACGGTCATTTAGCTTCAAATGGGCTCTACGGGCCCAAGAAGCGACTAGTGGACTAAATTCAAGTTAAAAAGGCTGGCTTAGGGTCTAAATATGCATGTGATATGTGAAAGTGAGCTTGGTCAGCTCGGAGATTGCCGAGCGGGCAAAAATGGGGTGCTTATTGCTGCCCCTCTTTTTCTATCTTTGCTTGTCAAAGACAGAAAACGATAAAGTAAGAGCCCAATGTTGACCGCGAGGCGATCGGAGGGACTTGAAAATAATAGGAATTCAAAGAACAGTTACCTCGAGTAACTGGTCGATGCTTGGTATTTTATTTGGTAAAAATGACACTCTTCTGGGGAATTAATGCTCCTTGAACTGGCGCTCCATCTAGAAGGACAATGCTCCTGTGGGGGAATTGACGCTTCTTGAACAAGCACTCAGTCTGGCAAAACACTGCTCCTTTAGGGAAGTCCAAGACTGATTTTTGATACTTCTTAAACCGGCACTCCGTCGGGCAAAACGCTACTCCTTTGGGGACATCCAAGGTTGACTTCTGATACTCTTGAACCGGCACTCCGTCTAGCGAAATGCTGCTCCACTGGGGAAGTTCAAGGCTGACTCTTGAACCAGCACTTCATCTGGCAAAACACTGCTCCACTGGGGAAGTCCAAGGCTGACCGCTGATACCTCTTGAACTCGCACTCCGTCTGGCGAAACGCTGCTCCACTGGGGAAGTCCAAGGTTGACTTCTGATACCCTTGAATCGGCACCCCGTCTGACGAAACACTGCTCCACTGGGGAAGTCCAAGGCTGACTCTTGAATCGGCACTCCATCTGGCGAAACGATGCTCCACTGGGGAAGTCCAAGGCTGACCGCTGATACCTCTTGAACCGGCACTCCGTCTGGCGAAACGCTGCTCCACTGGGGAAGTCCAAGGTTGACCGTTGATGCATCTTGAACCGACACTCCACCTGGCGAAATGCTGCTCCACTGGGGAAGTCCAAGGTTGACTGTTGATACTCTTGAACCGACACTTCGTCTGGCGAAATGCTGCTCCACTAGGAAAGTCCAAGGCTGACTCTTGAACCGACACTCCGTCTGGCGAAACGTTGCTCCACTAGGGAAGTCCAAGGTTGACCGCTGATACCTCTTGAACCGGCACTCCGTCTGGCGAAACGCTGCTCCACTGGGGAAGTCCAAGGTTGACCGTTAATGCATCTTGAACCGGCACTCCGTCTGGCGAAACGCTGCTCCACTGGGGAAGTCCAAGGTTGACTGCTGATACCTCTTGAACCGGCACTCCGTCTGGCGAAACACTGCTCCACTGGGGAAGTCCAAGGTTGACTGCTGATACCTCTTGAACCGGCACTCCGTCTGGCGAAACGCTGCTCCACTGGGGAAGTCCAAGGCTGACTGTTGATACTTCTTGAACCGGCACTCCGTCTGGCGAAACGCTGCTCCACTGGGGAAGTCCAAGCTTGACTGGGGCGGTCGAGGGTGGGCCAATGCCCCATCCCTTGCTTTTTGTCGACTAGGGAAGTCTGAACTTGCTAAGGTGTATGCCAATGTTGAAGATGTCTAAGGTTACTTGATCGCAGGATGGCTTTGTAGCTCCATTTTGTACTTTATCTTGTTCTTTATTTCCTATTTGGGAGAGAGAGAAAGACATAGGGTGAGTTTTGTACAAAAATAATTTAAAAATGCCATGGTAAAGGGTGAACGCATGTCTTATATATATATATATATATTTTCATGACTACACACGGGATTAGATGCATGATCTATTTTTATGAATGCGCATAGTTTAGATAAGAATATAATTGAATGCGTGTCCTACTTTTTATAACTGCACAGGTTCATGCAGAAGTGGAGTTGAATGCATGCACATATAGGAATGGAATTAAATGCAATGTCCCTTCTTTTTTTCTTTTTCCTTTTTTTTTTGTAATAAATGCACGGATTTATGCAAAAATTAAATTAAATGCATGACCTACTTCCTTACAAATGAACAGGTTCATACAGGAGTGCAGTTGAATGCATGAATGGATACACACTACACAAGAATTCAAATGGATGTACAAGTTATACATGTCATGGATGTATCAGTATTACATGTGTATCAACTATTTACAAAGAAAGCCCCAGGATTGCCCCTTGGGCCCATACTCTCAGGATTCTGTTCCTTTCCAGGATTCTGCCCCATTCAGTTTTGTCCCATTCATATCGGGGTGTGATAGCATTTGCACCATTCTCCAGGGATCTTGACCTTTTGGTTTGCTATCTTATCCCTACTTTTTACAGGGTTGCTGTTTGGGGTTTTTCTGATCTCACTTGGTTTTCTCTCTCAGATTTCCAAAATGCCACTATGGCTCGAGCGACAACTCGCATGCCCTTTGCAGAGCGATAAACAGCTAAACCCTTAATCCGAGAAGACTTCTTTTAGGACCGTAATGTAGGCTGGGTTTAGAGGTTATGAGAAACGAAGGAATATTTAGGCTAAAAGATGTTCTTTTAATGGGTCATTTAAACCAAAACCATCTGAGCACATCTTGGAGCATAAGATTGCCCCTTGCATTTCCTTCCAATTCTCCTTTCTCACCCTACTTGTCTTGGTATTGTTCAGGCTTGTTTGGACTAAGCAATTTTCTCTGATCAGAGAGGACTTTAATTTGGACCGTAACATAGGCTAGGCTAAGGGGTTTATGAATCAACGGGATATGTAGGCTCAAATTTAACGTTACTTCCAGTAAGGTTTAGATCCGCACCATCCTTGGTTGATCTTCCAGTGGGGTTTCATCCCCTAATATCCTCCTCTAGCTTTAGAAACATATCTGGCTCATTTAGATCAAGCAATCTTTCTCAATCAGAGTGGACTTTGGTAGGGTTGTAATGCAGGCCATAGGTTAGGGTTTAACAAGAAAGGGTAAAGGCTCAAACCTATTTCTTCTACTAGGTTTCTTTGTAACCTAGGATCACCTTTGGATTTCCTTCTTGCTTTTGACCATATACTTCTCACGGTGAAAACGACTCTTTTCTTTCACCCTTTCCGTGTGCTTTTTGAGGGAAACATGACTCCCTTCTCATTTGATCTTCTTATTATGCTTTTGAAGATGACTCAATCATGGTTTTCTTCAGGCCTTTCTTTAGATAGATTTTTCTTTCTTTTTTTTTTTGGTTTTGGCCTCTTGCCCCTTGGCAACTCCCTTTCTTTACCTTGTCCTTTCTTTTCTTTTATGGAACGACTAATTCTTCGATTCTTTTTCTTTAGACCTTTTCCTTAGCGGTTCAATCTACCCAATGTGGGCGGTGATCCCTAGGTTGGGTTTTTTTAGGAAAAGGATAGATGGCTCAACAGGTTTGGCAAGGGGTTTCTTTTGACTGTATGGGAAATGAAATGATGGCCTCTCTTCATTTTGAATAAGATTGCTTGATCCATAGAGCCTTCACGTTACTTCAACTTGATGGTCGATGACGTTCTCTGCCAGATCTTCTGCTGCTTGACTGCCCCAGTGTGGGGGGATGGTTTCGGATCAGGGTTGACAAAAAGAAAACTTCCGCTTCCTGCGAGGTACTAGTGGTTTAAGCAAAGGGAATATTTTTGTGTATGCTAGTAGAATTGAGGGCCTCTAATCATTTCAAATTGAATTGCTTAGTCTATAAAGCCTTTGTACAAAATTTAGACAATATTTCTAGGGATGATGTGTTTCGACCAGTGAATCCCTACATATTCTATCGAATCAACTACTTTGTGCTTACCCCAGTGTGGGGGATGGTTATTGGTTTGGGGACATCTGAATAAAAATCAGTTACGGCTCTAGTGGGCTGAGCAAGGGATAGTGTTTATTTAGGATAAATAGAACAATGATTTCTCATCATTTTGGGGACTCGACTACCCATCGCCTAGCCAGGATATCATGCAAGTGTTGCCTTTTCAATAGAATTCGCACTTCTTTGTTAAGATTGCCTTCCTCCTATCTCTCACTCTCTCAAAGGTTTTCACCCCTTTTAAATGGGTTGTCCATGCTATCCCATCCTTTAAATCGAGTCATTTACCAAAATGGGGAAGAATCCCTAAAAGTAATAATCGTCCACAAGAGTATGAGACAAAGGGGATGAACTAGAAACTACACCTTTTCATTTAGAAATATGATTACATGGCATGCAATGTTTATTTAAAGAAGATATGCGAGAAATAGAGAGATGAAAAGAAAATAGACGAATTTTATGAAAACTTCCCTTTTTATTGCACTTTGGAAAAAGCTCTTCAGAGAGGTCCTAGAATCACACCAATTTCTTCTATGCTTTATCGCATGGTTCCTCCCCTAGGTGATAATGATTCCAACGTCGATCAAATCTTGTATCTTGTGCTTCAGGAAGAGACAATGCTCAGTGTCATGCCCCTGTCTTCCAGAATGGTACTCACAAACAAGGGTCGGGTCAAAAGTAGGGGGTAAAGGGTTTGGCAACGGTGGAGCAGGCATGGGGGTCAAAAGGTTGGCCTATAAGAGGTCATGACAAGCCTTTGTTTGGGTGCAAGTTAAAGGGGAGAAGGCGCGACGTCGGCGGGCCTTCTTATTGGGGTTGAGATGTTCTTGGGTTGTGATGGGCCCGGAAGTAGGTGCTTGAGTAGCCACGGGGGTCTGGGATTGGTGTTGGGGGTGACATTGCGGTTGTTGACCGAGCAAGATGGCAGACACTTCTCCCTCCTTTTGACCCATTTCCGATGCTGTGGGCGCCTTCCTTGCTAAGCTTGCCGAAACTTGTTTAGCATAGGGGTCAACGATCCTTCCAATTTTTAGGCCATTTTCTATCATCTCCCCTTGCATGATAAGCTCAGAAAAGTTTCTCCCAACACACATGAAAGCTTTTCGTAATATATACCTGAGAAGGTGTGTACGAACAGTTGAACATATTCCTTATCTTCTAAAGGGGGATTGACTTGTGCTGCTGCTTCTCTCCATCTAAGGGCATAGCTTTTGAAACTTTCTTTCTCTCCCTTACTATTTGCCATCAAGGACCAACGGTCAGCAGTGAGGTCTATGTTGTGGCGATATTGGGCTTTAAATGCATTGACCAGCTCAATCCAGGTGGTAATCCTCCTTAGGTCTAGACGGGCAAACCACTGCAAAGCAGACCCAGTGAGACTATGTTGGAACAGTTGCATGAGGAGCTTCGGATCGTTGCCATAACCACTCAGTGCCCCGGCTGTAAACACCCCATTTTTTACTGCTCGGCAGTCTACACTCCGTCTAGACTTGTTTTCAAGTCATTGTGGGCATATTCCAATCGAAACCAATTCTCTAGGTCCAAATTCCTTCTCTCCATCACTTCACGGGCCTGTCGGGCCCAAATAGAGGCAAAATAACCAAAATGCCCTTAGGGGCATTGTCCTTTCCAAAATCTTTTCAATCCCACTCTCGAGACAGTTTATTCCTCGAGACGGTTCCAATCCAGGCGCGTCCCTTCGGAGATGGTAAGACCCCTTTCCAATCCCACTCTCGAGACAGTTTATTCCTCGAGACGGTTCCAATCCAGGCACGTCTCTTTGGATACGGTAAGACCCCTTTCCAAACCCACTCTCGAGAAAGTTTATTCCTCAAGACGGTTCCAATCAAGGCACGTCTCTTTGGAGACGGTAAGACCCCTTTCCAAACCCACTCTCGAGACAGTTTATTCCTCGAGACGGTTCCAATCCAGGCACGTCTCTTCGGAGACGATAAGACCCCTTCCAGTCCCACTCTCGAGACAGTTTATTCCTTGAGACGATCCGAGTAGCAAAACTACTCACAAAACTATTAGAGTAGCGAAAATACTCACCAATTATCGACCCCGTCCAAGTAGTGAAAATACTCACAAATCATCAATCTCGTCCGAGTAGCGGAAATACTCATAAATCATCAACCCCGTCCGAGTAGCGGAAATACTCACACCGTTAGAGTGGCGGAAACACTCAAAACCCAGGTCAACACCAGTGTCTATTAGCCCACTTTGGTGAAAAATGTCCAAATTGTCCTGTGGACATTTTCCGAGACTTTCCAGTCAAGATGACCATTTTGCCCCTAGGCATCCGAACGCCCCCGGAACCACACTGGCTCTGGGTATCAAACCGATAACCTCCTGAGACTACTTTTTATAGTAATCTCAACTCCCCTTTACCTTTCCGGATCATTCCAAGTCAGTCCCGGCAAACCCGGTACAAAATGACCGTTTTACCCCTGGTGGGCCGGTCTCCTTTTCCGACCACGCCGGCTCTGGGAATCAAACCGGCAGCCTCTGGGAACATTCTAAATAATGTTTTCAGATCCCAAGTCTTCTCCTGGGACAGTCCGAGTTTGTCCCAGCAGTTTTCTGGTCCGATTGACCATTTTGCCCCTAAGGGTCCGGTCAACCTTTCCAACCCATTTTGTCCTCGTTTTTTAAGTCAAATACCTCCAGGACACTATTTTAAGTGTTCTTGCTCCTTTTCAACCTTCCGGGTCATTCCCGGCTCCCTCAAATCATTCCTGAACTTTCCGGAGTCACTCCTAGTGAAGCCATGCTAAAAATTGCATGGTAGTCACTAGTATAGGCGCCCAAATCAAGTCAAAGATATGTTGCTTGCCGACTTATAAAGTTTCCTAAGCGGCTAGCGCCACTAGTAGTGGCACCAAGCCAAGAATTGGCCTAGCGCCACTCCTAGTGGCGCCAAAAGCAATTTTGCCCTGGCACCACTGCAACAGGCGCTAGGTTTGTCCAACTTCTATAAATACAGAGCATCATTCAACGTGAAAGGGGTTTGCAAATTGAACCTAAAAATCCTATATTTCGATATACAAAGCTCGAGCACCTCCTAAACCCTAGCCTCCCTAGGTTTTCCAAACCCTAGCCACTCTACACAAACCCTAGCCCCCTATACACTTATACACTCCCCCATACACTCATACACTAGCCTTCAACTATCCTTTGAAGACTTGAAGAGCTGTCATCTAAAGCTTGAAGACAATCCCTGAAGGTCGAAGAAGAAGATCAAGACGAAGACCGAAGATTGAAGACCGCACGACGCGCAAAATAAACAAGACATACGGTAGGCTCCCTATTTAAATTTTCGCACTTCCCCTCTCTCTCTTCTCTCTCCTAACCCACTTGGGTTTTCTCTATTTTAATCCCCCATCTCTTTCCCGCCCTTTCTTTGCATGCTTGAAACAAGAGAATTCCCAGTCCATGTGTAGGATTGGGCTATTGGAGAGTCACTGTGTCGGGGGCTTTCTTCTAGTCTAACCAAAGACCACGTGGGTCCGGCCCCCTTGATTATGTGGTGAAGCCTTAACCTTGTATGTTCACGACCCCAAATTGCATTGTGCATATCATAATCTTGCATCTTCCAAAATTCGTTTTCAAACTTGTTTTCAAAATCGTTTTCAAACTTGTTTTCAAAATTGCATCAAAATCTCTTTTTCAAAAACTTGTTTTCAAAATCATAATCCTAGGGTGATTCTAGCCTTTCCATGGCTAGGGTTGCTTTAGGAAAGTGTTACATTTAAAAGTGACCAATATGGTCCATATTTTCAAAATCTTGTTGATTTTCAAAACCGCTTTCCTAAAGAGGTTCTAGCCCCCTTATGGTTAGAATTGCTTTAGGAAAGTGAGACATTTTCATACTTCCCAAAAAACTCTCTCTTCAAAGATCTCTTCCTAAAAATTTCTTTTTCAACATACTTTCCTAAAACTCTCCTCTTAAAAATTGTTTTCAAAAACTCCTTCCCAAAATTTGTTTTTCAAAACTCTCTTTTTCAACTCCTTTCCAAAATCTTTTCTTCAAAATCCACTTTCTAAAAACGTTCCCCACAACTCTTTTCAAAAACTCTCTTCCCAAAATTTTTCTTCTAGAAACTCTCCTCTAGGATCTTCTTTCCAAAATCTACGTTTCTAAAAACACACTTTCCAAAACTCCTTCTCTTTAAAATCTTTTTCCAAAAACTCCCTCTTCAAATTCACTTTCCAAAAGTTCCTCCCTAGGATTCCCTTCTAGAAAACCTTCGTTTCCAAAAACGCACTTTCTAAAAATCCCTTTTCCTTAGAGCCCAAATCAAGCCTTAGAGCCCACAATTAGGAAACCCTAATTTTCTTTCCAAAAACATGATTTTCAAACTTTGCCCCAAACTTAGGTTTCCAAAACCTCATGTTTTCACATAAAAAATATACATGTTTCCAAAATCTATTTTCTACGTCAAAACTATGGTTTTTCAAATCTAGGGTTTCTAAAACCTCCCTTTCCAAATCCTTGCCAAATCAAATCTTCCCTTTAGGAAACAAAATCAAACCTTTGCTTTAGGAAACCAAATCCAATCTCCCCGTTTAGGAAACTAGATCCTATCCTCCGTTTTTGGAAACGAAATCAAACCTTCCCTTTTAGAAACAGAATCCAATCCTTTCCTAATTCGACTTTTTTCTTAATTCAAATCCTTCCTAAACTTCCACTTTCCTAAACCCTAAGTTTCCAAAAACTTGAACATAAAAATCTTTCCTAATTCAACCCCCTTTCCAAATCTTAACTTTCTAAATTCAAGCTTTTAAACCTTTCCTAAATTCAAACCTTTCTTAATTTCAAGATTTTCTAAAACTCTAAAACTTTCTAAATCCTAAACTTTCCAAATTTCAAATCTTTTCAAATCCAAAGTTTCCAAAATTCAAAACTTTCTTAAGTTAAATCTTTCTAAACTTCCAAGCTTTCTAAATTCTAAATCTTTCCAAAACTTCAACATCTTTCCAAATCCAAAACTTTCCTATTTTCAAAACTTCCTTATTTTCAAAACCTTTCCTTTTTCAAAACCTTTCTTAAAATGGAGCTTTCTTAATTCAAAACTTTCTAAACTCAAAGCTTTCTTAATTCAAAACTTTCCCTTTCTTAATTCAAACATTTCCTAAGTTGAAAACTTCCCTTTTTCAAACCTTTCCAAAAACAAAACTTTCCAATTTTCAAAACTTCCCTATTTCAAAACTTTCTAAATTCAAAACTTTTCAATTTTCAAAACTTCCTAATTTCAAAACCTTTCCTAAAATAACACTTTCCTAATTCGAAACTTTCCTAATCTAAATCTTTCCTAAATTCCAAGTTTCCAAATCTTTCCAAATCTTCCAAATCCAACGTTCCAATCTTTCTTAATCTCATGTCTTTCCTAGGTCTCCTATCTTTCCTAAGTCTAGGTTTCCTAAACCTCCATCTTTCCATAACCAAGTCTTTCCAAAATCAATCTTTCCAAAGCAAGTCCAATCTTCTCAATTTCAATTTCCAATCTCCTCTCCTAATTTCAAATCAAATCCAATTTTCAATTCAATCTCTTTCTTCCAATCCAATCTCTCTCTTCAAATCAATCTCTTTCCAATCGGACTCCGGTCCGAACTACGACTGACCTGATTCCCCCAAAGGGATATGTAGGCAACCTTCATAGGTGAGGTCACAATACTTTTCAAACTTTCAATTCCACCCTCATGGGTGCAGTCTCCATATTTTCAAATCCAAAATTCCAATCTATTTTCAAAATTCCAATTTCAAAATTTCTATTTTCAAATTTCTACTTTCAATTTTCAAACTTTTCAATTTCAATTCCATCTCTTTAAATCTATTTTCAAATCAAATTAATCTCTTCCCAAATCTATTTTTCAATTCTCTTCTATTGCACTTGCATATCATGCATCATGTTAGTTTCTTTTCAAGCATTATTTTTCTAAAGTGGATAGGGTTGAATACATGTTGATTAAAGACTCTCATTGGTGAATCTAGGGTAGATTGACATGTAGGTACCGAAAGGGTGGGGTAGGGTGATAGCTTAGTACATTTTCCCTACACGTAACCAACCTCCAAACTTAGGATCACTGATTTCAAAGGCCAAAATGAGTTATTTTTCTAAAAAGGGCTAAATGTTTTCCAAAAGTTGCCAAACAACCTGTTTTCCTAAAAACCCTCTCTTGAGGATGTTTTCCAAAATCGTTTTCCAAAAACCCTAAATGTAGTCTTCGGATTATTCTTAGTTTTTGGGTGACCTAACTCACCTTAATCAAGTTAGGTGGCGACTTCGAATCTTTTTCAAAAGCCCTTTATTAAAACCAATTTTTCAATTCAAACCTAGTCGCACTCATTCTTTTAGGAGGGTGAATTCTAACGAGAGAGTACAGCATTTTTCCCGCTTGGGTGAGTATTCCTCGAGTGCGAAAAATCTGAGCGCGACAGCTAGCGACTCCGCTGGAGAAACTTAGAGGGTTAGGCCGTAGTCATATCTCTTTACCCTTCACCCATGTAAATTCTTCAATTAACTTGGTTCAATCCTATTCACTTTAAATTTTCAAAACCAAATTTTCAAAATTATTTTCAAAAAACATGCATTTATTCATATTATCTTGTATTATATTAGTCATCCACATACTGACACTTGCATCTTTGTTTTGTAGGTGTGCTTTTTGTTTAAATTTTATTAACTGCTTTGCGTGAATGTGATGTACAGGATGAATGGGAGTTGTTGGGCCCTTTCCTCCACTTTTAAAAATCACACACACACTGCATGTGCACTTGCATTCTGCATACTTGCATACCCTGATATATCCTTTCTAGTTAGAAAGGGGGAACGGTATATTAGTTGTGGGCAAGATGCTGTGTCAGTTTCTTCGCATACGGCCTCTTGATGGTTCCCCCGCTCGGATCACCAACCGATCATGGCACCACCTCGGGGAGTGGGCCTAGGTTTGAAGATCCGGGGACCGAGCCTTTTTAGGACGCATTAGTCAACCCTCAACCTCATACTCATATAGACACCATGCATAGCCGAACCTCTGCCGAATTTAGGACACGAGCACCTTTTTCAAAATCACGGAGGAAAGGGCGACTGCTCTTACTTTCATTTATACCTGCTGTTATAATGCTTGTATTTATACTGTTATAATGCCTGATTATTTCAATTGTACCTTCTCTCTTTATACTTTTTGCATATTCATGTTCATGCATTCAATATCCCATGTCCAGACAAGAGTTTCAAGTAACTCAAGTCACTGCATTCTTATGCATATGATCAACCCATTGAGAGTGACACCAACATCACTCTCCCTTGTATTAAACCTACCCAAACCTTAAGGGTTCCCGCGTAACCCTAAGGACTCATTGCATGCATCTCGATTCATTCCATAAGAGGGGGCCCCAATCCCTCTATGCTCACGGAGATAGGGTTACCAAGAAGACAAGGTGCAATCAATCAACAAGGTCTCTCAGCGACCTCCTCAACATCAAATCTAAGAAAGGCGAATCCGAAGACTCAAGAGTAGTTTAGGTTTTCCCTTTTGTAAAAGTAGATAGGTGGAAGTCCAAAGGAAAATGTTCCCCCTCCCCCTATTAAAATGTATTTCAATTCTTTTGTATCTTAAACCCAAAATTTAATGTACTTCTTTATTTTATGAATGAATGCATGAATGGCCAAGGGTTCCTCCCTGACGGTAAGGTGTCTGCATACAGGGGCAAACCCCCTATCTCCAAAAGTGAGCCAATACATCATGACTAGTTTCCCTCGTTAAGAGGGGCACCTTAGGACATGCATTGCATAAAGTTCTCTAAAAACCAAAAACTAACTTGTGACTTGTGTTTTTATCTTTTTCTTTTTTTTCTTTTTATTTCTATTTACAGAAGTCACCTTGCACTGAGTCAACATTACTCCCAAGAAAGTGCAACATCCACCTAGGGATCCTATTATCACTCGACACAAAGCATCACTGATGGCTGCTAACCCTGAAGAATCCTCTCAAGTCTCTCAAGAGGAAGTTAATGAAATAAAGACTAAGATGGATGAGATGCTCAAACTCATTCAAACTCTGGCCATGAAGGATGCTACTGCAGTCCCGTCATCATCCATGACTTCATCCAAAGACCTTGAACCCGCTAATCCAAGGATCATGCTTCAGTTTGACAATGCTGGGAGGACTAAGGAAGATGCCAAAGGGGCCAACATGGAAGAAGAAGAGACCATATTGCTTTCACCTGCCATAAAGAAGGCCTCTCTAGATCCTCTTAGTCTGAAAATCCAAGGATTGGAAGACTCATTGCGAAGTCTCCATGCCCACGATGCTTACGGGTTCACTTCTTATGATGAGCTCTGTTTCTTCCTTGACCACCCAAGACCTGCTAAGTTTAAAATGCCAGACTTCCAGAAGTACGACGGTACCGGTAACCCCGTTACTCATCTTCGCCTATACGCGGGAGCACTAAGTGGACATGGCAACGACCCAAAGCTCCTTATGCAGTTATTCCAACACAGCCTCACAGGGTCGGCTCTGTAATGGTTCGCTCGTCTGGACTTAAGGAAGATCACAATGTGGATGGAGCTAGTCAACGCGTTCAAAGCCCAATACCGTCACAACATCGACCTCACTTCTGATCGATGGTCCTTGATGACAATAAGCAAGGGTGAGAAGGAGAGCTTTAAAGCCTATGCCCTGAGATGGAGGGAGGCCGCTGCACAAGTAAACCCCCCGCTGGAAGATAAGGAGTATGTACAACTATTTGTACATACTTTTCAAGGTATATTCTATGAGAAACTCTGCACAAGCATGGGAAAAAGCTTTTCCGAGCTCATCATGCAGGGAGAGATGATAGAAAATGGCCTCAAGACAGGAAGAATTACAGATCCCTATGCCAAGACCGGAGAAAATACTGCCAACATAGCCAAGAAGGTGGCTACTATAAGGGGCACGATCAGGAAGGAAAATGAAGTGTCTGCTATTCTGCCTAGCCAACCACCTCAATACCGACCTCCGCTCCAATCACCCCAGGTCCTGCCCTTACCCACCTTGACCATGCCTGCTCCAACCCCAAACTATGGTCCCGCTGGGGCACGACCCAACTTCAATAGACCTGCTCGACGTATCCGCACCTTCGACGCCTTAGCCTGCACCCAAACTGAGGCCTATCATAGCCTTCTAAAGAACAACATCTTAAAGCCCGTCCCTGCTCGCCCGTTGCCAAGCCCTCTACCCCCAACCTTTAATGGTGCCCTTACATGTGAATATCATTCAGGTGGCCAGGGGCATGACACCGAAAGCTGCTTTGCTCTCAAGCACAAGATCCAAGACCTGATCGACAATAAGACCATCGATCTGCAGCCGGTAAAACCTGCTCCCACTCCCAATGTGACTGCTAACCCTCTGCCAGATCACACCGTCAATATGATACTAGTAGAAATGGAGGGCAAGGGAGTGTTTGACGAGCCTGAGGCCGAAGACTATGAGGACGATTGGGAGACTGAGGAAGAAGATGACTGGGAGGAGGATCTCCCATTATGCCCGATCTATCTCCATAACCCTGATGAAGTGCCTGATGCTTCTGACTGGCCCATTGAGGAGCCAATGTTCCTGGGAGACGAGACTACTGAAAACACGGTTGCTGATGGATGTGGTGCTGAGTTTCTGCATTCGAAATATGCTGCGGCCGAACGTCATTTGCTAGAGAGTCATTGGCCTACAAATGAGTACAACTATGAAGAAATGAGTTGGAGGATAGAGAAGCCAAGAGCACAAGCAGAGCCATTCGAATTGGAAGGGGGTGAGCTGGTCACCCTGTTTACAGAAGAACCCGCTACACAAAACAAGAAGGAGGCTGACAACCGCATCAACAGTGTCAACGCCTGTGGAGCTCTAGGGGAAGCCTTTGCTTATCTCGCCTTGGCAGAGGATCCGGGTCGCGAATGGAGCGTCGAAGATATGGGGATTGTCCCAAGGCCGTACTAAAAATGGGTTTCTTGCACAAGTGTACAAGAGAGGGGTGGTTTCACCCATTTTCTTTCTATCCCTTTTACTTATTGTTTTTAAATTAATGCTTACATTTTCTTATTGCTGAAGAACCTTATACTTTTTGTAATAATAATAATAATCAAATGACAGTCTTTTATTCTATTCCTGTTGTCTTGTCTTCCCTAGGAATAGTGACTACTTTCTATGTAAGGGGCATGGTTTGTCTTATGGAATGATCCAACTTGAAGGGATGATAGCATGAGTCAACCACTCGCCAAATGATCAGCCTTCCACAGAGAGAGGGAATAAAGATGAGTGAGGATACTATCCAAAGGCAGCACTTGCAAGACTCTGAGGCTAAGCGATGTGTGGCCAGTTTATCAAGAGGAAGAGGGGCCATCTTTCATTCCCCCACATATAAAGAATAAATAACTAAATGTGCTCATATTCCCTTTGCTTAACCCCTAGAGCCTTGCAACAAACGAAAATTTTTTTTGTTAATCCTGATCCAAGACTGTCCTCCCCACACTAGGGCAGATAATAGTTGAGAACTCTAGGAGTGGTGTCCACCTCTATCATGCTAGAATAGTGTTGAAAGCTCTATGGATCAAGCAATCTAATTCAAAGTGAAGAGAGGCCCTCATTTCATTTCCCATACAGTCAAAAGCAACCCCTTGCCAAACCCGTTGAGCTACCAATCCTTTCTTAACAAAACCCCAGCCTAGGATCACTGCCCACACTGGGTATATTGAACTACTAAAGAAAAGGTTTAAGGGAAAAGGGTTAAAAAATCGTTTCGTTTCATAAAAGAAAAGAAAAGAAGTAAAGAGAAAAAAAAAAAGCAAAAGAAAGGAGTTGCCAAGGGACAAGAGGCAAATAAAAAAAAAAAATCCTTTAAGGAAAGGCCTGAAGAAAATTATGATTGAGTTATCTTCAAAAGCATAATGAGAAGATCAAATGAGAAGAAAGTCATGTTTATCTCAAAAAGTTTATAGAAGGGGTGACAGAAAAAGATTATCTTCACCATGAGAAATATATGATCAAAAGCAAGAAGGAAATTTAAAGGTGGTCCTAGGTTACAAGGAAACCCAGTAGGTACAATAGGTTTGAGCCTTTACCCTTTCTTGCAAAACCCTAAAGCCATGGCCTACATTACAACCCTATTAAAGTCCCCTCTAATTGAAAACAGATTGCTTGATCTAAATGAGTTAGATACGCTGCCAAAGCTAAAAAAAAAAAAAAAAAGGGATGCTAATCCTACTAAAAAATGGTTAAGGACAGTATGGATCTAAATCTTGCTGAAAACAACATTGAATTTGAGCCTACATGTCCCTTTGTTTCTAAAACCCCATAACCTAGCCTACATTACGGTCCTAAATAAAGTCTTCTCGGATTGAAATGACTGGCCACTTATCGCTCTGCCAAAGGTTGGGTAAGTTGTTGCTAAAACCCCGATAGTCGAGAGTCTCAGCTCAATAACCTTATACACTAACCCTAGGATAGAAAGTTGGGGGGCAGTCAAGAGGTTGAGAAAGGTGCGAAGTGCTATCATCCAATCGAGGTAGGATTGAGCCAGAAGAGAGGCTAAAATCCCTGAAGAGGAGGGAGTTACCATTCCCAAGACTACCAGTCTAACAGCACCCAGTGTCATTCTATTAATATACTTCTAACTTGTGCATATGTTAAAAAAAAAAAATCAGCATAAGCTTTGCACACATGGGATATAACTCCCTAAAGTCACCAACATCAACTCATGGAATAAATATCTAACGTCATCATACATCACATGCATCTGATCATATGCCTAGCTGTAAAAGTCATAAATGTATCTGTCAATCCATGCATCTAAGTACCATAAACATTCGTTTTTGTACAAAATATCATAATAAAACTGTCTAACATAAATATAACTCAGGGACCAGGGGCAAAAGAGGATCAAAGTCTCCACAAGGGGCATCTATCACAGGTCGAAGTCGATGTCATCTGGATCAAAATCCCCGAAGCCCAGCATCGGAGGAGGTGGATAACTACTCGAAGCACCACCATCCTGCAGGGAAGATAGAACCAAAATCAGCCACAAGTAAAATGAGCTAAGCAACAGCAAAGCAATAAGGAGCAAAGAGAGAATAACTTACCCCCCCACCACCCATCTGAGATAACCGAGCCGTCAGGGAAGCTACCTCGGCCTGGTACTGGTCCCGCTCCATCTGGTACCGGTCTCTCTGGTCTCTCACAGCAGTAAACTCGACCTGGGGCACATATCCTCCAGCACGGCGCCATAGGTCAACCACCTTTTGGCCAACAGCGTACCCGCCGACTACTACCTCAAACCGGGTGAAGGCACCAACCGAATGGGCTCCAAAGTGCGCAGCGTAATCCGTATCCGGAGGAAGCAAGAACTCGGCACCTGGCTGGCGCTCCTGGTAGGGGATGGGCACTCCGGCCACCAAGGCTCCAAACATATACTCTAGTGGAGCTCTTGCTGATCGAAACTCCTCATGAAACTGCCGCCAGTGTCGCTCACCAAGGTAGGACTCCCAAGTGTCATCACTGAGAAAAGCAGCTCTCGACAAGGACAAAGGGTCAAGGTACCGGACTTTCTCGTAATGGACTGATCCAATGAAGGGCTGCCAGGTCACATCCCTCGCCTCAATTAACTCTAGGTTAGCCCGGAGCGTCACGAAGTCAGTAATCTCCGATCGCTGGGCTACCTGGTCACAAGCCCACCTCAAAGCACGAGGATAGAGATCATCCTCAACAACTACAGGACGACACACCGGCAGGTACTCATAACTCCACCAGACAAGGAAGGGCCAAAAGCTAGTCATGCTGCCCCAACGAGAAGAAGTCCGAACCCGCATCGATCGAAGAAAGTAGCCAAAAGAAAAGGTCCCCCAGTCCAACTCAGACAAAGCTCCCAGATCGGCTACTATACTCACCAAACGACACGGCATGAGTGACTTGTTGTTGTTGTAGAAGCAGCTAAAGATGATGTACAACACAAGTCGCCGTCTCATGATGTCCCGCCTGGCAGGCGATAGCTCAGTAGCAAAAGTACGCTCACCCTGACTAATCCAAGAGACTGGAAAGGCAGAACGCTCAGGCTGAGGCAAATCCAACAGCAAACAGGCCTCGTCCCTGCTGACTGGGTGTAGGGTGATCCGCCGGCCGACAAAGGAGAGTCCTGTAATAATCGCCCAACTAAAGGAGTGGGGCCTAACTCAAAGCCGACGAAATGGAAGGTCCCGGTCTCCCTGAACCACCGCTCAACCAACGCCGGTACTAAATGCCAGTTCAGGCGGTTCGCCTGTAATCCCATGAAAGCTCCGAATCCGATCTCTGCCAAGAAGGCGAGGTATGATGGGGCAGCCTGTTGCATGGTCACAAAAACCTGATGAATAGCCCCTCGAAAAGCTGTATGTACCCGCGGAGGTGGCAAATGCTGTCTAGAGTATACACTAGGATGATAGGCCAGATCCCCGAGTGGTGGGACATCTAGTATCTGCAGATCTCCCAAGTCGGCGTCTGTCTGCCTATGCCTGAAGAAGCTCTCCCATAGCCGGTCACCTGATCCCCAAGGCCCGGTGCCTCCTCCTCGGCATCAATCTCCTCGGCAAAAGCCTGCTCAACCGGAGGAAAAGAGTCGACAGGTAGTCTACTCCCCTGCCCCTTCTGGCTGGATGAGGATCGTCCGGTAGATCGTCGACTACCTCTGGATCGACTAGAGCCACCAGCAGAATCTGTCCGGGCCGCCTTCCCCGAGCGGCGCCTCCTCTCAGAACCGTCATCACCTGCATCTGCCATCCCGAAAAGGTAAGCCAAGGTAAGTGATGTTAATATACCACCCATGCAGTTTAAATAACAGTAAAATAAAATAAACAACTAACACAAACAAAAACAAATAAAAAAAAAAAAAAAAAAACTTCGAATGAAAAGTCAAAACAAAATTCCTACATGCATCTTGATTTTCCAACTTCAAATCACATTTCAAGGGTTCTCTGCCTTTTTCCTTCAAAAAAAAAAAAAAAAAGAAGATTTTATTTTTAAAACTTTAATCAACTCTTTCCATAATTTCTAAAAAATTTTGGCAGAGTCCCGTTTAAAAATGGCCCCTACAATACCCATGACATCAACACAAAGTACAAAACGTGCACTTTCCAACGCAACAATCACATGACAATGATACCCGTGCATACTTTTCAATTTCTCAAAATTTTCAAAACACATGTTTTATTTTTCAAATAAATCAATGGTTTTCAAAAGTCTCCCCAAATTTTTCAAAATCACCTCAAATGTTTTCAAAAATATTCCTGCATTTTTCCAAATTTCAAACTTTAAAAATTTTATCAATTTCTTGAATTTTCTAATTTTTTCTAATTTTTTAAATATTTTTCTATTTTTCAAAAAATCAAAAATTCACCGAGTTTTCAAAAAATCACGAAACTTTATACGGTTGTCAAACACATTTTTCTAAGGCATATTGCACAAAAACATGGCCAGAAAACCCAATACCCATGCTTATAGGAACAAATTTCCTATTCCTGCAGAAAACCCCCTTCACACATTTACATATAAATTCAATCAAACGGCCATCAAAATGCAAAAACAATATCACCGAAGTATTCAAAACATATCAAAACATTAATTTTCACTATTCACATGATTCAAACGAAATTCTACACATCAAAATCAACAAAATTTGAAAACTCACCTTTTGGAAGTTCTCCGGCGAAATCTTCACTTCCAGCGACTTTTCCGGCGACATGGAATCCTTCCGACAATCACCCACGGTCCCCACGGAGTGCTCCTTCGAGGTTCAAGTTGATTTTCACTTGAAGACTCTCGGATTCTCCAAAAACTCTTCAAATCCCGTAACTATTCGAACCAAAAATTTTCTGGTTTTTAACCTTAAGCCTGGCGCCACTAGCAGAGGCGCCAGTGCTTTTTTGCCAAAGAAGTGGCGCCAGTTATAAATTCTAGGCAATTTTGCCCTTTTTCCCGCCAAAACTCGTTTCTGAAGGCCTTTTTGGCCCATTATCCATTTTCGACCCCTGTTATCGAAAGATTTCCAGTGTCCATCCCTCCGACTGTCTCGCGGTCAACATGGGACACTTACTCTTATCAAATTAATCTCTTTCCAAATCTATTTTTCAATTCTCTTCTGTTGCACTTGCATATCATGCATCATGTTAGTTTCTTTTCAAGCATTGTTTTTCTAAAGTGGATAGGGTTGAACACATGTTGATTAAAGACTCTCATAGGTGAATCTAGGGTAGATTGACATGTAGGTACTGAAAGGGCGGAGTAGGGTGATAGCTTAGTGTATCTTCCCTACATGTAACCAACCTCCGAACTTAGGATCATTGATTTCAAAGGCCAAAAGGAGTTATTTTTCTAAAAAGGGCTAAATATTTTCCAAAGGTTGCCAAACAACCTATTTTTCTAAAAACCCTCTCTTGAGGATGTTTTCCAAAATCGTTTTCCAAAAACCCTAAGTGTAGTCTTCGGATTATTCTTAGTTTTTAGGTGACCTAACTCACCTTAATCAAGTTAGGTGGCGACTCTGAATCTTTTTCAAAAGCCCTTTATTCAAACCAAATTTTCAATTCAAACCTAGTCGCACTCATTCTTTTAGGAGGGTGAGTTCTAACGAGAGAGTACAGCATTTTTCCCGCTTGGGTGAGTATTCCTCGAGTGCGAAAAATCTGGGCGCGACACCGGCATACAGGCAAAGATGAGCGATAGGGTCACCAGTGCCGTCATACCTCTGGAAGTCGGGCATTTTGAACTTAGCAGGTCTCAGGTGATTTGGAAAGAAGCAGAGCTCGTCGTAGGAAATAGACCCATAACTGTCATGGCCGTGGAGAGTTCGCAGTGAATCCTCTAGACCTTGGATTTTCAAACTGAGAGGATCTAGGGAAGTCTTCTGTACAACATGTGAAAGCAACATAATGTCCTGTTCTTCAGTGTTGATCCCTTTGGCATCTTCCTTAGTCCTCCCTGCGTTGTCGGACTGAAGCATGACCCTTGGATTGGTGGGTTCAGGGTCCTTGGATGAAATCATAGATGATGACGGGACTGCAGTAGCATCCTTCATGACCATAGTCTGCATGAGTTTGAGCATCTCATCCATCTTAGTCCTCATTTCGTTGACCTCCTCTCGAGAGACTTGAGAGGATTCTTCAGGGTTATCGGCCATCAGTGATGCTCTTAGTCGGGTAATAATGGGATCCCTAGGTGGATGTTACCCTTTCTTGGGAGCAATGTTGACTCAGTGCAGGATGACTTCTGTAAATAGAAATAGAAGAGGAAGAATGAAAAAGACAAAAACACAAGTCCTAAGTCAGTTTTTAGTTTTTAGAGAACTTTATGCAATGCATGTCCTAGAGTTGCCCTTGCTAGAGAGGGAGACTAAACATGATGTATTGGCTCACTTTTGGAGATAGGGGGTTTGCCCCTATATGCAAACACTTTACCGTCAGGTGGGAACCTTCAATCATCCATGCATTCATTCATAAAAATAAAGAACTACATTAAATTTTGGGTTTGAAATACAAAAGAATTGAAATACATTTTAATAGGCAGAGGGGGAACATTTTCCTTTGGACTTCCACCTATCTACTTTTACAAAGGGAAACCCTAAACTACTCTTGAGTCTTCGAATTCGCCTTCCTTGGATTTGATGTCGAGGAGGTCACTGAGAGACCTTGTTGATTGATTGCCCCTTGTCTTCTTGGCAATCCTATCTCCGTGAGCATAGAGGGATTGGGGCCCCTCTTATGGAATGAATCGAGATACATGCAATGAGTCCTTAGGGTTACGTGGGAACTCTTAGGGTTTGGGTAGGTTCAACGCAAGGGAGAGTGACGTTGGTGTTACTCTCAATGGGTTGATCATATGCATGAGAATGCAGTGACTTGAGTTGCTTGGAACTCTTGTCTTGACATGTAATATTGAATGTATGAACATGAATATGCAAAAAGTATAAGGAGAGAAGGTACAATTGAAGTAAACAAGCATGCATGAACAGTTAGATAGGCATTATAACAGTATAAATACAGTTAGTATAACAGTAGGAATAAACAGGTATAAATGAAAGTAAGAGCAGTCGCCCTTTCCTCCGTGATTTTGAAAACAGTGCTCATGTCATAAATCCGGCAGAGGTTCGGCTATGCATGGTGTCTATATGAGTATAAGGTTGAGGGTTGACTAATGCGTCCTAAAAAGGCTCGGTCCCCGGATCTTCAAACCTAGGCCCACTCCCCGAGGTGGTGCCATGATCGGTTGGTGATCCGAGCGGGGGAACCATCAAGAGGCTGTAGGCGAAGAAACTGACACAGCATCTTGCCCACAACCAATATACCGTTCCCCCTTTCTAACTAGAAAGGACATATCAGGGTATGCAAGTATGCAGAATGCAAGTGCACATGCAGTGTGTGTGTGATTTTTAAAAGTGGAGGAAACAGCCCAACAACTCTCATTCATCCTGTACATCACATTCATGCAAAGCAGTTAATAAATTTTAAACATAAAACGCACCTACAAAACAAAGATGCAAGTGTCAGTATGTGGATGACAAACATAATACAAGATAATATGAATAAATGCATGTTTCTTTTTTTTGAAAACAATTTTCGAAATTTAGTTTTGAAAATTTAAAGTGAATAGGATTGAACCAAGTTAATTGAAGACTCTACATGGGTAAAGGGTAAAGAGACATGACTACCGGCCTAACCCTCTAAGTATCCCCAGCGGAGTCGCCAGCTGTCGCGCCCAGATTTTTCGCACTCGAGAAATACTCACACAAGTGGGAAAAATGTTGTACTCTCTCGTTAGAACCCACCCTCCTAGAAGAATGAGTGCAACTAGGTTTGAATTGAAAAATAGGTTGGAATAAAGGGCTTTTGAAAAAGATTCGGAGTCGCCACCTAACTTGATTAAGGTGAGTTAGGTCACCTAAAAACTAAGAATAATCCGAAGACTACACTTAGGGTTTTTGAAAAACGATTTTGGAAAACATCCTCAAGAGAGGGTTTTTTTAGGAAAACGGGTTGTTTGGCAACCTTTGAAAAACATTTAGCCCTTTTTGAAAAATAACTCCTTTTGGTCTATGAAATCAGTGATCTAGGTTCGGAAGTTGGTTACGTGTAGGGAAGACGCACTAAGCTATCACCCTACCCCGCCCTTTCGGTACCTACATGTCAATCTACCCTAGATTTACCTATGAGAGTCTTTAACCAACTATAGTTCAATCCTATCCATTTTAGAAAAACAATGTTTAAAAACTAACATGATGCATGGTATGCAAGTGTAAGGAAAGAGAATTGAAAAATAGATTTAGAAAGAGATTGATTTGATTTGAAAATAGATTTGAAGAGATAGAATTGAAATTGGAAAGTTTGAAAATTTGAAAATAGAAATTTTAAAATTGGAATTTTGAAAATAAATTGGAATTTGAGATTTGAAAATATGGAGACCACACCCATGAGGGTGGAATTAAAAGTTTGAAAAGTGTTGTGACCGCACCTATGAAGGTTGCCTACGTATCCCTTTGGGGGAATCAGGTCAGTCGTAGTTCGGACTGGAGTCCGGTTGAAAAGAGATTGATTTGAAGAGAGAGATTGGATTGGAAGAAAGAGATTGAATTGAAAATTGGATTTGATTTGAGATTAGAAGAGGAGATTGGACATTGAAATTGAGAAGATTGAACTTGCTTTGGAAAGATTGATTTTGGAAAGACTTGGTTTTAGGAAACCTAGATTTAGGAAAGAGAAGAGACTTAGAAAATATTTGACTTGACTTGGAAGGTTTAGGAAATTAGGGAAGATTGGATTTAGGAAATGTTTGAATTAGGAAAGGTTCGATTTAGGAAGGTTTTAGAATTAGGAAAGTTTCAACTTAGGAAAGCTTTGAATTCGGAATGTTTCAACTTTAGGAAAGTTTTGAATTAAGAAAGTTTTGAATTAGGAAAGTTTTCAAATTAAGAAATTTTTTCAAATAGGGAAGTTTTGAAAATTGAAAAGTTTCGAGTTTAGAAAGTTTTTGAAAAAAGGAAAGGTTTTAAGATTACGAAAGTTCCCAAATTAGGAAAGTTTTGAAAATCGAAAAGTTTTGAATTTAGAAATGTTTTGAATTAGGAAAAGTTTAGTTTAAGAAACGCTTAGAATTTGGAAAGTTTCAAGTTAAGAAAGTTTTGAATTTTGTAATGTTTTGAAAAAGGGAAGTTTTAAATTTGGAAAGCTTTGAAAACAAGGAGGTTTTGAAAACAAGGAAGTTTTGAAAATAAGAAAGTTTCGTTTTAGGAAAGGTTTGAACAATGAAAGTTTTCAGTTTAGGAAATGTTTAAATTAAGAAAGTTTTGAGTTTAGAAAAGTCTTAGATTTGGAAAGATGTTGAAGTTTTGGAAAGTTTAGAATTTGGAAAGATTTAGGGTTAGAAAGTTTTAGGGTTTTAGAAAATCTTGAGATTAGGAAAGGTTTGAGTTTAGGAAAAGTTTGAAAACTTGGGCTTGAAAAGTTAAGATTTGAAAAGAAGGTAGAATTAGGAAATGGTTGAATTAGGAAAAATTTTTATGTTCAAGTTTTTGGAAACTTAAGGTTTAGGAAAGTGGAATTTTAGGAAGGATTTGAATTAGGAAAGATTTGGATTTGGAAGGGATTGGATTTGGTTTCTAAAAGAAACGATTTAATTTTGTTTCCAAAAACGGAGGACGGGATCTAGTTTCCTAAACGGGGAGATTTGATTCGGTTTCCTAAAGGAAAGGTAGGATTTGGCAAGGATTTGGAAAAGGAGATTCTAGAAACCCTAGTTTTGAAAAATTATAGTTTTGACGTAGAAAATAGGTTTTGGAAACATGTATAGTTTGGATGTGAAAACAAGAGGTTTTAGAAACCTAGGTTTGGGGCAAAGTTTGAAAACCATGTTTTTAGGAAGAAAATTAGGGTTTCCTAATTGTGAGTTCTAGGGCTTGACTTGGGCTCTAAGGAAAGAGTTTTTGGAAAGCGCGTTTTTGGAAACGAAAGCTTTCTAGAAGGGAAATCCTAGGGAGGAGTTTTTGGAAAGTGAATTTGGAAAGAGAGTTTTTGGAAAGATTTTTGGAAAGAGGGAGCTTTTGGAAAGTGAATTTGGAAAGAGAGATTTTGGAAAGATTTTTGGAAAGAGGGAGCTTTTGGAAAGTGTGTTTTTAGAAACATAGATTTTGGGAGGAAAAATCCTAGAGGGGAGTTTCTAGAAGGAAGATTTTTGGAAAGAAAGTTTTTTAGAAAGGTTTTTAGAGAGAGTTTTTAGGAAGGTGAATCTAGGGAGTGTTTTTAGAAAGTGAATTTGAGGAAAAGATTTTGGAGAGGAGTTGAAAAAGAGAGTTTTGAAAAATAGATTTTGGAAGGGAGTTTTTGAAAACAATTTTGAAGAGGAGAGTTTTAGGAAAGTATGCTAAAAAAGAGATTTTTAGGAAGAGATTTTTGAAGAGAGAGTTTTTTGGAAAGTATGAAAACGTCTCACTTTCCTAAAGCGATTCTAGCCATAAGAGGGCTAGAACCACTTTAAGAAAGTGGTTTTGGAAAACAATAAGATTTGAAAATATAGACCAAAAAGGTCACTTTTAATGTAACACTTTTCCTAAAGCAACCCTAGCCATGGAAAGGCTAGAATCACTCTAGAATTGTGGTTTTGAAAACAAGTTTTTGCAAAGGAGATTTTGATGCAATTTTAAAAATAAGTTTGAAAATGGTTTTGAAAACGAGTTTGAAAACAAATTTTGGAAGATGCAAGACTATGAGATGCACAATGCAATTTAGGGTTGTGAACATACAAGGCTAAGGCTTCACCACATAATCAAGGGGGCCGGACCCACGTGGTCTTTGGTTAGACTAGAAGAAAGCCCCCAACATGGTGACTCTCCAATAGTCCAATCCTACACATGGACCGGAAATCCTCTTGTTTCAAGCATGCAAAGAAAGGGGGGAAAGAGATGGGGGATTAAAATAGAGAAAACCCAAGTGGGTTAAGAGAGAGAAGAGAGAGGGAGGAAGTGCGGAAATTTAAATAGAGAACCTACCTTGTATCTTGTTTATTTTGCGCGCCTTGCTTGTCTTCGGTCTTCGGTCTTCATCTTACTCTTCACCTTTAGTCTTCAAGAGTTGTCTTCAAGCTTTGGATTGCAGCTCCTCAAGTCTTCAAAGGATGGTTGAAGGCTAGTGTATGAGTGTATGGGGGTGTGTATAAGTGTATAGGAGGCTAGGGTTTGTGTAGGGTGGCTAGGGTTTGGAGAAACCTAAGGAGGCTAGGGTTTAGGAGGTGCTCGAGCTCTGTATATTGAAAAGATATGATTTTTAGGTTGAGTTTGCGGATCCCTTTCACGTTGAATGAGACTCTGTATTTATAGAGGTTGGACAACACTGGCGCCTGTTGCAGTGGCGCCAAGCCAAATTTTATACTGGCGCCACTAGGAGTGGCGCCAGGCCATTTTTTGGCTTACTGGTGGCGCCAGCCACTTAGGAAATGTTTAAGGTCGGCAAGCAACGTATCTTTGACTAGATTTGGGGCGCCTGTACTAGTGACTACCATGCAATTTTTAGCCTGGCTTCACTAGGAGAGACTCCGAAAAGTCTGGGAATGATTTGCAGGAGCCAGGAATGACCCGGAAGGCCGGAAAGGAGCAAGAACACTTAAAATAGTATCCTAGAGGTATTTGACTTGAAAAGTGAAGACAAGATGTGTCGGAAAGGTTGACCGGGCCTTTAGGGGCAAAACGGTCAATCGGACTAGGAAACTGCCGAGACAAACTCGGACTGTCCCGGAAGAAGACTTAGGATCTGGAAACATTATTTAGAATGTTCCCAAAGGTTGCGGGTTTGATTCCCAGAGCCGGCGTGGTCAGAAAAGGAGACCGGCCCACCAGGGGCAAAACAGTCATTTTGTACCGGGTTTGCCTGAACTGACTCGGAATGATCCGGAAAGGTAAAGAAGGGTTGAGAGTACTATAAAAAGTAGTCTCAAAAGGTTACCGGTGTGGTTCCTGGGGCGTTCGGATGCTTAGGGGCAAAATAGTCATTTAGCTTCAAGTGGACCCTATGGGCCCAAGAAGCGACTAGTGGACTAAATTCAAGTTAAAAAGGCTGGCTTAGAGTCTAAATATGCATGTGATATGTGAAAGTGATCTTGGTCAGCTCGGAGATTGCCGAGCGGGCAAAAATGGGGTGCTTACAGGGTCGTGAACATACAAGGTTAAGACTTCACCACATAATCAAGGGGACCGAACCCACGTGGTCTCCGGTTAGACTAAAAGAAAGCTCCCGACACGGTGACCCTCCAATAGTCTAATCCTACATATGGACCGGGAGTCCCCTTGTTTCAAGCATGCAAAGAAAGGGAGGAAAGAGATGGGGGATTAAAATAGAGAAAACCCAAGTGAGTTAGGAAAAAGAAGAGAGAGGGTGGAAGTGCGGAAATTTAAATAAGAAGGCTACCTTGTATCTTTTTTATTTTGCTTAGCTTTGCGCGCTTTGCTTTGCTTGTCTTGCTTCAATCTTCACTTCAATCTTCAAGAGTTCGCCTTTAATCTTCAAACCTTCAAATTGCAGCCCTTCAAGTCTTCAAATGAGGGTTGGAGGCTAGTGTATAAGTGTATGAGAGTGTATAAGAGGCTAGGGTTTAGCTAGGATTTGAAAAACCTAGAGAAGCTAGGGTTTTAGGAGTGTACGAGCTCTGTATATTGAGAATTAGGATTTTTAGATTGAGTTTGCAGACCTCTTTCACGCTGGAAGAGGCTCTATATTTATAGAGATGGGATAGACCTGGCGCTTGTTGCAGTAGCGTCAGGCCAAAATTCATCTTGGCACCACTCCAGGCCATTTCTTGGCTTGGCGCCACTGCTAGTAGCACCAGCTAGTTAGGAAAGTTTTAAAGTTGGCAAGCAATGTATCTTTGGAAGATTTGGGCGCCTGTACTAGTAACTACCATGCAATTTTTAGCCTGGCTTCACTAGGGGTGACTTCGGAAAGTCCGAAAAGGATTTAAGTGACCGGAATTGGCCCGGAAGAGCTGGAAAGGGAATGAACACTTAGAATAGTGTCTCGGAGGTATTTGACTTGAAAAATGAGGATATGATGTGTCGGAAGGATTAACTTGGCCGTCAAGGGCAAAACGGTCAACCGGGCCGAAAAGCTACCGAGATGGACTTGGAATGTCTCGAAAAAAGACTTGAGATTTGGGAACATTGTTTAGAATGTTCCCAAAGGTTTTCCAGTTTGATACCCAAAGCTGGTGTGGTCGGAAAAAGGTGATCGGCCCACCAGGGGCAAAATGGTCATTTTGCACCAGGTTTGCCGGAACTAACTCAGAATGATCCGGAAAGATAAAGGAAGATTGAGAATACTATAGGAAGCATTCACGGGAGATTACCGGTTTGATACCTAGGGCCGGTGTGGTTCCCGAGGCATTCAAATGGCTAGGGGCAATTATGGTCATCTTGACCGGAAAGTCTCGAAATTAGCCCAAAACTGACTATAAGGCATCTAATCATGCCAGATTACCTTTAAGACAATCTTGAAAGGTTGGACTTACCGTTCTGAGGGTCCAGATATGTTCTCGAGAAATGCGCCGAAAATAGCCCTAGGGGCAGTTTAGTCATTTTTACCGAAGTGGGCTAGCAGGCACCAGTATTGACCTGGGTTTTGAGTGTTTCCACCACTCTGATGGCGGTCATGTGACACAGGGGTTTGTTGGCAATTCCCTATATCGACCTGTTTGCGAGTATTTTTGCTGCTCTGACGGTTGCGATGTTTGCGAGTATTTTCGCTACTCTGACGGTTCGCAATCATTCCCGAGACTGCCTGATCTCGAGAAGTTGCTAAAGGGACTTAGCGCCTGAGAATTAACTTTCTCGAAAGGTGTGCCTAAACGGACATTTCTGCATTGGCGGGCTAGCAGGCGCCAAAGGTGGACCGTTCTACCATCTAGGGGACTTGGGGTCTCGTCCCAGTTGACAGGTTTAAAGGAACTTACCGTTTCGAAGAGATTTTTTTTGAAAAACATGTCGGACTGTCTCGAGAAATCAATTGTCACAAGAGAGGGATTGGAATTGGAATTGGAATTGGAAAGGGAACTTACCGTCTTCAGAAAGACGTGCCTGGTAGGACTAGAACGAATGATCCCCCCAGGGGCATTTTGGTCATTTTGCCTCTATTTGGGCCCTGTGGGGCCCACGAAGCGATGAATTGATGGGATTAGACTCAGAAAGTTGATTTGACTCGAAATATGCCCACATTGACTTGAACACAAGTCTGGACGGAGTGGAGACCGCCGAGCGGTCAAAAATGGGGTGCTTACAGCTACCCCTCTTTTTCTGTCTTTGCTTGTCGAAGACAAAAAACGATAAAGTAAGAGCCCCATGTTGACCGTGAGGCTATCAGAGGGACGGACTTTGGGAATTTTTCGATAATGGGGGTCGAGAATGGATGTTGGGCCCCAAAAGGCCATCGAAAACGAGTTTTGGCAGAAAAAGGGCAAAGTTGCCCAGAATTTGGAAACTGGTGCCACTAGGAGTGGCACCTTTGGCAAAAGAAGCTTGGCGCCTCTTCTAGTGGCGCCAAGCTTGGAGTTAAAACTAAAAAAATTCTGGTTCAAACATTTACGGTATTTGAAGAGTTTTTTGCAAATCCGAGAGACATTACAAGAAAACCAACTTGGACATTGAAGGAGCACTTTTTAGAGACCACGGGTGATTTCCGGAAGGAGATCATATCACCATAAAACTTGCCGAAAGAGACGATTTCGCCAGAGAACTCCAAAAAGTGAGTTTTCAAATTTTTGTTGATTTTGATGTGTAGAATTTCATTTCAATCATGTGAATAATAGAATTTGATGTTTTGATATGTTTTGAACACTATGGTGATGTTGTTTTTACATTTTGGTGATTGTTTGATTAAATTTGAGTTATTTTACGTGATTATGTGAAGAGGGTTTTCTGCGAGAATAAGGGGTTTTTTTCCTACAGGCTTGGGCATTGGGTTTTCTGGCTAGATTTTTTTGCAATGTGCCTAAGAAAAATATGTTTATCAACTGTATGAAGTTTCGTGATTTTTTGAAAACTCAGTGAATTTTTTATTTTTTTGAAAAATAGAAAAATACTTAGAAATTTGGGAAAATGGGAAAAACTCAGGAAATTGATGAAACTTTTTTTTTAGAGTTCGGAATTTTGAAAAATGTAGGAATATTTTTAGAAAATATTTGAAATGATTTTGAGGAATTTTAAGACATTTTTGAAAACCATTGATTTATTGGAAAAATAAAACATGTGTTTTGAAAATTTTAAAAGATTGACAAGCGTGCACAGGTGCTGATGTTATATGATTGTAACGTTGAAAAGTGCACGTTTTGTGCTTCATGTTGATGTCATGGGTGTTGTAGGACCATTTTTAAACGGGACTTTGTCAAAATTTTTAGAATTTAGAGGAAGAATTGGGAAAGGTTTGGAAATAAAATCTTTTTGAAGGCAAAAGACAAAAAACCTTTGAGATTTGACTTGAAGTTGGAAAATCGAAGAGCGTATATAGGGAATTTGCTTTATCATTTGAAATCTTTTATTCATTCTGTTTGTGTTAGTTGTTTATTTTATCTTACTTTATTATGTTATTATTTATCTGCGTATATGGTACATTCTTACCTTGCCCTACCTTTTTAGGATGGCAGATGCGGGTGATGATGGCTCAGAGAAGAGATGCCGCTCGAGGAAGGCGGCTCGGACAAATTCCACTAGCGGCTCCAGTCGGTCTAGGGGCATCCGACGGTCTACTGGGCAGGCAGCGTCTAGTCAGAGTGGTCAGGGGAGTAGACCACCTGTCGACCCCTTTCCCCCAGTTAAGCAGGCTTTCGTAGAGGAGATTGGCGTAAAGGAGTAGGTACCGGGCCTTGGGGATTAGGTGACCGGTTATGGGAGAGCTTCCTCCAAGCATAGGTAGACGGATGTTGACTTGGGAGACTTGCAGGTACCGGATATTCCCCCGCTCGTGGATTTGGCTTATCACCCCAGCGTATACTCTAGACAGCATTTGCCCCCTCCTCGAGTACACACAGCTTTTGGAGAGGCTGTTCATTAGGTCTTCATGACTATGCAGCGAGCTGCCCCATCATATCGCGCCTTCCTAGTGGAGATCAGATTCGGTGCCTCCATGGGATTACAGGCTAATTGCCTGAACCGGCATTTAGTACTGGCACTGGTTGAGCGGTGATTTGGAGAGACCGGGACCTTTCATTTTGTTAGCTTCGAGTTAGGTCCCACTCTTTTGGATTAGGCGATTATTATAGGGCTTTCCTTTGTCGGCCGATGGATCACCCTATAGTTAGTCAATAGGGACGAGGCTTGTTTACTGTTGGACTTGCCTCCTCCTAAGCGTTCTGCCTTCCTAGTCTCTTGGATCAGTCAGGATGACCGCACCTTTGCTGCTGAGCCATCACCTGCCAAGCGGGATATTATGAGATGACGACTTGTTTTGTACATCATCTTTAGCTGCTTTTGTAACAACAACAAGTCGCTCGTGCCATGTCGGTTGGTGAGCATAGTAACTGATCTTGGAGCTTTATCTGAGCTGGACTAGGGGTCCTTCTCCTTTGGCTACTTTCTTCGATCGATGAGGGTCCAGACTTCCTCCCGTTGGGGTAACATGACTAGTTTCTGACCCTTTCTTGTCTAGTAGAGCTACGAGTACCTGCCTGTGCGTCGCCCTGCAGTTGTCGAGGACAACCCCTATCCTCATGCTTTGAGGTGGGCTCATGACCGGGTAGCTCAGCGATCCGAGATTACTGATTTTGTGACGCTTCGGGCTAACCTGGAGCTGATTGAGGGGAGGGATATGACTTGGCGGCCCTTCATTGGATCAGTTCATTAAGAGACAGTCCGATACTTAGTCCCGTTGTCCTTCTCGAGGGCTGCTTTCTCAGTGATGACACTTGGGAGTCCTATCTCAGAGAGCGACACTAGCGACAGTTTCATGAGGAGTTCCGATCAGCAGGAGCTCCACAGGGGTACATGTTTGGAGCCTTGGTGGTGGGAGTGCCTATCCCTTATCAGGAGCACCAGCCAGGTGCCGAGTTCCTACTTCCCCCAGGCACAGATTACGCTGCACACTTTGGGGCTCATTCGGTCGGTGCCTTCACCTGGTTTGAGTTAGTAGTCGGCGGGTACGCTGTTGGCCAGGAGATGGTTGACTTGTGGCACCGTACTCGAGGATACATGCCCCAAGCTGAGTTTACTGCTGTGAGAGACCAGAGAGATCAGTACCAGATGGAGCGGGATCAGTACTAGGCCGAGGTAGCTTCCTTGACGGCTCGGTTATCTCAGTTGGGTAGTGGGGGGTATGTTGTTCTTTCTCTGCTTCTTCTTGCTTTGCTGTTGTTTAGTTCTTTTTTATGCAGCTGATTTTGGTTCTATCTTCCCCGCAGGATGGCGGTGCTTCGAGTAGTTATCAGCCTCTTCCGATATCGGATTTCGGGGATTTCGATCCAGATGACATTGACTTTGACATGTGACAGATGCCCCTTGTGGAGATTCTGATCTTCCCTTGCCCCTATTCCTGAGATGTATTTATGTTAGACATTTTTAAGTTTTGTACAAGGATGGATACTTATGGTATTTAGAAGCATGGATAGACAGATACATTTATGATCTTTACAGCTAGGCATATGATCAGATGCATGTGGTGGATGATGATGTTAGGTATCTATTGTATGAGTTGATGTTGGTGACTTCTGTTTTTTACATGGAGTTATACCCTATGTGTGCCAAACTCATGCTGATTGTTTTTTTTTATTATTATTTTTTTTTTCATTTTTATATGCACATATTAGAAATACATTAACTAATAGAATGACAAGGGGTGTTGTTAAACTTGTAGTCTTTGGAATGGTAACTTCTTCCTTTCCGATGGTCTAGCCTCTCCTCTGGCTCAACCCTACCTTGATTGGACGATAGCACTTCGAACCTTTCTCAACCTTTTGACCCTCTCCGATTCTCTGTTTTAGGGTTAGTGTATGAGGTTACTGGGCTGAAACTCTCGACTCTCGGGGTTTTAGCAACATCTTACCTAACCTTTAGCAGAGCGATAAGTAGCCAGTCCCTTCAATCCGAGGAGACTTTATTTAGGACCATAATGTAGGCCAGGTTATGGGGTTTTCGAAACAACAGGATATATAGGCCCAAATTTGAATGTTATTTTCAGTAGGATTTAGATTCATAACGTCCTTGACTATTTTCTCCGTAGGGCTAGCATCCTTCTTGGCTTTGGCAGCGTGTTCAGCTCATTTAGATCAAGCAATCCATTTTCAATCAGAGTCGACTTCAGTATGGTTGTAATGTAGGCCATGGTTTTGGGGTTTTGCAAGAAAGGATAAAAGTTCAAACCTATTGTTTCTACTGGGTTTCTTTGCAGCCTAAGATCACCTTTAAATTTCCTTCTTGCTTTGGCTATATACCTTTCAGGGTGAAAATGACTCTTCTCTTTCACTCTTTCTATATGCTTTTTGAGATAAACATGACTTTTTTTTCTTCTTATTATGGCACAATCATGGTTTTCTTCAGGCCTTTCCTTAAAGAATTTTTTTTTTTTCAGCCTCTTGCCCCTTGGCAACTTTTTTATTCTTTACTTTGTCCTTTCTTTTCCTTCATGAAATGAATAATCCTTCGACCCTTTTTCCTTATACCTTTTTCTTGGCAGTTCAATCTACCCAATAGGGCAGTGATTCTTAGGTTGGGGTTTTGTCAAAGAAGGTAAATGGCTCAACGAGTTTGGCAAAGGGTTGCTTTCGACTATATAGTGTCGCGCCCAGATTTTTCGCACTCGAGAAATACTCACACAAGCGGGAAAAATACTGTACTCTCTCGTTAGAACTCACCCTCCTAAAAGAATGAGTGCGACTAGGTTTGAATTGAAAAACTGGTTTGAATAAAGGGCTTTTGAAAAAGATTCGGAGTCCCCACCTAACTTGATTAAGGTGAGTTAGGTCACCTAAAAACTAAGAATAATCCGAAGACTACACTTAGGGTTTTTGGAAAACGATTTGAAAATATCTCCTTAAGAGAGGGTTTTTAAGAAAAACAGGTTGTTTGGCAACCTTTGAAAAATATTTAGCCCTTTTTAGAAAAATAACTCCTTTTGGTCTTTCAAATCAATGATTCTAAGTTCGGAGGTTGGTTACGTGTAGGGAAGACGCACTAAGCTATCACCCTACCCCGCCCTTTCGGTACCTACATGTCAATTTACCCTAGATTCACCAATGAGAGTCTTCGACTAACTATAGTTCAATCATATTTCACTTTAGAAAAACAATGTTTGAAAAATATGATGCATGATATGCAAGTGCAATAGAAAAGAATTGAAAAATAGATTTGAAAAGAGATTAATTTGAAATTGATTTGATTTGAAAATAGATTTGGAGAGACGGAATTGAAATTGGAAAGTTTGAAAATTGAAAGTAGAAATTTGGAAATAGAAATTTGAAATTGAAATTTTGAAAATAGATTGGAATTTGAGATTTGAAAAATGTTGTAACCGCACCCATGAGGGTGGAATTGAAAGTTTAAAAAGTGTTGTGACCGCACCTATGAAGGTTGCCTACGTATCCCTTTGAGGGAATCAGGTCAGTCGTAGTTCAGACCAAAGTCCGATTAAAAATAGATTGATTTGAAGAAAGAGATGGGATTGGAAGAAAGAGATTGAATTGAAAATTGGATTTGATTTGAGATTAGAAGAGGAGATTGGAAATTGAAATTGAGAAGATTGGACTTGCTTTGGAAAGATTGATTTTGGAAAGACTTGGTTGTGGAAAGATGGAGGTTTAGGAAACCTAGACTTAGGAAAGATAGGAGACCTAGGAAAGACTTGAGATTAAGAAAGATTGGATTGGAATGTTGGATTTGGAAGATTTGGAAAGATTTGGAAACTTGGAATTTAGGAAAGATTTGGATTAGGAAAGTTTCGAATTAAGAAAGTGTTATTTTTGGAAAGTTTCATTTTTGGAAAGTTTTGAAATGGGAAAGTATTGAATTTAGAGATGTTTTGAGTTTAGGAAAGTTTCATTTTTGGAAAGTTTTGAATTAGGAAAGGTTTAGGTAGAAGAAAGTTTCAACTTAGGAAAGTGTTGTTTTAGGAAAGGTTTTAAAATTAGGAAGTTTTGAAAATTGGAAAGTTTTAAATTTAGAAAGTTTTAAAAATTGGAAAGTTTTGTTTTAGGAGAGGTTTGAAACAGGAAAGTTTTCAGTTTAGGAAATGTTTGAATCAAGAAAGTTTTGAGTTTAAAAAAGTCTTAGATTTGGAAAGATGTTGAAGTTTTGGAAAGTTTAGAATTTTGGAGAGATTTAGGTTCAGAAAGATTTAACTTGAGAAAGTTTCAAATTTAGAAAGTTTTGAATTTGGAAAGATTTGAAATTTAGAAAGTTTAAGATTTAGAAAGTTTTAGAATTTTAGAAAATCTTGAGATTAGGAAAGGTTTGAGTTTAGGAAGAGTTTGAAAACTTAGGTTTGAAAAGTTAAGATTTGAAAGGAGGGTATAATTAGGAACGGGTTGAATTAGGAAAGATTTGAAAGTTGAGTTTTAAAATTTAACAAAGATTTTTATGTTCAAGTTTTGGAAACTTAAGATTTAGGAAAGGAGAAGCTTAGGAAGGATTTGAATTAGGAAGGGATTGGATTTGGTTTCTAAAAGAGAAAGTTCGTTGCCAAAAACGGACGATTGGATTCGGTTTCCTAAACGGGAAGATTTGATTTGGTAAGGATTTGGAAATGAAGGTTTCTAGAAACCCTAGATTTGAAAAACTATAGTTTTGACGTAGAAAATAGGTTTTGGAAACATGTATAATTTGGATGTGAAAACAAAAGGTTTTGGAAACCTAAGTTTGGGGCAAAGTTTGCAAACCGTGTTTTTAGCAAGAAAATTTAGGGTTTCCTAATTGTGGGTTCTAAGGCTTGACTTGGGCTCTAACGAAAGAGGATTTTGGAAAGTGCATATTTTGGAAAGAGGGATTTTTGGAAGGTGTGTTTTTGAAAACAGTTTTGGAGAGGAGAGTTTTAGGAAAGTATGTTGAAAAAGAGATTTTTAGGAAGGGATTTTTGAAGAGAGAGAGTTTTGGAATGTATGAAAACATCTTACTTTCCTAAAGCGATTCTAGCCATAAGAGGGCTAGAACCACTTTAAGAAAGTGGTTTTAGAAAACAATAAGATTTGAAAATATAGACCAAAAATGTCACTTTTAATGTAACACTTTCCTAAAGCAACCCTAGCCACGAAAAGGCCAGAATCACCCTAGAATTGTGGTTTTGAAAACAAGTTTTTGAAAAAGAGATTTTGATGCAATTTTAAAAACAAGTCTGAAAACAATTTGAAAAAACAACTTTGAAAACAGTTTTTGGAAGATGCAAGACTATGATATGCACAATGTAATTTGGGGTCGTGAACATACAAGGTTAAGGCTTCACCACATAATCAAGGGGGCCGGACCCACGTGGTCTTTGGTTAGACTAGAAGAAAGCCCCTGACACGGTGACTCTCCAATAGCCCAATCCTACACATGGACCAGGGATCCCCTTGTTTCAAGCATGCAAAGAAAGGGGGGGGACAGAGATGGGGGATTAAAATAGAAAAAACCCAAGTGGGTTAGGAGAGAGAAGAGAGAGGGGGGAAGTGCAGAAATTTAAATAGGGAGCCTACCGTATGTCTCTTATTTATTTTGCGCGTCGTGCAGTCTTCGGTCTTCGGTCTTCGGTCCTCGTCTTGATCTTTGTCTTCAATCTTCAAGAGTTGTCTTCAAGCTTTAGATGGTAGCTCTTCATGTCTTCGAAGGTTGGTTGAAGGCTAGTGTATGAGTGTATGGGGCTGTGTATGAGTGTATAGGAGGCTAGGGTTTGTGTAGGGTGGCTAAGGTTTGGAAAACCTAGGGAGGCTAGGGTTTAGGAGGTGCTCGAGCTCTGTATATCGAAATATAGGATTCTTAGGTTAAGTTTGCAGACCCCTTTCATGTTGAATGAGGCTCTGTATTTATAGAAGTTGGACAAACCTGGTGCCTGTTGCAATGGTGCCAGGGCAAAATTGCTCTTGGCGCCACTAGGAGTGGAGCCAGGCTAATAGTGGCGCCAGCCACTTAGGAAACTTTATAAATCGGCAAGCAACGTATCTTTGACTAGATTTGGGTGCCTGTACTAGTGACTACCATGCAATTTTTAGCCTGGCTTCACTAGGAGTGACTCCGAAAAGTTCGGGAATGATTTGAGGGAGCCGGGAATGACCCGGAAGGTCAGAAAGGTGCAGGAACACTTAAAATAGTGTCCTGGATGTATTTGACTTGAAAAGCGTGGACAAAATGGGTCGGAAAGGTTGACCGGGCCTTTAGGGGCAAAACGGTCAATCGGACAGGGAAACTACCAGGACAAACTCGGACTGTCCCAGGAGAAGACTTGGGATCAGGAAACATTATTTAGAATGTTCCCAGAGGTTGCCGGTTTGATTCCCAGAACCGGCGTGGTCGGAAAAGGAGACCGGCCCACCAAGGGCAAAACCGTCATTTTGTACCGGGTTCGCCGGGACTGACTCGAAATGATCTGGAAAGGTAAAGGGGAGTTGAGATTACTATAAAAAGTAGTCTCAACAGGTTACCGGTTTGATACCTAGAGCTGGTGTGGTCAAAAAAGGAGATCGGCCCTCCAGGGGCAAAACGGTCATTTTGTGCCAGGTTGGCCAGAACTGACTCGGAATAATCCGAAAAGGTAAAGGAAGGTTGAGAACACTATAAAAAGTATTCTCTGGACATTACCGGTCTAATACCCAGAGCTGGTGTGGTTCCCGGGGCGTTTGGATGCCTAGGGGCAAAATGGTCATCTTGACCGGAAAGTCTCGGAAAATGTCCACAGGACAATTTGGACATTTTTCACCAAAGTGGGCTAACAGACACTGGTGTTGACCTGGTTTTTGAGTGTTTCCGCTACTCGGACGGGGTTGATGATTTGTGAGTATTTCCGCTACTCTAACGGTTTTGTGAGTAGTTTTGCTACTCGGACCGTCTCGAGGAATAAACTATCTCGAGAGTGGGACTGGAAGGGGTCTTACCGTCTCCGAAGAGACGTGCCTGGATTGGAACCGTCTCAAGAAATAAACTGTCTCGAGATTGGGTTTGGAAAGGGGTCTTACAGTCTCAAAGACACGTGCTTGGATTGGAACCGTCTCAAGGAATAAACTGTCTCGAGAGTGGGTTTGGAAAGGTGTCTTACCGTCTCCAAAGAGACGTGCCTGGATTGGAACCGTCTCGAGGAATAAACTGTCTCGAGAGTGGGATTGGAAAGGGGTCTTACCGTCTCCGAAGAGACGCGCCTGGATTGGAACTGTCTTGAGGAATAAATTGTCTCGAGAGTGCGATTGAAAAGATTTTGCAAAGGACAATGCCCCTAAGGGCATTTTGGTTATTTTGCCTCTATTTGGGCCCGACAGGCCTGTGAAGCGATGGAGAGAAGGAATTTGGACCTAGAGAATTGGTTTCGATTGGAATATGCCCACAATGACTTGAAAACAAGTCTGGACGGAGTGTAGACTGCCGAGCGGTCAAAAATAGGGTGCTTACAGCTGCCCCTCTTTTTCTGTCTTTGCTTGTCAAAGACAGAAAGCGATAAGAGTAAGTGTCCCATGTTGACCGCGAGGCAGTCGAAGAGACGGACACTGGAAATCTGTCGACAACGGGGGTCGAAAATGGATAATGGGCCAAAAAGGCCTTCGAAAACGAGTTTTGGCGGGAAAAAGGGCAAAACTGCACAGAATTTATAACTGGCGCCACTTCTTTGGCAAAAAAGCACTGACGCCTCTGCTAGTGGCGCCAGGCTTAAGTTTAAAAACCAAAAAATTTCTGGTTCGAACAGTTACGGGATTTGAAGAGTTTTTGGAGAATCCGAGAGTCTTCAAGTGGAAATCGACTTGAACCTCGAAGGAGCACTCCATGGGGACCGTGGGTGATTACCGGAAGGAGTCCACGTCGCCGGAAAAGTCGCCGGAAGTGAAGATTTCGCCGGAGAACTTCCAAAAGTTGAGTTTTCAAATTTTGTTAATTTTGATGTGTAGAACTTCGTTTGAATCATGTAAATAGTGGAAATTAATGTTTTGATATGTTTTGAACACTTTGGTGATGTTGTTTTCGCATTTTGATGGTCGTTTGATTGAATTTATATGTAAATGTGTGAAGGGGGTTTTCTGTAAGAATAGGAAATTTGTTGCTATAAGCATGGGTATTGGGTTTTCTGGCCATGTTTTTGTGCAATATGCCTTAGAAAAATATGTTTGACAACTGTATGAAGTTTCGTGATTTTTTTAAAACTCGGTGAATTTTTGATTTTTTGAAAAATAGAAAAATATTTAGAAAATTAAAAAAAATTAGAAAATTCAAGAAATTGATGAAATTTTTAAAGTTTGAAATTTGGAAAAATGCAGGAATATTTTTGAAAACATTTGAGGTGATTTTGAAAAATTTGGGGAGACTTTTGAAAACCATTGATTTATTTGAAAAATAAAACATGTGTCTTGAAAATTTTGAAAAATTGAAAAGTGTGCACGAGTGCGGTTGTTATGTGATTGTGACAAAGTGAAGTGCACGTTTTGTGCTTTGTGCTGATATCATAGGTGTTGTAGGGGCCATTTTAAAACAGGACTCTACCGAAATTTTTTAGAAATTATGGAAAGAGTTGTTTAAAGTTTTAAAAATAAAATCCTTTTTTTTTTTTTGAAGGAAAAAGGCAGAAAACCCTTGAAATGTGATTTAAAGTTGGAAAATCAAGATGCATGTAGGAATTTTGTTTTGACTTTTTATTCAAAGTTTTTTTTTTTTATTTGTTTTTGTTTGTGTTAATTGTTTATTTTATTTTACTGTTATTTAAACTGCATGGGTGGTATATTAACATCACTTACCTTGGCTTACCTTTTCAGGATGGCAGATGCAGGTGATGACGGTTCTGAAAGGAGGCGCCGCTCGGGGAAGGCGGCCCGGATAGATTCTGTTGGCGGCTCTAGTCGATCCAGAGGTAGTCGACGATCTACCAGACGATCCTCATCCAGCCAGAGCGGGCAGGGGAGTAGACTACCTGTCGACCCTTTTCCTTCGGTTGAGCAGGCTTTTGCCGAGGAGATTGATGCCGAGGAGGAGGCACCGGGCCTTGGGGATCAGGTGACCGGCTATGGGAGAGCTTCTTCCAGGCATAGGCAGACAGACGCTGACTTGGGAGATCTGCAGATACCAGATGTCCCACCACTCGGGGATCTGGCCTATCATCCTAGTGTATACTCCAGACAGCATTTGCCACCTCCGCGGGTACATACAGCTTTCCGAAGGGCTGTTCATCAGGTTTTTGTGACCATGCAGTAGGCTGCCCCATCATACCGCGCCTTCTTGGCAGAGATCGGATTCGGCGCTTTCATGGGATTACAAGCGAACCGCCTGAACCGGCATTTAGTACTGGCGTTGGTTGAGCGGTGGTTCGAGGAGACTGGGACCTTCCATTTCATCGGCTTCGAGTTAGGCCCCACTCCTTTAGATTGGGCGATTATTACAAGACTCTCCTTTGTCGGTCGGCGGATCACCCTACACCCAGTCAGTAGGGACGAGCGCTGTTTGCTGTTGGATTTGCCTCAACCTGAGCATTCTGCCTTCCCAGTCTCTTGGATTAGTCAGGGTGAGCATACTTTTGCTACTGAGCCATCGCCTGCCAGGCGGGACATCATGAGACGGCGACTTGTGTTATACATCATCTTTAGCTACTTCTGCAACAACAACAAGTCACTCGTGCTGTGTCGTTTGGTTAGTATAGTAGCCGATCTGGGAGCTTTGTCTGAGTTGGACTGGGGGTCCTTTTCTTTTGGCTGCTTTCTTTGATCGATGCGGGTTCAGACTTCTTCTCATTGGGGCAGCATGACTACCTTTTGGCCCTTCCTTGTCTGGTGGAGTTACGAGTACCTGCCGATGAGTCGTCCTGCAGTTGTTGAGGATGATCTCTATCCTCGTGCTTTGAGGTGGGCTCGTGACTGGGTAGCCCAGCGATCAGAGATTACTGACTTTGTGACGCTCCGGGCTAACCTGGAGCTGATCGAGGCGAGGGATGTGACCTAGCGACCCTTTATTGGATCAATCCATTACGAGACAGTCCGGTACCTGGTCCCGTTGTCCTTGTCGAGAGCTGCTTTTCTCAGTGATGACAGCTGGGAGTCCTACCTTGGAGAGCGGCACTGGCGGCAGTTTCACGAGGAGTTTCGATCAGCAGGGGCTCCGCCAGAGTATATGTTTGGAGCCCTGGTGGCGGGAGTGCCCATCCCTTATCAGGAGCGTCAGCCAGGTGCCGAGTTCTTGCTCCCTCTGGATACGGATTACGCTGAGCACTTTGGAGCCCATTCGGTTGGTGCCTTCACCCGGTTTGAGGTAGTAGTCGGCGGGTATGCTGTTGGCCAGGAGGTGGTTGACCTATGGCGCCGTGCTGGAGGATATGTGCCCTAGGCCGAGTTTACTGCTGTGAGAGACCAGAGAGACCAGTACCAGATGGAGCGGGACCAGTACCAGGCCGAGGTAGCTTCCCTGACGGCTCGGTTATCTCAGATGGTTGGTGGGGGGGTAAGTTATTCTCTCTTTGCTCCTTATTGCTCTGCTGTTGCTTAGCTCCTTTTACTTGTGGCTGATTTTGGTTCTATCTTCCCTGCAGGATGGTGGTGCTTCGAGTAGTTACCCTCCTCCTCCGATGCCGGGCTTCAGGGATTTTAATCCAGATGACATCGACTTCGACCTATGATAGATGCCCTTTGTGGAGACTTTGATCCTCTTTTGCCCCTGGTCCCTGAGTTATATTTATGTTAGACAGTTTTATTCTGATATTTTGTACAAAAATGAATGTTTATGGTACTTAGATGCATGGATTGACAGATACATTTATGACTTTTACAGCTAGGCATATGATCAGATGCATGTAATGTATGATGACGTTAGATATTTATTCCATGAGTTGATGTTGGTGACTTTAGGGAGTTATATCCCATGTGTGCAAAGCTTAAGCTGATTTTTTTTTTTTTTTAACATATGCACAAGTTAGAAGTATATTAATAGAATGACACTGGGTGCTGTTAGCCTGGTAGTCCTGGGAATGGTAACTCCCTCCTCTTCGGGGATTTTAGCCTCTCTTCTGGCTCAATCCTACCTCGATTGGATGATAGCACTTCGCACCTTTCTCAACCTCTTGACTGCCCCCCAACTTTCTATCCTGGGGTTAGTGTATAAGGTTATTGAGCTGAGACTCTCGACTCTTAGGGTTTTAGCAACAACTTACCCGACCTTTGGCAGAGCGATAAGTGGCCAGTCATTTCAATCCGAGAAGACTTTGTTTGGGACCGTAATATGGGCTAGGTTATGGGGTTTTAGAAACAATGGGATATGTAGGCTCAAATTCAATGTTGTTTTTAGCAAGGTTTAGATCCAAACTGTCCTTAATCGTTTTTCAGCAGGATTATCATCTTTTTTTTTTTTTTCTTTAGCTTTGGCAGGGTATCTAACTCATTTAGATCAAGCAATCTGTTTTCAATCAGATGAGACTTTAATAGGTTTGTAATGTAGGCCATGGTTTCAGGGTTTTGCAAAAAAAGGGTAAAGGCTCAAACCTATTGTTTCCATGGGGTTTCCTTGTAACATGGGATTACCTTTAAATTTTCTTCTTGCTTTTGACCATATGTTTCTCAGGGTGAAAATAACCTTGTTCTTTCACCCTTTCTATATACCTTTTTGAGATAGACATAACTTTCTTCTCATTTGATCTTCTTATATGCTTTTGAAGATAACTCAATCATAATTTTCTTCAGGCCTTTCCTTAAAGGATTTTTTTTTTCTTTTTTTTGGCCTCTTGCCCCTTGGCAACTCCTTTCTTTTGCTTTTTCTTTCTATTTCTTTTCTTTTCTTTTATGAAACGAAACAATTCCTTAACCCTTTCCCCTTAAACCTTTTCTTTGGTAGTTCAATATGCCTAGTGTGGGCGGTGATCCTTAGGTTGGGGTTTTGTTAAGAAAGGATAAGTGGCTCAACGGGTTTGGCAAGGGGTTGCTTTTGACTGTATGGGAAATGAAATGAGGGCCTCTCTTCACTTTGAATTAGATTGCTTGATCCATAGAGCTTTCAACGCTATCCTAGCATGATAAAGGTGGACACTACTCCTAGAGTTCTCAATTATTGTCTGCCCCAATGTGGGGAGGACAGTCTTGGATCAGGGTTAACAAAGAAAATCTTCGCTTTCCGTGAGGCACTAGGGGTTAAGCAAAGGGAAGATGAGCACATTTAGTCATTTATTCAATTATTTATTCTTTATATGTGGGGAGATGGAAGATGGCTTCTTTTCATTTTGATAAACTGGCCACACATCGCTTAGCCTCAAAGTCTTGCAAATGCTGCCTTTGGGTAGTATCCTCACTCATCCTTATTCTCTCTCTCTCTGTGGATGACTGATCATTTGGCGAGTGGTTAACTCATGCTATCATCCCTTCAAGTTGAATCATTCTATAAGATAAACCACGCCCCTTGCGTAGAAAGTAGTCACTATTCCAAGGAAGACAAGACAGTAGCAATGGAATAAAAGACTGTCATTTGATTATTATTATTATTATTACGAAAAGCATAAGGTTCTTCAGCAGTAAGAAAATGTAAGCATTAATTTAAAAACAATAAGTAAAAGGGATAGAAAGAAAGTGGGTGAAACCACTCCTCTCTTGTACGCTTGTGCAAGAAACCTATTTTTAGTACGGCCTTGGGACAATCCCCACATCTTTGACGCTCCATTCGCAACTCGGATCCTCTGCCAAGGCGAGATAAGCAAAGGCTTCCCCTAGAGCTCCATAGGCGTTGACACTGTTGATGCAGTTGTTAGCCTTCTTCTTGTTTTGTGTAGCGGGTTCTTCTGTAAACAAGGTGACCAGCTCACCCCCTTCCAATTCGAATGGCTCTGCTTGTGCTCTTGGCTTCTCTATCCTCCAGCTCATTTCTTCATAGTTGTACTCATTTGTAGGCCAATGACTCTCTAGCAAATGATGTTCGGCCACGGCATATTTCGAATGCAGAAACTCAGCACCACATCCCTCAGCAACCGTGTTTTCAGTAGTCTCATCTCCCAGGAACATTGGCTCCTCAATAGGCCAGTCGGAAGCATCAGGCACTTCATCAGGGTTATGGAGATAGATCGAGCATAATGGGAGATCCTCCTCCCAGTCATCTTCTTCCTCAGTCTCCCAATCATCCTCATAGTCTTCGGCCTCAGGCTCGTCAAACACTCCCTCGCCCTCCATTTCTACTAGTATCATATTGACGGTGTGATCTGGCAGAGGGTTAGCAGTCACATTGGGAGTGGGAGCAAGTTTTACCGGCTGCAGATCGATGGTCTTATTGTCGATCAGGTCTTGGATCTTGTGCTTAAGAACAAAGCAGCTTTTGGTGTCATGCCCCTGGCCACCTGAATGATATTCACATGTAAGGGCAGCATTAAAGGTTAGGGGTAGAGGGCTTGGCAACGGGCGAGCAGGGACGGGCTTCAAGATGTTGTTCTTTAGAAGGCTATGGTAGGCCTCGGTTTGGGTGCAGGCTAAGGCATCGAAGGTGCGGATACGTCGAGCAGGTCTATTGAAGTTGGGTCGTGCTCCAGCGGGACCATAGTTTGGGGTTGGAGCAGGCATGGTCAAGGTGGGTAAGGGCAGGACCTGGGGTGATTGGAGCGGAGGTCGGTATTGAGGTGGTTGGCTAGGCAGAATAACAGACACTTCATTTTCCTTCCTGATCGTACCCTTTGTAGTAGCCACCTTCTTGGCTATGTTGGCAGTATTTTCTCCGGTCTTGGTATAGGGATCTGTAATTCTTCCTGTCTTGAGGTCATTTTCTATCATCTCTCCCTGCATGATAAGCTCGGAAAAGCTTTTTCCCACGCTTGTGCAGAGTTTCTCATAGAATATACCTTGAAAAGTATGTACAAACAGTTGTACATACTCCTTCTCTTCCAGCGGGGGGTTTACTTATGCAGCAGCCTCCCTCCATCTCAGGGCATAGGCTTTAAAGCTCTCCTTCTCACCCTTGCTCATTGTCATCAAGGACCATCGATCAGAAGTGAGGTCGATGTTGTGACGGTATTGGGCTTTGAACGCGTTGACTAGCTCCATCCACGTTGTGATCTTCCTTAAGTCCAGACGAGCGAACCATTGCAGAGCTGACCCTGTGAGGCTGTGTTGGAATAACTGCATGAAGAGCTTTGGGTCGTTGCCATGTCCACTTAGTGCTCCCGCGTATAGGCAAAGATGAGTAACGGGGTTACCGATACCGTCGTACTTCTGGAAGTCTGGCATTTTAAACTTAGCAGGTCTTGGGTGGTCAGGGAAGAAACAGAGCTCATCATAAGAAGTGAACTCGTAAGCATCATGGCCATGGAGACTTCGCAATGAGTCTTCCAATCCTTGGATTTTCAGACTAAGAGGATCTAGAGAGGCCTTCTTTATGGCAGGTGAAAGCAATATGGTCTCTTCTTCTTCCGTGTTGACCCCTTTGGCATCTTCCTTAGCCCTCCCAGCCTTGTCAGACTGAAGCATGATCCTTGGATTAGCGGGTTCAAGGTCTTTGGATAAAGTCATGGATGATGACGGGACTGCAGTAGCATCCTTCATGGCTAGAGTTTGAATGAGTTTGAGCATCTCATCTATCTTAGTCCTCATTTCATTAACTTCCTCTCGAGAGACTTGAGAGGATTCTTCAGGGTTAGCAGCCATCAGTGATGCTTTGTGCCGAGTGATAATAGGATCCCTAGGTGGATGCTGCACTTTTTTGGGAGCAATGTTGACTCTGTGCAAGGTGACTTCTGTAAATAGAAATAAAAATAAAAAAGAAAAGAAAAAGACAAAAACACAAGTCACAAGTTAGTTTTTGGTTTTTAGAGAACTTTATGGAATGCATGTCCTAAGGTGCCCCTCTTAAAGAGGGAAACTAGTCATGATGTATTGGCTCACTTTTGGAGATAGGGGGTTTGCCCCTGTATGCAGACACCTTACCGTCAGGGAGGAACCCCTGGCCATTCATGCATTCATTCATAAAATAAAGTAAGTACATTGAATTTTGGGTTTAAGATACAAAAGAATTTAAATACATTTTAATAGGGGGAGGGGAAACATTTTCCTTTGGACTTCCACCTATCTACCTTTACAAAAGGGAAAACCTAAACTACTCTTGAGTCTTCGGATTCACCTTCCTTAGATTTGATGTTAAGGAGGTCGCTGAGAGACCTTGTTGATTGATTGCCCCTTGTCTTCTTGGCAACCCTATGCTCCGTGAGCATAGAGGGATTGGGGCCCCTCTTATGGAATGAATCGAGATGCATGCAATGAGTCCTTAGGGTTATGCAGGAACCCTTAGGGTTTGGGTAGGTTTAATGCAAGGGAGAGTGACGTTGGTGTCACTCTCAATGGGTTGATCATATGCATGAGAATGCAGTGACTTGAGTTGCTTGGAACTCTTGTCTTGATATGGGATATAGAATGCATGAATATGAATATGAATATGCAAAAAGTATAAGGAGAGAAGATACAATTAAAGTAAACATGCACGCATGAATAGTTAGATAGGCATTATAACAGTATAAATACAAGCATTATAACAGCAGGTATAAATGAAAGTAAGAGCAGTCGCCCTTTCCTCCGTGATTTTGAAAACGGTGCTCGTGTCTTAAATCCGACAGAGGTTCGACTATGCATGGTGTCTATATGAGTATGAGGTTGAGGGTTGACTAATGCGTCCTAAAAAGGCTCGGTCCCCAGATCTTCAAACCTAGGCCCACTCCCCGAGGTGGTGCCATGATCGGTTGGTGATCCGAGCGGGGGAACCATCAAGAGGCCGTAGGCGAAGAAACTGACACAGCATCTTGCCCACAACCAATATACCGTTCCCCCTAACTAGAAAGGACATACCAGGGTATGCAAGTATGCAGAATGCAAGTGCACATGCAGTGTGTGTGTGATTTTTAAAAGTGGAGGAAAGGGCCCAACAACTCCCATTCATCCTGTACATCACATTCATGCAAAGCAGTTAATAATGTTTAAACATAAAGCGCACCTACAAAACAAAAATGCAAGTGTTAGTATGTGGATGACAAACAGAATACAAGATAATATGAATAAATGCATTTTTTTTTTTAGAACAATTTTGAAAATTTAGTTTTGAAAATTTAAAGTGAATAGGATTGAACCAAGTTAATTGAAGACTCTACATGGGTAAAGGGTAAAGAGACATGACTACGACCTAACCCTCTAAGTTTCCCCAGCGGAGTCGCCAGCTGTCGCTCCCAGATTTTTTCCACTCGAGGAATACTCACACAAGCGGGAAAAATACTATACTCTATCGTTAGAACTCACCCACCTAAAAGAATGAGTGCGACTAGGTTTGAATTGAAAAACTGGTTTGAATAAAGGGCTTTTGAAAAAGATTCGAAGTCCCCACCTAACTTGATTAAGGTGAGTTAGGTCACCTAAAAACTAAGAATAATCCGAAGACTACACTTAGGGTTTTTGGAAAACGATTTGAAAATATCTCCTCAAGAGAGGGTTTTTAAGAAAAACAGGTTGTTTGGCAACCTTTGAAAAATATTTAGCCCTTTTTAGAAAAATAACTCCTTTTGGTCTTTGAAATCAGTGATTCTAAGTTCGAAGGTTGGTTACGTGTAGGGAAGACGCACTAAGCTATCACCCTAGCCCACCCTTTCGGTACCTACATGTCAATTTACTCTAGATTCACCTATGAGAGTCTTTGACTAACTATAGTTCAATCATATTTCCCTTTAGAAAAATAATGTTTGAAAAATATGATGCATGATATGCAAGTGCAATAGAAAAGAATTGAAAAATAGATTTGAAAAGAGATTAATTTGAAATTGATTTGATTTGAAAATAGATTTGGAGAGACGGAATTGAAATTGGAAAGTTTGAAAATTGAAAGTAGAAATTTGGAAATAGAAATTTGAAATTGAAATTTTGAAAATAGATTGGAATTTGAGATTTGAAAAATGTTGTAACCGCACCCATGAGGGTGGAATTGAAAGTTTAAAAAGTGTTGTGACCGCACCTATGAAGGTTGCCTACGTATCCCTTTGAGGGAATCAGGTCAGTCGTAGTTCAGACCAGAGTCCGATTAAAAATAGATTGATTTGAAGAAAGAGATGGGATTGGAAGAAAGAGATTGAATTGAAAATTGGTTTTGATTTGAGATTAGAAGAGGAGATTGGAAATTGAAATTGAGAAGATTGGACTTGCTTTGGAAAGATTGATTTTGGAAAGACTTGGTTGTGGAAAGATGGAGGTTTAGGAAACCTAGACTTAGGAAAGATAGGAGACCTAGGAAAGACTTGAGATTAAGAAAGATTGGATTGGAATATTGGATTTGGAAGATTTGGAAAGATTTAGAAACTTGGAATTTAGGAAAGATTTGGATTAGGAAAGTTTCGAATTAAGAAAGTGTTATTTTTGAAAAGTTTCATTTTTGGAAAGTTTTGAAATGGGAAAGTATTGAATTTAGAGATGTTTTGAGTTTAGGAAAGTTTCATTTTTGGAAAGTTTTGAATTAGGAAAGGTTTAGGTTTAAGAAAGTTTCAACTTAGGAAAGTGTTGTTTTAGGAAAGGTTTTGAAATTAGGAAGTTTTGAAAATTGGAAAGTTTTGAATTTAGAAAGTTTTGAAAATTGGAAAGTTTCGTTTTAGGAGAGGTTTGAAAAAGGAAAGTTTTCAGTTTAGGAAATGTTTGAATCAAGAAAGTTTTGAGTTTAGAAAAGTCTTAGATTTGGAAAGATGTTGAAGTTTTGGAAAGTTTAGAATTTTGTAGAGATTTAGGTTTAGAAAGATTTAACTTGAGAAAGTTTCAAGTTTAGAAAGTTTTGAATTTGGAAAGATTTGAAATTTAGAAAGTTTAAGATTTAGAAAGTTTTAGAATTTTAGAAAATCTTGAGATTAGGAAAGGTTTGAGTTTAGGAAGAGTTTGAAAACTTAGGTTTGAAAAGTTAAGATTTGAAAGGAGGGTAGAATTAGGAAAGGGTTGAATTAGGAAAGATTTGAAAGTTGAGTTTTAAAATTTAATAAAGATTTTTATGTTCAAATTTTGGAAACTTAAGATTTAGGAAAGGAGAAGCTTAAGAAGGATTTGAATTAGGAAGGGATTGGATTTGGTTTCTAAAAGAGAAAGTTTGATTTCGTTTCCAAAAACGGAGGATTGGATTCGGTTTCCTAAACTGGAAGATTTGATTTGGTAAGGATTTGGAAATGAAGGTTTCTAGAAACCCAAGATTTGAAAAACTATAGTTTGGACGTAGAAAATAGGTTTTGGAAATATGTATAATTTGGATGTGAAAACAAAAGGTTTTGGAAACCTAGGTTTGGGGCAAAGTTTGAAAACCGTGTTTTTAGAAAGAAAATTTAGGGTTTCCTAATTGTAGGTTCTAAAGCTTGACTTGGGCTCTAAGGAAAGAGGATTTTGAAAGTGCATTTTTTGGAAAGAGGGATTTTTGGAAGGTGTGTTTTTTAAAACAATTTTGGAGAGGAGAGTTTTAGGAAAGTATGTTGAAAAAGAGATTTTTAGGAAGGGATTTTTGAAGAGAGAGAGTTTTGGAAAGTATGAAAACATCTCACTTTCCTAAGGCGATTCTAGCCATAAGAGGGCTAGAACCACTTTAAGAAAGTGGTTATAGAAAACAATAAGATTTGAAAATATAGACCAAAAATGTCACTTTTAATGTAACACTTTCCTAAAGCAACCCTAGCTACGAAAAGGCTAGAATCACCCTAGAATTGTGGTTTTGAAAACAAGTTTTTGAAAAAGAGATTTTGATGCAATTTTAAAAACAAGTCTGAAAACAATTTGAAAAAACAACTTTGAAAATGGTTTTTGGAAGATGCAAGACTATGATATGCACAATGCAATTTGGGGTCGTGAACATACAAGGTTAAGGTTTCACCACATAATCAAGGGAGCTGGACCCACGTGGTCTTTGGTTAGACTAGAAGAAAGCCCCCGACACGGTGACTCTCCAATAGCCCAATCCTACACATGGACCGGGAATCCCCTTGTTTCAAGCATGGAAAGAAAGGGGGGGGGAAGAGATGGGGGATTAAAATAGAGAAAACCAAGTGGGTTAGGAGGGAGAAGAGAGAGGGGGGAAGTGCAGAAATTTAAATAGGGAGCCTACCGTATGTCTCTTGTTTATTTTGCACGCCGTGTAGTCTTCGGTCTTCGGTCTTCGGTCCTCGTCTTGATCTTCATCTTCAATCTTCAAGAGTTGTCTTCAAGCTTTAGATGGCAGCTCTTCAAGTCTTCGAAGGTTGGTTGAAGGCTAGTGTATAAGTGTATGGAGGTGTGTATGAGTGTATAGGAGGCTAGGGTTTGTGTAGGGTGGCTAGGGTTTGGAAAACCTAGGGAGGCTAGGGTTTAGGAGGTGCTCAAGCTCTGTATATCGAAATATAGGATTCTTAGGTTAAGTTTACAGACCCCTTTCACGTTGAATAAGGCTCTGTATTTATAGAAGTTGGACAAACCTGGTGCCTGTTGCAGTGGCGCTAGGGCAAAATTGCTCTTGGCGCCACTAGGAGTGGCGCTAGCCACTTAGGAAACTTTATAAGTCGGCAAGCAACGTATCTTTGACTAGATTTGGGCGCCTGTACTAGTGATTACCATGCAATTTTTAGCCTGGCTTCACTAAGAGTGACTCCGGAAAGTCCAGGAATGATTTGAGAGAGCCGAGAATGACCCGAAAGGTCAGAAAGGAGCAGGAACACTTAAAATAGTGTCCTAGAGGTATTTGACTTGAAAAGCGAGGACAAAATGGGTCGGAAAGGTTGACCGAGCCCTTAGGGGCAAAACGGTCAATCGGACCGGAAAACTGCTGGGACAAACTCAGACTGTCCTAGGAGAAGACTTAGGATCTGGAAGCATTATTTAGAATGTTCCCAGAGGTTGCCAATTTGATTCCCAGAGCCGGCGTGGTCGAAAAAGGAGACCGGCCCACCAGGGGCAAAACGGTCATTTTGTACTGGGTTTGCCAGGACTGACTCAAAATGATCCGAAAAGGTAAAGGGGAGTTGAGAAGTCTCAGGAGGTTACCGGTTTGATACCCAGAGCCGGTGTGGTCGAAAAAGGAGACCGGCCCTCAAGGGGCAAAACGGTCATTTTGTGCCGGGTTGGCCAGAACTGACTCGAAATGATCCAGAAAGGTAAAGGAAGGTTGAGAACACTATAAAAAGTATTCTCGGGACATTACCGGTTTGATACCTAGAGCCGGTGTGGTTCCCGGGGCGTTTGGATGCCTAGGGGCAAAATGGTCATCTTGACCGGAAAGTCTCGGAAAATGTCTATAAGACAATTTGGACATTTTTCACCAAAGTGGGCTAACAGACACTGGTGTTGACCTGGATTTTGAGTGTTTCTGCCACTCTAACGGTGTGAGTATTTCCGCTACTCGGACGGGGTTGATGATTTGTGAGTATTTCCACTACTCAGACGGGGTTGATGATTTGTGAGTATTTCCGCTACTCTGACGGTTTTGTGAGTAGTTTTGCTACTCGGACCGTCTCGAAGAATAAACTGTCTCGAGAGTGAGACTAGAAGGGGTCTTACCGTCTCCGAAGAGACGTGCCTGGATTGGAACCGTCTCGAGAAATAAACTGTCTCGAGAGTGGGTTTGGAAAGGGGTCTTACCATCTCCAAAAAAACGTGCCTGGATTGGAATCGTCTCGAGGAATAAATTATCTTGAGAGTGGGTTTGGAAAGGGGTCTTACCGTCTCAAAAGAGACGTGCCTGAATTGGAACCGTCTCGAGGAATAAACTGTCTCGAGAGTGGGATTGGAAAGGGGTCTTACCGTCTCCGAAGAGACGCATCTAGATTGGAACTGTCTTAAGGAATAAACTGTCTCGAGAGTGGGATTGAAAAGATTTTGGAAAGGACAATGCCCCTAAGGGCATTTTGGTTATTTTGCCTCTATTTGGGCCCGACAGGCCCGTGAAGCGATGAAGAGAAGGAATTTGGACCTAGAGAATTGGTTTCGATTGGAATATGCCTACAATGACTTGAAAACAAGTCTGGACAGAGTGTAGACTGCCGAGCAGTCAAAAATGGGGTGCTTACATATGGGAAATGAAATGAAGGCCTCTCTTCACTTTGAACTAGATTGCTTGATCTATAAAGCCTCCTGCGCTACCCTAAGATGATAGAAGATAGACACCAATCTTAGAGTTCTCAAGTATTGTCTGCCCTAGTGTGGGGAGGACAGTCTTGGATTGGGGTTGACAAGAAAAATTTTGCTTTCCGCGAGGTACCAGGGGTTAAGCAAAGGGAATATAAGCACATTTGTTTATTTATTTAGTTATTTATTCTTTTATTTATATGTGGGGAAGTGAAAGATGGCTCCTCTTCATTTTGATAGACTGACCACACATCGCTTAGTTTCACTGTCTTGTAAGTGTCGCCTTTGGGTGCTATCCTCACTCATCCTTGTCCTCTCTCTCTCTCTAGAAAGCTGATCATTTGGTGAGTAGTTAACTCATGCTATTATCCCTTTAAGTCGGATCATTCCGTAAGATATACCATGTCCCTTGCGGAAGAAGGAGTTACCATTCACAAGAGACATATACGATAGCAACAATGAAATAAAAGACTATCATGTAACTACTATTTATCATTTTTTATGGAAAGCATAAAGTTTCTAAGCAAAAATGGAATGCAAACATCAATTTAGAGACAAAAAGTAAAAGGGATAGAAAGAAAGTGGCTGAGAACACCCCTCTCTTGTATGCTTTTGAAGGGACTCCTGTTTTAGTAAGGCCTCGGGACAATGCCCACATCAGCATTCCATTCGTGGTTGGGATCTTCAGCCAAGGTAGGATAGGTAGATTTTCTCCCAGAGTTTCAAGTGAGTTGGCGGGGTAGTTATCAACTTTTTTGACTATCTTGCCTTTATTTGCTTGCTCTGTAGTTTCTTTCACAAACCAGTCGGGCAACTCATCTTCTTCCAGCTTGATAGGTCAAGCCCGGGGTTTTCTGCTTTAGCGTCCAACTATGGCTCAGTGTTCCTCAGGCGTGTACATTGGGGGATTCTTATTATTGAGTTTGGACAACTCCTGGTCAATCTTCTTCACAGATTCATATGCGAGTTCGTCTTCTGGGGTCGGCATTTTATTGGGGTTGCACGGTAACCGGGTATGACTCTGCTCCATATCTTCGCATTCCATTTCCTCCCCATCCTTGTAATATATCTCCTGACATGTAGCGAACCAAACCTTGTCGTTACCAAATTTTGTAATGGGATTGACAGTGGGGTTTGGTGAAGGACTCGCTGATCGTAAGCCAATAGTCTTACTATCTATCAAGTCCTGAATCTTATGCTTGAAAGTCTAACATTCTTCGGTATTATGTCCTTGGCCGCCTGAATGGTACTCACAGTACGCCTTTGGATTAAAGTAGGGTCGCAGAGGGCTAGGTTGAGGTCGAGGGGGTATAGGTTTCAAATATCTTGCAGCGAGAAGATTGAAGTAAGCTGCGGTTTGGGTGCAAGCGAGTTTGGTGAAAACTCGATCTTTTGGTCTCGCTCGCCTAGGTGCCTTAGATGACCTAGCAGGTCGGGGATCAAGTTCAGGTGTGATGGCTTTTGGGTCGGTGGTTTGGAAATTAAAGGGGTTTCGGACTTTATGCTTCAAAGTGGGACAATTTTCGGTATCAAAGCCAAGTGGATGGGACTGGTAATCATAGGATAGATTATAGGATTCAGGGGTGTGGTTAAAGGTAGGTTTGAGAGATGCCAGAATGCGGCAAACGGCTTGGGGATGTTGTTGATGAGCAATGGTATGGGTGTGGTCTTGTACTTCCCTCCTCATCCTTTTTCATTCCTCATGGGTCTAAGCCTGCGAGGATTTTGCCTGCCGATGGGTTGCATAGGGTAAGAGTGAAGAGAGTATGCCTTCCATTTTAGTCATTCTGTGTTTGACTCCTTACGCTTCTGCTAGTAGTAGAGTTAAGGTGTCGAGTGTGAGTGACTCCATGAGCGTTTCTGAGCTTTTGGCCCTAATGACAGGGGGAACAAGGGGAGGTACCTAAAACCAACAAAGGAAAAGAGTCAGTGTTTCATTTTGACAAGTCTTTATGCAATGCATGCTCTAAGGGGGAAGCTAAGCATGATGTATTGGCTCACTTTTGGAGATAGAGGGTTTGCCCCTGTATGCAGGTACCTTATTGTTGAGTGGGAACCCTCAGCCATCCATGCATTCATTCCTAAAAGCAAAAAAGTACATTGAATTTTGGGTTTAAGATACAAAGCAATTGAAATATATTTTACTAGGGGGAGGGAGAACATTTTCCTTTGGACTTCCACCTATCTACCTTTACAAAGGAAAAACCTAAACTACTCTTGAGTCTTTGGATTCGCCTTCGTTGGATTTGATGTCGAGGAGGTCGCTGAGAGACCTTGTTAATCGATTGCCCCTTGTCTTCTTGGTAATCCTATCTCCATGAGCATAAAAGGATTGGGGCCCCTCTCGTGGAATGAATTGAGATGCATGCAATGAGTCCTTATGGTTATATGGGAACCCTTAGGGTTTAGGTAGGTTTAATGCAAGGGAGAGTGACTTTGGTGTCACTCTTAATGGGTTGATCATATGCATGAGAATGCAGTGACTTGAGTTGCTTAGAACTCTTGTCTTGACATGGGATATTGAATGCATGAACATGGATATGCAAAGAGTATAAGGAGAGAGAATGCAATAGCAAGGTAAATGTGCATGTATGAGTAGTTAAATAGAAACAGGCATTATAACAATAAGAATACAATCATTATAACAACAGGAATAAGCAAGTATAAATGAAAGTAAGAGCAGTCGCCCTTTCCTCTATAGTTTTGAAAACGGTGCTCGTGTCTTAAATCCGGCAGAGGTTCAGCTATGCATGGTGTCTATATGAGTATGAGGTTGAGGGTTGACTAATGCATCCTAAAAAGGCTCGGTCCCTGGATCTTCAAACCTAGGCCCACTCTCCGAGGTGGTGCCATGATCGGTTGGTGATCTGAGTAGGGGAACCATCAAGAGGCCGCAGGTGAAGAAACTAACACAGCATCTTGCCCACAACCAATATACCGTTCCTCCTTTCCAACTAGAAAGGACATATCAGAGTAAAATGCAAGAATGCAGAATACAGGTGCACATGTAGTGTGTGTGTGTGATTTTTAAAAGCGGAGGAAAGAGCCCAACAACTCCCATTCATCCTGTTCATCATATTCATGCATGGCAGTTAATAAAATTTAAACAAAATGTGTACCTACAAAACAAAGATGCAAGAGTTAGTATGTGGATGGCAAACTTAATACAAGATAAAATGAATAAATGCATGTTTTTTTTTTAAAAACAATTTTAAAAATTTGGTTTTAAAAATTTAAAGTGAATAGGATTCAACAAGTTAATTGAAGACTCTACATGGGTGAAGGGTAAAAAGACATGACTAACGGCCTAACCCTTTAAGTGTCCCCAGCGGAGTCGCCAGCTGTCGCGCCTAGATTTTTCGCACTCGAGAACTACACACACAAGCGGAAAAAATACTGTACTCTCTCATTAGAACTCACCCTCCTAGAAGAATAAGTGCAACTAAGTTTGAATTGAAAATAGATTTAAATAAAGGGCTTTTAGAAAAAATTTGGAGTCGCCACCTAACTTGATTAGGGTGAGTTAGGTCACCTAAAAACTAAGCATAATCCGAAAACTACACTTAGGGTTTTTGGAAAAAGGTTTTTGAAAATACCACCTCAAGAGAGGATTTTTAAGAAAACAGGTTATTTGGCAACCTTTGGAAAACATTTAACCCTTTTTTAAAAAATAACTCCATTTTTGTTTTTCGAAAACAGTGATCTAGGTTCGGAGGTTGGTTACGTATAGGGAAGACGCATTAAGGCATCACCCTACCCCGCCCTTTCGGTACCTACATGTCTATTTACCCTAGATTCACCTATAAGAGTCTTCAACTAACTATTGTTCAATCATATCCACTTTAGAAAAGAATTTTTGAAAAGAAACTAACATGAAAAGTAGATTTGGAAAGAAATTGATTTGATTTGAAAAGGGAGAGATGGAAGTTTGAATTTGAAAAGAAGGTTTTGGAAATCGAAAATAGAGATTTGGGAATAGAAATTTGAAATTGGAAACTTGGAATAGATTGGAGACTTAAAAAAGGTTGCGAAAATAGAAGTTTGAAAAATGTTGTGACCACACCCATGAGGGTTGCCTACGTATCTTTTTGGAGGAATCAGGTCAGTCATAGTTCGGACAAGAGTCCGATGGAAGATAGAAGATTGGATTTGAAAAAGGATTTGATTTGAATTTGGAATAGGAGATTGGAAATTGGAATTTTGAATTTTTGAATTTGAAAAGAATGGACTTTGATTTGGAAATATGGAGGTTTAGGAAACTTAGACTTAGAAAAGAGAGTGATTTAGAAAGGACTTGAGATTAAGAAAGACTTGACTCAAATGTTGGACTAGGAAGGTTTAGAAAAACTAGATTTAGGAAAGGTTCGAATTAGAAAAGTTTCAAATTAGGAAAATGTCATTTTAAGAAAGTTTTCGAAATAGGAAAATTTTCGGATTAGGAAAGTTTCAACTTAAGAAAGATTTCAATTTAGGAAAGATGTCAATTTAGGAAAATTTCAACTTAGGAAAGTTTCGAAATTGGAAAGTTTCATTTCAAGAAAGGTTTTGAAATAGTAAAGTGTTGAATTTGGAAATGTTTTGAATTAGGAAAAGTTTAGTTTAAAGAAGGTTTAGAATTTGGAAAGTTTCAACTTAAGAAAGTTTTGAATTTGGAATGTTTTGAAATAGGGAAGTTTTGAAAGTAAGAAAGTTTTGAGTTTAGAAAGTTTTAAATTTGGAAAGATTCGAAGTTTAGGAAAGTTTAGAATTTAGAAAATTTTGAGTTTAGAAAGTTTTAACCTAAGAAAGTTTTGAATTTAAAAAGCTTTAGATTTGGAAAGATTTGAAATTTAGAAAGTTTAGAATTTAGAAAGTTTTAGAGTTTTAAAAGATCTTGAGATTAGAAAAGATTTGAAAACCTAGATTTGGAAAGTTAAGATTTGAAAAGGGGTAGAATTAGGAAAATGTTGAATTAGGAAAGATTTGAAAATTGAATTTTAGAATTTAGGAAAGATTTTTATGTTCAAATTTTGAAAACTTAAGATTTAGGAAAGTAGAAGATTAGGAAAGATTTGGATTAAGAAGGTATTAGATTTTGTTTGTAAGAGAGAAAATTTGATTTTGTTTCTAAAAACGGAGGATTGGATCTAGTTTCCTAAACGGGAGATTGGATTTGGTTTTTTAGAGGGAAGATTTGATTTGGCAAGGATTTGGAAAAGGAAGTTTTAGAAACCCTAGATTTGGAAGTGTATAGTTTTGATGTAGAAAATAAGAGGTTTTGAAAACCTAGGTTTTAAGGCAAGTTTGAAAACTATGTTTTTGGAAAGAAAATTCGGGTTTTCTAATTGTTAGCTCTAAGGCTTGACTTGGACTCTAAGAAAAGGAATTTTTTGAAAGTGCGTTTTTGAAAACAAGTTTTTGGAAGGAAATCCTAGAGAGTTTCTAGAAAAAAAGATTTTGGGAAGAGAGTTTTTAGAAAGATTTTTGGAAGGAGATTGTTGGAGAGAGCTTTTAGAAAAGTGATTTAGGGGGCGTTTTTAGAAAGTGGATTTTGAGGAGAGTGTTTTGAAAAGGAGTTTAAAAAGGAAGTTTTGAAAATAGATCTTTGAAGAGAGTTTTTAGATAACAATTTTGGAAAGAAGAGTTTTTAGAGAGCATATTGAAAAAGAGGGTTTTAGAAGGAGAGACTTTTGAAAAGAGAGTTTTTTGGAAAGTATAAAAATGTCTCACTTTCCTAAAGCGATTCTAACCATAAGAAGGTTAGAACCACTTTAAGATAGTGGTTTTGAAAGCAACAAAGGTTTTGAAAATATGGACCATATCGGTCACTTTAAATATAACACTTTCCTAAAGCAACGCTAGCCATAGAAAGGCTAGAATCACCCTAGGATTGTGATTTTGAAAACAAGTTTTGAAAAAGAAGATTTTGATACAATTTTAAAAACAAGCTTGAAAACGATTTTGAAAACGACTTTTAGAAGAATGCAAGAATCATGATATGCACAATGCAAATTTGGGGTCGTGAATATACAAGGCTAAGGCTTCACCATATAATCAAGGGGGCCGAACCCACGTCGTCTCCGGTTAGCCTAAAAGAAAGCCCCTGACACGGTGAACCTTCAATAGCCTAATCCTAAACATGGACCGGGAGTCCTCTTGTTTCAAGCATGCAAAGAAAGGTGCGAAAGAGATGGGGGATTAAAATAGAGAAAACCCAAGTGGGTTAGGAGAGAGAAGAGGGAGGGGGGTAGTGCGGAAATTTAAATAAGAAACCTATCTTGTGTCTTCTTTACTTTGCTTAGCTTTGCGCGCTTTGCTTTGCTTGTCTTGCTTCAATCTTCACTTCAATCTTCAAGAGTTTGCCTTCAATCTTCGAACCTTCAGATTGCAGCTCTTCAAGTCTTCAAAGGAGGGTTGGAGGCTAGTGTATAAGTGTATGAAAGTGTATAGGAGTGTATAGGAGGCTAGGGTTTAGCTAGGATTTGGAAAACCTGGAGAAGCTAGGGTTTTGGGAGTGTACGAGCTCTGTATATCGAGAATTAGGGTTTTTAGATTGAGTTTGCAGACCTCTTTCACGCTGGAAGAGGCTCTGTATTTATAGAGATGGGATAGACCTGGCGCCTGTTGGAGTGGCGCTAGGCCAAAATTCATCTTAGTGCCACTCCAGGCCATTTCTTGGCTTGGCACCACTGCTAGTGGCGCTAGCCAGTTAGGAAAGTTTTAAGGTCGGCAAGCAACGTATCTTTGGAAGATTTGGGCACCTGTACTAGTGACTACCATGTAATTTTTAGCCTGACTTCACTAGGAGTGACTCCGAAAAGTTTGGAAAAGATTTAAGTGACCGGGATTGGCCCAGAAGAGCTGGAAAAGGGCAGGAACACTTAAAACTATGTCCCGGAGGTATTTGACTTGAAAAATGAGGATAGGATATGTCGGAAGGATTGACCAGGCCGTTAGGGGCAAGACGGTCAATCGGGCCGGAAAGTTACTGGGATGGACTTGGAATGTCCCGAAAAAAGACTTGAGATTTGGGGACATTGTTTAGAATGTTCCCAAAGGTTTTTTGGTTTGATACCCAGAGCCGATGTGGTCGGAAAAAGGTGACCGGCCCACCAGGGGCAAAACGGTCATTTTCGCACCGGGTTTGCCAGAACTAACTCAGAATGATCCGGAAAGATAAAGGAAGGTTGAGAATACTATAGGAAGCATTCTCGGGAGGTTACCAGTTTAATATCCAGGGCCGGTGTGGTTCCCGGGGCAGTCAAATGCCTAGGGGCAAAATGGTCATTTTGACCGAAAAGTCTCGGAATTGGCCCAAAACTGACGAGAAGGCATCTAATCATGCCGGATTGCCTTTAAGACAATCTTGGAAGGTTGGACTTACCGTTCTGAGGATTCAGATGTGTTCTAGAGAAACATGCCGAAAAATGGCCCTAGGGGCAGTTTGGTCATTTTTCACTGAAGTGGGCTAGCAGGCACTGGTGTTGACCTGGGTTTTGAGTGTTTTCACCACTTTGACGGCGGTCACGTGATACAGGGGTTTGTTGGCAATTCCCTATATCGACCTATTTGCGAGTACTTTTGCTATTTTGACGGTTCACGATCATTCCCTAGACTGCCTGATCTCGGGAAGCTGCTAAAGGGACTTAGTGCCTGAGAATCAACTTTCTCGAAAGCCGTGCCTAAACAGACATTTCTGCATTGGCAGGCTAGTAGGCACCAAAGGTGAACCGTTATACCATCTAGGGGACTTGGGGTCTCGTCCCGGTCGACAGGTTTAAAGGGATTTACTGTTTTGAAGAGATTTTCTTTGAAAAACGTGCCAGACCCTCTCGAGGAATCAACTGTCTCGAGAGAAGGATTGGAATTGGAATTGGAATTAGAAAGGGGACTTACCGTCTTCGAAAAGACACGCCTGATTTGGAATTGGAAAGTAGACTTACCGTCTTCGGAAAGACGCGCCTGATTTGGAATTAGAAAGGGGACTTACCGTCTTCGGAAAGACATGCCTGATTTAGAATTGGAAAGGGGACTTACCGTCTTCGGAAAGACGTGTCTGATTTGGAATTAGAAAGGGGACTTATCGTCTTCAGAAAGACGTGCCTGATTTGGAATTAGAAAGGGGACTTACCGTCTTCGGAAATACGTGCTTGGTGGGACTAGAACGAATGATGCTCCCTGGGGCATTTTGGTCATTTTGCCTCTATTTGGGCCTGATGGGGCCCACAAAGCAATGAATTGATGGGATTAGACTTAAAAAGTTAATTTGACTCGAAATATGCCCACATTGACTTGAACACAAGTCTGGACGGAGTGGAGACCGCCGAGCGGTCAAAAATGGGGTGTTTACAGACTGGAGGGACCAAACCATAGGAATTATATGCCTAAAATGAAGTTCCCTTTTTGGCCTGATCTTGCTAAACGTTTAGAACTCGACTTCATGGAAAGTCGGTCTCTTCAAAACACGTTATACCCGACAAATTCGCGCCGATTTTTGCCCTAACTTTAAATTAGGTTTTTTTTCTTGTTTCTCAACGGATTTTGGCAAATCAAGTGTCTAAAATTATCTACTCTTCAAGCCCGATCCTCTCGTGTTCTTAGAACTCAATTCCGTAGAGTTTTGGTCTCTTGAAAAAGCCCCTGAAAGCCGCTATACTTGGTAATTTCGTACGTAATTTTACCGACACTTCTGATCAAGTTTTCTCTCTCATTTCTCATCGAAATCATATGAAATTTGAGTCTAATTCGATCAAATTTTTGAGAACTTTCTACCCATGGCCTGGAAATGAGCATTCAATAAGGTTTGCAATCCTGAACTCAGCCGCTTCGGGCCAAGGCCACTTGCTTTCACGTTGAATTATTGCATCTTACCACCTTTGCATGGCCGGTTGCCACCTATACATATAGTGCATGAAATACACTAATAATTGTATCTATAACACATGTTAATACTATATTTTATTGCTAGTGCAAGACTAAGTCCAATATATATGCACATGCATGTGGATAACACTCTAATTATAATCCTAACACCTTGCCCATTTATTGCCGGCTGCAGACTTAGCCATATCAATATCATATTGTTAGTGCTTGGTGTATACATCTATATGTATATATCTATCACATGTTGCAATGAAATATACAAATCAATAGGTATAGTTTAAGCACCTTGCCCCTTTCATTTCCAGTAAGCATGAACCCCCATTTAGCTAGTCAAAGTTGGGGGGGTTGAATGTCATGCACGTATGGCATGGATAGAGAGGGAAACCGAGAGAGAGGTGGGGAAGGTTGCATGCACAAAACATAAAACCCATGCATTTGTAGCCCTTGTGTTGAACACAAGGCACACTTGGGCCATTCTTGGTCAAATTTACATATTATAAAGTTATTGGCGTGGTATAATATTAGTATACAAACTATAGTATAATGCATAGGATTAATCTATCACACACACCCCCACCTTGCTTCCCCATTTGCCAGCAATAAGGTGCCATTCCAAGCCAAATGTTGGCTGTTATAAAGAGGCATAGAGTGAGAACTATAGAGTGATAGAGAGAGAGAGAGAGAGAGAGAGAGAGAGAGAGAGAACAGCCGTAGAAGATAGAGAAATGGAGAGACAAGGCAGGCGTGTGAGCTGCCCCATGAACCGACAACCCCCATGCTCCCTCTATATGTATATACCCCAGCTGAAAATGTTGACCATTATACTTGGAGAGAGTTATAGAGAGTGCAAGAGATCAGAAATTGAGAAAGAAAGAGAGAGAACTTGTAGGCCGAGCAAAGGAATTGGAGAATAGGGGTTTCGGAAAGCAAGAGCAAAGAAAGGAAAGTAGATTGGGGTATAAGGATTCTTCCGCTGCTACCATAAGGCTTTGCATGCATTAACTTCTGATTAGGTTGTGTATTAGTAGTTCATCAGTTGATTTTAAGTTCTAGTGCACTATGTGAAATCCTGTCATGTGCAGTGATTTTCAGAGCTCAATTTCTATAGCTAAATGATATTTGATTTTAATTCTGAAATCACCGATAGATAGACCTTTTAAAAGCCTTCAATTTAGACACCAGATTCACATAAGAACATTGAGAATTGAAAGAGGGAACCATGTTCAACTTAATAGAGATTTCCTGCTGCAAAAATCTGCAAAAATAGCTATTTGCGGAGGCTCTTTAGCTTATCTAAAAATCTTATTCAGGGCTGAATTTTGGTACACTTAAACTTTGAGATCTTAGAAAAACTTGAGCTTTGGTTTCAGCCAAAAATGTTTAATATCCGAATTACGGTGATTTTTCAAAGTTGAGCTACCACTGCAGAATTCTGAAACTCTATCCTGAGACCCCTCCCTTTGACAACAGTTTTGACCAAGTTAAACTCTTCAAAAGATCATGAAATTTTTACTGTACCTACTGGATGTAAGGATGAAACTTTGTACCAAAATTCAGGTCAATTGAGTATCATCTTCCTATTTTTAGAACCTATGAAATTCGGACCAACTGCTACAGGATATCCCTTTCGATAGCACTGTTTTGTCTTCTAAAATGCCAAATAAATACCTAGGCCTGTCCTTTAGTTGTGAATTTTGGTATGGATGTTCCTTGGGATGTCTATTTGTATTTCCTTAAGTTTGGGACTTGGTTGACAAGAGAATATTTAGTTCTGCCCCTTTTAGTAAGCATGTGTCAGGTTCGGCAGCTTAGCTGACTTGGTGAATTTTGGTGTTTAAGCCTAGCACCTATTCGAGTTGGAAGAGAGTTGTTTTTAGGTCTATGTTTCCAACCTCATAAGCACTCCTTGGAGAGATTTTCATTATTTCTAAACGTGGTTAAGCATCAAGCTAAGAATGGTTCTTTATATTAACTTCACAGCAATGCTTCAGGTTGTGTGGTGACCTTTGCGAGATAAGTGGAACATGATTAAGGTAACCGGGTTGTATATAATATGCTTCCTTTTGAGCATTCTTACTCGATATCTTAAATTTCTGATTATCTGATTGTTAGCTCTATGATATTCTCTAGCACATCCTTTCTTACCATGCTCGTTGCCTCAACTATAAAATTATAGTTTTGAACATGTCTAGAATATGTTTTGGTTGATGTGCCATGGAACTGATTAGTACATGTCTAAACGCATCTGTTGGCTAGATTGGTTCTTGGATGCCCTTGTGTGGCCAAGTTTGGTTATTAGATGCCCTTGTGTGGCAAAGTTTGGTTACTACATGCCCTTGTGTGGCAACGGTTATGTGGCGCAGATGGCGTTTGGCATAGTACTAAGAAGGGCTGGGTACAAGCCTCATGGAAATATTGAAATACTTATTGCCGGCATGTTTTGTTTATAATTTTGATTGACAAATAATTATTATTTTATTACTCTGTCAAACGAATTTATTCATTGAGCTTTGCCTTGGCTATCTTGAACTTCACGTTTGTGCTCCTGTGTATTGTATACTTCCCGGTTAAATTTTATTTTTCAAGTGAAAGCATATAAGGTGCTGGTCGAGTATCACTTTAAGGCATTACATTGGAAACATTATTTTAGGCATTAAAATATCTTGGAGCCTAGGATGAATTATTATTATTTTTGCGAGATATTTGAAGTTGTAATCTTATCTCAAGAATTAAATTCAAGAATCACTTATAATGGTACATTTGGGGTTGTAGCATGATGAAATCTTGCTGGAAGTTATTTATTTTATCTCTATGTGGAGAGTTCATCACGAGATTTGGGAGTTGTTCATTTTTATTTATTAACAACCTGGTTAGCTGGGTCGTTGCAGAGGGTTTTTAAGAAAACAGGTTATTTGGAAACCTTTAGAAAATATTTAAGCCATTTTTTAAAAATAACTCCATTTTGGTCTTTTGAAAACAGTGATCTAGGTTCGGAGGTTGGTTACGTGTAGGGAAGACAAACTAAACCATCACCCTACCTCGCCCTTGCAGTACCTACATGTCTATTCACCCTAGATTCATCTATTAAAGTCTTCAACCAATACATGTCCAAAACTATCCACTTTGAAAAGAATGTTTAAAAAAATGATGCATGGTATGCAAGTGCAAGAAAAGGGAGTTTGAAAATAGATTTTGAAATAGATTTGAAAAGACTTGATTTGATTAGAGAAAAGAGATTTGAAGAGATAGATTTGATTTTGAAAGAAAGTTTTAGAGATTGGAAATAGAGATTTAAAAATAGATTTTTGGAATTTGAAATTTGAAATGGATTATGAAATTGGAGATTTGAAAAGAGTTATGACCGCACCCATGAAGGTTGCCTATGTATCCTTTTTGAGGAATCTAGTCAACCATAGTTCGGACAAGAGTCTGATAGAAAATAAAAGATTTGATTTGGAAAAGAGTTTAATTGGAAAAAGGAGTTTGATTTGAACTTAGAATAGAAGATTGGAATTTGGAACTTGGAATTGAAAAGATTAGACTTTGATTTGGAAAGATAGAACTTGGAAGAAGGATTTGAACTTATTTTGGAAAATTGAGATTTAGGAAACCTAGACTTATGAAAGATAGAATTGGGGAAGGACTTGAGATTTAAGAGAAATTTGACTTGAATGTTGGATTTGAAAAATTAGAGAAGTTGGAATTTGAGAAAGACTGAATTTAGGAAAGTTTGAAAATAAGAAAGTTCCATTTTAGGAAGTTTCATTTTAGGAAAGTGTCTTTTTAGGAAAGTTTTGAAATTGGAATGTTTTGAAATAAGAAAGTTTAAAATTTAGGAAAGAGTTTATTTTGGAAATATTTGAATTAGGAAAAGTTTGATTTAAGAAAGATTTAGAATTTTAGAAAGTTTAGGATTTTGGAAAGATTTAAACTTAAGAAAGTTTCGAATTTGGAAAGTTTAGAATTTTGGAAAGGGATGGAATTAGGAAAGGTTGGGATTAGGGAATATTTGGAAGCTTAAAGTTTAAGGAAAGATTTAAACGTTCAATTTTTAAAAACTTAAGATTTAAGAAAGTATGAGATTAGGAAGGAGTGGATTAGGAAAGGTTTAGACTAGGAAGGATTGAGATTCCTATTTTCTAAAACAAAGGATTGGATTTTGTTTCTAAAAGAGATATTTTGATTTTGTTCCAAAAACGGAGGATTGGATCTAGTTTCCTAAATGGGGAGATTGGATTTGGTTTCCTAAAGGGAAGATTTGATTTGGCATGGAATTGGAAAGATGGAGTTTTCGAAATCTTAGATTTGGGAAGACTATAGTTTTGATGTAGAAAATAGGTTTTGAAAATAAATGGTTTTAATGTAGAAAATAGGATTTTGGAAACCTAGATTTTACGGCAAGATTGAAAATCACATTTTAGGAAAGAAAATTAGGATTTCCTAATCGTTAGCTCTAAAGCTTAACTTGGGCTCTAAGGAAAGAGATTTTTAAAAAGTGAATTTTTAGGAAAGACGATTTGTGGAAGGAGATCCAGAGAAAGAGCTTTTAAAAAGGGATTTTTGGAAAGAGTTTTTAGAAAAAAATTTAAGGAACATTTTTAGAAAGTGAATTTTGAAGAGAGCTTTTTGGAAAGAAGTTTAAAAAGAAGTTTTGGAAAATAGATTTTTGAAGAGAATTTTTAGAAAACAATTTTAGGAAGAAGATTGGAAAGAGTTTTTAGAAAATATATTGGAGAAGAGATTTTTAGAAAGAGAAATTTGAAAAGAGAGTTTTTGGAAAGTCCATGAAAATATCTCACTTTCCTAAAGAGATTCTAACCATAAGAATGTTAGAACTACTCTAAGATAGTGGTTTTGAAAACAACAAGGAGTTGAAAATATGGACCATATTAGTCACTTTAAATGTAACACTTTCCTAAAGTAGCCCTAGCCATGAAAAGGCTAGAATCACTTTAGGATTGTGATTTTGAAAACAAGTTTTGAAAAAGAAAATTTTAATGCAAGTTTTGATGCAAGATTTGAAAACAAGTTTGAAAACAAATTTTGGAGGAATGCAAGATCATGATATGCACAATGCAAGTTGGGGTCGTGAACATACAAGGTTAAAGGCTTCACCACACAATCAAGGGGACCGAACCGGTTAGACTAAGAGAAAGCCCCCGACACGGTGACTCTCAATAGCCTAATCCCACACATGGACCGGGAAGTCCCTTGTTTCAAGCATACAAGAAAGGAGGGAGAAGAAGATGGGGGATTAAAATAGAAGAAAACCCAAGTGGGTTCAGAGATAGAAGAGGGGGGGGGGGGGGGGGGGGGGGGGAAGTTGCGTAAACTTAAATAGAAAGCCTACCTTGAATCTTTTTATTTTACGTGCTTTTATTTACTTGCTTTACTTCGGTCCTCGCTTCGCTTTGCATCAGTCTTCAAGGGCTTGTCTTGATCTTCGAGAGCTTCGGGTTGTAGCACTTCAAGTCTTCAATGAAGGCTTTGGAGACTAGTGTATGAGCGTGTGGGAGTATATGAGAGCTAGGGTTTGTGTATAGGGGCTAGGGTTTTGAAAAACCTAAAGAAGACTAGGGTTTGGAGGGGCTACAAGCTCTGTATATCGAAGAGGAGAGTTTTTAAACTGATTTTGCGAACCTCTTTCATATTGGAGGAGACTCTATATTTATAGACGGAGGAATGACCTAGCGCCTGTTGTAGTGGTTCTAGGCAAAAATTCCTTCCTAGTAGTGCCAGGTTAAAATTTAGCTTGGCCCCACTTAGAAAAGTTTTAAGATTAGCAAGCAACGTATTTTCAGAAGATTTGGGCACCTGTACTAGTGACTACCATGCATTTTTTAGCTTAGCTTCACTAGGAGTGACTCCGGAAGTTTTGAGAATGATTTAAAGGGCCGAGAATGGCTCGGAAGGCCGGAAAGGGACAGGAACCCCTAAACTAGTGTCTCGGGGGGCCAAACTTGAAAAATGATGACAGGATGTGTTGAAAGGGTTAACCGAGCCATTAGGGGCAAAACGGTCAATCGGGCCGGAAAGCTGCCGGGATGGACTCGGAATGTCCCAGAAGAAGACTCAAGGTTCAGAAACATTACTTAGAAGGTCCCAGGAGGTTACTAGTTTGATACCTAGAGCTGGTATGGTCAGAAAAGGCGACCGGCCCACTAGAGGCAAAATGGTCATTTCGCACCCAGTTTGCCGGAACTGACTCAGAATGATCTAGAAATGTATCAAAAGGCTAGGGATGCTATAAGAAGCATTCTCGGGGAGTTACCGGTTTGATACCCAGAGCCGGTGTGGTTCCCGGGGCGTTCGGATGCCTAGGGGTAAAATAGTCATCATGACCAGAAAGTTTCGACATTGGCCCGAAATTAACTAGTAGGCACCGAATCATGCCAGATTGTCTTTAAGATAATCTTGGAAAAATAGACTTACCGTTCTGAGGACTTAGGTACTTTTTCGAGAAACGTGCCAAAAATGGCCTTAGGGGTAGTTTGGTCATTTTTCACCGAGATAGATTAGTAGGCACCGGTGTTGACCTGGGTTTTGAGTGTATCCATCACTCTGACGGCGGTCCCATGACATAGGTGTCGCGCTCAGATTTTTCGCACTCGAGGAATACTCACACAAGCGGGAAAAATGTTGTACTCTCTCGTTAGAACTCACCCTCCTAAAAGAATGAGTGCAACTAGGTTTGAATTGAAAATTTGATTTGAATAAAGGGCTTCTGAAAAAGATTCGGAGTCGCCACCTAACTTAATTAAGGTGAGTTAGGTCACCTAAAAACTAAGAATAATCCGAAGACTACACTTAGGGTTTTTGGAAAAAGGATTTTGAAAATATCTCTTCAAGAGAGGGTTTTTAAGAAAACAGGTTGTTTGGCAACCTTTGGAAAATATTTAGCCCTTTTTGAAAAATAACTCCGTTTGGTCTTTGAAATCAGTGATCTAGGTTCGGAGGTTGGTTACGTGTAGGGAAGACGCACTAAGCTATCACCCTACCCCGCCCTTTCGGTACCTACATGTCAATTTACCCTAGATTCACCTATGAGAGTCTTTAACTAACTAATGTTCAATCCTATCCACTTTGAAAACAATGTTTGAAAACTAACATGATGCATGATATGCAAGTGCAAGTTAAAAAAATTGAAAAATAGATTTAGAAAGAGATTAATTTGATTTGAAAATTGAAATTGGAAAGTGTGAAAATTTAAAAAATAGAAATTTGAAAATAGGAATTTTGAAATCGGAATTTTGAAAATAGATTGGAATTTGGGACTTAGAAAGATTTTGGAAACCACACCCATGAGGGTGGAATTAAAAGTTTGAAAAGTGTTGTGACCGCACCTATGAAGGTTACCTATGTATCCCTTTGGGGGAATCAGGTCAGTCGTAGTTCGGATCGGAGTCCGATTGAAAAGAGATTGACTTGAAGAGAGAGATTGGATTGGAAAAAAGAGATTGAATTAAAAATTGGATTTGATTTGAGATTAGAAGAGGAGATTGGAAATTGAAATTGAGAAGATTGGACTTGCTTTGGAAAGATTGAGTTTGGAAAGACTTGGTTTTGGAAAGATGGAGGTTTAAGAAACCTAGACTTAGGAAATGTAGGAGACCTAGGAAATATTTGACTTGACTTGGAAGGTTTAGGAAATTTAGGGAAGATTGGATTTAGGAAATGTTCAAATTAGGGAAGTTTCAAATTAGGAAAGTGTCATTTTAGGAAAGTTTCAAATTAGGAAAGTTTTGAAAATTGAAAAGTTTTCACTTTAGGAAAGTTTTGAAATAGGAAAGTATTGAATTTAGAAATGTTTTGAATTAGGAAAAGTTTAGTTTAAGAAAGGCTTAGAATTTGGAAAGTTTCAAATTAAGAAAGTTTTGAATTTTGGAATGTTTGGAAAAGGGAAGTTTTGAATTTGGAAAGCTTTGAAAACAAGGAAGTTTTGAAAATAAAAAGTTTCGTCTTGGGAAAGGTTTGAAAAAGAAAAGTTTTTAGTTTAGGAAATGTTTGAATTAAGAAAGTTTTGAGTTTAGAAAAGTCTTAGATTTGAAAAGATTTTGAAGTTTTGGAACGTTTAGAACTTTGGAGAGATTTAGGTTTAGAAAGATTTAACTTGAGAAAGTTTCAAATTTAGAAAGTTTTGAATTTGGAAAGATTTGAAATTTAGAAAGTTTAAGATTTAGAAAGTTTTAGGGTTTTAGAAAATCTTGAGATTAGGAAAGGTTTGAGTTTAGAAGAAGATTGAAAAATTAGATTTGGAAAGTTGAGATTTGGAAAAGGGGTAGGATTAGGAAAGGGTTGAATTAGGAAAGATTTGAAAGTTGAGTTTTAAAATTTAGGAAAGATTTTTATGTGCAAGTTTTGGAAACTTAAGATTTAGGAAAGTGGAAGTTTAGGAAGGATTTGAATTTAGGAAAGATTTGGATTTTGAAACTTAAGGAAAGATTTGAAGTTTAGGTTTAGGAAACTTATGGTTTAGGAAGGTAGGAAATTAGGAAGGAGTTGGATTAGGAAAGGATTGGATTTTGTCTCCAAAAAACGGAGGATTGGATCTAGTTTCCTAAGCGGGAAGATTTGATTTGGTTTCCTAAAGAGAAGATAGGATTTGACAAGGATTTGGAAAGGGAAATTCTAGAAACCCTAGTTTTGAAAGTGTGGAATTTTAACGTGGAAAAGAGGTTTTGGAAACATGTATAGTTTGGATGTAGAAACAAGAGATTTTGGAAACCTAGGTTTGGGGCAAAGTTTGAAAATCATGTTTTTGGAAAGAAAATTAGGGTTCCCTAATTGTGGGTTCTAGGGCTTGACTTGGACTCTAAGGAAAGAGGATTTTTGGAAAGCGCGTTTTTTGGAAACGAAGGTTTTCTAGAAGGGAATCCTAGGGAGGAATTTTTGAAAAGTGAATTTGAAGAGGGAGTTTTTGGAAAAAGATTTTTGGAAAGTGTGTTTTGAGAAACGTAAATTTTAGAAGGAAAATCCTAGAGAGGAAATTTCTAGAAGGAAGATTTTGGAAAGAAAGTTTTTTAGAAAGGTTTTTGGAGAGAGTTTTTGGGAAGGTGAATCTAAGGAGTGTTTTTAGAAAGTGAATTTTGAGGAAAATATTTTGGAGAGGAAGTTGAAAAAGAAAGTTTTCAAAAGTAGATTTTGGAAGGGAGTTTTTGAAAACAAATTTGAAGAGAAGAGTTTTAGGAAAGTATGTTGAAAAAGAGATTTTTAGGAAGAGATTTTTGAAGAGAGAGTTTTTTTTTTTTGGAAAGTATGAAAACGTCTCACTTTCCTAAAGCAATTCTAGCCATAAGAGGGCTAGAACCACTTTAAGAAAGTGGTTTTGGAAAACACTAAGATTTGAAAATATAGACCAAAAATGTCACTTTTAATGTAACACTTTCCTAAAGCAACCCTAGCCATGGAAAGGCTAGAATCACCCTAGAATTGTGGTTTTGAAAACAAGTTTTTGAAAAAGAGATTTTGATGCAATTTTGAAAACAACTTTGAAAACAGTTTTTGGAAGATGCAAGACTATGATATGCACAATGCAATTTGGGGTCGTGAACATACAAGGCTAAGGCTTCACCACATAATCAAGGGGGCCGGACCCACGTGGTCTTTGGTTAGACTAGAAGAAAGCCCCCGACACGGTGACTCTCCAATAGCCCAATCCTACACATGGATCGAGAATCCCCTTGTTTCAAGCATGCAAAGAAAGGGGGGGAAAGACATGGGGGATTAAAATAGAGAAAACCCAAGTGGGTTAGGAGAGAGAAGAGAGAGGGGGGAAGTGCGAAAATCTAAATAGAAAACCTACCGTATATCTTCTTTATTTTGCGCGCCTTGCTTGTCTTCAATCTTCGGTCTTCGTCTTGATCTTCTTCTTCAACCTTCCAGGGTTGTCTTCAAGCTTTAGATGGCAGCTCTTCAAGTCTTCAAAGGATGGTTGAAGGCTAGTGTATGAGTGTATGGGGGAGTGTATAAGTGTATAGGAGGCTAGGGTTTGTGTAGGGTGGCTAGGGTTTGGAAAACCTAAGGAAACTAGGGTTTTGGAGGTGCTCAAGCTCTGTATATCGAAATATATGATTTTTAGGTTAAGTTTTTAGACCCCTTTTACGTTGAATGAGACTCTGTATTTATAGAGGTTGGACAAACCTGGCGCTTGTTGCAGTGGCACCAGGGCAAAATTACTCTTGGCGCCACTAGGAGTGGCACCAGGCCAATTCTTGGCTTGGTGCCACTACTAGTGGCGCCAGCCAGTTAGGAAACTTTATAAGTCGGCAAGCAACGTATCTTTGACTAGATTTGGGCGCCTGTACTAGTGACTACCATGCAATTTTTAGCCTGGCTTCACTAGGAGTGACTCCGAAAAGTCCGGGAATGATTTGGAGGAGCCGGGAATTACCCAGAAGGCCGAAAAGGAGCAGGAACACTTAAAATAGTGTCCTGGAGGTATTTGATTTGAAAAGTGAGGATAAGATGTGTCGAAAAGTTTGACTGGGCCCTTAGGGGCAAAACGGTCAATCGGACCGGGAAGCTGCCGGGGCGAACTCGGACTGTCCTGGAAGAAGACTTGGGATCTGGAAACATTATTTAGAATGCTCCCAAAGGTTGTCGGTTTGATTTCCAAAGCCGGTGTGGATGGAAAAGGAGACCGGCCCACCAGGGGCAAAACGGTCATTTTGTACCGGGTTTGCCGGAACTGACTCAGAATGATCCGAAAAGGTAAAAGAAGGTTGAGAATACTATAAAAAGTAGTCTCAGGAGGTTACCGGTTTGATACCCAGAGCCGGTGTGGTCGAAGAAGGAGACCGGCCCTCTAAGGGCAAAACGGTCATTTTGTACCGGGTTGGTCGGAACTAACTCGGAATGATCCGGAAAGGTAAAGGAAGGTTGAGAATACTATAAAAAGTATTCTCGGGACATTACTGGTTTGATACCCAAAGCCGGTATGGTTCCCGGGGCATTCGGATGCTTAGGGGCAAAATGGTCATCTTAACCGAAAAGTCTCGGAAAAGGTCCAAAGGACAGTTTGGTTATTTTTCACCAAAGTGGGCTAACAGACACTGGTATTGACCTAGGTTTTGAGTGTTTTCGCCACTCTAACGGTGGTCGTCGTGACACAGGGGTTTGTTACCAATTCCCTATATCGACCTATTTGTGAGTATTTCCGGTACTCTAACGGTTTTGTGAGTAGTTTCGCTACTCGAACCGTCTCGAGGAATAAACTGTCTCGAGAGAGGGATTGGAAAGGGGACTTATAGTCTCTGAAGAGGCGTGCCTGGATTGGAACCGTCTCGAGAGTAGGATTGGAAAGGGGTGTTACCATCTTTGAAAAGACGTGCCTGGAGTGGAACCGTCTCGAGGAATAAACTGTCTCGAGAGTGGGATTCGAAAGGGGTCTTACTGTCTTCGAAAAGACGTGCCTGGAGTGGAACCGTCTCGAGAAATAAACTGTCTCGAGAGTGGGATTGAAAAGGGGTCTTACCGTCTTCGAAAAGACGTGCCTGGGTTGGAACTGTCTCGAGGAATAAACTGTCTCGAGAGTGGGGTTGGAAAGGGGTCTTACCGTCTTCGAAAAGATGTGCCTGGAGTGGAACCGTCTCGAGGAATAAACTGTCTCGAGAGTGGGATTGGAAAGGAAAGGACAATGCCCCTAAGGGCATTTTGGTCATTTTGCCTCTATTTGGGCCTGACAGGCCCGCGAAGCGATGGAAAGATAGAATTTGGACCTAGAGAATTGGTTTCGATTGGAATATGCCCACAATGACTTGAAAACAAGTCTGGACGGAGTGTAGACTGCCGAGCGGTCAAAAATGGGGTGCTTACAATAGGAGTTTGTCGGCAGTTCCCTATATCGACCTGTTTACGAGTGTTTCCGTCACTCCAAGAGTTGCGAAGTTTACGAGTATTTTCGTTACTCTAACAGGTCGCGATCATTACAAAGATTGCCTAATCTCTGGAAGCTGCAAGGTGGACTGAGTGCCTGAGAAATTAACTTTCTCAAAAAGCATGCCGAAATGGATATTGCTTCATTGGCGGGCTAGCAGGCACCAAAAGTGGACTGTTCTACCATCTCGATGACTTAGGGTCCCGTCCCAGTCGATGGGTTTAAAGGGACTTACCACTCCGAAGAGTTTACTCGAAAATGTGCTAGATTGGATGGTCTTACCACCTCAAGAAATCAACTTTCTTGAAAAGTGTGCCAGATTTAATTAGAATTGGAATCAAAATTGGAAAAGGGACTTACTATCTTTGGAAAACGTGCCTGATTAGATGGTCTTACTATCTCAAGGAATTAACTTTCTCGAAAGGTGTGTTGAATTTAATTGGAATTAGAATGGAAACTTACCATCTTCGAAAGGACATGCCTTATGGAATTGGACCGAATAATGCCCCCAAGGGTATTTTGGTCACTTTGCCTCTATTTGGGCCCAAAGGGCCCGCAAAGCAATTGATTGATGGGATTAGACTTGGAAAGTTGATTTAGATTGGAATATGTCCATATTGACTCTAATACAAGTCGGGATGGACTGGAGACTGCCGAGTGGACAAAAATGGGGTGCTTACAGCTACCCCTCTTTTCTGTCTTTGCTTGTCGAAGACAGAAAATGATAAAGTAAGAGTCCCATGTTGACCGCGAGGTGATCGAAGGAACAGACTTTGGATATTTTTTAAAACGGGAGCTTGGAAATGGATATTGGGCCCAAAAGGCCTTTAAAATCGAGTTTTGGAGGGAAAAAGGGCAAAATTGCCCGGAATTTGGAACTGGCGCCACTCCTTTGGTAGAATTGGCTTGGCACCACTAGCAGCTTAAGAATATAACCAGAAACATTTCTGGTTCGACGTTATTGCGGGAGTTCAGGATTTTTCAAAAAATTGAGAGGCATTTCACGGAAATCGACTTGGACATTGCAATAGTGCTTCAAAGGGACCATGGGAGATTGCCGGAAGTAGACACCGTTGTCGCGCCCAGATTTTTCGCACTCGAGGAATACTCACACAAGTGAAAAAAATATTGTACTCTCTCGTTAGAACTCACCCTCCTAGAAGAATGAGTGCGACTAGGTTTGAATTGAAAATTTACTTGAATAAAGGGCTTTTGAAAAAGATTCAGAATCGCCACCTAACTTGATTAAGGTGAGTTAGGTCACCTAAAAACTAAGCATAATCTGAAGACTACACTTAGGGTTTTGGAAAAGGTTTTTGAAAATACCACCTTAGGAGAGGGTTTTTCAGAAAACAGGTTGTTTGGCAACCTTTGGAAAACATTTAGCCCTTTTTAGAAAAATAACTCCTTTTGGTCTTTGAAAACAGTGATTCTAGGTTCGGAGGTTGATTACATGTAGGGAAGACACACTAAGCTATCACCCTACCCCGCCCTTTTGGTACCTACATGTCAATCTATCCTAGATTCACCTATGAGAGTCTTTAATTAACATACGTTCAATCCTACCCACTTTGAAAAACAATGTTTATAAATTATATGATGCATGATATGCAAGTTCAAGTTAAGAGAATTGAAAATTAGAAATTGATTTGAAAAGAAATTGATTTGATTTGAAAATAGATTTGAAGAGATGGAATTGAAATTGGAAAGTATGAAAATTGAAAGTAGAAATTTGAAAATAGAAATTTTGAAATTGGAATTTTGAAAATAGATTGGAATTTGGGATTTGAAAAATGTGGAGACCGCACCCATGAGGGTGGAATTGAAAGTTTGAAAAGTGTTGTGACCGCACCTATGAAGGTTGCCTACGTATCCCTTTGGGGGAATCTGGTTAATCGTAGTTTGGACAAGAGTCCGATTGAAAAGAGATTGATTTGAAGAGAGAGATTGAATTGAAAATTGGATTTGATTTGAGATTAGAAGAGGAAATTGGAAAGTGAAATTGAAAAGATTGGACTTGCTTTGGAAAGATTGATTTTGAAAAGACTTGGTTTTGAAAAGATGGAGGTTTAGGAAACCTAGACTTAGGAAAGGTAGGAGACCTAGGGAAGACTTGAGATTAAGAAAGATTGGATTGGAATGTTGGATTTGGAAGATTTGGAAAGATTTGGAAACTTGGAATTTAGGAAAGATTTAGATTAGGAAAGTTTCGAATTAGGAAAGTGTTATTTTTGAAAAGTTTCGAATTAAGAAAGGTTCGAATTAGGAAAGTTTTGAATTAAGAAAGTTTCAACTTAGGAAAGTTTTGAATTTGGAAAGTTTAGAATTTTGGAAAGGTTTTGGAAAAAGGAAAGTTTTCAATTTAGGAAATGTTCGAATTAAGAAAAGTTTCAACTTAGGAAAGTCTTGAGTTAAGAAAGTTTTGAGTTTAGAAAAGTTTTAAATTTGAAAAGATTTTGAAGTTTTGGAAAGTTTAGAATTTAGAAAGATTTGAAATTTAGAAAGTTTAAGATTTAGATAGTTTTAGAGTTTTAGAAAATCTTGAAATTAGGAAAGGTTTGAGTTTAGGAAAAGTTTGAAAACTTAGGTTTGAAAAGTTAAGATTTGAAAAGAATGTAGAATTAGGAAAGGGTTGAATTAGGAAAGATTTTTATGTTCAAGTTTTTGGAAACTTAAGGTTTAGGAAAGTGGAAGTTTAGGAAGGATTTGAATTAGGAAAGATTTGGATTTGGAAGGGATTGGATTTTGTTTCTAAAAGAAAAGATTTGATTTTGTTTCCAAAAATGGAGGACGGGATCTAGTTTCCTAAACGGGGAGATTTGATTCGGTTTCCTAAAGGGAAGATAAGATTTGGCAAGAATTTGGAAAAGGAGATTTTAGAAACCCTAGTTTTGAAAGATTATAGTTTTGACGTAGAAAATAGGTTTTGGAAACGTGTATCGTTTGGATGTGAAAACAAGAGATTTTGGAAACCTAGGTTTGGGGCAAAGTTTGAAAATCGTGTTTTTGGAAAGAAAATTAGGGTTTCCTAATTGTGGGCTCTAAGGCTTGACTTGGGCTCTAAGAAAAGAGTTTTTGGAAAGTGCGTTTTTGGAAACGAAGGTTTTGGAAGGAAATCCTAAAGAGGAATTTCTAGAGGGAAGATTTCGGAAAGAGAGTTTTTTGGAAAGATTTTTGGAAAGAGTTTTTCTAGGAAGGTTTTTGGTTGAAGATTGTTGAAGAGAGTTTTTGGAAAGATTTTTAAGGAACGTTTTTAGAAAGTGGATTTTGAGGAGAGGATTTTGAAAAGGAGTTGAAAAAGGGAGTTTTGAAAAATAGATTTTGGAAGGGAGTTTTTGAAAACAATTTTGGAGATGAGAGTTTTAGGAAAGTATGTTGAAAGAGAGATTTTTAGGAAGAGGGATTTGGAAAAAGAGTTTTTAGAAGGTATAAAAACATCTCACTTTCCTAAAGCAATTCTAACCATAAGAGGGCTAGAACCGCTTTAGGAAAGCGGTTTTGAAAACAAGAAGATTTGAAAATATGGACCGTATTGGTCACTTTTAATGTAACACTTTCCTAAAGCAACCCTAGCCATGGAAAGGCTAGAATCGCCCTAGAATTGTGGTTTTGAAAACAAGTTTTTGAAAAAGAGATTTTGATGCAGTTTTGAAAATAAGTTTCAAAACTATTTGAAAAACAACTTTGAAAACAATTTTTGGAAGATGCAAGACTATGATATGCACAATGCAATTTGGGGTCGTGAACATATAAGGTTAAGGTTTCACCACATAACCAAGGGGGCCGGACCCACGTGGTCTTTAGTTAGACTAGAAGAAAGCCCCCGACACGGTGACTCTCCTATAGCCCAATCCTACACATGGACCGGGAATCCCCTTGTTTCAAGCATGCAAAGAAAGGGGGGGAAAGAGATGGGGGATTAAAATAGAGAAAACCCAAGTGGGTTAGGAGAGAGAAGAGAGAGGGGGTAAGTGCGAAAATTTAAATGGAGAACCTACCTTGTATCTTGTTTATTTTGGGCGCCGTGTTGTCTTCGGTCTTCGATCTTTGTCTTGATCTTCACCTTCAGTCTTCAAGAGTTTTCTTCAAGCCTTGGATTGCAGCTCTTCAAGTCTTCAAAGGACGGTTGAAGGCTAGTGTATGAGTGTATGGGGGTGTGTATGAGTGTATATGGGGCTAGGGTTTGTGTATGGTGGCTAGGGTTTAGAAAACCTAGGGAAGCTAGGGTTTAGGAGGTGCTCGAGCTCTGTATATCGAATTATATGATTTTTAGGTTGAATTTTTGGATCCTTCTCAAGTTGAATGAGGCTCTGTATTTATAGAGGTTAGACAAACCTAGCGCCTGTTGCAGTGGCGCCAGGGCAAAATTGCTCTTGGCGCCACTACTAGTGGCGCCATCCAGTTAGAAAACTTTATAAGTCGGCAAGCAACGTATCTTTGACTAGATTTGGGCGCCTGTACTAGTGACTACCATGCAATTTTTAGCCTGGCTTCACTAGGAGTGACTTTGGAAAGTCCAGGAATGATTTGAAGGAGCCGGGAATGACCCGAAAGGCTGGAAAGGAGCAGGAGCACTTAAAATAGTGTCCTGGAGGTATTTGACTTGCAAAGTGAGGATAAGATGTGTCGAAAAGGTTGACCGGGCCCTTAGGGGGCAAAACGGTCAATCGGACCGGGAAGCTGCCGGGGCAAACTCGGACTGTCCCGGAAGAAGACTTGGGATCTGGAAACATTATTTAGAATGTTCCCAGAGGTTGCCGGTTTGATTTCCAGAGTCGGTGTGGTCGGAAAAGGAGACCGGCCCACCAGGGGCAAAACGGTCATTTCACACCGGGTTAGCCGGAACTGACTCAAAATGATCTGGAAAGGTAAGGGGAGGTTGAGAACACTATAAAAAGTAGTCTCACGAGGTTACCGGTTTGATACCCTGAGCCGGTGTGGTCGGAAAAGGTGACCGGCCCACCAGGGGCAAAATGGTCATTTTGTACCGGGTTGGCCGGAACTGACTCGGAATGATCCGGAAAGGTAAAGGAAGGTTGAGAATACTATAAAAAGTATTCTCGGGAAATTACCGGTTTGATACCCAGAGCCGGTGTGGTTCCAGGGGCATTCGGATGCCTAAGGGCAAAATGGTCATCTTGACCGGAAAGTCTCGGAAAAGGTCCAAAGGACAGTTTGGTCATCTTTCACCAAAGTGGGCTAACAAACACTGGTGTTGACCTGGGTTTTGAGTGTTTCCGCCACTCTAACGGCGGTCGTCGTGACACAGAGGTTTGTTGCCAATTCCCTATATCGACCTATTTGTGAGTATTTCTGCTGCTCTGACGGTTTTGTGAGTAGTTTCGCTACTCAGACCGTCTCGAGGAATAAACTATCTTGAGAGAGGGATTGGAAAGGGGTCTTACCGTCTCTAAGGAGACGTACCTAGATTGGAACCGTCTCGAGGAATAAACTGTCACGAGAGTGGGATTGGAAAGGGGTCTTATCGTCTCCGAAGAAGACGTGTCTGGATTGGAACCGTCTTGAGGAATAAACTGTCTTGAGAGAGGGATTGGAAAGTGGGCTTATCGTCTCCAAGGAGACGCGCCTGGATTGGAACTGTCTCGAGGAATAAACTGTCTCGAGAGAGCGATTGGAAAGGGGTCTTATCGTCTCCGAAGAGACGCGCTTGGATTGGAACCGTCTCGAGGAATAAACTGTCTCGAGAGTGGGATTGGAAAGGGGACTTATCGTCTCCGAAGAGATGCGCCTAGATTGGAACCGTCTCGAGGAATAAACTATCTCGAGAGTGGGATTGGAAAGGGGACTTATCGTCTCCGAAGAGACGCGCCTGGATTGGAACCATCTCGAGGAATAAACTGTCTCGAGAGAGGGATTGGAAAGGGGACTTATCGTCTCTGAGGAGACGCGGCTGGATTGGAACCGTCTTGAGGAATAAATTGTCTCGAGAGAGGGATTGGAAAGGGGACTTATCGTCTCCGAAGAGACGCGCCTGGATTGGAACTGTCTCGAGGAATAAACTGTCTTGAGAGTGGGATTGGAATCGGAAAGGAAAGGACAATGCGCTAAGGGCATTTTGGTCATTTTGCCTCTATTTGGGCCTGACAGGCCTGCGAAGCGATGGAAAGACGGGATTTGGACCTAGAGAACTGATTTCGATTGCGCACAATGACTTGAACACAAGCCTGGACGGAATGTAGACTGCCGAGCGGTCAAAAATGGGGTGCTTACAGGCCAGAAAGCTCCCTGGATGGACTCGAAATATTCCGGAAGAAAACTCAAGATTTGGAAACATTATTTAGAAGGTTCCCAAAGGCTACCGGTTTGATACCCAGAGCCGGTGTGGTCGGAGAAGACGATTCGCCCACCAGGGGCACAACGGTCATTTTGCACCAAATTTGCTGGAATTGACTCGAAATGATCCAAAACAATATTGAAATGTCAGGAATACTATAAGAAGTATTCCCTGGAGGTTACCAGTTTGATACCCAGAGCCGGTGTGGTTCCCGGGGCGCTTGAATGGCTAGGGGCAAAATGGTCATCTTAACCGAAAAGTCTCAGAATTGGCCCGAAACTGACTAGAAAACACCTAATTATGCCGGATTGCTTTTAAGACAATATTGGAAGGGTGGACTTACTTTTCTGAAGACTTAGGTATTTTCTCGAGAAACGTGCCTGAAAATGACCCTAGGGGCAGTTTGGTCATTTTTCACCAAAATGGGCTAGCAGGCACCTGTGTTAACTTGGGTTTTGAGTGTTTTCACCACTCTGACGGTAGTCCCGTGATACAAGAGTTTGTTGGCAATTCCCTATATCAACCTGTTTGCAAGTACTTCCACTACTCTGACGGTTACGATGTTTGCGAGTACTTCCATTACTCTGACAGTTCATAATCATTCCCAAGACTGCCTGATCTCGAGAAGCTGCTAAAGGGACTTAGCGCCTGAGAAATCAACTTTCTCAGAAGGCATGCCGAAATGGACATTTCTGTATTGGCAGGCTAGCAGGCGCTAAGATGAATCGTTCTACCATCTAGGGGACTTGGGGTCCCGTTTCGGTCGACGGGTTTGAAGGGACTTACCGTTCCGAAGAAACTTTCTTTGAAAAACGTGCCAGGTAGGATAGACTTACCATCTCGAGGAATCAACTTTCTTAATAGAGGGATTGAAATTAGACTAGAAAAGGGGACTTACCGTCTTTGGGAAGACGTGCCTATGGGATTGGACTAAACAATGCCCACAAAGGCATTTTGGTCATTTTGCCTCTATTTGGGCCTGGTGGGCTTGCGAAGCGATAAATCAACTACATTAGGACTAGAATTTTAGAATATGTCCATATTGACTTGAACTCAAGTCAAGTCGGACTGTAGATTGCCAAGCGGTCAAAAATGGGGTGCTTACACATATCATAATCTTGCATTCCTCCAAAATTCGCTTTCCAACTTATTTTCAAAACTTGCGTTAAATCTTCTTATTCAAAACTGTTTTTCAAAATCACAATCCTAAAGTGATTCTAGTCTTTCCATGGCTAGGGTCGCTTTAAGAAAGTGTTACATTTAAAGTGACTAATATGGTCCATATTTTAAAATCATTGTTGTTTTCAAACCATAATCCTAGAACAGTTCTAATTTTCTTGTGGTTAGAATCGTTTTAGCAAAGTGTGATATTTTTACATGCTTGCAAAAGTCCATATTCAAATCCTCTCCAAAATATCTTTTTAAACTTACTTTCCAAAACCTCTTTTTAAAATCCCCTCCAAAATCTCTTTTTACATCTACTTTCTACAATCTCTTCTCCAATATATTTTTCAAAAAAACTCTCTCTAATCTCCTTTTCAAAATTGTTTTCTAAGGATTCCCTTCAAAAACTTAACTTCCTAAAACTTACTTTCTAGAAACGCTCCCTAGGTTTCCTTCCTAAAAACTCTTTCCAAAAATCTCCTTCCTCAAAGTTTTTTCCAAAAATCCCTTTCCAAAAACTCTCTTTTCAAAATTCGTTTTCCAAAAACTCCTTTTTAAAACTCTTTCCAAAAACTCTAATTCCAAAACTTCACTTTCCAAAAACTCTTTTTTAGATCTCCTTCTAAAAATCTTCCTTTTCAAAATTCACTTTCCAAAAATTCTTCTCCTTAGAGCCCAAGTCAAGCCCTAGAGCCAATAATTAGGAAACCCCAATTTTCCTTCCCAAAAACATGATTTTCAATTCCCCATTTTGGGCTCAAACTTTAGGTTTCCAAATCCTATTTTCTACATCAAAACTATATATTTCCAAAACCTATTTTCTACTCTAAAATCTACGATTTCCAAAACTTCATCTTTCCAATTCCATACCAAAATTTAATCCTCCATTTTAGGAAGCCAAATCTAATCTCCCCATTTAGGAAACCAGATGCAATCCTCTGTTTTTTGAAACAAAATCCAATCCTTTGTTTTAGGAAATAGGAATCTCAATCCTTCCAAATTCTAATCTTTCCTAATTTAAATCCTTCCTAATCTCGTACTTTCCTAAATCTTAAGTTTCTGAAAACTTGAATGTTTAAATCTTTCCTTAAACTTTAAGCTTTCAAATCTTTCCTAAAATTCCAACCTTTCCTAATCCCATACCTTTCCAAATTTTAACTTTTCAAATCTAAATTTTTCAATCTTTTTGAAACTCAAATCTTTCCTAATTTCAAGAATTTCTAAAATCCAAACTTCGAATCTTTCTAAAATCCTAAAGTTCCTAAATTTCAAATCTTTCCAAATCTAAAACTTCCTTAAGTCAAAACTTTCTAAAAACCAGACCTTTCCTAAGTTAAAACGTTCCAATTCCAAAACTTTCTTAAGTCAAAACTTCTTAAATTCGAAACTTTCTTAAATTCTAAACTTTCCAACTTTCAAAACTTTCTTATTTCAAAATATTCCCAAATCAAAAATTTCCTAAATCAAAATTTTCGTAAACCAAAACATTCCTAAAATGACACTTTCCTATTTTGAAACATCCCTAATTCAAACCTTTCCTAAATTCAATTTCCCTAATCTTTCAAGTCCGACATTTGAGTCAAATCTTTCTTAAAACTTAAGTCCTTCCTAAATCTTATCTTCCTAAGTCTAGGTTTCCTAAACCTCAATCTTTCCAAATCAAAGTATAATCTTTGTCAATTCCAATTTCTAATTTCCAATCTTCTATTCTAAGTTCAAATCGAACTCCTTTTTCCAATCAAACTCTTTTTCCAATCAAAACCTTCTATTTACTATCGGACTCTTGTCCGAACTACGACTAACCTGATTCCTCAAAAAGGATACGTAAGCAATCCTTATGGGTGCGGTCACAACCTTTTTCAAGCTTCTATTTTCATAACTTTTTCAAACTTCCAATTCCAAATTTCTATTTTCAAATCTCTATTTCCAATCTCCGAAACTTTCTTTCAAAATCAAATCTATCTCTTCAAATCTCTTTTCTAAAATCAAATAAAGTTCTTTTCAAATCTATATCCAAACTTTCTTGCACTTGCATATCATACATCATTCTTTTAAATATTCTTTTCTAAAGTGCATAGGTATTGGGCATTTATTAATTGAAGACTTTAATAGGTGAATCTAGGGTGAATAGACATGTAGGTACCGCAAGGGCAGGGTAAGGTGATGCCTTAGTGCGTCTTCCCTACACGTAACCAACCTCTGAACCTAGGATCACTGTTTTTGAAAGACCAAAAATAGAGTTATTTTTTAAAAGGGCCTAAATATTTTTCAAAGGTTGCCAAACAACCTATTTTCTTAAAAACTCTCTCTTGAGGAAGTATTTTCAAAATCGTTTTCAAAAACCCTAAGTGTAGTCTTCAGATTGTGCTTAATTTTTAGTTGACCTGACTCACCTTAATCAAGTTAGGTGGCGACTTCAAATGTTTTTCAAAAGCCCTTTATTCAAATCAAATTTTCAATTCAAATCTAGTCGCACTCATTCTTCTAGGAGGATGAGTTCTAACGAGAGAGTACACTATTTTTCTCGCTTATGTGTGTTTTCCTCGAGTGCGAAAAATCTGGGCGCGACAGCTGGCGACTCCACTGGGGACACTTAGAGGGTTAGGCCATAGTCATGTCTCTTCACCCTTCACCCATGTAGAGTTTTCAATTAACTTGTCTACTTCTATCCACTTTTAATTTTCAAAATCAAATTCTCAAAGTTGTTTTCAAAAACATGCATTTAAATTCCATTCATATTATCTTGTCTTAAGCTTATCATCCACATACTAACTCTTGCACCTTTGTTTTGTAAGTGCGCTTTTTGTTTACAATATTATTTTATTAACTGCTATGCATGAATGTGATGAACAAGATAGATGGGAGTTGTTAGGCTCTTTCCTCGACTTTCAAAAATCACACACACTGCACGTGCACTTGCATTCTACATACTTGCATTTTTACCCTAATCTGTCCCTTCTAGTTAGAAGAGGGAATGGTATATTGGTTGTGGGCAAGATGTTGTGTCAGTTTCTTCACCTACGGCCTCTTGATGGTTCTGCCGCTCAAATCACCAACCAATCATGGCACCACCTTAGGGAGTGGGCCTAGGTTTTATGATCCGAGGACTGAGCATTTTTAGCATGCATCAGTAAACCCTCAACCTCATGCTCACATAGACACATTGCATGGCCGAATGTCTGCTAAAATTAAGACATGTGCACCGTTTTCAAAACCATGGAGGAAAGGGCGACTGCTCTTACTTTCATGTATACCTGTTTATTCCTGTTGTTATAATCACTATATTTTTACTGTTATAATGCCTGTCTAACTGCTCATGCATGCATGTTTACTTTATCATTGCATTCTCTCTCCTTATACTCTATGCACCCATTTTCATGCATTCCATATTCCATGTCAAGACAAAAGTTCCAAACTAACTCAAGTCACCGCATTCTCATGCATATGATTAACCCATTGAGAGTGAAACCAAGGTCACTCTCCCTTGCATTGAACCTACCCAAACCCTAAGGGTTCCCATGTAACCCTAAGGACTCATGACATGCACATCAATTCATTCCATAAGAGGGGCCTCAATCCCTCTACACTCACAGAGATAGGGTTGCCCAGAAGACAAGGGACAATCAATCAACAAGGTCTCTCATCGACCTCCTCGACATCAAATCCAACGAAGGCAAATCCGAAGACTTAAGAGTAGTTTAGGATTTCTTATGTAAAATTAGATAGGTGGAAGTCCAAAGAAGCATGTTCCCCTTCCCCCACTCTTAAAATGCACTTCTTTTCTTTTGTTCAATGAGTTTCCCTATTTTTCGCAAATAGATGATGAATTCAGATTCCTGATCCATGATAAGGTGCTTGCATACTGGGGAAAATCCCCTATCTCCGAAAGTGAGCTAAAGTCATCATATTTAGTCTCCCTTTTAAATAGGAACACCCTAGAGCATGCATTGCATAAAGACTTGTCAAAATAAGATACTGACTTTTTCCTTTTATTGGTTCAAGGTACCTCTCTTCATCCCCCCAGCGTTACAGGCCGAAAGCTAAGGAATGCCCATGGAGTCACTCACACTCGATACCTTAACTCTACTACTAGCAAAGGCGAGAGGAGTCAAACATAGGATGACTACAGTGGAGGGCATACTCTCTTCACTCTTATCCTATGCAACCCATGAACAGGCAAAGTCCTCACAGGCCCAGGCCCATGAAGGACGAAAAAGGATGAAGAGGGAGGACCAAGATCGTACCCCAACCATTGCTCACCAACAACCTCCCCAGGCCGATTGTTGCATTCCGACATCCCTCAAGCCAACATTTAACCAAACCCCGAAATCCTACATTCTATCCTATGAGCACCAGTCACACCCGTTTGGCCCTAACACCAAAAATTGTCCCACTATGAAGCATAAAAGCCGAAACCCCTTCAATTCCTAAACTACCGTCCCAATAGTCATTACACTAGAACTTGATCCCCAACCTTCCAAGACATCTAGGACACCTTGGCGAATAAGACCAAGAGATTGAGTTTTAACTAAACTCGTTTACACACAAACCACAACTTACTTCGATCTCCTAAACGACGGATATTTGAAACCTATACCCCCTCGACCTCAACCTAATCCTCTGCCACCTCATTTTAACCCAAAGGCGTACTATGAATACCATTCAGGCGGCCAAGGACATGATACCGAAGATTGCTGGAGCCTCAAGCATAAGATTCAAGACCTGATAGATAATAAGATTATTGACTTACAACCAGCGAATCCTCCTCCGAATGCCACTACAAACTCTTCACCAGACCCCACTGTCAACATCATTACAGAATTTGGTAACAACAAGGTTTGGTTCGCTACATGCCAAGAGATATATTACAAGGATGGGGAGGAAATGGAATGCGGGAATGTGGAACAGTGTCATGCCTGGTCATGACACAACCCCAATAAAAAGCCGATCCCCAAAGACGAACTCATTGATGAATCTACCAAGAAGATTAACCAGGAGCTATCCGCACTCAGTGATAAGAATCTACCACTGTCCACACTATCGCGCCCAGATTTCTCTCTCGTTAGAACTCATCCTCCTAGAAGAATGAGTGCGACTAAGTTCAAATTGAAAATTGATTTGAATAAAGGGCTTTTGGAAAACAATTTGGAGTCGTCACCTAAAAACTAAGCACAATCCGTGGATCACACTTAGGGTTTTTGGAAAACGATTTTGAAAATATCTCCTTAAGAGAGGGTTTTTAAGAAAATAGGTTGTTTGGCAACCTTTGAAAAATAATTAAGCCCTTTTGGAAAATAAACTCCATTTTGGTCTATCGAAAACAGTGATCCTAGGTTCAGAGGTTGGTTACGTGTAAGGAAGATGCACTAAGCCATCGCCCTACCTCGCCCTTGCGACGCCTACATGTCTATTTACCATAGATTCACCTATGAGAGTCTTCAACTAATCATGTTCATTCATATCCACTTTAGAAAAAGAATGTTTAAAAAGACATGATACATGATATGTAAATGCAATGGAAAATTTTGATTTGGAAATAGATTTGAAAAAGAAGAATCGAAGCTTGAAATTAGAAAGAAAGTTTAGAAATTGAAATTGAGGATTGAAAATAGATTTTTAGAACTGGAAGTTAGAAATAGAACATAGAATTGGAAATTGGAAAGCAATTATGGAAATAGAAGCTTGAAAAAGATCGTGACCGCACCCATAAGGGTTGCCTACGAATCCTTTTGGAGGAATCAGGTCAATCGTAGTTCGGATAAGAGTCCGATAGAAAATAGAAGGTATGAATTGGAATTTGGATTTGATTTTGGAAAGCTTGGTTTTAGGAAGCCTAGACTTAAGAAAGACTTGAGACTTAGGAAAGATTTGACACGAATGTTGGACTTGGAAGATTAGGAAAGATTAGATTTAGGAAGGGTTCGAATCAGGAAAGGTTCGAATTAGGAAAGTTTTGATTTGGGAACATTTCAATTTAGGGAGGTTTTGGTTTAGGAAAGTTTCAATTTAGGAAATTTTTCGAATTAGGAAAGTTTGGAAATAGGAAAGTTTTCATTTTAAAAAAGTATTAGAATTGGAAAGTTTTAAACTTAGAAAAGTTTTGAAATTGGGAAGTTTTGAAAGTAAGAAAGTTTTAAGTTTAGAAATTTTTAGATTTGGAAAGATTCGAATTTAGAAAGTTGGAAGTTTAGAAAGATTTGAAAAGTTAAATTCGGAGAGTTAAGATTTGGAAAGGTGTGAAATTAGGAAAGGGTGGAAAGGGTGGAATTAGGGAAGGTTTAGATTAAGAAGGATTTGGAAGTTAAAGTTTAAGGAAAGATTTGAACGTTTAAGTTTGGGAAACCTATGGTTTAGGAAGGTAAGCGATTAGGGAGGATTTGAATTAGGAAAGGTTTAGATTAGAAAGGATTGGGATTCCTTAAACAAAAGGTTGGAATTGATTTCTAAAACAGGTGTTTTGATTTTGTTTCCAAAAACGGAGGATAGGATCTAGTTTCCTAAATGGGAGATTGGATTTGGTTTCCTAAATGGGAGATTAGATTTGGTATGGATTTGGAAAGAGAAGTTTTAGAAACCCTAGATTTGGAAGACTAAAGTTTTGACGTTGAAAATAGGTTTTTGGAAACTAATGATTTTGATGTAGAAAATAAGAGGTTTTGGAAACCTAGGTTTTAAGGCAAGATTAGAAATTGGAAATCATGCTTTTGGGAAGGAAAATTAGGGTTTCCTAATTGTGGGTTTTAGGGTTTAACTTAAGCTCTAAAGAAAGAGTTTTTGGAAAGTGAGTTTTTAGAAAGGGAGATTTTTAGAAGGAAATTCTAGAGAGGAGTTTTTAGAAAGTGAATTTCGAAGAGAGAGTTTTTAGAAAGAGTTGTTTAGGAAGGAAACTTAATGAACGTTTTTAGAAAGTGAATTTTGAGAAGAGTGTTTTGGAAAGGAGTTTGAAAAAGAGTTTTTGAAAAATAGATTTTTAGAAGGAGTTTTCAGAAAAAAAAAATTTGGAAAGGAGATTGGAGAGAGTTTTTAGAAAGTATATAAAATATCTCACTTTTCTCAAACGATTCTAACCATAAGAAGGTTAGAACCACTTTAGGATAGTAGTTTTGAAAACAACAAGGAGTTGAAAATATGGACCATATCAGTCACTTTAAATGTAACACTTTTCTAAAGCAACCCTAACCATGAAAATGCTAGAATTAACTTAGGATTGTGATTTTGAAAACAAGTTTTGAAAAACAAGATTTTGATGCAAGCTTTTGAAAACAAATTTTGGAAGAATGCAAGATTATGATATGCACAATGAAAATTGGGATCGTGAACATACAAGGCTAAGGCTTCACCACATAATCAAGGGGGTCGAACCCACGTGGTCTCCGGTTAGACTAAAAGAAAGCCCCCAACATGGTGACCCTCCAATAGCCTAATCCTACACATGGACTGGGAAATCCCTTATTTCAAGCATGCAAGAAAGCAGGGGAAGAAGATGGGGGATTAAAATAGAAGAAAACCCAAGTGGGTTAGGAGAGAAAAGAGAGGGGGAAGATGCGTAAACTTAAAGAGAAAGCCTACCTTGTGTCTTGTTTATATTACTTTGCTTTGCACGCTTTGTTTTTCTTACTTTGCTTTGGTCTTCGCTTCAGTCTTCGTCTTGATCTTTGAGAACTTCAGTTTGCAACACTTCAAGTCTTCAATGGATGCTTTGGAGGCTAGTGTATGAGTGTATATGAGTGTGTATGAGGCTAGGATTTGTGTATGGAGGCTAGAGTTTGGAAAACCTAAAGAAGCTAGGGTTTTGGGAGGCTACGAGGTCTGTATATCGAAGAGTAGGGTTTTTAGACTGAGTTTGCAGACCTCTTTGACATTGGAGGAGGCTCTGTATTTATAGAGAGAAGAATGACCTAACGCTTGTTGCAGTGGCGACAGGCCAAAAATCCTTCTAGCGCCACCAGGCCAAATATTGGCTTGGTGCCGGCCAGTTAGGAAAGTTTTAAAGTCGGTAAGTAACGTATCTTGAGAAGATTTGGGCGCCTGTACTAGTGACTACCATGCGATTTTTAGCTTGGCTTCACTAAGAGTGACTCCGGAAGGTCCGGGAAGGATTTAAGGGACTAGGAATGGCCCGGAAGGCCGAAAAAGGGCAGGAACCCTTAGAATAAGGTCCCGGGGGTAATGGACTTGAAAAAGGATGACAAGAATTGTTGGAAAGGTTGATCGGGCCATTAGGGGCAAAACGGTCAACTAGATCGAAAAACTACCGGGATGGACCTGGAATGTCCCGGAAGAAGACTCGAGGTTTGGGAACATTATTTAGAATGTTCCAGGAGGCTACCGGTTTGATACCCAGAGCCAGTGTGATCGGAAAAGGCGACCGGCCAACTAGGGGCAAAACGGTCATTTGCACCGGGTTCGCTGGAATTGACTCGGAATGATCCGGAAAGGTAAAGGAAGGTCGAGAATACTATAAGAAGCATTCTCGGGAAGCTACTGGTTTGATACCCAAAGCCGGTGTGGTTCCCGGGGCGTTCGAATGCCTAGGGGCAAAATGGTCATCTTGACCGGAAAGTCTCGGAATTGGCCCAAAAACTTACTAGAAGGCACCTAATCATGCCGGATCATCTCTAAAATGATCTTGGAAGGATGGACTTACCGTTCTGAGGACTTAGGTATTTTCTCGAGAAACATGTTGGAAATGGCCCTAGGGGCAATTTGGTCATTTTTCACCAAAGTGGGCTAGCAGGCACCAGTGTTAACTTGAGTTTTGAGTGTTTCTTCCACTCTGACAGCGGTCCCGTGATACAGGGGTTTGTTGGCAATTCCCTATATCAACCTGTTTGCAAGTATTTCCGCTACTCTGACGGTTGCGATGTTTGCGAGTACTTCCGCTACTCTGACGGTTCGTGATCATTCCCGAGACTGTCTGATCTTGGGAAGCTGCTAAAGGGACTTAGCGCCTGAGAATCAATTTTCTCGAAAGGCATGCCGAAACAGACATTTCTACATTGGCGGGCTAGCATGCGCCAAAGGTGGACCGTTCTATCATCTAGAGGACTTGGGATCTTGTCCCGGTCGACGGGTTTGAAGGGACTTACCATTCCGAAGAGACTTTCTTCAAAAAATGTACTGGAAAGGATAGACTTACCGTTTAGAGGAATCAACTTTCTCGAGAGAGGGATTGGAATTGGAATTGAAAAAAGGGCCTTACCATCTTTAGGAAGACACGCCTATTGGAATCGGAAAGGGGACTTACCGTCTTCGAAAATACGTGCCTATTGGAATTGGAAAGGGGACTTACCGTTTTTGAAAAGACGTGCATACAGGATTGGACCAAACAACGCCCACAAGGGTATTTTGGTCATTTTGCCTCTATTTGGGCCTGGTGGGCCCGCGAAGCGATGAATTAACTGTATTAGGACTAGAATTCTAGAATATGTCCATATTGACTTGAACTCAAGTCTAGACAGACTGTAGACTGCCGAGCAATCAAAAATAGGGTGCTTACACACACATGAGGAATACCGAGGCACGACCAGATGCCAGAACAGAAAACCTCGGGCTCGATCTATTAAGCTGGAAGGAGACAAGCTACCTAACTGGTTTATTAAAGAAACTAAAGAGCTAGCAAAGGAAGGCAAGACGGTCAAGGAAGTTGACAATTACATCATCGTCGCCAATTCACTTGGTACTCCAAGAGAAACCTCTACTTTTCCTGCCTTGGCCAAAGATCCCAACCGAGATGGAATGTTGATATGGGCATCGTCCCAAAGCCCTATTAAAGAACACAGAAATCCCTTCAGAAGTATACAAGAGAGGGGTGTTCTCATTCACTTTCTTTCTATCTTCTTTACTCTCTACCTTTAAATTAAATGTTTGCACTTTCATTTTAAAAAACCTCTATGTTTTTCATTAAGTAGTGAAATATTAGTTTATGCCATTACCTTACATTGCTGTCATCTTAAATGTCTTTCATAATGGTGAATGCATCTTACACAAGGGGCATGGTTTATCTTATGGAATGATCTAACTTGAAGGGATGATAACATGAGCTAACCACTCGCCATATGATCAACTTCCCAAAAAATGAGAGGATAGGGATGAGTCAGGAAACTACCTAGAGGCAACACTTGCAAGATGTCAAAGCTAAGCGATGTGTGACTAGACTATTAAGATGAAGGAGAGCCACATTTCATTTCCCTACGAAAAAGAAACAAATGTGTTTATATTCCTTGTCAACCCCGATCCAAGACTGTTTCCCCCACATTGGGGCAGACAATAATTGAGAACTCTAGGAATAGTATCCATCCTCCATCATGCTAGGGCGGTATAAAAGGCTCTATAGATCAAGCAATCTAGTTCAAAGTGAAGAGAGGCCGTCATTTCATTTCCCATACAGTTAGAATTAATCCTTTGCCAAACCCATTGAGCCATCTATCTTTTTCGAGAAAACCCCAACCTAGGGATCGCTGCCCACATTGGGTTAGGTTGAACTACTAAGGAAAAGGTCTAAAAGAAAGAAAGGGTCATAGAATTATTCGTTTTATAAAAGGAAATGAAAGAGATAAAAAGAAAAGCAAAAGAAAAGAGTTGCCAAGGGGCAAAAGGCCGTAAAGAAATATATATATATATATTTATCTAAAGCTTGAAGAAAATCATGATGGAGTCATCTTGAAAAGCATAATAAGAAGGTCGAAAGAGAAGAGAGTCATGTTTATCTCAAAAAGCATACAGAAGGGTTGAAAGAAAATAGACGTTTTCACCCTAAAAAGTGTATCGTAAGAGCAAGGGAGAAATTTAAAGGTGATCTTAGGTTACAAAGAAGCCCAGTAGAAACAATAGGTTCAAGCCTTTACCCTTTCTTGTAAAACCCCAAAACCATAGCTTACATTATAACCCTACTAAAGTCCACTCTAATTGAAAACAGATTGCTTGATCTAAATGAGCTAGACACGCTGCCGGAGGTAAGAAAGGATGCTAACCCTACTAGAAGGAAAATAGTCAAGGATGGTATGGATCTAAACCCTGCTGAAAACAATATTGAATTTGAGCCTACATATCCCATTGCTTCGAAAACCCCATAACCTAGCCTACATTACGGTCCTAAAGTAAAGTCTCCTCGGATTGAAAGACTGGCCACTTATCACTCTGCTAAAGGTTAGGTAAGCTGTTGCCGAAGCTCCAAGAGTTGAGAGTTTTAGCCCAAGAATCCTATACACTAACTCTGAGAAAGAGAAGTCATAGGCAATCGAAAGGTTGAGAAAGGTACGAAGTGCTATCATCACATCAAGGTAAAGTTAAGCTAGAGGAGAGGCCAGACCCCCGAGAAGGAAGGAGTTACCATTCCAGAGATAATGAGTTTGACAGCGCCCTTTGTCGTTCTGTTAACTAATATATTTCGAATATGTGCATACATTTTCAAAAAAAAATTTATAAATGTCTTTGCATGTCCATACATCTAACTATCATCTTCGTATAAAATTTACAAAGTAAAAATGTCTAACATAAATACATCTCCAGGATAGGGGCAAAAGCATATCAGGGTCAATGGCAAGGGACATCTGTCAAAGATTGAAATCAATATCTTCCGGATCGAAATCTCCGAAAGCCGGCATCGGAGGAGGTGGATAACTATTAGAAGCACCAGCATCCTGTAAATAAGACAGAACTGAAATCGGCCACATGAAAGAATAACTAAACAACAACAGAGCGAAAAGAAGAAAGGAAAAGACAACATACCCCGCCACCTCCCACCTGGGCTAACTAAGCCGTCAAGGAAGCTACCTCTACCTGATACTGATCTCGCTCCATCTGGTATCGATCCCTCTGGTCCCTCACAGCAGCAAACTCAGCCTGGAGCACATATCCCCTGACACAGCACCACAAGTCAACCACCTCCTAGCCCATAGCGTATCCGCCAACTACTACCTCAAATCAGGTGAAGGCATTGACAGAACGAGCCCCAAAGTGTGCAGCGTAGTCCGTATTCAGAGGAAGCAAGAACCCGACACCCGGCTGGCGCTCCTGATAGGGGATAGGCACTCCCGCCACCAAAGCTCCAAACATATACTCCGGCGAATCTCCTGCTGATCGGAACTCCTCATGTAACTATCGCCAATGTCGATCTCCCAGATAGAACTCCCAAGAATCATCGCTAAGAAAAGCAGCCCTCGACAGGGACAATGGGACCAAGTATCGCACCGTCTCATAATGAACTGACCCGATAAAGGGCCGCCAAGTCACGTCCCTCGCCTCAATCAACTCCAGGTTCGCCAGTAGCGTCACGAAGTTAGTAATCTTTGATCGCTGGGGCACCCGGTCACGAGCCCACCTCAAAGCACGAGGGTAAAGGTCATTCTCGATAACTGCGGGGCAACGAATAGGCAAGTACTCGAAGCTCCACCAAACAAGAAAAGGCTAGAAACCAGTCATGTTACCCCAACGAGAGGAGATCTGGACCCGCATCAATCGCAGGAAGCAGCTAAAGGAAAAGGACCCCCAATCCAGCTCAAACAAAGCCCCAAGATCAGCTACTATACTCACCAAACGAAAAGGCACAAGCGACTTGTTATTGTTGCAGAAGCAGTTAAAGATGATGTACAGAACAAGTTACCGCCTCATCATATCTCGTCGGGCAAGTGATGGCTCAACAGCAAAGGTACTGTCATCCCGACTGAGCCAGAAAACTAGGAAAGTAGAATGCTTATGAGGGGGCAAGTTCAGCAGAATGCATACTGTCGCACCCAGATTTTCGCGCTCGAGGAATACTCACACAAGTAGAAAAAATGATGTACTCTCTCGTTAGAACTCACCCTCCTAGAAGAATGAGTGCGACTAGGTTTGAATAGAAAAACTAGTTTGAATAAAGGGCTTTTGAAAAAGATTCGAAGTCGCCACCTAACTTAATTAAGGTGAGTTAGGTCACCTAAAAACTAAGCAAATCCGAAAACTACACTTAGGGTTTTTGAAAAACGATTTGAAAATATCTCCTCGAGAGAGGGTTTTTAAGAAAACAGGTTGTTTGGCAACCTTTGGAAAACATTTAGCCCTTTTTAGAAAAATAACTCCTTTTGGTCTTTGAAATCAGTGATCTAGGTTCGGAGGTTGGTTACGTGTAGGAAAGACGCACTAAGCTATCACCCTACCCCGCCCTTTCGGTACCTACATGTCAATCTACCTTAGATTCACCTAGGAGAGTCTTTAACTAACTAATGGTTCAATCCTATCCATTTTAGAAAAACAATGTTTGAAAACTAACATGATGCATGATATGCAAGTGCAAAATAAGAGAGAATTGAAAAATAGATTTGGAAATGAATTTAAAAAGAATTTGATTTGAAAATAGATTTGAAGAGATAGAAATTGAAATTGGAAAGTTTGAAAATTGAAAGTAGAAATTTGAAAATAGAAATTTTGAAATTGGAATTTTGAAAATATATTGGAATTTGAGATTGGAAAAATGTGGAGACCACACCCATGAGGGCGGAATTGAAAGTTTGAAAAGTGTTGTGATTGCACCTATGAAGGTTGCCTACGTATCCCTTTCGGGGAATCAGGTCAGTCGTAGTTCGGACCGGAGTCCGATTGAAAAGAGATTGATTTGAAGAGAGATTGGATTGGAAGAAAGAAATTGAATTGAAATTGGATTTGATTTGAGATTAGAAGAGGAGATTGAATTTGAGAAGATTGGACTTGCTTTGGAAAGATTGATATTGGAAAGACTTTGGTTTTAAGAAACCTAGACTTAGGAAAGATAGGAGACCTAGGAAAGACTTGAGATTAAGAAAGATTGGATTGGAATGTTGGATTTGGAAGATTTGGAAAGATTTGGAGACTTGAAATTTAGGAAAGATTTGGATTAGGAAAGTTTCGAATTAGGAAAGTGTCATTTTGGGAAAGTTTTGAAATTAGGAAAGTTTTAGGTTTAGGAAAGTTTTGAAATTAGAAAAGTTTCATTTTTAGAAAGTTTTGGAATTAGGAAAAGTTAGAATTAGGAAAGTTTTGAATTAAGAAAGTTTTGAGTTTTGGAATGTTTGAAAAAGGGAAGTTTTGAATTTGGAAAGTTTTGAAAACAAGGAAGTTTTGAAAATAAGAAAGTTTTGTTTTAGGAAAGGTTTGAAAAAGGAAAATCTTCGGTTTAGGAAATGTTTGAATTCAGAAAGTTTTGAATTTAAAAAAAACCTTAGATTTAGGAAGATGTTGAAGTTTAAGAAAGTTTAGAATTTAGAAAGATTTGAAATTTAGAAAGTTTAAGATTCAGAAAGTTTTAGAGTTTGTTTTTTAGAAAATCTTGAAATTAGGAAAGGTTTGGGTTTAGGAAGAGTTTGAAAACTTAGGTTTGAAAAGTTAAGATTTGAAAAGAAGGTAGAATTAGGAAAGGATTGTATTAGGAAAGATTTTTATGTTCAAGTTTTGGAAACTTAAGGTTTAGGAAAGTGGAAGTTTAGGTAGGATTTGAATTAGGAAAGATTTGGATTTGGGAGGGATTGGACTTGGTTTTATTTCCAAAAACGGAGGATTGGGTCTAATTTCCTAAACGGGAAGATTTGATTCGGTTTCCTAAAGAGAAGATAGGATTTAGCAAGGATTTGGAAAAGGAGATTCTAAAAACCCTAGGTTTGAAAAATTATAGTTTTGATGTAGAAAAGAGGTTTTAGAAACATGTATAGTTTGGATGTGAAAACTAGAGGTTTTGGAAACCTAGGTTTGGGGCAAAGTTTGAAAACCATGTTTTTGGAAAGAAAATTTAGGGTTTCCTAATTGTGGGTTCTAGGGCTTGACTTTGGCTCTAAGGAAAGAGTTTTTGGAAAGTGCGTTTTTGGAAACGAAGGCTTTCTAGAAGGGAATCCTAGGAAGGAGTTTTTGGAAAGTGAATTTGAAGAGGGAGTTTTTGGAAAAAGATTTTAAAGAGAAGGAGTTTTGAAAAGCGTGTTTTTTAGAAACGTAGATTTTAGAAGGAAAATCCTAGAGAGGAAATTTCTAGAATGAAGATTTTGGAAAAGAGAGTTTTTGGAAAGATTTTTAGGGAGCGTTTTTAGAAAGTGAATTTTTAGGAGAGAGAGTTTTGGGAAAGGAGTTGAAAAAGCGGGGTTTGAAAAATAGATTTTGGAAGGGAGTTTTTGAAAACAATTTTGGAGAGGAGAGTTTTAGGAAAGTATGTTGAAAAAGAGATTTTTAGGAAGGGATTTTTGAAAAGAGAGTTTTTAGAAAGTATGAAAACGTCTCACTTTCCTAAAGCGATTCTAGCCATAAGAGGGCTAGAACCACTTTAAGAAAGTGGTTTTGGAAAACAATAAGATTTGAAAATATAAACCAAAAAGGTCACTTTTAATGTAACACTTTCCTAAAGCAACCCTAGCCATGGAAAGGCTAGAATCACCCTAGGATTGTGGTTTTGAAAACAAGTTTTTAAAAAAGAGATTTTGATGCAATTTTGAAAACAAGTCTGAAAACGATTTGAAAAACAACTTTGAAAACGGTTTTTGGAAGATGCAAGACTATGATATGCACAATGCAATTTGGGGTCGTGAACATACAAGGTTAAGGCTTCACCACATAATCAAGGGGGCCGGACCCATGTGGTCTTTGGTTAGACTAGAAGAAAGCCCTCGACACGGTGACTCTCCAACAGCCCAATCCTACACATGGACCGGGAATCCCCTTGTTTCAAGCATGCAAAGAAGGGGGGGGGGGGGGGGGGGGAAGAGATGGGGGATTAAAATAGAGAAAACCCAAGTGGGTTGGAAAGAGAAGAGAGAGGGGGGAAGTGCAAAAAATTAAAGAGAAAACCTACCGTATGTCTTCTTTATTTTGCGCGCCACGCTATCTTCGGTCTTCGGTCTTTGTCTTGATCTTCACCTTCAGCCTTCAAGAGTTGTCTTCAAGTCTTCAAAGGATGGTTGAAGGCTAGTGTATGAGTATATGGGGGAGTGTATGAGTGTTTAGGAGGCTAGGGTTTGTGTATAGTGGCTAGGGTTTGGGAAAACCTAGGGAGGCTAGGGTTTTTGGAGGTGCTCAAGCTCTGTATATCGAAATATAGGATTTTTAGGTTAAGTTTGCAGACCCCTTTCACGTTGAATGAGGCTCTGTATTTATAGAAGTTAGACAAACCCGGCGCCTATTGCAGTGGCGCCAGGGCAAACTTTACACTGGCGCCACCAGGACTGGCGCCAGGCCATTTTTTGGCTTGGTGGCACCAGCCAATTAGGAAAGGTTTAAGGTCGGCAAGCAACGTATCTTTAACTAGATTTGGGCGCCTGTACTAGTGACTACCATGTAATTTTTAGCCTGGCTTCACTAGGAGTGACTCCGGAAAGTCCAGGAATGATTTGAAGGAGCTGGAAATGACCCGAAAGGCCGGAAAGGAGCAGGAACACTTAAAATAGTGTCTTGGAGGTATTTGACTTGAAAAGTGAGGATAAGATGTGTCGGAAAGGTTGACCGGGCCCTTAGGGGCAAAACGGTCAATCGGACCGGGAAACTGCCAGGACAAACTCGGACTGTCCCAGGAGAAGACTTGGGATCTGGAAACATTATTTAGAATGTTCCCAGAGGTTGCCGGTTTGATTCCCAGAGCCGGCGTGGTTGGAAAAGGAGACCGGCCCACCAAGGGCAAAACGATCATTTTGTACCGGGTTTGCCGGAACTGAGTCGGAATGGTCCAGAAAGGTAAAGGAAGGTTGAGAACACTATAAAAAGTATTCTCGGGACATTACCGGTTTGATGCCCAGAGCCGATGTGGTCGAAGAAGGAGATCGGCCCTCTAGGGGCAAAACGGTCATTTTGTACCAAGTTGGCCAGAACTGACTCGGAATGATCCGGAAAGGTAAACGAAGATTGAGAATACTATAAAAAGTAGTCTCAGGAGGTTACTGGTTTGATACCCAGAGCTGGTGTGGTTCCCGAGGCATTCGGATGCTTAGGGGCAAAATGGTCATCTTGACCGGAAAGTCTCGAAAAAGGTCCTAAGGGTAGTCTGGTCATTTTTCACCGAAGCGAGCTAACAGACACGGGTGTTGACCTAGGTTTTGAGTGTTTCCGCCACTCTAACGGTGTGAGTATTTCCGCTACTCGGACGGGGTTGATGATTTGTGAGTATTTTCGCTACTCGGACGGAGTTGATGATTTGTGAGTATTTCCGCTACTCTAACGGTTTTGTAAGTAGTTTCGCTACTCGAACCGTCTCGAGAAATAAACTGTCTCGAGAGAGGGATTGGAAAGGGGTCTTACCGTCTTCAAAAAGACGTGCCTGGATTGGAACCGTCTCGAGGAATAAACTGTCTTGAGAGAGGGATTGGAAAGGGGTCTTACCGTCTCCGAAGAGACGTGCCTGGATTGTGAGTGTTTCCGCCACTCTAACGGCGGTCGTCGTGACACAGGGGTTTGTTACCAATTCCCTATATCGACCTATTTGTGAGTATTTTCGCTACTCTAACGGTTTTGTGAGTATTTCTGCTACTCTAACGGTTTTGTGGACTGTCTCGAGGAATAAACTGTCTCGAGAGAGGGATTGGAATTGGAAAGGAAAGGTCAATGCCCCCTAAGGGCATTTTGGTCATTTTGCCTCTATTTGGGCTTGACAGGCCCGCGAAGCGATGGAAAGACGGAATTTGGACCTAGAGAATTGGTTTTGATAGGAATATGCCCACAATGACTCTGAACGGAGTGTAGACTGCCGAGTGGTCAAAAATGGGGTGCTTACACATACCTCGTCTCTACTGGCTGACTGCAAGGTGATCTGCCGACCAAAGAAGGAAAGCCCCATGATGATAACCCAGTCCAAGGGGCTGAGACCCAGCTCAAAGCCAACAAAATGGCAGGTCCCGGTCTCTCCAAACCACCTCTCAATCAGTGCCAACACCAGATGTCTGTTCAGGCGGTTGGCCTATAATCCCATGAAAACCCCGAACTCAATCTCAACCAAGAAAGCCCGATAGGATGGAGCAGCCCGCTGCATGGTCACAAACACCTGATGGACGACCCCTCTAAAAGTTGTGTGTACGCGTGGAGGAAGCAAATGCTGTCTAGAATATACACTGAGATGATAGGCAAGATCTCCTAGTGGTGGAATATACGGTATTTCCAAATCACCCAGATCAGCATCCGTCTGTCTATGTCTAGAGGAGGCTCTCCCATAACCAGTTACCTAATCACTAAAACCCGGTACCTCCTCCTCCGCACCAATCTCCTCCTTAAGGGCATGCTCAACTAGAGGAAAGGGTCAACAAGTGGCCTACTCCCCCGTCCACTCTAACTAGACGATGCCTATCCAGCAGATCGCCGGCTACCCCTGGATCGACTGGAACCACTGAAAAAATCTGTCCAGGCCGCCTTCTTAGAGCGACGTCTCCTCTCGAAACCATCATCACCCGCATCTACTATCTTGAAAAGGTAAACCAAGGTAGGGGATATTAATATACGGTATATGCAAATAAGAAAATAAAAGTAGAAGAAAAATAATAATAATAAAATAAATAAATAAATAATTAAAAAAAATAAAACAAATAATAAAAAGATTTCAAGTGATAAGTAAAAAAAATAAATTTCCTACAAATTTTGATTTTCCAACTTCAAATCAAATCTCAAGGGTTTTCTGTCTTTTTCCTTTAACAAGATTTTATTTCAAAAGATTTTCCAACTCTTTCCTTGATTTTGAAAAATTTTGGTAGAGTTTTGTTTAAAAATGATCCCTACAACACCCATGATATTAACACAAAATACAAACCATGCACTCTACAAACATCACAATCACATAGCACCAACACCCGCACAGACTTTTCAAATTTCTAAATTTTTTCAAAAGATTTGTTTCATTTTTTAACAAATCAATGGTTTTCAAAGTTATCCTAAAATTTTTCAAAATCATTTCAAATATTTTCTAAAAATTCCTACATTTTTCTAAATTTTAAACTCCATTAATTTCATCACTTTCTCAATTTTCTCCATTTTTTCTATTTTTCTAAGTATTTTTCTATTTTTTAAAAAATAAAAAATTCAAAAAGTTTTAAAAAAATCACGAAACTTTACACAGATGTTAAACACATTTTTTTAAGGCATACAGTATAAAAATCTATCCTAAAAGCTCAATGCCCAAAGCTGTAAGGACAAACTCTCAATTCCTGCATAAACCCCCTTTACATGAACACATAAAATCACTCAAATTCAATCAAACAAGCACTAAAATGCAAAAATAACTTCACCACAATGTTCAAAACATATCAAAACATCAAGTTTCACTATTCACATGGTTCAAACAAAATTCTACACATCAAAATCAACATAAAATCAAAAACTCACCTCTTGGAGTTCTCCGGCGAAATCTTCTCTTCCAGCGACTTTTTTGGCGACGGCGTCTACTTTCAATAATCCCCCTGGTCCCTAAGAGGCGCTCCTTCAATGTCCAAGTCAGTTTCCTCATAATGCCTCTCAATTTTGCGAAAATCCTTCGAATCCTGTGAGTGCTCGAACCAGAAATGTTTCTGGTTTTTTATCCTAGGCCTGGCACTACTGTTAGTGGCGTCAAGCCAATTCTTCCAAAGGCACCACTGCTAGTGGCACCAGTTCCAAATTCCAGGCAGCTTTGCCTTTTTTTCCCGCCAAAACTTGATTTCAAAGGCCTTTTGGGCCCAATATCCATTTCCAAGCTCCCGTTTTTGAAAATTTCCAAAATCCATCCCTCCGACCACCTCACGGTCAACATGAGACTCTTACTCCATCATTTTCTGTCATTGTCAAGTAAAGACAAAAAAAAAGGGGTGTCACACCCCCAACCCAATTAGACATTAATTATATCACATTAGGTGAGGCGTGATCGCACAGGTCACCGTACTTGTGAACGACACCTCAACACATACTCGAAAATAAAAGAACGCAGCGGAATATATGAGATAAACAATACAATGAGAAAAATATAATAAACTCTCCAAAGGAAATACATTACCACTGGAAAATAATCAACATCCTTTCACAAAATTCTTTACCATTATACAAAGTTAAAACATAACACCAAAACCCAACATTTCATGTAAAATACAACCATGAAACTGAAAGTAAGACAATGGAGCTCTCCCAAGCCCCGAGACTCGACATCCTGACATCAACATGATTGCCACCACGGCAAGGACCAAGACTGCAGTGAACCAAACCGTCATCTCCAAGTTACCTGTCAAGACAGTCTGTGTGGGTGTGAGCTAATTGTCAACATGCTCACGATAGATGTTCAAATTCATAGAGAATAATAATAAACACCCACAATATACACGATATAATGATCAATATATATATATATATCATGGATGCCTCAATGCAATACATGTAACACCCACATGTGCGTGCAATTTTAGATAATGTTGGTCCAATATATCGATGGCACGTTATCAAGGAATACCCACCATGGCACCCCTAGGCTAGTCCACCGTGACTCAGCCGTGGTTAACCCACCGTGGTTAACTCTCTCCAGTGCAATGCAAGGCATACAATATGAATGGTATGCAATGCCATCATATATATAAAATCATCAATGTCTCCATAGAACTTCTCATATAATACCACTTTCACCTTATATATAAACACCTTCAACAACTCATATGCATTCACCACCATTATATGAAAATAAACAATGCATTTAACATGAATAAGATTATTTCAAAATTTCACAATCCCACAATTAACACCAATATAGATAATAATACAAGAAATATATATTCACTTCTATATGAATAAGATTATCCTATGATCCCACCTATCACCGCACACACACTATGTCAATGATCACTTCGGGGTTGACGTTGAAGGATCTTGCTCTCCATTAACTCCTATCACCACAACTGTATTAGTTTAGGAAACTCATTATATACTCCAATAATCATAAATATAACGTCTATACAAACAAGTTATAACACTGAAATTATGCATTAGAACTACCATATGCTAATCCCAATCACACTCCCAATGTAAAGCTAGAGCTGAAAAATACCAAAATACACAAGCCCTCTAATCTGCCAAAACTGACACAAGCTTCATACTTTGGACATAACTTTGTGAGCTTATGCCCAAAAATTCTAAAACTTTAGGAATACCAACTAGACATATCAAAGAGTATCCAGACCAAATTTTACATTTTTTGAACATGCCTAAGTATTAATTTGGTATTTTCAAAAACAAGGCAATGCTATAGAAACTCGAATTCAGCAGCATATAGTCTATCTTTGATAAATTAATAACATAGGTAAACGATATCTAAATGATCTGAAATTTGGTACAGATTATCATCAACCTTTCTCCTAGGTATAGTAAAAATCTCATAATTTTTGGGCTACTCTAACTTGGTCGAATGCTCTGTCTAACCAGAGGTTACAGATCTGGGCAGATCTGGGCATTAAAAATCTGCAGGGACAGTCCCATTTCAAAAATTCACCATAATTTGAAATTAAAACATTTTTAAGTGAATCCAAATCCCAAATGATCCTCATAACTCTAACTTACAATGTTCAAAAATTCAGCCACAAATAAAATTTTTAGCTAGGTCGAAATGTCTCTAAACAGTAGCCTTTTCATAGAGAATACTCTGTTATGGCTGCCATGGATGATTATAAGTTTTTACCATAGAAGATCTCACCTCCATCCTCCTCCTTCCATGGCATGACTCATACAACATGTAATAATTAGAGAAAATAAGATGAAACAAGCATGATACTCACCTTAGATGAGGAAAACAAAGTGCAAGAAAGCTTCCTTAGATTTTTCCCCTCTTTTCTTCTTCTTCCTCTTTTCCACCGATTGCTCCTTCTCTCTCCAAGCTTCTCTCTCTCTCTCTATAACTCTATATATATATATCTCTCTCTCTATATAATGGCAGCTATCTTTCCTCTCTTCTCTCTCCCATCATGCTGAACCACTCACCCCCCACCATTCTTGTTTTTTTTTTTTTTCTTTTTCTTTCTTTTCTTTCTTCATTTGCCTCCTTGTCCCCTCTTGTCATCTTTCTCTCTTTCTCTCCACCGACCGACACCCCCCCTTCCTCTCACTTCACTTTACTAGATATATAATAATATATCTCACCCCCCTTAGGTATTTTATACATCTACTTATTATACCCACTCACAAATGTCTCACCATTTAACCATTTAACTTACCACTAATAAAATGATACAAGTGGCACACACAATTTATAATTAACCATGCAATAGATATAAATTAAATTAAATAAACTAATTCAACTACGTTTAAAATGCAATTCAACTAATTATGAAAATATGAGATTAGGGTTTCACAAGGGCCAGCTGTAAGCACCCCATTTTTGCCCCCTCGGCAGTCTCTAGTTCGTCCAGACTTGTATTCAAGTCAATATGGATATATTCTGAGTCAACTCAATTTTTCAAGTCTAATCCCGTCAATCAATCGCTTCGCGAGCCCTTTGGGCCCAAATAGAGGCAAAATGACCAAAATGCCCTTGGGGTCGTTGTTTGGTCCAATTCTAATGGGCATGTCTTTTCGAAGATGATAAGTCCCTTTCTAATTCCAATTCCAATTAAATCCCGCACACTCGAGAAAGTTGATTCCAAGGTGGTAAGTCCATCCTGTCTGGCACGTTTTCAAGTGAACTCTTCAGAATGGTAAGTTTCTTCAAACCCGTCGACCGGGACAAGACCCTAAGTCCCCGAGATGGTAAAACGGTCCATCTTTGGCTCCTGCTAGCCCGCCAATGCAAAAATGTTCGTTTTGGCACGCCTTCTGAGAAATTTGATTCCTCAGGCGCTAAGTCCACTTAGCAACTTTCAGAGATTAGGCAGTCTCTGAAATGATCGCGACCTGTTAGAGTAATGGAAATACTCGTAAACATTGCAACTGTCAGAGTGACGAAAACACGCGAAAACAGGTCGATATAGGGAATTGCCAACAAACTCCTATGTCACGGGAACGTCGTCAGAGTGACGGAAACACACAAAACCCACGTCAACACCGGTGCCTGCTAGCCCACTTCGGTGAAAAATGACCAAACTGCCTCTATGGCCATTTTCGATACGTTTCTCGAAACAGTACCTAAGTCCTCAAAACGATAAGTCCACCCTTCCAAGATTGTCTTAAAGACAGTCCGGCATGCTTAGGTGCCTTCCAATCAGTTTCGGGTCAATTCTGAGACATTCCGGTCAAGATGACAATTTTGCCCCTAGGCATCCGAGTGCCCCAGGAACCATACTAGTTCTAGGTATCAAACCGATAACCTCCTGAGAATGCTTCTTATAGTATTCCTGACCTTCCATTACTTTTTTGGATCATTCCGAGTCAATTTCGGCAAACCCGGTGCGAAATGACCGTTTTTTTCCTAGTGGGCCGATTGCCTTTTCTGACCACACCGGCTCTGGGTATCAAACCGATAACCTCCTAGGACATTCTAAGTAATGTTCCCAAACATTGAGTCTTCTTTCGGGATATTCTAAGTCCATCCTGATAGTCTTTCGGTCCAGTTGACCGTTTTACCCTTAATGGCCCGGTTAACCTTTTCAATACATCCTGTCATCATTTTTCAAGTCTACTACCCCCGAGACACTATTCCAAGGGTTCCTATCCCTTTTCGGCCTTGTGGACCATTCTCGACCCTTTCAAATCATTCTTAGACTTTCTAGAGTCACTCCTAATAAAGCTAGGCTAAAAGTTACATGGTAGTCACTAGTACAGGCACCCAAATCATTGAAACATACGTTGCTTACCGACCTTAAAACCTTCCTCAGTCGCTGGTGCCACTACATGTAAACTATTGCCTAGCGCCACTACAACAGGTGGCAGGTCAATCCTCTCTCTATAAATAAAATGCCTCATTCAGCGTAAAAGAGGTCTGTAAACTCAGTCTGAAAACTCCGCTATTCGATATACAGAGCTCGTAGCCTCCCTAAAGCCTAGTCTTCTTTAGGTTTTTCAAAACCCTAGCCTCCATATACAAACCCTAGCTCTCATACACTCACATACACCCCTATACACTCATATACTAGCTTTCGAAGCCTCCATTGAAAACTTGAAGTGCTGCAACTTTGAAGTTTAGGTCCAAGCAAGCTCTTGAAGATCAAAGCGAAGATCAAAGCAAAGCAAAGCAAGAAGAAGAAAGCGAATAAAACCAAGTAAATAAAACAAGACACATAGTAGGCTCCCTATTTACGTTTACGTAACTCCCTCTCTCTCTTCTCTCTCTGAATCCACTTGGGTTTTCTTTTATTTTAATCTCTCATCTTCTTCCCCCCCCCCCCCCCTTCTTGCATGCTTAAAATAAGGGACTTCTCGATCCATGTGTAGGATTAGGCTATTGAGAGTTACCGAGTTAGGGGTTTTCTATTAGTCTAACCAGAGACCACATGGGTTAGACCCCCTTGATTATGTCGTAAAGCCTTAACCTTGTATGTTCACAACCCCAACTTGCATTGTGCATATCATGATCTTGCATTCCTCCAAAATTCGTTTTCCAACTTGTTTTCAAAACTTACATCAAAACCATTTTCAAAACTTGTGTTAAATCTTCTTCTTCAAAACTTGTTTTCAAAATCACAATCCTAAGGTGATTCTAGCCTTTACATAGCTAAGGTTGCTTTAGGAAAGTGTTACATTTTAAGTGACCATTATGGTCCATATTTTTAAATCATTGTTGTTTTCAAACCATAATCCTAGAATGGTTCTAATTTTTTTATTGTTAGAATCGTTTTAGGAAAGTGTGATATTTTTAGAGGCTTGCAAAAGTCCATATTCAAATCATCTCCAAAATATCTTTTTAAACTTACTTTCCAAAACCTCTTTTTAAAATTCCCTCCAAAATCTCTTTTTACATCTACTTTCTAAAATCTCTTCTCCAATATTTTTTTCAAAAAACTGTCTCCAATCTCCTTTCCAAAATTGTTTTCTAAGGATTCCCTTCAAAAACTTAACTTCCTAAAACTTTCTTTCTAGAAACGCTCCCCAGGTTTCCTTTCTAAAAACTCTTTCCAAAAATCTCCTTCCTAAAAGTTATTTCCAAAAATTTCTTTCCAAAAACTCTCTTTTCAAAATTTGCTTTCCATAAACTCCTTTTTAAAACTCTTTCCAAAAACTCTCATTCCAAAAGTTCACTTTCCAAAACCTCTTTTTTAGATCTCCTTCTAAAAATCTTTTTTTTCAAAATTCACTTTTCAAAAACTCTTCTCCTTAAAGCCCAAGTCAAGCCCTAAAGTCAACAATTAGAAAATCCTAATTTTCCTTCCCAAAAATATGATTTTCAATTCCCTATTTTGGCCTTAAACTTTAGGTTTCCAAATCCTATTTTTTACATCAAAACTATATATTTCCAAAACCTATTTCCTACTCTAAAATCTAGGATTTTCAAAACTTCATCTGTCCAATTCCATACCAAAATCTAATCATCCGTTTTAGGAAGCCAAATCAAATCTCCCCATTTAGGAAACCAGATGCAATCCTCTGTTTTTGAAAATAAAATCAAACCATCTCTTGTTAGAAACAAAATCCAATCCTTTATTTTAGGAAATAGGAATCTCAATCATTCCAAATCCAAATCTTTCCTAATTCAAATCCTTCCTAATCTCATACTTTCCTAAATCTTAAATTTCCCAAAACTTGAACGTTTAAATCTTTCCTTAAACTTTAAGCTTCTAAATCTTTCCTAAAATTTCAACATTTCTTATTTCCATACGTTTCCAAATTTTAACTTTCCAAATCTAAATTTTCCAATCTTTCTTAAACTCAAACCATTCCTAATTTCAAGAATTTCTAAAACTCAAACTTCGAATCTTTCTAAAATCCTAAACTTCCTAAATTTCAAATCTTTTCAAATCCAAAACTTCCTGAAATCGAAACTTTCTAAAAACGAAACCTTTCCTAAGTTAAAACTTTCCAAATCCAAAACTTTCTTAAGTCAAAACTTTCTAAATTCGAAACTTTCTTAAATTCTAAACTTTCCAACTTTCTAAACTTTCCTATTTCAAAATATTCCCAAATCGAAACTTTCCTGAACCAAAATTTTCCTAAACCAAAACTTTCCTAAAATGACACTTTCCTATTTTAAAACTTCCCTAATTCGAACCTTTCCTAAATCCAATTTTCCTAATCTTCCAAGTTCGGCATTCGAGTCAAATCTTTCTTAAAACTCAAGTCCTCCCTAAATCCTATCTTCCTAAGTCTAGGTTTCCTAAACCTCAATCTTTCTAAATCAAAATCTAATCTTTTTTAATTCCAAATTCTAATTTTCAATCTTCTATTCTAAGTTCAATCAAACTCTTTTTCAAATCAAAACCTTCTATTTACTATTGAACTCTTGTCCGAACTACGACTGACCTGATTCCTCAAAAAGGATACGTAGGCAACCCTCATGGGTGCAGTTACAACCTTTTTCAAGCTTCTATTTCCACAACTTTTTCAAACTTCCAATTCTAAATTTCTATTTTCAAACATCTATTTCCAATCTCCAAAACTTTCTTTCAAAATCAAATCTATCTCTTCAAATCTCTTTTCTAAAATCAAATCAAGTTCTTTTCAAATCTATTTCCAAACTTTCTTGCACTTGCATATTATGCATCATTCTTTTAAACATTCTTTTCTAAAGTGGATAGTTATTGGGCATTTATTAATTAAAGACTTTAATAGGTGAATCTAAGATGAATAGACATGTAGGTACTACAAGGGCGGAGTAGGGTGATGGCTTAGTGCGTCTTCCCTACACGTAACCAACCTCCGAACCTAGGATCACTGTTTTCGAAAGATTAAAAATAGAGTTATTTTTTAAAAAGGGCTTAAATATTTTTCAAAGGTTGCAAAATAACCTATTTTCTTAAAAAACCCTCTCTTGAAGAAGTATTTTCAAAATCGTTTTTAAAAACCCTAAGTGTAGTCTTCAGATTGTGCTTAGTTTTTAGGTGACCTAACTAACCTTAATCAAGTTAGGTGGCGATTCCAAATGTTCTCCAAAAGTCCTTTATTCAAATCAAATTTTTAATTCAAACCTAGTCGCATTTATTCTTCTAGGAGGATGAGTTCTAACGAGAGAGTATAGTATTTTTTTCGCTTGTCTGTGTATTTCTCGAGTGCGAAAAATCTGGGTACAACATTAGTGAGGACGAGCAAGGTGATGGACACAATTGGTTTTTTTGAAAGAACTAAGGGTAACATGGGTTGTACAGCTCTTTGACGTTCAAGCCCAACCATGGCAATCATGGGTTCAGGCTTAAACATTGAAGTAAGGATGAGGTGGTAATGAGGGGGATTGAGCAAGGTTTCAATGGTTAGGTTCATGTTGGTCTGATAAGATTGTATCGTTAAAAGGGAATGGTCCTAGCATTCGGGTTCTCCTAGGATAAAAGTTGTCCCCTTCAGAATTATAATAGACAAGTTATATAGGGTGCCTCTGCTAACATTCTTGCTTTCCAATGGTATGCTCTCTTAAAGCTTGTGAGTCATGGCCTTCATTAGTATGGAAGGTGTTAAACTAGTATTCATTTCCCTTGCCTATAAAAACAAGGACAACGGTTGCAAGTTAGGGTTTGGTTTTTAGAGAGTTCTATGCAATGCATGCCCGAGGGTGTCCCTATTTAAGAGGGAAACTAATCATGATAAATTTGGCTCGTTTTCGGAGATAGGGGGCTCTGCCCCTGTATGCAAGTACCTAACCACTGATCAGGGATCTGCCTTTATCATTTATTTGCGAGAAATAAGGAAACTCATTGAACTTTAAGGTTTACAATACAAAGAATCAAAGTACATTTAAAAAGGGAAAGGGGAAACATTTTCTTTTGGACTTCCACTTATCTAACTTTACAAAAGAAAACCTAAATTACTCTTGAGTTTTTGGATCCGCCTTTGTTGGATTTGATGTCAAGGAGGTCGTTAAGAGACCTTGTTGATTGATTGCCCATTGTCTTCTTGGCAAACCTATCTCTGTGAGCATAGAGGGATTGGGGCCCCTCATATGGAATGAATTGATATGCATGCCATGAGTCCTTAGGGTTATATGGGAACCTTTAGGGTTTTGGTAAGTTTAATGCAAAGGAGAGTGAACTAGGTGTCACTCTCTTTGGGTTGATCATATGCATGAACATGCAGTGACTTGAGTTATTCTGGAACTCTTGTCTTGGGATGCCATATTATATGCATGAATATGAATGCAAAGAGCGTAAGGAGAGAGAATGCAATGGTAAAGTAAATGTGCATGTATGAGCAGTTAGACAAGCATTATAACAATAAGAATACAGTCATTATAACAACAGGAATAAACAGGTATAAAGGAAAATAAAAGCAGTCGCCCTTTCCTCTATGGTTTTGAAAACAGTGCACGTGCCTTAAATCCGACAGAGGTTCGGCTATGCATGGTGTCTATATGAGTATGAGGTTGAGGGTTTACCAATGCATCCTAAAAAGGCTCGCTCCCCGGATCTTCAAACCTAGGCCCACTCCCAGAGGTGGTACCATGATCGGTTGGTGATCCGAGCGGGGAAACCATCAAGAGGCCGTAGGCGACGAAACTGACACAGTATCTTGCCAAGAACCAATTACCATTCCCCCTTCTAACTAGAAGGAATAGATCAGTGTAAAATGCAAGTATGTAGAATGCAAGTGCACATGCAGTGTGTTTGTAATTTTTAAAAGCGGAGGAAAGAGCCCAACAATTTCCATCTATCCTGTTCATCACATGAATTCATGCATAGTAGTTAATAAAATAATATTGTAAACAGAAAGCGCATCTACAAAACAAAGATGTAAAAGTTAGTATGTGGATGACAAACTTAATGCAAGATAATATGAATGGAATTAAATGCATGTTTTTTAAAACAACTTTGAAAATTTGATTTTGAAAATTGAAAGTGGATAAAATTCGACAAGTTAATTGAAGACTCTACATGGGTGAAGGGTGAAGAGACATGACTATGGCCTAACCCTCTAAGTGTCCCCAGCAAGAGTCGCCAGCTGTCGCGCCCAGATTTTTCGCACTCGAGGAATACACACAAGCGCGAAAAATACTGTACTCTCTCGTTAGAACTCATTCTCCTAGAAGAATGAGTACGACTAGGTTTGAATTGAAAATTAATTTGAATAAAGGGTTTTTGGAAAACATTTGGAGTCGCCACCTAACTTTATTAAGGTGAATTAGGACACCTAAAAACTAAGCACAATCCGAAGACTTCACTTAGGGTTTTTGGAAAATGATTTTGCAAATACTTCCTCAAGAGAGGGTTTTTAAGAAAATAAGTTGTTTGGCAACCTTTGAAAAATATTTAAGCCCCTTTTTTAAAATAACTCTATTTTGGTCTTTCGACAATAGTGATCTAGGTTCGAAGGTTGGTTACGTGTAGGGAAGATGCACTAAGCCATCACCCTACCCCGCCCTTGCGGTACCTACATGTCTATTCACCCTAGATTCACCCATTAGAGTCTTCAACTAATACATGTCCAAAACTATCCACTTTGAAAAGAATGTTTAAAAGAATGATGCATGATATGCAAGTGCAAGAAACGAGAGTTTAAAAATAGATTTTGAAATATATTTGAAAAGACTTGATTTGATTAAAGAAAAAAGATTTGAAGAGATAGATTTTATTTTGAAAGAAGGTTTTAGAGATTGGAAATAGAGATTTGAAAATAGATTTTTGGAATTGAAAATTTGAAATAGATTATGAAATTGGAGATTTGAAAAAAGCCATGGAATTGAATATTTGAAAAGAGTTATGATTGCACACAGGAAGGTTGCCTACGTATCATTTCTGAGGAATCAAATCAGCCGTAGTTCGGACAAGAGTCCGATAGAAAATAAAAGATTTGATTTGAAAAAGAGTTTGATTGGAAAAAGGAGTTTGATTTAAACTTAGAATAGAAGATTTAAATTTGGAACTTGGAATTGAAAAGATTAGACTTTGATTTGGAAAGATAGAACTTGGAAGAAGGATTTGGACTTGTTTTGGAAAGATTGAGATTTAGGAAACCTAGACTTAGGAAAGATAGAATTTGGGAAGGACTTGAGATTTAAAAAAGATTTGACTCGAATGTTGGATTTGAAAAATTAGGGAAGGTGGAATTTGAGAAAGACTAAATTTAGAAAAGTTTGAAAATAGGAAAGTTCCGTTTTAGGATAGTTTCATTTTAGGAAAGTGTCTTTTTAGGAAAGTTTTGAAATTGGATGTTTTGAAGTAGGAAAGTTTAAAATTTGGGAAAGAGTTAATTTTGGAAAGATTTGAATAAGGAAAAGTTTGATATAAGAAAGATTTAGAATTTTAGAAAGTTTAGGATTTTGGAAAGATTTGAATTTAAGAAAATTTCCAATTTGGAAAGTTTAGAATTTTGGAAAGGGATGGAATTAGGAAAGGTTGGGATTAGGGAAGATTTGAAAGCTTAAAGTTTAAGGAAAGATTTAAACGTTCAATTTTTTAAAACTTAAGATTTAGGAAAGTATGAGATTAGAAAAGAGTGGATTAGGAAAGGTTTAGACTAGGAAGGATTGAGATTCTTATTTGCTAAAACAAAGGATTGGATTTTGTTTCTAAAAAAGGTATTTTAATTTTGTTTCCAAAAATGGAGGATTGGATCTAGTTTCCTAAATGGAGAGATTAGATTTGGTTTCCTAAAGGGAAGATTTAATTTGACATGGAATTGGAAAAATGGAGTTTTTAAAATCCTAGATTTGGGAAGACTATAGTTTTGATGTAGAAAATCGGTTTTGGAAATACATAATTTTGATGTACAAAATAGGATTTTGAAAACCTAGATTTTAAGGCAAGATTGAAAATCACGTTCTAAGAAAGAAAATTAGGGTTTCCTAATTGTTGGCTCTAGGGCTTAACTTAGGCTCTAAGGAAAGAGATTTTTGAAAAGTGAATTTTTAGGAAGGAAGATTTTTGGAAGGAGATCTAGAAAAAGAGTTTTTAGAAAGGAATTTTTGGAAACAGTTTTTAGGAAAAAGATTCTTGGAAAGAGATATTTGGAAAGAATTTTTTAGGAAGGAAATTTAAGAAACGTTTTTAGAAAGTGAATTTTGAAGAGAGCTTTTTGGAAAGGAGTTTAAAAAGAAGTTTTGGAAAATAGATTTTTGAAGAGAATTTTTAGAAAAAAATTTTAGGAAGAAGATTGAGAAGAGTTTTTAGAAAATATATTGAAGAAGAGATTTTTAGAAAGAGAGATTTAAAAAGAGAGTTTTTGGAAAGTTCATAAAAATATCTCACTTTCCTAAAGCAATTCTAACCATAAGAAGGTTAGAACCACTCTAAAATAGTGGTTTTGAAAACAACAAGGAGTTGAAAATATAGACCATATTGGTCACTTTAAAGGTAACACTTTTCTAAAGCAACCCTAGCCATGAAAAGGCTAGAATCACTTTAGGATTGTGATTTTGAAAACAAGTTTTGAAGAAAAAATTTTAATGCAAGTTTTGAAAACGGTTTTGATGCAAGATTTGAAAACAAGTTTGAAAACAAATTTTGGAGGAATACAAGATCATGATATGCACAATGCAAGTTAGGGTCGTGAACATACAAGGTTAAAGGCTTCACCACATAATCAAGGGGGCCGAACCCACATAGTCTCCGGTTAGACTAAGAGAAAGCCCCGGACACGGTGACTCTCAACAGCCTAATCCTACCCATAGACTGGGAAGTCCCTTGTTTCAAGCATGCAAGAAAGGGGGGAGGAAGATGGAGGATTAAAATAGAAGAAAACCCAAGTGGGTTCGGAGAGAGAAGAGAGAGAGGGGGGGGGGGGGGGGAGTTGCGTAAACTTAAATAGAAAGCCTAACTTGAATCTTCTTATTTTGCGTGCTTTTATTTGCTTGAATTGCTTCAGTCCTCACTTCGCTTTGTGTCAGTCTTCAAGCTTGTCTTGATCTTTGAGAGTCTCAGGTTGTAGCACTTTAAGTTTTCAATGGAGGATTTGTAGGCTAGTGTATAAGTGTATATGAGTGTGTGGGAGTATATCAGAGCTAGGGTTTGTGTATAGGGGCTAGGGTTTTGGAAGACCTAAAGAAGACTAGGGTTTGGCGGGGCTACAAGCTCTGTACATCGAAGAGGAGAGTTTTTAGACTGAGTTTGTGGACCTCTTTCACGCTGGAGAAGGCTCTATATTTATAGACAAAGGAATGACCTGGCGCCTGTTGCAGTGGTGCCAGACAAAAATTCCTTTTGGCACCATTCCAGGCCAAATTTTGGCTTGTAGTGATGCCAGCCACTTCGGAAAGTTTTAAGGTTGGCAAGCAACGTATCTTCAGAAGATTTGGGCGCCTGTACTAGTGACTACCATGCAATTTTTAGCCTGGCTTCACTAGGAGTGACTCCGGAATGTCTGGGAATGATTTGAAGGGGCAAAAATGGCCCGGAAGGCCAAAAAGGGACAGGAAACTTGAAAAATGGTGACAGGATGTGTTGGAAGGGTTGACTGGGCCATTAGGGGCAAAACGGTCAATCGGGCCGAAAAGCTGCGGGGATGGACTCAGAATGTCTAGGAAGAAGACTCAAGGTTCAGAAACATTACTTAGAATGTCCCAAGAGGTTACCGATTTGATACCCAGAGTCGGTATGGTTGAAAAAGGCGACTGGCCCACCAGGGGCAAAATGGTCATTTCGTAGCGAGTTTGCCAGAACTAACTCAGAATTATCTAGAAATGTATTAGAAGGCTGGGGATGCTATAAGTAGCATTCTCAGGGAGTTACCGGTTTGATACCCAGAGCTGGTGTGGTTCCCAGGGCATTCGGATGCCTAAGGGCAAATGGTCATCTTGATCGAAAAGTCTCGGAATTGGCCCGAAACTGACTAGAAGGCACCTAATTATGCTGGATTATCTTTAAGACAATCTTGGAAAGGTGAACTTACTGTTCTAAGGACTTAGGTACTTTCTCGAGAAATGTGTCGAAATGGCCCTAGGGGTAGTTTGGTCATTTTTCATCGAGGTGGGCTAATAGGCACCAATGTTGACCTGGGTTTTGAGTGTTTCGTCACTCTAACGGCGGTCCCGTGACATAGGGGTTTGTTAGCAATTCCTTATATCAACCTGTTTACTAGTGTTCCGTCACTCTGATGGTTGCGAAGTTTACGAGTATTTCTGTTACTCTAAGAGGTCGCGATCATTCCAGAGACTGCCTAATATCTAGAAGCTGCTATGTGGACTTAGCACCTGAGGAATCAACTTTTTTAGAAGGCGTGTCGAAACAGATATTGCTTCATTGGCGAGCGAGCAGGCACCAAAGGTTAACCGTTCTACCATCTCGAGGACTTAGGGTCTCATCCCGATTGATGGGTTTGAAGGAACTTACCGTTCCGAAAAAGTTCACTCAAAAATGTGCCGGATTGGATGGTCTTACAACCCCGAGGAATCAACTTTCTCAAAAGGTGTGTTGGATTTAATTTGAATTGGAATTAGAAAGGGGACTTACCATCTTCGAAAAAACGTGCCTGATTGGATGGTCTTACGACCTCGAGGAATCAACTTTCTTGAAAGGTGTGCCAGATTTAATTAGAATTGAAATTGGAATTAGAAAGGGGACTTACCATCTTCAAAAGGATATGCCTATTGGAATTGGACCGAACAATGCCTCCAAGGGCATTTTGGTCACTTTGCCTCTATTTGGGCTCAAAGGGCCCATGAAGCGATTAATTGACGGGATTAGACTTGACAAGTAGATTTAGATTGGAATATGTCCATATTGACTCGAATACAAGTCGGGATGGGCTGGAAACTGCCGAGCGAGAAAAAATGGGGTGGTTACAGACCTGTTTACGAGTGTTTCCGCCACTCTAATGGTTGTGATGTTTGTGAGTGTTTCCGTCACTCTGACTGTGTGTGTTCATTCTTGAGACTGCCTGATCTCTAGAAGCTGTTAGATGGACTTATCGTCCGAGAGATCAACTTTCTCAAAAGACATGCTGAATAACAAACATTCTATATTGGTGAGCTAGCAGGCGGCAGAAGTGAACCGTTCTACCATCTCAAGGACTTGGGTTCTGTCCCAATCGACAAGTTTGAAGGGACTTGCCTTTTCGAGGAGTTTTCTTGATAAACGTGCAAACTAGGTGGACTTATCGTCTGAGGGATCAACTTTCTCGATAGACGTGCCAGATTGAGTTTGATTGATTTGGACTGGAACTGGAACTGAAACTGGAATTGAGGTTGAAATAGGGACTTACCATCTTTAGGAAGACGTGCCAACTGGGATTGGACCAAGCAATGCCATAAGGGCATGTTTGTCATTTTGCCCCTATTGGACCCGATGGGCCCGCGAAGCAATTGATTGATTGGATTGAGTCTGGAAAGCTAGTTTAGACTTAAATGTGCCTGTGTCAATTTGAATGTGAATCTAGTCGAACAGAAGATTGCTGAGTAGGCAAAAATGGGGTACTTACACATATGATTCCTTAGGATTAGATTGAAATCTAGTACATTAGCAAACACTAAATATAATATCACGTTTACTAGTAGTTAGATGGAGCAATGAGTCAATCATACTTCTATACAACTTAATATTTACAAAGATACCTTTTTCATCATTGTCTAGCTTTGTTAAAGTATTCATTGGAGTGCATGATGGCTTTACATCTTTCATATCAAACTTTTTGAGTAGATCTTTCATATACTTGGCTTGGTTGATGAAAATCCCTTCCTTTGGTTATTTGATTTGAAGTCTAAGGAAGTAGTTAAGTTCTCCCATTATGCTCATCTCAAACTCACCCTGCATACACTTTGCAAATTCCTTGTAAAACTTCTCATTAGTAGATCCAAATATAATGTCATCCACATAATTTGCACAATAAGCATGTCATGATCTCTAAGCTTAATAAAAAGAGTGGTATCAACCTTTCCTCTTGTAAAATCATTTTCAATTAAAAATTTGATCAGTCTTTCATACCAAGCCCATGGGGCCTGTTTTAACTCATAAAGTGCTTTTATGAATTTGAAAACATGGTTTGAAAACTTAGAATTTTCAAAACCAAGAGGTTGCTCCACATACACCAATTCAGAAATAAATCAATTCAAAAGTGCACTCTTTACATCCATTTGATAAAATCTGAAATTTTTGAAATATGAAAAAGCAAACAACATTCAAATAGCTTCTAATCTAGCTACAGGTACATAAGTTTTATCAAAATCAATTCCTTCTTCTTGACTATAGCATTGAGCTACAAGTCTAGCCTTGTTTCTAACTATAGTTCCAGATTCATCCATTTTGTTTCTAAATACCCATTTGGTTCCAATAACTGGATGATCTACAGGTCTGGGAACAAGGTTCCAAACCTTATTCCTCTCAAATTGATTTAACTCTTTTTGCATGGCCATTATCAATAACTCATCATTTTCATCATTTTGAAAATATTTTGATTCAATTTGTGAAAGAAAATTAAGATGATTACATACATTTCTAAGAGATGACCTTATTCTTACCCCTTATGATGGATCACCTAGTATTTACTCTGTTAGATGGTTGTGGAAAAATTTTCATTCCTTTGGCAGCCCTTCATTCACATCTTGTTGTCTTAAAGGAATGTGTTGGTTTCCTTTCTCTTATGGTGGAGCTTCATCTTGACTTGGATTGATGTTCAACTTGTGTATGTTATACTCCATATCATCTACATCATCACTCACAATATTTTTAGGCTAAGAGTTTAACTCATCAAAGGTAACATGAACTGATTCTTTAACCTTATTAAAACGTCTATAAGTGTTGCTATGTATGGAATAGCCAAGAAAGATACCCTCATCAAATTTTGCATCAAACTTACCAAGCTTGTCGGTATTGTTATTCAGCACAAAACATTTGTATCCAAAAGTTCTAAAGTATGAAACATTTGGTTTCTTATCTTTCTAAAGCTCATATAGAGTATTGTTTAAAAATTTTCTCACCAAAACTTTGTTTAAAACATAGCAAGCTATGTTAACAGTTTCAGTCCAAAAATATTTTGGCAAATTATTTTCACAAAGCATTATTCTTCCTATTTCTTCTAAAGTCCTGTTTTTTCTCTCAACAACCCCGTTTTGTTAAGGAGTTTTAGGTGCTAAAAAATTATGTTTAAAACCAATTTCATCACAATATATTTCAAAAGATTTGTAATCAAACTCACCGCCATGGTCAGTCCTAATTTTGAACCTTTTTACAGAACTTGGTGAAGAAAACAATTGTTTCATCCTTGTGAGCTAGGAAGAATGTCCATGTAAATCTTGAGGAATCATCAACAATAAGAAGAGCATATTGCTTACCACCTAGACTCAAAATTCTAGTTGATCCAACAAATCCATATATAATAGTTGTAGTGGCCTAGAGGTAGAGAGTATGTTTGTAGATTTAAAAGAGATTCTAGTTTGCTTCCCCATTTGACATGCATCACAAATTTTATCTTTTTTCAAATTTGATTTTGGGAAGACCATTTACTAACTCATTTTTTAAAATTTTTTAAAGAATGCTCATACTAATATGGCTAAGCTTTCTATGCTATAACCAACTATCCTCACGATTCATAGCTACAAGGCATTCGATTTTACAAGAAGATAAGTTATTTAAGTATAAAAAAAATATAGATATTTCCTTGTCTATGACCAGTCAATGTGATCTTGTTGTCATTTATGTTTGCCACAATACACTTAAAAGATTCAAACACTACCTTACAACCTTTGTCACATAATTAACTAATGCTTAATAAGTTGTGTTTAAGACCTTTGACAAGTAAGACATTTTAATAGAAGTTGAAGAATCCTAACCAATACTACCTATACCAATGATATTGCTTTTGCTATTGTCTCCAAAAGTGACCAGGCCTCCATCTTTTGATGTGAGACATGTAAAATGAGTTTCATTACCAGTCATGTGTCTTGAGCATCCACTATCCAAGTACCAATGATCCTTCTTGGATTTTGCTTGAAGACATACCTACAAAAAGAACAACTTAACCTTTTACCTTTAATACCCAAATCATCTTGGGTCCTTGGAGGTTAGTTTTCAATGGTCCTTTTAGGACCCAATCCTTATTGGTGGAGTGAGATTTTTACATAATGTAGCATTAGCTTGCAAGATAACCTTTCTTTTGGCCATAAAAACAGGTAATCTAAGTTTTTCCTGCTGGTGTTTCAAATCTATCTTTAAAAAGTTTTCTTTTCTTAAAAGGGTTGTATCCGATGCCTACTTTGTCTAATAAAGATTTTTGTTTTCCAAACATGGCGTCTAATTTTTCCTTGCCATCAACACATTTTGCAAGAGATTTTTCCTAATATTTTACTTTTCTCTCAAAACAGAGTTTTTTTTTTTCAAAAGCTCATTGACATTTTGTAAATCCTCACATTCCTTAGTAAGAATGGATACCATTTTTTTGAGAAGTGTGTTTTTAATGCCAATCTTTTTAAATTCAACAAAAATATCATCAAAAGCATTTTGTAACTCATCAAATGAAAAATTAGATGGTTTAGATGATAATACCTCAGATTCATCTTCTTGTGCCATGAGACATAGGTTTGCAACTTCTTGAGGTTCAGTATCTTCATCTGAGCTGGAACCTTCTTCTTCACTCCATGTGGCAGCTAGAGCACTTTTTCCTTTGCCTTTCTTTCCCTTCTTTTTTAGTATAGGACATTCAGCTTTCATGTGTCCCGGCTTCTTGCATTCAAAGCATATGACAATTAAGTCCTTGTTGCTGGATTCATTCTTTGACTCAAACTTCCTTCTACCTTTTAATTTTCTTCTCATGAATCTTTTTAATTTTCTTGTAATGAGGGCAAGATCTTTCTCATCATCATCATCACTTTAAGATTCATTTTCCTATTTATTGGATTTGAATGCAACAAATTTCTTTATTTTATCTTCCTCCTCTTGAGCATTTTGTTTTTGGGTTAACTCATAGGTCACGAGTGAACCAAGCAATTCCTCCAGTGGTAAGATATTAAGATCTTTGGCTTCTTGTATAGCTGTCACCTTGGCTTCCTATGTCTTTGGTAAAGCACTAAAGATCTTTCTCACCTGTTCACTGCTAGGATAAACTCTACAAAAAGATTTTAAGCCATTAACAATGTTAGTAAATCTAGCGAACATTTCAGTAATTGACTCATCAGATTTCATTCTAAATAGTTCATAATTGTGCACAAGAATGTTAATCTTGGACTCTTTGACTTGATTGGTCCCTTCATAAGTTACCTCAAGTCTATCCCAAATTTCTTTGACTGATTCACAAGTTGAAATTCTATTAAATTCATTTGGATCTAAAGCACAATATAAAATGTTCATTACCTTAGCATTGGATTGCAAAAGTCTCAAGTCATTCTCATCCCATTCACTTTCAATTTTGGAAATTTCTACTCTTTCAATGTTCTTGGGAGGAATCTTAGAACCATTCACAATGATTCTCCATAATTCATAATCAACAAATTGACTATATATTCTCATTCTACTCTTTCAATAATTATAGTTGGTCTCATTGAATCTTTGAGGTCTATTGGTAGATTGACCCTCACCTAGAGAGCTTCCAATTATGGTTGTTATAGATCAACTCTAAGGATGTTAAACCTTTCAAATAGAGCACTAGCTCTAATATTAATTGTTGGCCTAAGTATGCAACCCAAGAAAGGGGGTGAATTGGTTTTTTAAATGTAATCACAAACAATGCAGTTAAAAACTAATTAAACAAAGAAATAGTGGCAAATCAAACTATAAATCAAGCAAGTAAATAATAAGATGTAATGCAAGCAAGTGATATGAGCAAGGAAGAAAAACATAGCACAATAAAGAACACCAGATTTATCGAGGTTCGATCACAATGTGCGATCTATGTCCTCACTCTTAAGATCCCCTTGAAAGTCTTCCACTATGCAAAAACTCATTTACACAGCAGGTGTTAGTTGCCCAAGTGCCCAGCTCACTTTTTACGAAAGCTCTTTCCAAGCTCTCAAAGCTCTAAGTGATTTTGTCCAAACTTCATTCAAACTTACAAGTGTTTTTAACAAGAACACTCAAACTCTTAGGTATACAAACGCCCCCAAGTGAAATATACAAAGATTATATAATGGGTAACTCTCTCAAAGTATGTATAAGCAAGTGAAAGTGCAAAGAATACCCCAGCAAAGAGAATGTTATAGTTCGGTGTAGAGAATCAGCTTTCAATCTATTGTATATCAATTAGATCCTTATATTCTTTTGTATATATGCTGTGGAGATCTTGTAAATATTACCTTGAATTGATTATAGTAGTTGGTGGTAGTTGGGAATTCATTTAATGTGAAATCAAGCTGAGAGACCGTTTGAAAACTAGCCGTTACAGTCGAGGAGTCGACTCTTTTGTTGAAGGGGTCGATCCTTTTTGTTCTGCTCTTATCTTTCTCAACTCTCCGTCCCAATGTGTCGACTCCTGAGAAATAGGGGTCGACCTTTTAGAGTTTTGTCAAACTTCACTAAGGCATTGTCCAAATGTGTTAACTCCTGAAGAGTGAAGGGTCAACTCTTTTAGCTTTTATCCAAACTTCATTAAGTCTTTGTTCGAATGTGTCGACTCCTGAATAATAAGGGGTCGATTCTTTTAACTTTTGATCAAATTTCATCAAGGTTCTATCCAAAAGTATCAACCCCTGAGAAATGAGGAGTCAACCCTTTTTGAATATTTTTCAAGACTTTACATTCTGGATTAAGGAGTTGACTCTTGAGTTAGGAGGGGTCAACGCTTTTCATCAGAATCCTTTTTGTCCAGTCCACTATCTGAATGCGTCAACTCCTGAGAATTCATAAGTCGACCATTTTTCCAGTAATTTCATATCTTTTGCAAGTCTTCTTCAAACAACTTCAAAGTCTTCAAGCTCTTTAATAATCATACAAATGAAACTTCTAATACTTGAAACGATTTATTCAAAGTAAGTTGATCTCCAAGAACACCTTCAATCTATTCGAGATAAATTCAAACAATTTGATTTCTTGTAGAGTTCTTCAATCAACATAGCTTCCTCTATTAATCCAAGACTTCTTCAAGATAGCTTCCAAGTCTTATGATAATTTATTCCATACTTTCAAGACATCTTCAAATCTTCCAAGCAAGCTTCTAGGTTTTGAAATCTCTTCTTTTCAACTGATGCCAATCTCATCACACTTGATGCTGATCTATTTTTCATTTATGCCGATCTCCTTATAGTTAATGTCTATCTCATTTTCAAGTCTATCTCTTCAAATCTAAGTGATCATCAATTATAATCTTGTTGAGAGGTCTTCAATGAATGTGTCAACCCATTAGTTCATTATAAGCACTCCATTTTTTTTCGCTTAGTAGTCTCCGACCCGACTAGATCTAGTTTCAAACATCACAACACATAGGAGACCAAGCCGACTCTTTCAAACTCCAATCCAATTAATTGGTCACATTCCAAGCCCGTAAGGCCTAATTGCAACTAAAAAGACTATATTACCCTTAGACACTCCAAGCAGCTTTTCGAGATCAGGTGGTCTTAGGAACCAATGCCATCCAGACAGCTTTTCGAGACTGAGCAGTCTTAGGAACCAACACCATCCAGCTAGCTTCCAGAGATTAGACAATCTCGAGGACCAACACCTTATCAAATTCTAGACAGTTCACTTTTGGCGCCTGTTAGCCCATCAATGTAGAATGTTCATCATCCGGTAGTTCTTTGAGACCAGGCGATCTCGGGGACTAACACCACCCTACAGGTAGCTTTCTAAGATCGAGCGATCTCGGGAACCAACACCGCCCTATTGACTAAAGGTCGATCCCCATGTTAATTTTGATGATAACTAAATCTTGTGTTATTTTACTAATGCATTTGTTTAGTGTGCAAATCAATAAAGATTATAATTTAGACTTAGAAGTTTGACTTTAAGTTGAACACGCGTCAAAGTGAATGCACAACAAGCTAAGATCAAGCAATGCACTCTAAGAATTATGCAATGTACCAAAATAGAACATTGACACCTATTCCAACTTCAAACAAATGATTTGCATTTGAAGAGATTAAAGGTATTCAAAGAAGATTTTATCAAGTATGCATAGACTCAATGAAGTTGACTTACATTCGAAGAGATTGAAGGTGTTCAAAAGAAGACTTCATCAAAGTGTGCAAAGATTAGTTGAAGATGATTTGATTGTGAAGAGATTGAAGATGTTTGAGAAGAGAATTCATCATAATTGCATAATCTCTACAAAGAATCCTAGTGAGGCATCTTGAAGCTCGGCAATGAAAGAGAGAACTCAACAATGAAAGAAAGAACTCAGCAATGAAAGAAAGAGCTTAACAATAAAAGAAAAAGCTCAGCAACAAAGAAGAAGAGCTCACATTGATAGAATAAAGCTCTGACAGTTTGGAAATCAAGAAAAGATGATTATCAAATGATAAATTCAATCCAAATTGAATAGAGAACAACTTTGGTGAATTGAAGACTTTGATTGATCATCATACCCTAAAGAAAAGACTCCTTGAAGATCTTATAGTATTGCCGAAGCTAAACTTGATCATTGGAAGAATGAATGAAGATTTCTGTGCAATGTGTCGACACATGAAAATAAAGAGTCGACACATGAAGATAGAAGCCAAAAATTTGAAGACAGAATGATCAAGTGTTGACACATAAAGACAGTGGACAACATCTAGACAATGCAGACCAGATGTGTCGACACATGAAGCCAAGTGTCAACACCTGGGGAATAACGGCTAGTTTTTCTAATGTTATAATGGACTGGACTTGTATTAAATGAGCCCCAACAACCTCCAACAGATGAAATCAATATAGGGATTTATATACAAGCTTCCAACTGCATTTATACATAAGAGATACAAGAAACACAAGTACCACTAACTGATCAAACTGAAAAATCTAAATATTCTTCTTGTCTTTATTTATTGAGCTTTTATTTGTCTATCCACTCTTGATAGAGAGTTTGTATTTCATTTGTACAACTTCATACACCTGTAAGTGAGAGTTTGAGAGTTCTCTTATAGAAGAAAAACTCTTATAAGTTTGAGTGGATCTTGAACAAAACCACTTGGTAGTTGAAAGAACTTGGGAAGAAGCTCTTGTGTAGAAGTGAGCTGAGCACTTGGTAAATCAGCATTCATTTTGTAATTGAAGATTGCATAGTGGAGGAAAACTTCAAGGGAATCTTAGGGTGAGGACGTAGATCACGAATTTTGGTTGAACCTCGGTAATTCTTGGTGTGCTTTCTATTGCTCTGCTTTCATTTCTCTTTTGATTACATTGCATTTTATATAACTCTTGATCACTGTTCTATTGATTAGATTAATTTTAATTAATCTTAATTGCCATTAATTTTCAAAAAACCCAATTCACCCCCTCTTAGGTTGCCTTTTGGGCTAACAATTGATATCATAGCTTGTATTCTTATTTTAGGCTTAACATCCTACGAATAGATTCATGGCAACCAATTTTGGAAGCTCTCTCGATGAGGGACAATCCACAAACAGACCACCTATGTTCAATGGCACTAATTACAACTATTGGAAGAATAGAATGATAATCTATATTCAATCAGTAGATAATGAATTATGGAGACTTATAGTAAATGGTCCCAAAACTCCTACAATCAGAGTAGAAAGAATAGATGTCCCTAAACTTGAATCCGAATGGGATAAAGATGACCTGAAAATACTACAATCTAATGTCAAAGCCATGAATATTCTATATTGTGCACTTGATCCCAATAAATTCAATCGTATTTCCATTTGTGAATTAGCGAAAGAAATATGGGATAGACTAGAGGTTACACATGAAGGTACCAATCAAGTTAAGGTTTTCTAACTCTCTAACTCCCAAGGCTCTATTCTTTCAAGTTTAGTGGTTGAAATGGCCCATGGAATCCCCTCTTGAGTGGTCTCCCTTTCATATTGGCCATAGGAGCCCTAAATTGTTAGAATGGTTCTCTTCTCTTTCTATTCTTGTTCAAAAGTGATTTTCAAATTCTTTAATTTCCAAGGTTTCCATTCACTCAAGTTTAGTGGTTGAAATGGCCTCATGGAATCCTCTATTGGGTGGTCTCCCTTTATATTGGCCATATAAACTCTACCTTGTTGGAATGGTCTCCTCTAAAAATGGTTTTCAAAATCTTCTTCTCAAAAATGATTTCCAAAAATTCATTCTCTCCATCTTTACATCACAAATGATTTTCCAAAAGTTGTCATCATTATGTTGATTTTTAAAATCCCCACTTTTGTCAAGATAAAGGTTATAATGGCCCTAAGAAAACCTTCCTTGGAATGGTTTTCAAATATCAACCATATAGACCATACTCTTGGCTAGAGTCAAATTTTCATGGAAATGATCTTCAAAAAGGTCGTCTACCAAAGTCCTTTGCATGACACGATTTGTTCTTTAAAAACTCTTTAAAAAAAAAAAATGCATCAAACCACCTTTCAAAACCATCTTACAATTCAACCCTAGGTTAACTTGACCCTAGTTAGTTAACCCTATGTCACCTTAACCCTAGGTTAACCTAACCCAAGTTAGTTAACCTTAGGTCACCCCTAACCATAGGTCAACCCAATCTAGGTTAATATACCTCAAGGTTCCAAATCATGGACCCCTTTTAAATGATCTTTCTATTTAAAACTATTCTCATGACTCACTTTTTCAAAATCTCCTACTCCCTTGAGATTTCAAAAACCAACTCCATAACCTTTCCAAATACTTCTACACTCTATCTTTAAAATGTTTTCAAGAGCTCACAACTCTAAGGTGCCCCTACCTCTTCTATAGTTAGGGATTCCAAAGGAAAGTATTACATTAAGAACAACCCCCAAGGTTGTCCATATTAGGATTCCAAAACCACTTTCAAAAGCTTTTTCTAAGGCAAGTTCATAAAAACATCTCAAAACCCTACCTCCAAGGTTTTCAAAACAAGACGTCAAAACTCTCTTGACTTGCTTCAAAGCCCTTCTAAAACTCCCTTGAGTTATTCCAAAGACCTCAAAGTGTCTTCAAGCTTTCCAAAGGCCCCAATGCGCCTATTTTCTATTGGGTTCTTGCCTGGACTACGAATGACCTGATTCTTGCCAAATATGATACATAGGCAACTTAAAATGGTGCGGTCATAACTTCTATTTCAACTTCAATCCCTTTTTCAAAAAATTTCATCAATTCAAAGTTTATATTTCAAACCCCTTAAAAACTCCTGTGTTTTCAAACTTCTTTCAAAACTTACATCATGCATCATTCAACCGAAAAGTGATGACTAAACTCCGTTTTCAAAATTCTGAAGTGGATATTAAGTGAATAATAGTAACCGGTTATTCCAATGAGTGAACAAAGGGTGATTAGACATGTAGGTACCGAAAAGGCAGGGTAGGGTGATAATCTTAGGATATCTTTCCTATAGGTAACCAACTCCCGAACCTTAGATTTCTGTTTTCGAAAGACCAAAATGGAGTTATTTTCAAAAAGGGCTTAAAACTTCTCAAAGGTTGCCAAGCAACCTATTTTTTCTAAAAACCCTCTCTTAAAGAGGTAATTTTAAAAAACCTTTTTCAAAAACCTTAAGTTTAATCTTCGGATTATACTTAGTTTTGGGTGCCCTCACTCACCTTAATCAAGTTAGGTGGTGAGTCTTATTTTTTTAAAAAGCCCTTAATCAAATCAATTTTCAATTCAAACCTAGTCGCACTTGTCCTTCTAAAAGGATGAGTTGTAATGACAGAGTTCCATACTTTTGTCTCCGAGCTGAAAGGACCTTGGACCCAAAAATCGGGGTGCGACAATTTTCCATTAAAATGCTTCCTAAGCAATCTGTTAAAATGAGTCGACTCATTAGATATGAGGGGTCGATACATTTTAACAGAGTCTACCAAGAGTCATTTTTCAAAGTGCATGGGTCGACTCCTTAAGGTAAAGGTCAACTCCTTTTCTGATGAAATGTAGAAAAGACTTATGGATGACACCTCAATGCATCACATTATCTCACAACAATTTTGAATGATTCACTGATATATTTCACAAGAATTAATTAAGATAATGGATTGCTCATTCCCAATTCTCTCCTAATCATACAAAATCTCTCTTCATTCAAATGTTTTATGAATATATTAGCAAATTGTTGGTCTGTGCAAACAAAATCAAGTTTAATATCACCTTTTTGCACATTATCATGTATAAAATGATGTTTAATCTCAATGTGTTTAGTGAGAGAGTGTTGCATAGGGTTCTTAGTCAAATTGATAGCACTTGTATTATCACATCTGATGAGGATGTGCTCAAAGGTCAGTCCAAAGTCTTCTAATTGGTGTTTAATCCAAAGAACTTGTGCCCAATAACTTCCAGCTGCAATATACTCAGCTTCAACTTTGGAAAGTGCAACTGAGTTTTGTTTCTTGCTAAACCATGAAACAAGCATATTACCAAGAAATTGACAAGAGCCACTTGTGCTCTTTCTATCAACTTTACTGGCAGCATAGTCAGCATCAGAATACCCTATCAAATTGAAATATGTGCCCTTAGGATACCACAATTCAACATTAGGTGTGTGCTTAAGATATCTAAAAATTCTTTTAACAGCAACAATATGTGATTCCTTAGGATTAGATTGAAATCTAGTACATAGATATACACTAAACATAATATCAGGCCTACTAGCAGTTAAGTAAAACAATGAGCCAATCATACTTCTATATAATTTGATATCCACAGAGATACCTTTCTCATCCTTGTCAAGCTTTGTTGAACTACTCATGGCAATGCCCAATGGCTTTGTATCCTTCATACCAAACTTCTTGAGTAAGTCTTTGATGTACTTAGCTTGGTTTATGAAGATACCTTCCTTTGTTTGATTTAAAGTCCAAGGAAGTAATTAAGCTCACCCATCATGCTTATCTCAAACTTGTAAGCACTCCATATTTTCCTGCTCGACAATCTTTGGTCCGACCGAACTCACATTCAAACCGACACAAACACATTCAAATCCAAACTAGTTTCCACACTCAGTCCCGTCAATCAATCGCTTCACAGGCCCAATAAAGGTAAAATGGCCAAAATGCCTTTAGGGCATTGCTCGGTCTGATTCCAGTTGACACGTCTTCCTAAAGATGGTAAGTCCCTATTTTAACCTCAATTCCAGTTCCAATTCCAGTTCAAACCAATCAAACATTAACTAACACGTCTAACGAGAAAGTTAATCCCTCATATGGTAAGTCCATTCGGTCTAACACGTTTACTAAGAAAACTCTTCAGAATGGTAAGACTCTTTAAACCTGTCGACCGGGACAAAACCTAAGTCCTCGAGATGGTCGAATGGTTCACTTCTGGTGCTGTAAGCACCCCATTTTTGATTGCTCAGCAGTCTACACTCTGTCCAGACTTGTTTTCAAGTCATTTTGGGCATATTCCAATCGAAACCAATCCTCTAGGTCCAAATTCCGTCTTTCCATCGCTTTGCGGGCTTGTCAGGCCCAAATAGAGGCAAAATGACCAAAATGCCCTTAGGGGCATTGTCCTTTCTTATTCCAATTCCAATCCCTCTCTCGAGACAGTTTATTCCTCGAGACGGTCCGAGTAGCAAAACTACTCACAAAACCGTTAGAATGGCGAAAACACTCACAATCCAGGCACGTCTCTTCGGAGACAGTAAGACCCCTTTCCAATCCCTCTCTCGAGACAGTTTATTCCTCGAGACGGTCTGAGTAGCAAAACTACTCACAAAACCGTTAGAGTGGCGGAAACACTCACAATCCAGGCACGTCTCCTCGAAGACGGTAAGACCCCTTTCCAATCCCACTCTCGAGACAGTTTATTCCTCGAGACGGTTCCAGGAACATCTCCTAAGAGATAGTAAGACCCCTTTCCAATCCCACTCTCGAGACAGTTTATTCCTCGAGACGGTTCCAGGCACGTCTCCTCGGAAACGGTGAAACCCCTTTCCAATCCCTCTCTCGAGACAGTTTATTCCTCGAGACGGTTTGAGTAGCGAAACTACTCACAAAACCGTTAGAGTAGCGAAAATACTCACAAAACCGTTGGAGTAGCGGAAATACTCGCAAAACCGTTAGAGTAGCGGAAATATTCACAAAACCGTTAGAGTAGCGGAAATACTCACAAATAGGTCAATATAGGGAATTGGCAACAAACCCCTGTGTCACGACAACTGCCGTTAGAGTGGCGAAAACACTCAAAACCCAGGTCAACACCAGTGTCTGTTAGCCCACTTCGGTGAAAAATGACCAAACTACCCTTTGGACCTTTTCCAGTCAAGATGACCATTTTGCCCCTAGGCATCCGAATGCCCCGGGAACCACGTCGGCTCTGGATATCAAACCGGTAACCCTCTGAGATTGCTTTTATAGTACTCTCAATCTTCCTTTATCTTTCCGGATCATTCCGAGTTAGTTCCGGCCAACTCGGTATAAAATGACCGTTTTGCCCCTGGTGGGCCGGTTTCCTTTTTCAACCACACCGGCTCTGGGTATCAAACCGGTAACCTCTTGAGACTACTTTTTATAGTGTTCTCAACCTCCTTTTACCTTTTCGGATCATTCCGAGTCAGTTCCGACCAACCCGGTGCGAAATGACCGTTTTGCCCCTGGTGGGCCCGTCTCCCTTTCTGACCACACCGGCTCTGGAAATCAAATCGGCAACCCCTGGGAACATTCTAAATAATGTTTCCAGATCCCCAATCTTCTTCCGGGACAGTCCGAGTCTGTCCCGGCAGTTTTCCGGTCTGATTGACCGTTTTGCCCCTAAAGGCCCGGTCAACCTTTCCGACACATTTTGTCCTCACTTTTCAAGTCAAATACCTCCAGGACACTATTTTAAGTGTTCCTGCTCCTTTCCGGCCTTCTGGGTCATTCCCGGCTCCTCTAAATCATTCCCGGACTTTTTGGAGTCACTCCTAGTGAAGCCAGACTAAAAGTTGCATGGTAGTCACTAGTACAGGCGCCCAAATCTAGTCAAAGATACGTTGCTTGCTGACCTTAAACCTTTCCTAATTGGTTGGCGCCACTCCTAGTGGCGCCAGTGTAAAGTTTGCCCTGGCGCCACTGCAACAGGCGCCAGGTTTGTCCAACTTCTATAAATACAGAGCCTCATTCAACGTGAAAGGGGTCTGCAAACTTAACTTAAAAATCCTATATTTCGATATACAGAGCTCGAGCACTTCCAAAACCCTAGCCTCCCTAGGTTTTCCCAAACCCTAGCCACTATACGCAAACCCTAGCCTCCTATACACTCATACACTCCCCCACACACTCATACACTAGCATTCAACCATCCTTTGAAGACTTGAAGAGCTGCCATCCAAAGCTTGAAGACAACTCTTGAAGGCTGAAGGTGAAGATCAAGACAAAGACCGAAGACCGAAGACAGCGTGGCGGGCAAAATAAAGAAGACATACGGTAGGCTTTCTCTTTAATTTTCTGTACTTCCTCCTCTCTCTTCTCTCTCTAACCCACTTGGGTTTTCTCTATTTTAATCCCCCATCTCTTTCCCCTCCCTTTCTTTGCATGCTTGAAACAAGGGGACTCCCAGTTCATGTGTAGGATTGGACTATTGGAGAGTCACCGTGTCGAGGGCTTTCTTCTAGCCTAACCAAAGACCACGTGGGTCCGGCCCCCTTGATTATGTGGTGAAGCCTTAACCTTGTATGTTCACAACCCCAAATTGCATTGTGCATATCATAGTCTTGCATCTTCTGAAAACCGTTTTCAAAGTTGTTTTTCAAAACGTTTTCAAACTTGTTTTCAAAATTGCATCAAAACCTCTTTTTCAAAAACATGTTTTCCAAACCACGATTCTAGGGTGATTCTAGCCTTCCCATGGCTAGGATTGTTTTAGGAAAGTGTTACATTAAAAGTGACCTTTTTGGTCTATATTTTCAAATCTTATTATTTTCCAAAACCACTTTCTTAAAGAGGTTCTAACCCTCTTATGGCTAGAATCGCTTTAGGAAAGTGAGACGTTTTCATACTTTCTAAAAACTCTCTTTTCAAAAAGTCTTTCTTCCTAAAAATCTCTTTTTCAACATACTTTCCTAAAACTCTCCTCTCCAAAATTGTTTTCAAAAACTCCCCTCCAAAATCTATTTTTCAAAACCCCCTTTTTCAACTCCTTTCCAAAACTCTCTCTCTTAAAAATTCACTTTCTAAAAACGCTCCCTAAAAATCTTTCCAAAAACTCTCTTTTTCAAAATCTCCCTTCTAGAAATTCCCCTTTAGGATTTTCCTTCCAAAAAACACGTTTCTAAAAACCCACTTTCCAAAACTCCTTTTCTTTAAAATCTTTTTGCAAAAACTCCCTCTTCAAATTCACTTTCCAAAAACTCCTCCCTAGGATTTCCCTTCTAGAAAGCCTTCGTTTCCAAAGACGCACTTTCCAAAAACTCTTTCCTTAGAGCCCAAGTCAAGCCTTAGAGCCCATAATTAGGAAACCCTAATTTTCCTTCCAAAAACATGATTTTCAAACTTTGCCCCAAACCTAGGTTTTCAAAATCTCTTGTTTTCACATCCAAACTATACATGTTTCCAAAACCTTTTTTCTACGTCAAAACTATAATTTTTCAAAACTAGGGTTTCTAGAATCTCCTTTTCCAAATCCTTGCCAAATCCTACCTTCCCTTTAGGAAACCGAATCAAATCTCCCCGTTTAGGAAACTAGATTCCGTCCTCCATTTTTGGAAACAAAATCAAACCTTTGCTTTTAGAAACCAAATCCAATCCCTTCCAAATCCAAATCTTTCCTAATTCAAATCCTTCCTAATCCTCCACTTTCCTAAATCTTAAGTTTCCAAAACTTGAACATAAAAATCTTTCCTAAGTTTTAAAACTCAACTTTCAAATCTTTCCTAATTCAACCATTTCCTAATTTAACCCCCGTTTCCAAATCTTAACTTTCCAAATTCAAGTTTTCAAACTTTTTCCAAACTCCAACTTTTCTTAATCTCAAGATTTCCTAAAACCCTAAAACTTTCTAAATTTCAAATCATTCTAAATCCTAAACTTTCCAAAACTTCAAAATCTTTTCAAATCTAAAACTTTTCTAAACTCAAAACTTTCTTAATTCAAGACTTTCTTAAGTTGAAACTTTTTTTAATTCAAACATTTCCTAATTCGAAATATTTCCTAATTCCAAAACTTTCCAATTTTCTAAACTTTCCAATTTCCAAACTTTCTTAGATTCAGAACTTTTTTAATTTCAAAACTTTCTTAAACCTAAAACTTTCCTAAGTTAAACTTTCCTAATTTCAAAACTTTCTTAATTTGAAACTTTTCTAAATCGGACCTTTCCTAATTCGAACCTTTCCTAAGTCCAATCTTTCTTAAACTCTTGAGTCTTTCCTAAGTCTCATCTTTCTTAAGTCAAGGTTTCCTAAACCTCTATCTTTCCAAAACCGAGTCTTTCCAAAGTCAATTTTTCCAAAGCAAGTCCAATCTTCTCAATTTCAATTTCCAATCTCCTCTTCCAATTTCAAATCAAATTCAATTTCCAATTCAATCTCCTTCTTCAAATCCACTCTTCTATTTTCAATCGGACTCCGGTCCGAACTACGACTGACCTGATTCCCCCAAAGGGATACGTAGGCAACCTTCATAGGTGCGGTCACAATACTTTTCAAATTTTCAATTCCACCCTCATGGGTGCGGTTTCCACATTTTTCCAATCTCAAATTCCAATCTATTTTCAAAATTTCAATTTCAAAATTTCAATTTTCAAATTTCTACTTTCAATTTTCGAACTTTTCAATTTCAATTTCATCTCTTCAAATCTATTTTCAAATCATATTCTTTTCAAATTTATCTCCAAATCTATTTTTCAACTCTCTTATTTTGCACTTGCATATCATGCATCATATTTTTCAGACATTGTTTTTCTAAAGTGAATAGGGTTGAACACATGTTAATTGAAGACTCTCATAGGTGAATCTAGGGTAGATTGACATGTAGGTACCGAAAGGGCGGGGTAGGGTGATAGCTTAGTGCGTCTTCCCTACACGTAACCAACCTCCGAACCTAGATCACTGATTTCAAAGACCAAAAGGAGTTATTTTTCAAAAAAGGGCTAAATGTTTTTCAAAGGTTGCCAAACAACCTGCTTTTCTTAAAAACCCTCTCTTGAGGTGGTATTTTTCAAAATCGTTTTTCAAAAACCTTAAGTGTAGTTTTCGGACTATGCTTAGTTTTTAGGTGACCTAACTCACCTTAATCAAGTTAGGTGGCGACTCCGAATCTTTTTCAAAAGCCCTTTATTCAAACTTATTTTCAATTCAAACCTAGTCGCACTCATTCTTCTAGGAGGGTGAGTTCTAATGAGAGAGTACAACATTTTTCCCGCTTGTGTGAGTATTCCTCGAGTGCGAAAAATCTGGGCGCGACAGGTGCCTGCTAGCCCTCCAATGTAGAATGTTTGTTATTCAACATGTCTTTCAAGAAAGTTGATTCCTCAGACGATAAGTTCATCTAGTAGCTTCACGAGATCCAACAGTCTGCGGAATGAACGCACACCATCAAAGTGACAAAAACACTCACAAACATCGCAATCATCAAAGTGGCGGAAATACTAAAAAACAGGGCGACATTGGGAATTGTCAACAAAACCCCTATGTCACGGGATCAAGCACGCCTCTTGGCCGTGACACGTTTATCGAAGGACAAGATACCTTTGGAAACCAACTCCTCACACACTGTCAGAGTGACGAAAACACTCAAAATCCAGGTCAACACTAGTGTCTGCTAGCCCACTCTGGTGAAAAATGACTAAACTGTCCATTGAGCATTTTCGACACGTTTCTCAAAAAAGTACCTAAGTCCTCAAAACAGTAAGTCCACCTTTCCAAAATTATCCCAAAGATAATCCGGCATGTCCAACTGCCTTCTAATCGATTCTGGATCAATTTTGAGACCATCCGGTCCAAATAACCATCTTGCCCCTTGGCATCCGATCGCCTCCAAAAACCACACCGGCTCTGGCTATCAAACCGGTCACCTCCCAAGGATGCTTCAAATTGTATTTTCAACATTTCAATACCTTTTCGGATCATTCTGAGGCCATCCTGGCAAGCCCGATGTAAAATGATTGTTTTACCCCTAGTGAGCCGGTCGCCTTTTCCAACCACAACGGCTTTGGGTATCAAGCCGACAATCCCTTAGAACACTCTTGATAGTGTTTCCAACATTCAAGCCTTCTCGTAGGTCACTCCGAGTCCATTCCGGTATTTTTTGGTTCAAATGACCGTTTTACCCCTGGTGGGCCGGTCAACCTTTTTAACTATTCCAGTATTGTTTCTCAAGCTAGTTATCTCAAGGACACTCTCTCAAGGGTTCCCATCCATTCCCGACCGAGTCTAGTTACTCAGAATTTTTTAGATCATTCTCGAACTTCTTGGAGTCACTCCTACTGAAGCCAAGCCAAAAATTGCATGGTAGTTACTAGGACAGGCGCCCAAATTTGCCTTGCGTCCCAAGGTCGAAAGATACATTTCTTGCCACCCCAAAAATTTTCCTAAGTGGTTGGCGCCACTCCTAGTGACGCTAAGGTTGTTATGATTGTTTATAAATACAAACACTCTCCTTGCATAAAAAGGGTCTACAAACTCAGTCCAGAAACTCTGTCTCTCTGAAAAATAGAACTCGAAGTCTCTCCAAACCCTAATTCTCTCAAGCCTCTTCAAGCCCTAGCCTCTATACATTCAAACCTTAACCTCTATACACCTTATACACTCAAACATAAGCCTCCAAACATCCATTGAAGACTCAAGTGCTGCAACTTCAAAACTATAAAGGTTCAAGTAAAGCAAAAGCAATCAAAGCAAGAAGAAGACGAGGTTGGTTTTCTATTTACTTTTATGTAATCCCCCTCTTTCTTCTCCCTCCTAACCCACTTGGGTTTTTTTCTATTTTAATCCTCATCTTCTACCTCCTCTTCTTGCATACTTGAAACAAGGGACTCCCCGATTCATGCCTAGGAAGGACTGTTGAAGGTCACCGTGCTGGGGGCTTTCTTCTAGTTCAACCTTTGAGGGTATGGGTCTTGATTACATGGTGAAGCCTAGCCTTGTATGTTCACGACCTTATTGCATTGTGCATATCGTATTCATACATCCATTTAAAATTGTTTTCAAAATTATTTTCAAACTTACATCAAAGTTGTTTTCAAAACTTGCATTGAAAATTTTCTTTTTCAAACTTGTTTTCAAAATCACACTCCTAGGATAATTTTAGTCATTCCATTGTTAGGGTTATTTTAGGAAAGTGTTATATTCAATGTGATCATCATAGTCCAAATTTTGGGTGTAAACCCTGAATTATTTTTATCAAAATCACAATCCTAAAGCGATTCTAGACATTACATGGTTAGGGCTATTTTAGGAAAGTGTTATATTTAATGTGATCATTATGGTCTATATTTTAAATCTTATTTGTTTTTAAAATCACAACCCTGGAATGATTCTAATCTTTTCATGGTTAGAATCATTTTAGAAAAGTGAGATATTTAAGAGACTTGTGAAAGTCCATATTCAAATCTCTTTCCAAATTGTTTTGCAAATCTACTCCCTAATAAACTCTTTTCGAAAATCTACTTCCTAAAAACACTTTTCAAAGATATACTTTCCAAAAACTCCTTGTCTTGAAGTCCAAGTCAAGCTCTAAAATTCATGGTTAGGAAATCCTAATTCCTTTCTCAAAAACATGACTTCCTTTTCTATATCAAATCATAGATTTCTAAAACTACTTTTCCTACCAAATCATAGATCTCCAAATTCAAGATTTCTAAAACTCAACCTTTCTAATTCCATGTTAAATCAAATCTTCCAAATTTAGGAAACCAAATCCAATCTTTCAATTTTAGAAACAAAATCAAATCATCTATTTTTTAAAATAAAATCCAATCTTCTAGTTTTGGAAGTAGAGATCAAATACTCCCTAATTCAAATCTTTCCAAATTCCAAAACTTTCCTAATTTCAAACTTACAAATCTTATTTTTAAATTTCAAATCTTTCTAAATTCAAATCCTTCCAAATTCAAATCTTTTCAAAATCAACTCTTTTTTGAAAAGGAAACTTTCTTAGTTCACAACTTTCCTTATTTGAAAACTTTCCAAAAATGAAACTTTCTTAATTCGAAATTTCCTAAAATAGAACTTTCCTATTTTGAAACTTTCCTAATTCAAAGTTTCGGTAATCCGATCTTTCCTAAACCATAACATTCTAAATTCTTTCAAATCAAATATTCAAGTCAAATCTTTTCCAACCAGTTCATGTCAAGTGTTTCTAAATCAAATCAAACCATTTCCAATCTTTTCTAAATCCTATCTTTTTTAATTTTGAGTTTTCTATAATCAAAAATTTCCTTAATCCAACTTTTCAAGATCAAATCAAATCTTTCCAATTCAATTGCATGTTTCAACCTTAGGTTACCTAAGTCCTAGGATGTCAAAACCCAAGTTTAACCCCCTAACCCTAAGTTAGGATGACTTCATGACTTTTCTAAAACTCTTTTCTAAACCAAGATGGTTTTCAAACTTGAATTCAAGTTAAATCAATTTCAAAATTCTATTCAATCTTTCCAAATCAAGTTCAATTTCAAATCAAAGTTCAAATCAAACATTTTCAAGTTAAACTTTGCAAAGGTCTCAAAGTGTCTATTTTCAATCAAACCTCGAGTCCGAACTACAACTAACTTGATTCCCAACAAAATGATACGTAGGTAACCCTCATGGGTGCAGTCATAACCTTTTTCAAATTTTCAATTTCACAACCTCTTTCAAGTGTCCAATTCCACAACCTTTTTTAAGTTTTCAATTTCCACAACATTTTTCAAGCTTCAAATCTTTTTTCTTTAATTCTATTTTCAAAATTGAATATTTTTCTTGCACTTGCATATCATGCATCATATCAAATTTCTTTCTAAAATTCTTTTCAAAGTGGATATAATTTGAAATTTGTTAATCAAAAATTCTAAATGAGTGAACCTAAAGTGAATAGACATATAGGTACCGCAAGGGCGGGATAAGGTGATAGCCTAGTGCATCTTCCCTATACATAACCTATCTCCGAACCTAGAATCACTGTTTTCAAAGACCAAAAATAGGGTTATTTTCAAAAAGGACTTAAATCTTTTCAAAAGTTATCGAACAATCTGTTTTCCAAAAAACTCTCTTAAGAAAGTTTTCCAAAACCTTTTCAAAAAAGCTTAAGTTTTATCTTTGGATTCCACTTAGTTTTAGGTGACCTAACTCACCTTAATCAAGTTAGGTGGCGACTTCAAATATTTTTTTAAAAGCTTTTATTCAAATCAATTTCCAATTCAAACCTAGTTAGACTCGACCTTCTAGGAGGATGAGTTCTAATGAGAGAGTGCCGTATTTTTCTCACTTAAGTGTTTTCTCGAGTACAAAAAATCGGGGCACGACAGAACTCACCCTGTATATACTTAGCAAAATCTTTGAAAAGCTTCTCATTAGTTGATCCAATTATAATGTCATTCACATAGATTTTCACAAGTAACATGCCATAATCTTTAACCTTTATAAAGAGAGTTGTATCAACCTTTCCTCTTGTAAAACTATTTTTAGTTAAAAATTTGCTCAGTCTTTCATACCAAGCCCTTGGGGCTTGCTTTAAACCATAGAGAGTTTTGTAAGTTTGAAAATATGATTTGAAAATAAAAGATATTCAAAACCAGGAAGTTGTTCAACATAAACCTCTTTAGATATAAAACCATTCAAAAATGCACTTTTTACATCCATTTGATAAAATTTGAAGTTTTTGAAACATGAAAATGCAAACAACATGCTAATAGCCTCTAATCTAGCTACAAGTGCATAGGTCTCATCAAAATCAATTCCTTCTTCTTGACTATAGCCTTGAGTTACAAGTCTTGCCTTGTTTCTAACTACCATTTCATATTCATCCATCTTGTTTCTAAACACCCATTTGGTTTCAATTACATAATGATCTTCAGGTCTAGGAACAAGGTTCCAAACCTCATTCATTTCAAATTGGTTTAACTCTTCTTACATGGCTAAAATCCAAAATTCATTATTTTCAGCATATTGAAAACATTTTGGTTCAATTTATGAAAGAAAAGCAAGATGATTACATACATTTCTAAGAGATGATCTTGTTCTTACCCCCTGCGATAGATCACCTAGTATTTGCTCTATTAGATGTTTGTGGATAAATTTTCATTCTTTTGGCAGCCCTTCATTCACATCTTGTTGTCTTGAAGGAATGTCTTGGCTACCTTTCTCTTATGGTGGAGCTTCATCTTCAGTTGGATTGATGTTCAACTTGTCCATGCTATGCTCCATATATTCTATATCATCACTCACAATATTTCTAGACAAAGAGTTTAACCCATCAAAGGTAACATGAATTGATTCTTCAATAACTAAAGTTTTCTTATTAAAAACTCTATAGGCCTTGCTATGTGTGGAATAGTCAAGAAAGACACCCTCATCAGATTTTGCATCAAACTTACCAACGTTGTCCTTATTGTTATTCAACACAAAATATTTGCATCCAAAAGCTCTAAAGTATGAAATATTTTGTTTTTTATTTTTGCAAAGCTTATATGGGATTTTATTTAAAAATTTTCTCACAAAAACTCTATTTAAAACATAGCAAGTTGTGTTAATAGCTTCAGCCCAAAAATATTTTGACAAATTATTTTCACAAACCATTGATCTCCCCATTTCTTTTAAAGTCCTGTTTTTCTGCTCAACAACCCCATTTTGTTTAGGAGCTCTAGGTGCTGAAAAATTGTGTTCAAAATCATTTTCATCACAATATATTTCAAAAGGTTTGCAATCAAACTCACCACCATGGTCAGTCCTGATTGCTGTGATTGTGAATCCTTTTTCATTTTAAACCTTTTTAAAAAACTTAGTAAAGAAAATAATTGTTTCATCCTTGTGAGATAGAAAGAATGTCCATGTGAATTTTGAGTAATCATCAGCAATAACAAGAGCATATTGCTTATCACCTAGACTCAAGATTCTAGTTGGTCCAAACAAATCCATATGCAATAGTTGTAGTGGCCTAGAGGTAGAAAGCATGTTTGTAGATTTAAAAGAGATTCTAGCTTGCTTCCCAATTTGACATGCATCACAAACTTTGTCATATATGTCATATAAATAAATAAAAAATGTAGATATTGTCTTGTCTATGACCTGTCAATATGATCTTGCTGTCATTTATGTTCACCACAATACACTTAGAAGATTCAAACACTACCTTACAACGTTTGTCACATAATTGACTAATACTTAACAGGTTATGTTTAAGACCTTTAACAAATAAAACATTCTCAATAAAAGTTAAAGAATTTTTTATCATTACTACCTAGACCAATGATCTTGCCTTTTTACTTATTGTCTCCAAAAGTGACCAAGCCTCTATCCTTTAGTGTAAGCGATGTGAATTGAGCTTCATCTCCAATCATATGTCTCGAGCAACCACTATCCAAGTACCAATAATCTTTTTTTTACTTTACTTGCAGACATACCTACAAGAACATCAACTCAAGCCTTGACTTTTGGTACCCAAACCATTTTGGGTCCATAGGAGTTAGTCTTCAACGGTCCTCTTAGAACTCATGCATTCTTAGAAGCATGTGATTTTTGCATAGCAAAACATTGATTTGCAAGATGACCTTTCTTATGGTAATAAAAGAAGGTTATTTGAGTTTTTCCACTAGAAGATACGAACTTTGTTTTTGAAAACTTTCTCTTCCTAAAAGGATTGTTTCCAAGGCCAGCTGTATCAAGAGAGCATTTTTGTTTACAAAGCAATGCATCAAGTTTTTCTCTTCCTCCAACACATTTCGAAAGAGATTTTTCTAAATTATTAACTTTTTCTTTCAAAACAAAATTTTTCTTTTTTAAAATTTCATTTCCATTTTGTAAATCTTCACTTTCCTAGGTGAGAGTGGATATTATTTTTTCGAAAAGATTGTTTTTGATGCTCATCTTTCTAAATTCAGCAAGCAATTCATCAAAAGCATCTTGTAGTTCATCAAATAAAAATTAAATGGTTTAAAGAGAACTACCTCAGGTTCTTCTTGTGCAATGAGACATAGGTATGCAACCTCTTGAGGTTCAGCTTCTTCATCAAAGCTGTCTTCCTCATCATCACTCCAAGTAGTGGCGCCAAAATCCTTTTTTCAGATTTTCCTTTCTTTCCCCTCTTCTTGAGCATAGGACATTCAACTTTTATATGTCCTAGTTTCTTGCATTTAAAACATATGATGGTTGAGTCCTTGTTACTAGATTCTCCTTTTGCCTTAGGTCTGTTTCCTCTTTCTACCTTTTTTTCATGAATCTCTTGAATTTTCAAGTGATGAGAGCAAGTTCCTCCTCATCTTCATCTTCATCCTTAGATTCATTTTCTTGTGTGGTGGATTTGAATGCAATAAACTTCTTTCTCTTATCCTCCTCTTCCTGAGCATTCTATTTTTAGGTCAACTCATAGGTTATGAGGGAACCAAGAAGGTCTTCAAGAGGTAGAATATTGAGGTCTTTAGTTTCTTGTATGGCTGTCATCTGTGCTTCTCATGTCTTTGGCAATAATCTCAGAATTTTCCTTACCTGTTCACTATTAGGATAAACTCTTCTAAGAGATTTTAAGCCATTAACAATGTCAGTAAATCTAGTAAACATTTTTGTAATTGATTCATCAGTTTTCATTTTAAATAATTCATAATTGTGCACAAGAATATTGATCTTAGACTTCTTGACCTGATTGGTTCCGTCATGGGCTACCTCAAATCTATCCCAAATTTCTTTGGCAAATTCACAAGTTGAGATCCTATTAAATTTATTTGAGTGTAATGCACAATATAAGATATCCATAGCTTTAGCATTAGATTGTGTAAGCTTCAAGTCATTCTCATCCCACTCATTTTCAAGTTTGGGCACACTTATCCTTTCTATGGTCTTGGTGGGATGCTTAGGACCATTAACAATGATCCTCCGAAGCTCATAGTCAACTAATTGAATGTAAATTCACATCCTATTCTTTCAATAATTGTAATTAGTTCCATTAAACATAGGAGATCTGTTGGTGGATTGACCTTCACCTAGAAAGCTTCCAAACATGGTTATCATGGATAAACTCTAAGGATGTTAAGCCTCAAAAATAGAGTATGAGCTCTGATACCAATTGTTGGCCCAAAGATGCAACCCAAGAGGGGGTGAATTAGGTTTTTCAAAATAAATCACAAAATAATACAATTAAAATCAAGTTAAGCAATGGAACAGTGAATCAAGGTGTGTGTGTATAAACTAATAGTGCAATAGCAAGTAAGAAATATAAAGTAAGGAAAAAACAGAGCATAAGAATAACACAAAGATTTACCAAGGTTCAGCCACAACGTGTGACCTACACCCTCACCCTCAAGTCCCCCTTGAAAGCCTTTCACTATGCAAAAATAGATTACATAGTAGGTGCTAGTTTTTCCAAGTGCCCAGCTCACTTTTTACGAGAACTCTTCCCAAAGCTCCAATCATTCCAAGTGATTTTTTTCAAGCTTCTATGAAACTTACAAGTGTTTCCCTAAGGACACTCAGCCTCGCAAACCCTTACAAATAAGGTGAATAAGGATTACACAAAGTATAACTCTCTTAATGAGTAGTTATAGAAGATCAGTAAATGGCCCAAATTCCCAGCAAAGAGAGTGTTTATGATGTGGTTCAAGAAGTTTAGCTCTCAATCACATGTATAACACTTGTATCTCTTGTATTCTCTTGTATTAATGTTGTGGGAGTCTTAGTTTTATAGTTTTGCATTCAATATAGACGTTGGAGGTGGTTGGAGTTGCATTTACTGCAAGATCAGTCGAGCAGATCGTTTAAAAATATAGCTGTTACAGGCAATGTATCAACCCATTTTTTGCATGTGTCAACCCTTTCTGTCTTCAACTTCTTAGCAATCTGTCTCAATATGTCAACCCATTCAGGGAATGTGTCGACCCTTTTGTGTTGGTCATCAAAACTTAGTCCCAATGTGTCAACCCTTTTGGAATGATGAGTCGATTCTTTTTGGACCTTCTTTAAAACTTTTAATTTGTACCAATGTGTCAACCCTTTTCATAGAAGGGTCGAGCCCTTTTCTCTTTGTCAAATTTCAACTTAGCTCACTGTCTCAATGTGTCGACTCTTCTAAAGCATATGTCGACCCTTTTTTCTTAGAGACTTTAATTTTGCAAGACTTCTTTAATGCTTTACAGAATTTTTTAAGCTCTTCAAGGATCATTAATTTGGGACTTCTAAGGCTTGAGACAACTTCTCCAAGACATGTAGATACTCAAGAAAACTTTCAATCACCATGGTTTCAAACATTCTTCCAAGTCTTCATTCAAATACTTAGAAAAGCTTCCAAGATTTGTGAACACCTTCACCTGATCTTTGTCTTCTTTGAACACCTTCAATCTCTTCGAGATGGAATCATTCTAATTTGATTACTTACAGGGTTCTTCAATCAGAATTACTTCTTTTATTGATCCAATGCTTCACCAAATCTTTATGAAAGCTTCCAAGACTTGTGAGATGATCTTGTCGTAACATTTCATTATTCTCTTCTATTCTTCATTTCTTCTTGACAAGCCTCAACACAAAGCTAGTGTAATGTGTGCCAATTATCAAGCTTCAAATCATTTTAAAACAAAGTAAATTTGTACACTTAAATAGGATCATTAGACAACTTAATACATAATTTTTTTATCATCAAAATCAAGGCATGGATTCAACACCAATGTCGACCTATTTGTGAGTGTTTCTGTCACTCTGACGATTGCAATGCATATGAGTGTTTCCATCACTCTGATTGTGTGCATTCATTCTAAAGGCTGCATGATCTTGGGAAACTGTTAGATGGTCTTATCATCTCGGGGCCTTAGGTACTTTTCCGATCAACGTGCTAGATAGCAGACATTCTACATTAGCGGGCTAATTGGCGCCACGAGTGAACCACTCTACCATCTCGAGGACTTAGGTACTATCCTGGTCGATAGGTTTGAAGGGATTTATGTTATGTCTCGGTAAACGTGTCATGCTAGATGAACTTACCGTTTAAGGAATCAAATTTCTAGAAAGACGTGCCGAATTGAGTTTGACTGGTTTGGATTGGAATTGAGGTTGAACCATGGGCTTACCGTCTTTAGGAAGACGTGCTAACTAGAATTGGACCGAGCAATGCCTCAAGGGTATTTTTGTCATTTTGCCTCTATTGGGCCTAGTGGGTTCACAAAGCGGTTGATTAACTAGATTGAGTCTGGAAAGCTGGTTTGGCTTAAAAGTGTCTATGTCAATTCGAATGTGAATCCAGTCAGGCCGAAGATTGCCGAGCGGGCAAAAATGGGATACTTACAACAAAATTAATCTCAATGAATCGAAAGAAAGAAATCTATTCTAACTCTCAATAACGTGTACCTTGTTCTCCTATGTCTTGCCTTATTTATAGCCTTCGGAGGTTCTACTCCTTGTAGGAGTTACTTGTTTCTATCCATTCCTTTTAGGAATCTGCCTCTTCCGAGGCAATTATAAGGTTATGGTAATCTTCTAGGGTCCTTTCCTTATTTGGATTGTAGTTCTTTGACCCCTTAGGCCTTTCTTGGCCTTCAAGCTAATGTTGTTTGATATTAGGCTCATACCTGCTAGGTCAGCCCAAGCGCAACGGTTGGCCTACTTTGTGTTCGGTAGATCAGACTTGTCTTTGTACAGGTTGGTCCACTCTTCTTAGTGTGTCTACTTGGTCCTATCCTTTAATCGCGGGCCTTTTAACCCAACATACTAAGTAATTTTTTAATCAGCCACCAATGTCATACAACTATACTACATTTTTATTCAACACATATTGAAATTTTTGAGATATGTGGAATTATTTTCACTCAAAAAGGGTGTTTGATTATAACCAGTTAATCAATCTAATCCTCTATTCCGTTTATGGATATAATCAAGTCATTCACAATTTCATATCCTGTATAAGTAAAAATAAATTAATCACACGCAAGACAATTCACAATCGCATGTCATGCATAAGTAAAAATAAATTAATCACACGTAAGACAAGACACATGTATTTTTAGTATAGAAAACCAAGTAGGAAAAAAACAACGGGACCTAGTTATCTAGTCCAATCTCCAAGCACTGTAATCAATAAACAGTACATAAGAACAAGCTACAACTATGCAAACTCAAAACACGTGAATCTAAGTGGAATTAATTTTATTTGCATATACCGTGATTCACTATTCTCCCATGCTTGGACCATAACGAATACCACACTGCGAGTAACATTCTTGCTCCACCAAGTCAAAAGCTTTTTGAAGATCGGAGGTTCTTAATTGTGCTTTGAAAGTATAATTATAACTCATTAGCTTATGTTTTGTTAACCTTAGTTTAGGAGTTTATATACCCCTTTAGTTAAATTTTAGTATTAACTAATTTTGTTTTGCTTTATACAAGTTTTGAGCTTAAATTGGATGACTTTGGGCGTAACTCAGATGAAAGGAGAATAAGTTTCAAGTATATGCTATCAAGAGTACAAGCAGCTGAAGTTGGGGTACAAGTTGCTGAAGCACGAAGAGCTAAAACTTTGGAAGGCCATATCTCTCAAAATAGAAGTGCTACCAGGGTCCATAATCTATCGATTTGATATAACTTTTCGAGCTCTATTCATTTCCTTTTGAACAACCATGAGGACGTTCAAATGATCAAGCATGTTTGAAGGGTCGTTCGAATAGCCCGGAGCCCATTTGAACACCCTGTTTGAAATTTCAGAGGCTGATTTTCAGGTTTCCACGAGCATTCAAATGGCTTCCCAAAGCATTCGAATGGTTCGTCTAGACTCTGTTATTTTTCAATCTATTTAAGGCAATTTTGTGCTCAAATTTTGGGATCTCTTCTTCTTTTAGATATTTTTAGAGTTTTTAGGGAGTTTTAGGAATAGTTTTAGAGATAGAAACTCTAGATTTCTATAAAGTTCTTTATTTTCATTGTAATCAAGTATAATTTTCATGAATTCAAAGCAATTTTCTATGGAATCAAGTAGCTAATTTCTGCCTTGGGTCCATTATGAAGATTAAAGGGTTTCAAGGTTTTCAATGGAGGTAAATCAAATTCTCATTATTTCATCCTTCAAATCTCACAATACTCTAGATTGCTTTGGAGTTCTTCATTTTCATTGTAATCAAGTACAATTTTCATGAATTCAAAGCAATTGTATATAGAATAAAGTAGCTAATTTCTACCTTGGGTCCAATTGTGAAGACGAAAGGGTTTCAAGGTTTTCAATGAAGGTAAACAAATTATCGTTGTTTCATACTTCAAATCTCACAATTCTTGATAATTGAATCTAGATCTTTAAGAAAACTTAGACTTTTGACTAAGTTTGGTAATCTCAATGCATAAACCATTGTTTGGTATTGAGATTGTATAAATCGATGGTATGAGTCTATGACTTCAATTTTATTATAATTCTAGAGTTAATTATTATTAAATTAAATCTATGAAATCTTATGTTCTTTACTAAGTCTTTGAGTGTCCATGCACACATCTTGGATTTGGTATATAGGTTACTTAGATCGATGATATGGATACAAGAATCTCATTGTTTATAAATCTAAATTGATTATCATTGATTTCATGATTTTTAATTGCTAAATCTTTCAAATTAAATACTCTTGATTGTTGTATTTGATTTGAGTTATAAACTTACTTGAAAACCTTGGGTGAATTGGATGATTGGATCAATTAGATCCAAGAACTTCTCCTTTATAGTTTAATTGACTTGTTATTACCTTAGTTTAGCTAATTCAACCTCTCCAAATCAAATGATTTGTGTTCCCTTTTATTTCCTTTTCATTTTTTTATGAAGTTGTTTTAGTTAGGATTTGATTTCCCCTTAAGCAAATTTCACCATAGTTCTCTAATTATAAACTGCTTGTGCAAAATCGACCTCGGTCTCATCGGGTTATATTACTCCACTAACCCTACGCTTGGGGTTAGAGAAGATCACTTCTCAGGCAAAGTCTGTTTTGCTTCTTGTTAAGAAAAAACCACGGGCTGCTAGGGTTTCTCAAGGAGCTCTCAAAGTTTCTTAATATGTTTTCAACTCTCTCTTTACTTTGGAAATCGTACTTTGGCTTATATAGAAGTTGTAGACCAAGAGCAGCCAATTAGGGAACTTGCCTAAAAGTTCTTTGCGATCTTACTGGACTGAGAAAGGGGTGAGACTTGGGCAAAACCTACTGCTCCAAAAATTCATTTCTGGTTGGACCGAAAAAGGGGTGAGACTTGGGCAAAAGCTACTTGGTCCAAAATTCCATATCTGGCGGGAGCCAAAAGAGGCCCCAACCTGAGCAAAACCTATAAAACCTTTGAAGCTTCATCCTTTCCTAATGTTATCCAAACCTTCCTTAGCCTTTGTTTGAACGACTTATAGTTAAAAACTTCTCTATAATATCAATCATGTATATGACTAACAATTACATAGAAAATAAAAATGCATTACAAATAAAGTGTTTTAGTCTATTGAATTTGTCAACGAACATATGACCTAATAATTTCTCTCTTTGGCAATTCTATGACAAAATACACTAATCGATGGGATACAAAGAAATAGTCAATATTTCAATCCTTGACACATATTATAAGAATCCAATAACTAGTACTTGATACTTGCCTCTACATAAAACTCAAAAGAAATCTGTGAAATGTAGATTTCTAAAATAAAATAAAATATCCTCCCCAACTCTCCTAAACATGTTTCTTCCATAAAAGTGGTTTTCTCCCCTTAGCATATGCAACTCATATATATTTAGAAGAGGGCCAGACCTAGGTGAAAACTGCAGGACCCTTGATTTTGAAGTTTCATTCTTTCAGAATGGTGTCTAAACTCTCCTCGGCATTGATTTAAATAACTTGCAATAAAAAATTTCTCTATAACATCTATCATCTATCTAACTAATAATTACATAGAGATAAAATGCATTACGAATAAAGTGTTTCTGTCATGCCTAGGTCTGCCTAGCACAATATTATTTGCTTTTGGCCTTGGCTTGCACAACTTTCAAACGCATTGTGCTAAGTAAAAGATTGAACCTACATATATAGCTTTTCATTTCACCTTCCTCAGGTAATGTGAGACTTGTCTTCAGGCCCTGTGCACCTTCCCTCGTATTGGTTGTAACCTTAAGGTTCTAGTCATCACAGTCCACCTACCTTAGGGCCTGAACTCCCCGCTGTAGGGCCAATCCACAAACTTCCGGCTGAGCTAACTCTAATACCATTTTGTTACGTCTGGGTCCGCCTGGCACAATATCTTTTACTTTGGGCCTTGGCATGCACGGTTTTAAAATGCGTTGTGTTAAGTAGAGAACCAAACTTATATATATAGCTCTTCACTTTATCTTCCCCTAGTGATGTGGAACTCGTCTCCTGGTATTGGTCATAACCTTAAGGTTCTAATCATCACAGTTTTAGTGTATGAAATTTGCCAACTAACATAAAACCTACCAATGCCCCCATTTGGTAATTCTGTGATCAAACACACGAATCGAGTGGTTAAGACAAATAGCCAGGATTGTAATTCTCCACCCATCCTATAAGAATTAAGTAACTAGTACTTAGATATCTGTCTCTACATAAAACTTAAGCATAGAAACCTATGAAATGCGTGTGTAGTATAGAACAATAAGAAGCACATATTACAAGGTATATAAAATTAAATCTCCTTCTCCACTCCCCTAAACATGTTTCTCCTATAAACGTGATTTTCTTCCCTTTATTTTATGCAAGCTCGTATTTTCTCTCATTTCTTGTCACAAATTGACAAAGGATATACAAGCAAAATTCAAACTCAATAACTAAAGAGGGATAAGCAAGAAGGAAGAATAAATAGTAACTTTCTCAAAGAGAGAAATAAATAGCTATCCTACATAGCTAGATGAAATAAAGTACATATAGCTAGGATGAAATAAATGCTCCCAAATTAAAAAAAAATAACAAGAAGACATACATTTTTTTTTAAATTTTGAAAAAAATAAAATGTGATTGTATACATTATTAGAGTGTTAATAGTATCTACGCACAAGATATATGAATCAAAATGTACACAAAAATATTAGTTAAGAATTTGATACATGAACTAGAATAAAATTATGGACTATTATCTTAAGATAATAAGATTTATAAAAATAACCTAAGTATGTTTATATGATGAACTTGCAAATACGAGACTTGAGTATAAAAACAATAGCAGTAATAAATGTTAATAAGATTACTCATATTTTAGAAAATTCCATACTACTAAAAGTCAAACCAATAATATTTATAAGATATTCAATAGAAGCTTTCTCTCAATTTGATGATGTTAATCACAGTTACCAATTCTTTTGAGCAAGTTTTTTCTTTTTCATATGCTTTATATGTTTTGTTTCATGCAATCATGGGGTGACTATCACACTTTTGATAAAGGTTAGGCTTTCAATGGACCTGGTGTGGCCTGGATCTAATAGATCCGGATCCAATCTACATTCGTTAATGTTCAAACCCATGTTGGATTGATTTGCCAGGCTATATTCGATAGTCTCAAATGTAAGTAAATGAATATCCGACCCAAATATGCAACCCGATCTGATAACTTTATTTATTTATTTATTTTAAAATTTTCATACTTATAGCTTTTAAAATGTTTTGGATGGGTGGGTGGCAGCAACAGTGGTGTTGATGGAGATTGCTTGTGGTAGAGAGGGGAGAACAATGGAGGGAGATTTGTTTTGAAAACAAAAATATAAAAAGGTGAATACATTTTTGTGTTTTCACTTTTTTGTTGAATTTTGGAAAATGGTTTTCAAAATTTGAAAACAAAATCATTTGAAAAACAATTACCAAATATGTTTTATTTTTATTTATCAAAAATTTTGAATACTAAAATAAGAAAAGAAAAAAAAATGTTGCCAAGAAGCCTAGCTGAAAATACACTTTAATCCATTCATTTTAAAGATTGAAAATTTTACTCTAAAATCCTAATTCTCTATAGTTACCAATATGCAATGGGTGAGGGTACCGTTATTTATTGGTTAATTCCCCTTCTCATAAAGTTATTTTTCATATACTTTTTTTTTATTTTCTTTACAAAACCAAAATAAGAAAAATATATATTTTTATTTTTATTTTGTTTTATGAGATTTTTGAAATCGTGTTTTTTTTTGGTTTAAAAAATTGCCTTGTGAACTTGTTTTGTAAACCAAATTCAAAACTTCTTTTTAAATTTTTTGACAGATAATATAGTTTGAGGAACAAAAAAAAAAAGTGTTTCTAAGTTTTTAAAATATTTTTATATGAGAAAGAAAACAATGTGAGAATGAAATATTTTCTCTGGTTTCAGAATCTTTTTAATACCAAAATAAAAATAATATGTTGTTTACAGACATGAAAAATGAGAAGTATTTTAATTTTATTTTTTTAATGTTTTACGGAGCACACGAAAAATTTAAAAACAGAAACAAAAACGGAAAGGGAAAGGGTACCAAAGTCATTCGAATATTTTCCATTGGAAGGCTTCGCATTGAAAATTAGCAATTATTTTGATTGAACTTTGAGGCAAATTCTTCTTCTGCTCTCTCATAAGTATTAATCGATCGATTCGTAACTAACACTTAGATCTGCATATATATATATATATATATATATATATTCGAGAGAGATTGTGGTAGTCATCAGTGTGCGTGGTGGAAAGATGGAGAAGATGAATCAGGCATTTGAGAAGGTAAAGATTCTAGTGGGGATGGATGTGGAAGATGAACACCCGGCTGAGGACGAGAGCTCTTTTGCCTTCATGGACGACTTCAATCGTAACTGCACATTGTCCACCAAACAGGTTTTCTATCTCTGTCTGTATATATATATACCCCCTACAAAACATCTATATATGTGGATTACTTTCTTCAATTTGCTCCATGTTCTGTTTCTGTCATACCTTTTATTGTTTGTGACTCTGATCTCAAACCACTTAATGAATGTTCAATATTTATGTTGGAAATGTGTTATAATTATTAAGCTAGACTAGTTTAGGTTTTAGTAAGACCAATAATGTATTTTTGTCTGCGATTTTTAGTTGCTTGTCGAAATTAAATAAATTATCCGGATCAATCAGTTTTTTGAAGACTTAATTGGATAATGTTTGTTTGTGTATGCCTTCCAAGTGGGACTGAGTTGTTCGCTGCTTCTTGAGATGATGTCAAGCATAATGGTAAGGACAGCAGTTCTGAATGAAAACGTAGTATGCATTATTATCTGAAACTGATCTTTCCTTTTTTAGATAACCATTTTCAGGTTACCAATCTTTACTTGAGTTTCCATGATTGCTCATTGGAAGAAACAAAAAAGGGAACAACTTGGTTAATAGCTCTCCCTTGAAGCAAATAATATAAGGAGCTTGGGGCCTGGGCCATGCCTCAGTCATATTTGTGAAATTTTCCATACTGGCCACAGGCGGTCATATTTAAAGAAATTTTCACCCTTTCAAATATAAGAATGTGCTATACAATTGTAGAAGTTTTCAGGAAATAAATTAAAAGAGAAATGAAACAAAAACTAAAGCAGGAGAGTCATTAGGAAATCAACAAAAAGCAATCCCCACACTCCTCAGTGTAGCACCCCAAAATAGACGAGTTAACTTGAGAAATATAAAAATAAGAAACACACTTATATAAGCATTGACAAAAGAGAATCCTTTAGCCTTCCTTAGTAAGTGCCCGAAAATAGAAAAGTTAATAGAGAAGTAGTGGAATTTAAAAAAAGCAACTGTTTTTGAAGTTCGAAAATGCTTAACTGCCATAGTTGGGAGAAGTTGTTGGTGATGAAGTAACTCAATTTAGGTGGAAAAGAAATCAAATTTCTATGCACAAGTTGTTATATTTGTGCTGTGTATAAGATGATTGAATATCGTTGGTTGTTTCTAACTTTCAAAGTAAAAAACAACCAGAGAAAAAGAAATAAGAATAAAGTTAAGTTATTGTGCTTATGATTTGGATAGCAATTACTGTTTTAAGCATGTTAGCTTGAAGTATCTTTTAACAAAAATGAAAGAACCTCCATGATCAGATGAAAATTTGTCTATCAGGAAGATGTTTGACATGAGTCATTTGGAGGGACTAAATCTACAGTTCCAATACTAGGGGATTAAATCTGGAATGTTTCCCTGTTTGGTTATAGTTCCGGTTCCGGTTTTAGTTTCGGTTCTGTTTTTCGTGTTGTCGGCAACAAAAGTTTGAGAACATCTTGTTTTTCCTGTTCTCGGAAGAACCATAAAAAATACCATTGGTTTCATATTGTTTCCATTTTCGAATGAAAATGTTTCCGAAAACTCAGAAAATACATTTTTATTGGTTCCTAAAATTGGGGTGTTTTTTGAAAAATTTCTTGAACACAAGTTCCGGAACTGGCTTACCAAATGCGGTTTGGATGGAAACAATTTTCAGAAATAGTCTGACAAACACGGTTTTGTCGAATTTTAGAAAAGAAAAAAGCAAAACAGAAACCGAAACCATAACCAGATGAGTTATAATAATTTGTTGTATATTGAGAACTGTGTGATTTCAAAGGACCACTATCATTAAACCTGAAAACGGAAGACTTACGTGACATACTTCATTAGATTGAGCCAAAAAAGCTCTATTGGTTGAATAATCTCATAAAAATTGGGTTGCAGGCTCGGCTTCAGCTATCATTGACTTGGAATTCCATTTAGTCTTCATTATTTGTTAAACTATGGTGTTTGTGTTGGATTAAAAGTTTCACATAAGATCGATTGTACTATGTTTTTAATGTTTGGGCAGATTTCCCTATCAGATCCTTGGTGAATTTGGATTAATTGCCTACTCTCTCTTTCTCTCTCTCACATATTAAACAGAGGCTTCAGGGGTTTGCCATATGCTTGGTTGCTGGTTTAACTTGTACGCTCTTGGTAAGTTCAAGTGGTAAATACTTAAGTCATGCTTTTATGTGATGTAGTTGGCAAAAACTTTTCTCTGCAATTCTGGCTGTGCTCTGCCTAAATGCTGCATAGGAGTTAACTTGCCTACCTAGATTGAATAATTCTTTTTTGTAGACTGGAAAATCTCTTTATGCTGAACACTTGAAAACACTAGTATTTTATCTTTAGTAGTGGATGAGGGTTTTGTCATTTGGACATCTGTCCTTCTGATTTTTCAGTGACAGTATTTCCCAGGTGTAACTAATGAAGGTGTTGAAGTCAACCACTGGTAACCAGTCACTTGGACCTCTAATCAAAGAACAGGTAGATGTTAAGATCTAAGTGATTAATTCATGAAGTGGGAGTGAGAGTGCGAGAGCCCTCTTTGTTAAAAAATCACAGGAGCGCATTTACATATATGTCGTACATGCATAATTACATATGTATAAGTATGTAAGTATAGACGTCTTTATCAAGTATTGCTTTTATGCATTAATCCTTTACAAAATAATTATATTTATTGTAAAGTCAAGTGGGTGTATTTGAACTAAAGTTTTCATTAATAGTTAACTTATGTAACATGAAAAAAGTGACTTTAGAGGTAAGGGAGGCCGCAATGCCATAATAAGTAACATTAGCAACTACCTTGATTGTGAAGTGCTCCAGTGGTTGTTGGGGTTCCACACTTCTTGTGGGTTGAGTTCAAATTGGCTTTGACAACCAACTTTGGGAGGTCTTTATTTCCTTTCTCCAGTTGTCTAATGCATTTCGGGTTAGTTGTCCACTAAAATATCAAAATTCAGTCAAAGTTAATGCAAAGAATCATTGCATTCATTAGGTGTTCTCTAGTCTATTGTAATTTAGTCATAGTCAATAGAAAAATCAAATTTTATGGCGCCTTTTAGGATTCGCTCTCTCAAAATTATGAATTTGCAAATTGACCCCATTGAATTCTTGAATTTTCCATGGATTCCATCCAAATATGTAGATTATCGATTTTAGGGAGGGACTATGGAGGCCCCTAGGCAAATTAGGGAACTTAGGTTAAGATAGCCCTCGAAATTGTGACATTAGACTTGTAGCAATATTAGCTAATAGAAGTATTTAGTAATTCTAAATAACTACAACAACTATCCTATTTTATGTCTTTGTTCAATATTTCTTGTTTGATTGCTAAGAAGCATAAAGGATAAAAAGCGATCTTCTTGGGATAGATATTGGAGAAGGGTAGTGAATGCAAAATATAGCTCTACACAAGAGGGGATCGACCCTCAATGGAGGTTAATATGTCGTTTGGAAGGACCTTTGGGAGGGTGTTGTCTAGGTTGGAATGATTTTTAGGTTCATACATGGTTGTTTGTCGGTAATGGTTAAATAGTGTGTATTTGGAGTTATATTTGGCATGAGAAAGAGAAGCTTGAGGAGACCGTCCCACTACTCTCTAGTGTTATGATGGATAGAGAAGCTGTAGTGGGTGATTATCTCAAGAAAGAAGGTACTCATGTGTTTTGGAATATTGCATTCTGAATAGAGTTGAATGATTGGGAAGTTTGGGAATTTGGTGGTTCTTCTTGGGCTTTTCATGTTGTTATGGAGATGGGAGAAATGTTTTGAGATGAAGGGAGGTCACAGTTCGAAAACTTTGAGGTGAAATCTTTTTAGGAAGTTTTGGCAGGTCATAGAGGATCTTTCTTTCCTTGGAAAGAGATTTGAGTGTCTAAGGCGTCGTCCAAGGTTGCATTTTTGTGTGAATGGAAGCTCATGGTAAAATCCTTTTCGTTGTTAACTTAATTAGGAGAAAGCAAATTCATGTTAACTACTGTGTAAGCAGAATGGGGAATTGGTCAGAGCATCTTCTTATTCATTGTAAGGTGGCTTATAACGTCATGATTCTTCGTCTTTTTGTGTTGATGTGGGCGTTTCCTAAAACGTGGTTCCTCGTACATGAGAAGTAAAATTTTATGCCTTCTCAGGTTTTGTTGATCCATTCTTGAACCAATTTTTAGATTTTATAGAGGCTTTTGAGTAAAGAGTTTAGGTGTTTTCTTTAGTTTTTCTTATAATGTGTATTGGTGGCACCCCTTTGTTGCCTTTTTCTAATAAATCTTACTTATCAACAAAAGAAAAAAGTAATCATAACTACAACGAAAACAATAGTAGCAGCAGTAGTTGAAACTGACAAATGACAATACTTATATTTGGCTAATCCTTGATATATTATAGGGTCAATTACACTTTGCAACCCTACATTTTGCACCAAATTCTACTTTAGAACCTTCATTTTTGTTTGTAACAATTAAGCCCTTACACTTTTAAAAAGTTTCAATCTCAACCTTTTGTTAACTTCCTTTTGAGAAGTTAAGGGAAAATGTCCACGTGGCAAATTTTTTTAAGGTCAAAAGAAGTAATTTTCTAATTTCTCTTAACCCTGCCACTTGCCCTCTCCACTTCCCTTTCTCTCTGTGATTCCCCACCCCCCACCGCCAGGCACCAGCCACCGAAACCCAATGACCAAAAAGGACATGGGTCTTCTTTCTCTCTAAAATATCCTCACCTAGCGCCGGCCACCAAAACCCTCCCTTTTTACTCTATTCTGCAACTCCTTCACACCCATAGTCGACCACCCAAACCCACTTTTCCAAATCTTTGCAACTCTCCTCACTCCACCCTTGATCGTCGAAACCTATTCCCTCTCTACAATGCCCCTACCCCACAGCCGCTCATCTAAATCCACGCCCTATCTCTGCAACTCCCCTCACCTGCAAACACCCAGATCAAAATCAAAACAATATATATGTGTGTGTATATAAAACAATCCCAAATTAAAATTAACTAATTTTCTCTAATGATACACACACGCACACACACACACACACACACATATATATGTGAGTGTGTGAGTAACAAACCCAAAATGTTGAATTGATGAGGTGTTCAATTAGGCGGTGGAAGTGTTAGGGGCTAAGGAAGAAATGGAGGTGGTAGAGGAGCTCATGGAGTGAAGGAGGGAGGAGGGGTCAGCCCAAGAAGAGGTGGAGAAGAATTGAGAGAGAAAAAGGTGGGGGAAGAGAGTGACGTGGGGCTGAGGTGGGGTGTGAGTCTTGACAGTGGTTATTGGGAAGGAGGTGATGGTGGAATTGGTGGAGGGTTCGGAGGGTTCGGTAGGAGAGCGAGGAGTGGAGAAGATTTGAGAGAGATAGAGGTGGGGAATTGGGGTGAGGCAGGATTGGGCAAGGTGGGGGCCCCGATAGTTAATGATCAGGATGGGTTGAGGCTGCACTAGCCACTAGGTAGAAGTGGGGTGGGGGGTGAGACATGGCAGGGTGTCACGGGTTGCCACACGTGGTACGTCTGGGGCCGCGAGGGACCTTGGCGTGGGGCATGTCTGAGCATAATTGGCCGGTGGCATGGTAATCTCGTAATTTATATTTTCCATATTTATTGGATATATGGATTATGACTCCTCGAGGGGGTATGATGTTTCTTCCTATCAGTTTGGAGATGGCTCAAAATGTTATTATAAGGGGGGGCATGGTGTTGACTTTACCACCCCCTGGTGCTACCGAAAGGAACAGCATTCAAGTGAGTCTCCCAAGGGAGTGGACGAGACTTGGGGGCCGGCTGTGGCTCGTGGCTGCAATCCTCATGCTAGTCAAGGGGCTACATGGGCTACATTGTGCCCGGTGGGGCAGATGTTGGGCATTGGCGTCGAGGATGGGGTTGTGACATACGCACCCGCTATGTAGCATTCATATCGTTTCGGGACTTATGTTCATGACAGATTGGGCCTCGGTGTGCAAACTTGCATGCCGTGTGTCTCGTGTGCACTTGCGCATTGAGTTCACGCTTGTGCACACGGCCGCTTGGTTTGGCTAGCATTGGTGTCGCGGGGCACAATGTTGTGGGCTTAACAGTTGCTAATCGGTGGTGCCTCCTTGCGGGCAACAACCTTGATGCGGGGCGCTAAGAGCTTTAAGGATGGAGGCGTCGTGCCTAACAGGTGATGCTTGGCTGACGCGCATGTCTAGTTGCACATGGCTATTTGGCTTGTGTTTCGAGAGGGACTGACGCTAAGCATATTGCTTGTCGTGTGTGCGCGCATTCGAGAATGGCGTTGCTATCGCCTATAGCTTGGGTTAGCTGAAAGACTTGAGTATCGGAGGTCCGAGCTTAACGATATATGCGGGGCATTACGGATGGATCCTAGACAAACGCATAATCTTATGCCTTGGTGTTTGAGTTTGGCGGGACTATTGCTTGGAGCATAGTCGCCTCACGGGTGTATTTCGCTGTGTATGATCATGGCAGGTCGTATTACTGTCATCGTGTGGTGCCCGGTCTGCCAGCCCGTGACACAGGGCTAGGTTGGGTAGTGGGGTGAGGGACAAGAGGTTGGGGTATCAAGACAGTGGGTGTAGGAGCAGGTGGCATTGTGCTGGGCAGTGGGTTGGGGGTGGAGCTGGAGGCAATGTAGTAGCAGAGTGGTTGCTGGTGGTGATGGTTGGAATGGAGAGAAGAGAATAGGGAGAGAGATGTTCTGGCATGGTTGGGGTTAGGGGTGGATTTGTTGTGGTCAACCATACAGTAATTGAAGGAAATGATGATGTGGAGAAATATGATTGTGTATTACAAAAAGAGTTGAAATTATTATTATAAATATTAATGTATGGTAAAGTTATTAATCAAAATATTATTTTTTACTTGTGATTATTTGGAGGGCAAAAATGGTATTTGCTCTTAGAGACAGCCCAAGTGACTGTCACATGGGCATTTCTGACAGCTGGACAGATGGAAGCTGATGGAAGTTTCATATTACAAATTATTGTAAAAAATGAAGGTCCTGAAATCAGTGAAGGGGGATTTGGTGTGCAAGGGTGCAAACTTTATCATCCCAGTCTTTTCTATTTATTGAAAATCATTCGCGGTAGGATGAGCGTAAGGCATACACTCCTGCTAGTGATGAGCCTAAAATTAGTACAAGGCAGTAGCAAAAGTGGGCTTTTATGGGTGATTATAGTCGACTTTTGGTTGCCAGAAGGTTGGAATAACATGGGCTTTTCAAGGTTTCTAAGAGGGTAATAATACAAGGTTTGAGAATGAAAAGGCAAGGGTTTAGCTGCTTTTAAGGCTGTTATAGGTGTATTGGACAGTATTCATGAACAGTAGGAGAAGCTGATTTGGGTATTTTTAGTTTGCTAGGTTCCAAGGCTTGCAGGGAAAGGTGCTTGGGCTTGTATATTAAGGCCTAATGGTTCGAAAAGGGAGGCAAAACAGATCTGTTTCTGGTTTTTGGCTAAAAATTCATAAGATTAACAAAAAAGAGAAGAAGAAAGTTCTAGAATTACTCCTAGGCGTCTTACGCATCACACCTACGATTTGTCCGAAGTGTCTTGTTGGACCTTATATTGTCTTGGTTGAAATCGACCAATTCCCAATTTTTTGCCACTTCTTTGAATTTATATTTTCTTGCAATCTATACCTTTTCTGGCTCAAGGAACAAAATTTCTATTTGTTTCCATCAAAATGACCCGTTTTCATTTCTTAAAAGACTGAAACGGAACACTAGTGGAATAACGAAACGCTATTATTACGATCAAAACATGCTAGAACAGAGAAAAATACACCAAAACATGAAGTTATATACCGAAACAATAAGTTGTATTAACCCGAAATTATAATTTTTATAAATGTTGTACAATTTTCATATAAAAGATTGTGTTTCACTATTTTAATATTTGTCACTTTTGAAATGTTTCCGAAACATTTCCGTTTCCAAGCCAACCGAAATGACTCCTCGAAACGAAACTGTTTTCGAGCCAGCTCCTTTGGATTGCATCACATTTATTGTTTGAATTTTTTTCTTTAAATCATGAAGCAACATAAAGGACAAACATTGAGCCCATTGCAATACTTATACATTTTATTGTTGATTGATAAGGTTTTGAGAGTTGTCCTTAATCCTTCTTTGAAAATAAAGAACCAACAGAAAAGCACATTTTGCATGATTTTCTACTTATTTTGTTGTGGTGTATCACATATAAGTGAAGCATAGAGAATGGAGTGAGTGTAAGAGTGACAGCCTTAGTGTCTTGGGATTCACATAACACATCACTGCTGAAGTAGCTGTATATGTATGTATAAAATAATGTATAACTAATAAGTATTCATATCTGTTAGCATACTGCATAAAATTGTGTAATATGAAAAAGAATAAGGCGAATGATTGCATACATAATGCGTATGGGTGTCACCTATGTTACCTGGACTTTTCTAAATTTGTAAAGTACCCGTGTCGGACACTCGACACTCGACACTAATTGAAATGCATCTAACAAAGATGTATAATTAATCAAGTTTACTATAAAACTGAACATAAAACTTTCATTTTATGTATGAAATACTATATTTTAGTTTGTAAATGCTATTTTACTTTAAAAACACAAAAGAAGTATTTTAAAAATATGAAATTTAGACGTGTCCTAGTGTCCTTGGACATGAGAATTAGATGAATCCGATACTTGGATACGTACTCGCACTCGACACCCCTACCCGAGTCCAGGTAACATAGTGTCACAGAGTAACTCTCACTCATTATTCCAGTTAGTGTTTACAACTGTGATGGTATTGCACCAGCAACCAGAATGAGGTACCCAGAATGTAGCCCACACTCTCTGCCATTGTTGAACTTAGCATAACCTATATAAATCCTTACAACAGTTATACAACATGCGTCTAGCACATGCATAAATGGCTCACAATGGACTCTACCAACTGCCCTTGGGAGTCCTGGCACCAAGCAGCTTCCGCCACACATGGCCTTACAGATGACTCCCCACCTGCTAGTTATGTTGACCCAAACCAAGTTATGACACAGAGGCTTGACAGTTTCCTTGTCTCTGCTACAAACCATACCATATATTACAAATCTATAGTTGACATGGACCAAGTAAACCCCTGCCACCAATAATTTGGAGCCCAAATAACGCACATTTGCCACCTCAGGTCCAAGGCAATCCTACTGCTTAACAAAGCCGACCTTGTATTGTGTGTCACAGATGGGTCCTCAAGACTTGCCTTAAAGCCATAGTCAGGCCTCACCTTGTGCCTACTTGCCCACAGAAGCATGCAGGACCTAGCCCTTGCCATGTATTTGATCATGCACCGCCAAGGTTTACCTGTTAAAAAAAAAGATCATGCACCACCAAGGCAATGACAATGCATCAAAGGCCCAATTCTTGCCCCATTCTTGCTGGTAATGGAGAACCAGAACTGAGGGTCCTTTTGGGCAGTGTAGTCATGGCTGGCCCCTTGTTTACTGTGGACCTGTGGGTGTGCCACCATGCTTTTGGGCACAAGGACAAGCCCCCCTTTCAGTTAGGATCTGTTAAGTTGACTCAACAAAATGGCTATTATGATCCATCAATTCTTAGTTGTTTGGAGATTATATACGAGTCTGAGGGGGTCTGATATCTCAGCCATTACATGAGTCATGAAATACCAAATGAAAGAAGGAACACTGACTAAATGACTAAATGAAATACCAAGTTGAGTTGACCTCTGGTTGTAGATGATATGAATGATGTATAAAATCTTCATGGAAGTTTAGAAGCTTGCATTGGAAATAGAGAAACCAATGGCTTGCTATGGTGGTTTTCTTTTTCTAGAAGCATAGTATAAAGAGTCATATTTGTTAAAGCCTAAATAAGTTACCCGTTGATTTTAAAACCTTTAGATTCAAAGCCAACTATGCTTCAACCTCGGACCGTTGGTGAGGAACATTAAGAATGGGATAAGTTCTTTAATTCCCCCTTTTCAGTTCATAGGCAGTAAGAAATTACCAGGGCGAATCCGATTTCCGCTTGAATCCATGGAGTTTCTACCAAACCAAAGAAAATCGTGATTTCATATATGTCTGAGAAGCCACATAGCCCTCGATTTATGTGTTGTTTTTCTGTTCCTACTGTTTTTATGTGTCAATACCTAATTTAATTATTAACATAAAATGTGGGTGCCTTTTCGTGTTGCATTTCTGATTGTATCAAGTGGACTTATTTTTTTGCTAATAACCAAGCTAGTTACTTGTTCATTTTATTAGCCTAGCTGGATTTTCAATTCGACATCATATCTCAGTCACTAGAGGTTTGGTTACATGTTATTTTTGTGCGCAATAATAGTTTGTACTTTCTATTATAGCAATATGATCATGAAAAATGAAAATAAAACTTCAATTCCTTTTAAGGAAGATGTCAACAAACAGAAAACGCCTTATTAATTGAAGGACTTGTATAATCATACCTTTACAGAGTGAATTTTCTTCAATTTATCGATCCTTGTATCATACTTTGGCTTCAGTCATTTCTTCAAACTTTTGGATAGGTAAAAAATTGAGGAGAGGAGGGGAGAGAGGGAGAGAGAGTTATCCAATGAGAGCGTTTTGAATATCTTGTTTTTGGGTCCGTTTTAATGACAATTTTTCTTTTGTGATTTACTTGAAACTCTAGTTCTTGATTGCAATTTACCATGGCTGGCAATATTTAACTTGTGCTATTTCATGATAGAAGATGTCTCACATGGTTATGTTATTCAATGGTTCTTATTTTATTTCAAGAATGTATTGTATGCCTTCGATGAAAATAATTTCATTTCTTATTTCCTTCATATTATGCAGTCTATGCTTGTTTTCTTCAATCCAATCAAGTTTGGAATAACTTTCACCTTTGGAAATTTGCTCTCACTTGGGAGGTTAGTACTTTGGTTTGAATATTTGTATGCTTTATGTCATTATTCCCTTGTCTTAAAATTATAATACTTGTATAATAATCTATCAATATTGAAATTATTTCCCATAAAGACAAACAGATTTGGGGTTCAGTTATGTAGGTTTCAATTGAAATTTTGGTTTTTTGATTGCAGTTTGAATGGATTCATTCATCCTTTGCTTTCTTAGAGCCTTGTATGTTGTTACATTCATATGCTCATCCTTATTCATTCATAATGTATTACAAAAAACATCTGGTGGCCTATCCCATGTAGAATCTTGCCTTCGGGACAAAGGTGATTCTTTCTTTCTCTGGACTGATGACTCCCTTGTTCAGCACTGCTAAATATTATGAGGATGCTGACCCCTCGGGATTACCAGTAGCTTCAACCGTTGAATCTCGTGCAAGTTAGGTTGTGACTGTATTGGCTGCAAGTGGAACATATGCGTTCAAGATGGGTGTAATCTGCCCAATTAGACCATAATGACTCACCTGCCTTTTTTTTGAGGATGTACCGTATGTACATATAGATAATAGATATGTGTGGGTGTGAAGATGAATGCTTTACTCCAATCCCAAACTCTTTTCAATCCATTTTTGTCTTAATTTTTGGGTTGCTTGTTTGACCCACCTTCACAATATAATTTTCTAATTTGACGACTGAATGACATTTAACTAGCTAGGACTTCCTAGCATACTGTTAAACCTGTCAATAACTGAATTTGTTGGGTTATCATCCTCGAAAGATATTGCCTCTGATCTGGTATTTGATAGAGGAATCCAAGACATTAAATTGATATGGTATCCACTTTATATCTCAAGAATCTCTACAACCCCTGGATAAAAAGGCTTTTAGAGTCTACTCGGTGCAAGTAACTGAGGAGGGACAGGATGACATTCATTGGGCCATTTCCCACTGAGAAGTTTGAGATGAAGTCTTTCTATGGGGCTTTGTAGTAGGTTAGACAATCTAACTTCCCTTGGACTAAGATTTGGTCCAGTGAGCTGCCTTCTAGGGTGGCAATTTCTTTTTTTGTGGAATGCCTTGTTCTGTGTGGAATTCGGCACATGCAAGATCCTCACTTTTGATAATTTGATTAAATGGGGACGCATTTTGGTCAACCATTGTTGTTGATTGTCATGGGCTTCTTAACCGGGCTAACCCTATAAGAGCCCACTCAATTTAGGGTTCCTATGCCCAAATGGCACTCCTTAACTTGCCAATATGAGATTGTGGCATTGTCCCCTGCCCAATCTTATGACACCCCCATCACAAATTGGTCCCCTGGGGGTGGGCCCCCTTACCTACATGAGGGTATCTAATTGTGTGATGCTCATATTATAGATCACATAAGGGTCTCACATAGCTGATAAGGTTGTAATGCACCTTGACCTGCTCTGATACCATTGCCATGGGTCAAGCCTCTTAAAAGGTCAACCTCATAAGAGCCCGTCTAGCCCAGTGATCTTATACAAGAGGCACCCCTTAACCCGCTGATGTGGGAATGTGTGACTTATAAAAGAAGGATGGAGAGTCTGTCTCCTATTCTCATTGCTTGTCACTAGGGAGCTTTGGGCAATGATTTTGTCCTTGTTTGGGATATCATGGGTTTTCCCTAGGAGGATTAAGGAATTGTTGTGCTATTGGTGGGGGGTATGGTGGGGAAGAGTAGGAAAGCTGGCTTTTGTCTCCCTTTTGCTTGATGTGGATAAATGTGGGGATATTAGAAGTAAAGAACTTTTTGGGCATATAACATTCTGGGCATATAACAGCCTTTGTATGGATTAAAGAGTACTGTTTTAGGTATTTGTATGGTTGCTGTCATGGAGGCTAAATCCGAATCTAGATAAATTTTTGGACTTAATAAAGACTATAGACGCATGAGGATTGTATAGGTGAACTTTGTTGGCTGTTTATCTTGTTGGGTTTTATGGGTTAATTACAAGCACACTCCCTAAACTATGGCTCAATATCACTATACCTCCTAAACTTTAAAACTTAACTACTAATTTATATCAATCAACCCCTTCTGTTAACAATATATTAGCAATTAGTTAGGAGAGTAAATGAAAAATTATCATGTAACTCTCATGTTCACAAAAGTTCATTTTATACCTAAATTACATTCTCTTTTTGTAATAACTGTCTAATGACTGAGATACCCTTTATTTTGCCCCTACATTTACATGTCATTTCAGGGGACATTTCAGTCATTAGGCAATTATCATAACAAGAGAAGATCAATTGAGTCATAAAACTATACTTTTGTTATCATGCACAAGTCAAACAACAATTTTTCATTCATTTTTTTAATGAATTGCTAACAGGAGGAGTTGATTGGTACAAATTGGTAGTTTAAGGGGTCAACATGTTATGTTTTAGAGTTTAGGGGGGCATAGTGATAAGGAGTTATAGTTTAGAGGGTGTGTTGTAATTAACCCTTTGTTTTCATATAAATAGTCTACATCCCCTTGATGCTTTTTCTTGTAAAATTCTTATATATAAAGAAAAGGAAGACTGCTACAGGTATTGGCTTCTAGACCTACAAATTTCTTGCAAGTCCCCACCCTAGATACTTTTTAGATTAGAAGAAAAAGAGAACAAATGAAAAAGGCAATATTATTTCTCCACCAAACAATACCATCAACTCATTTGCAAAACACGTGTAGCCAACAATTTGAGTAACATACAAGTATAGATCATCAATATTTGCTGAAGAAGCTTAGAAAAGAGCTCCATGATCATCATGAATGGATAGTCAGGCAATTGAGTACCCTTGTCTGAGGCTACTAGCACCTGAGAAATACCTTCCAATCTTTCTTGGTTGACAAATCGAAACTGTTGTGTCATAATGCAAGATTAGTACAACCTATTACCTATGCTGGAAAGTTCAGAACCACCAAGATGTCAAACACAACCCCCAGCTGGACAAAATTATAAGCTTTGCACAGATCCACCCTAATGGCATACCTTTATATAGCTAGTTTTTGTTATAAATTTATTTAAGATGCCACAACAAGATAGGTTGTCTAGGACCCTTAATCAATGTTGGATTTTGTACTGTGGTTATTGAGGCGCTAACTGTAGACCTCAGTATTTTGAAGAAACCAGAGAAAATTTGAGGCACCTCGTTTGCAATTATCTGCCAAACCTTCTTGGATATAGGTGCTTTTGATATCCAAATGAAAGTCAAGGCTCTCTCTCTCTCTCTCTCTCTCTCTAAGACTTCAGATATGCTTGGGGCTTATTATTAACCTGATCACAGTTCAGTCAATGCTGTATGGCATGTTATCAGGTGATAACAGTTTGATAAAGACGATAGACCAAGTAGCCTTCCTTGCTATAGTTTCAGTCTTCTCCAATTTGGTTACAGAAACATCACAGATGCTTGCAGTCTTGCTTCAATAACTTCCAAATCACGACTTATGGAGGTAGGAGTTATTGTCTCCAAGGCTAAGCTACTGAGCTACTGAAATTTAGATTTTTTTCTCCCAGAAAAGCGCTCCCTCTATGTATTTAAGTTGATGTTATTGTTTTTGTAATACTATCCGGAATGTCAGTAGGTATAATCTGAAATGGTTGTTCTTGGAAGGTTAGTTCACTTGTCAAAATACTTGCTGGTGGCATCGGTTTATCAAATCAAATGAGAAGTAAGTATTGGCTATTATGTGATTCTTGTGCACAAGACATGTTGACAAAAGTAACTAGAAGTGTATCTGGTAGTTTGCCCTCAAGAGTAAATTCAAGTAAGTTTTTTATTATCTCCTATTCTGAATTTATATTCCTTATATGATTTTTGTAAAAGAGTTACAAAATGGAATATTATATTATCATAGAGGATACATAGCAGCCAATTGTGCCAATTGTTACAAGAATATTAAAGAAAAGGAGAGAAGTTCCACTGGGGGGGTTGGGGCTGTTGTGAGGAAGGAAGAAAGCTAAGAAGCATGGATATGGACACAGGACTACAACTGATTTCTGATTCCACCATGGTGCTCTGATATTACTCTCATTGAAGGTGTTTCCCCCCTTTTTTACCAGGCCAACTCCTTCCCTAGTTAATGCAAAAAGAATATATTTTTTTATATGTACAAATATATGACTATGCGCCCATAAATAAATGAAGAATTTAGTGGAAAATAATGAATTGCATATTGCCCTTGCTCTTCTTTCTTTTTCTTTGTGGGGCTTGTTTTTCTTTTGTTTGTTATCTTTTCTTCATACATTGGGCTCTCCAAGAAATAAAGAAAAATGGGCTTTTTTGCCTGTCTGATCATGTCCAACTATTAAAGTGGCCCATAAAACTGAATTGGTCTATGGAATCAGCAGTCCAAACAACCAAAACTTGCCCAACATTGTGCCCGTGGAATTCTGACGTTGAAGAGTTGATGGGTTGCTGAAGGAGATGGGAGGGATTTTCATAAGAAAGAATACTACTATGACATGAGAGAATGAAGATCCTTTGTTGACTGAAGACCAATCATCAGTTGAAGACCTGGTTTGAGTTGCTTCTTCTTCTTCTTTGGCAATGGTGGTGGTGGCTGATAGTGTTCCCCCTCATCTTCTTTTTTTTTTTTTCTTCCTTCTTCTGAGAATGACGAATATAGACAGAGTATGGGACATAAGACACGGTGATTATCATAACATTTGAATACAGACATGGCTAGGATAAGACAAAATTTTTTCTTATATATATTTTTATTTGCGATGTATATGAAAGAATCATCCACAAACCGCCAAAAATATTGAAAACAGTTCTAATTCAACATGACAAACACTATTGACCATTGAATCCGTACTATGAACATTACTTAACATAAGACAAGTTACAAGGGAGTTTAAAATTTAAATCATAACAATTCAAAAGGTATAGACGCACTTTATTTTTATTTTATTGTACCCCAAGTTATTTTTTGTCTACTTGCAATGTGTTTCATGTATGTCATAGTGATAGACACGTGTGTCTCTCAAGTGTTCAAATTTTGTCAAATTCTTAATAAAATTTTAAAAGTAATAGGAGATATTTGGACGATACGTGTAGAAGTGTGTATGAGGAGTGTCGACACATGTTCAACATGGATATGACACTTTCTTAGAAGTGTCCGTGCCTGTGTTACCATAATACTCTACTACTTTAGCGATTTATGTATTTGGAATGCCGTTTCGAAACATGGTACACTAGCATTCTAAAATAGTGAATTTAACGATCCCATGTGATCCCAAACTTTTTTTTCTATTTATTTCTTTAAAGGTCACATAAGGAGGAAAAAAATCAAATATAATTGAACTAAAATATAGGGAGAATAGAGTTTATACATGATAATATGCGAAAAATAGGCCATAATCCTCCTAGAATGTGTTTTTAGATGATTGATTTGGAAAAACATAGATTGTATTTTATAAAATGACTAATTGTTAAAGAAAATTGTTCTAAAAGTACCGTAATTCTAATAGTATAATTTATATAAGTCTACCACTAGGGTATTATATCTTAAAATATGTGGCGTACTACGTTTCCATTCTCGTTCCATGTACCTGAACGATTAGGTCCGTGCTTCTTAGCCGACATGTGTTGGCATGTGTCCAACTCGTGTCCCTACACGACATGTGTGGGTCACATGTATGTCCCCATAGGTACTTGTTCTGGCTGCTTAGGAAGAAAGGGAAACTATATTAGATGTTTTGTTAGGGTACATGTGTCGGTGCAAAACCATGCTATACTTTTTTTTGTGGATAAGTAAAGAAAATTTGAGTTAAAAGGTGCCAAGGGGGCACCACCCAAGTACAAGGGAACACAGAAGAAGACTTCAGCTGCAACTCAAGCCTCCAAGAAAGGGAAATTTTTTTTTAGGCCCATACATTAATCAATTCTGCAACTTTATTGTTCTCTTATTCCCCCTTCTCCTACCTATTAGTTTTAACCTAATTTTTTAGCAATCACAAACCCTAATTCAAAGCCTAGTGCATCACTATGTGACTGTATGGAGCCCCCTTCCCTTGTTTAAAGTCTACCCTATATAAGCAAGTACTTGAGATTAAGGCTTGGTTGAGTTGTGTTCATCATTCATTCTTCTAGGTTTTTAATGTGGGTTTTCACTGTCATCTTCTGTATTTCCAGTTTCATCTTGTCTAGAACTTGAGTGCTAAGTTTCATTTTAATAGAAGTTTTCTAGTTTTGTTTTGTTTTTTTTTCTTTATGTTTTGCAGACTGAGCTCTGTTGAATTTATTATTTTCCTTTTTCTTTTTCCTTCAAATCAGTGATTAAAATTGTTCTATGTTTTTATTCTCTTTGATGCTCCTCATAATTTTCTGAGTCGTTGCAGCTCTTCGTATTTCAGATCCTAAGTTGGAGTCTTTTGTATGGCAGCACAGCATTTCTCATAGGCCCCAAACGGCAAGTGACAATGATGCTTGACCCTGTTCGTATTTATGCAACTGCTATATACATTGCAAGCATGATAATTGCCCTCTTTTGTGCTCTCTATGTGAGTCTTTCAGGCTTTGTGTCTCTTCTAAACACCCTTGTTTCCCCTTTCTCTATAAACAGGGGATACTATTTGGTTTCTCATGTTATATCATTTCTCATTGATTGCATTGAGCAGGTTCATAACAAGCTATTGACACTTTTGGCAATAGTATTGGAACTTGGTGCACTTATTTGGTATGTCAAATTGCTCTTATATCTCTTCAATATGTGCCTTTTTTTTATTTTATAATTTATTATGTATTGATTGTGGATAAACAGCCCTTGACTGGCTAGCAAGTGTTATCCTTGTCACCCAATTGAGTACACTTATTTCGTATTCTGTTTCGATTCTGTGATCAGCACAGAGATAACCAAAGCTGTTGATTGTTTAAGTGGTTCTCATTTTACATTCATGAGACATCTTATAAACCTTGCGGAGATCGTATATTTGTGTCTCACCTAACAAGGCATTTAAATGCCCAAGTTCATGTGAAAAACAGAAGGTATCACCAACCACCTAAATGATGATGAGAGAACAAAAATATTATTTTCTCAGGAAAATATCAAACAACCTTTATTTAAGCATCTTTTGAGGATATGTGAACTCGTTCAATATAGTTTTGGGAGAAATTACTCAAGTCAGATGCTGTAGAAATAAAAGTTAATTGAATTATTTTAAAATTTAAACAGTAGACTTCTTTTAGAAGATTACAATGTAGTCTAGGGCCTTTCTGGTATCATTTTAAGAAACCTTTTCATTTACAATTTTCTAAGATTTCGAAAATGAAGACAAATGAAAATAATTTTGAAAAAATTGTCTTTTTATTATGTTTCCTAAAAGAGTTCACTTTGCAGGAAAAATTATCGAAAATAGTTGTGAAAGTGCTCTTCCCTGTTCTATTTTCAATTTGGTTCTGGTTTTCAATGACGGGACATAGTCTTCAAAAAGCAATAGGCAGATAGGCCCAATGTAAATAGTTGTATTATTTAACTCACCAATCTATGTAAATATTAGTATTCCAATGTGATATTCATGAGATTAGAGGTGACCCCATCTCATTCCTTTTGCTAGTACCTTTAGCATTTGGGAAATGTTGCTTTTTTATGACTGCACTCTTGGGTGTTGATATTATTTGGAAATTACATGCAATTTTGTTGTGGATAAATTACACTTTAGCTCACAAGGTTTGAGTCTATTTGCACTTCTTGTGCTTAAGAGTCTGTAATGCTACACTTTCTACCCTCTAAAAATTTGAAGTTTGTCTAGACTATGGATCAATGCTTATTTTATGAATGGTGCATCATTGCCAGTACAAGGAATTTTTCATGTGATCCTTACATCATTTTATGTGACTTAATTGACCATTTCAACTATTATAGAAATTATATTTAGCATTTTGTTGGATCCAGCGACAGTTCAAACCTTGTGGTTTAAACTTCAAAGAGAAACTTGGTCAAAGAGAGACGGAGAGGTAATAGGCTAGTAAGATAATGTTGCTGGGGAGAATTAGGGTAGACGATGTGGGGTTTCAGCTGTGATCACTATGCAGTTTCAGGCAACTTAATTGGGTAGTAAATCTAATGATGGTGATGGTGTGGCAGTGGGGTGGATTCAAATACCATGACCTCAATCTCTTACTATGATGCCATGAAGGCCATGCCGAAAGTATTTTGAGAGAGAGATGTTGGTTTTGTGGGGGCCAGCAATCGACCTTTGACTCGGTAGGATCTTATGGGGCACCCACATGGGGTACGTGACTAGCCAATCCATGGCGCTTACATGTCGCAGACTCTCGTACCCACTTGCCACTTAATGCGGGACTCTGCATTGCTAAGGTATAAGGAAATAAAGTTGCGCTTTGGCTAATAGCAATTGCTTTTGGCTTGATCCTAAACCTGGTGTTAGAGCAAGGTCACGGGTTCAAGTCCTAGGTCGTTGTTGGGGGGAGATTTTTGGCTTTGTGGGGGCCAGCAATCGACCTTTAACTCGGTTGGGTCTTATGGAAGACCCACATGGAGTATGTGACTGGCCAACCCGTGGCGTTTACATGGCGCAGACCCTTATGCCCACCTATCATTTAGTGCGGGGCTCTGCGCTGCTAAGGTATAAGGAAATAAAATTGCGCCTTGACTAATGACAATTACTTTTAGTGCAGTTGTAAGCACTTAAGTTTATTCATATGGAATTTTATATATGGTTTTGATGATAACTTACTTTGATTTATAAATATTTTTTTGATTATATATATTTAATACTTTTAAGCCTTGGTATAGTTGGTGTAATAGAGTTTTGCAAGATTATGAAGCACTTGAAAGAGAGATCAAGACTTGAAAAGTAATATCTAAATCCTTGCGAATCATGTTTTAAGGAAACTTGATTCAGGGAAAAAAATTAAAAGACATAATTTTCTTCTAAGGTTGAAAATTCGATGAAATTATATCCTATGATACGACCATAGTATTCTGCCCATATCTTGTGATCCAACTGTTGGATTGATCTGATTATTATGGTAGTAGAAAGAAGACTCAAATGTCTAATTGTGGTGTTTTATGAAGTTTTCATGTAAATAATGTTTTGTGGGACAAAAATGAGCTGGAAGGTGACTTATTGGATTTGAAATTCAAAATATGGCAGCTTAGAGATAGTTATGATTATTTGACCATATCTCATCCAGAAGTCCAAATGATCTGATTCTTGAAGTTATAAAAAGTTAACATCCATATATATATTTGATATGTTATATGAATTTTCAAATTTAAATATTATCTGAGTGAAACACAAGGTAAAAGAAGACTTGGTGCAGTAGAAATTTAAAAGTGACAGCTGAGAGACAATTTGAGTATTTTACTCATATCTTTTGACTCTGATCTTCAGATTTGAAGCTACAAATCAAGCATCATTCTTTATCTATAAATAGAAATACACTTGAGGAGCAAAGGAGAACAACAAAAAAAAACAATAGTTTGTGCTTCAAAGTGTTATTCATTCTACTACAAAGTTTTTAAGAGCTTCATTGTAGTTTATCTTGTAATGTTTTGAGAGCTTCATTGGTATATCTATTCTTTGAGAGAATTATTTGTAAGTAAGAGTGGTTTTACTCTTATTCTTTCTTCTCGTAAGGGAGAGACTAGTTAAGAAAAATAACTAGGGATTGGGTGTAACTAGATCTGTATAAAAACTAGTTGGAGTGAGGGATTACTTGGTTGGGTGTGACTAGCTCCTATATAAAAACTTGTTGGAGGGATATGACTAGCATCTGTGAAAAAAACTAGTTGTAAAGGAGGACTAGCGCCTGGGCTAAAAGGCTAGTGGTTGTATTTACAGTTTGGATATAGTAGAGAAAAATTTCAAGTAAGGAGCCTTGGAGAGTAGACGTAGACTTTGGAGTTGAAGTCGAATCACGATAAATTTTGGTATCGTATTCTCTTCTCTCTATCTTATTTACTTTGTAGTTTGAATTGCTTGCATTTATTTACAACATATTATTGTTTGATTAATATTTATTTCTTCATTGAATATTTTGTTGAAAATTTTAAATCTGAAATTTTTGTTGAATTATTGTTTAAACTCAATTCACCCCTCTCTTGAGTTGCCACCTAAACTAACAAGAGAGAGAGAGAGGTAAATGGGCTAGGGTAAATGCTACACAACATCGTGAGTCCCCATCTGATACATGTGGTTGCTAAATGCTAATCCTATTGATGTTGTCAATGGTAACCTTCCTATATTCTACTTCATCTTGCATAGGTTTTAAGTTGGAGTTGGGATATTAGGGTGGAGCTATTGTTGAAAAATGGTTAAAGTTTCTATGTATTGGTCCTTTTACTGTTGTCTTGAGCTGGTCTCATTGTGTGCGTGCACGAGAGAGAGAGAGAGCACAAGTGGATTAGTACTTGAAATATTGTGTAAATAAAGTGTGAAGTAGAGGAACAATGCCATATGTTAAGCTCTTTAACCCAAGATCCTTTGAGGATGTTCTCCTCACTGTCATGATCTGAAATGCCCGTCAGAAACACTTATGTTTCATAAGATAGAAGGCTTTCTCACAAAAATCTGTATTTTTTGCAGAGAAGAGAGAGATAGAGGAAGAGAGGTATACAACGTACATGAGGTATTTATATAGAACCAAAGAGTGCTAATAAATTTAATTGGCATATCTTTATACCTTTTGCGGACACACCCTTTGGTGTGTAACAATCATTCTCCTTGGGCATTCTATAGGCGTCTCGGTTTGGATCCATGACCCAATCCTAAAAGCAACATCTCCTACTCACTTATAGTTGGCATAAGATTGTGATTTCTCTCGATCTTTTACATATTGTAATGTGAGTTCATACAGTCGACATAGAGGCATCATACAGAAGAAACGCTGTCTCATGTACCCCAGATCCATCCAAAAACACCATTTCAAATATCTCTAATTGCTCAAAGAGTATGCTTAACCCCATGAAGCTTTTGTCTATTTATTTACACTTTGTTGTAGTATGCGACAACGTTCAAAGATGTTGGCAACGATTCTAGGTCTTCCCTTTGCCCTCATGTCACTTAGCTTAGAACTAACCGCGTTCCCAGTAGTATCTTGGAAGGTTGAACCACTCAGGGCTGTAAGTCACGTGCCAAAGTAACCAATCATTATTTCTTTCACCTCATGGTATAGACAAAGGTCAAAGAGTACTTAGTGAAATTGGTGACATACAAGCGAGCTGGTTATGTGAAATGACCTAAAAAACTTGCATGATGAGGAAGCAAGGATCCATTCCTTCACCTCGTAATTGGTCTCTAAGCTAATGCAGTACTCATACATCATATAAATCTTAGTCTAATCTCTACACAAGCGCCGAACTTGAGTTCTCTATTTGCTCGTTCTCCAAAGACGCCAAATTAAGATCTTGCATCTAGCTAACCAAAACAAACAAACATAATGGACACTCAGAGATGAATTATTAACCCTCATCTCAATTCTCGTCCTGTCTAAGAACAAGGTGACTATAGCCTACTAGGTCTCATCTTTGCTCGCTATCTCAAGCTTCAAAAGTGATTGCTTGTGTGACTGAGCCAATGATGCTTTCTGACATACTCAATGTGTGCATCACCTTAAATGCCAAAACAATAACGTATCATTCAGGCGTAACATATAACTTAAATGAACTCATGCATTAAGGCATCAATATCCCAATATAGCATGGATACTGACACGTTAACATGACAATTTTAAAAAAATGCAAGACTTGACACGGTAGGAACACAAAAAAATGTATATTTTATTCGAAAATAATGAAAATTTTCCAAGGTAACACTGACAGAAAGTAAAAATCATGTATTTATTTTTGATAGTTGGATCTCAAGTTATTTTCTTTAAGCTTGCAATGTGTTTTATGTGGTTTTAAGTGATGAACATGTGTCTTTCAATTGTTTGGAGTTTGTTGGGTTTAAAAAAAATAAAAATTAATAGGACTCATTTGGACGCGTGTCTAACACATATAGGGGAGTGTCTACAAGTGTTATGCCCGTTCCCTACACTGACATAACAACTTTTTAGAAGTGTTTGGTTCTTACCAAATGAATAAGTGATCTACTCGTAGAAAAGCAAAATATGTCAACCTACGAAGTCATAGAGCCTTAACATGAGGCATATAAGTCTCTCTAGTTGTAGGTTTAGGTAGGGGGTCTGTAATCTAGGAAGTTGGACACTCTGTTTAGGGTGTTGTTTGTGTGTCTGACACGCATACTCTTTGGACACGCCAATTAGTGTGTCCAATATTTTTATTGGTAAACTTTTTAATGGACACGTCCAGGACACATCGGAGACACGCATGTCCCTTAGTTGCACATGTTTTGGGACACAACAAGTTGAAATTTCATTGTTAAAAGTATTAAATGTAGTCAAATTTGTAAATTTCAAAACTTTAAACGCCAAAACATAGAACACCCAATTCAAATTATTGAGATTCTTAACTTTTAGTTGTTGTATTATAATTGTGAACTTGTTTAGCTGTTTTTATCTTATTGTTAATGGTTTATGGATGTTAAATTCATATATATAGCAAGTAAATATATATACATATATTTTGCCATATCCTTGTTGTATATGTATCTTAATTTTTTTAAAATGCTGTGTCTCGTGTCCTTATCTGTATCCGTATCTATATTTGTCTTCTAAACAATGCAAGTTGTAGGCATATGCTTTAAGATCACTTCTGTTTTGTCCAACCATGACTCTAATGTAAGGATATCTCAAAAATATGTGTTGGTCCTCCCATGATACTTAGGATTCTTCGTATAGGCTAATGTTAACATACTATCCCATTGAATTGACACTGAGCCCAAGAATGTATGATATTCCAATATGTTGAAGGACTCTCCTTAACCAAACAGCTTATTGAACAACAACAGAACAAACCATGTACTCTGCCTTCATAGTAGACAACCTTATACAAGATTTGCTTCTGGCTACTCAATGTAGTGGCCCTGCCATTAGGTAAGAAAGCACATGTTGATGTGGATTTGTGTTCATATGTATCGCCTCCCTAATGGGCATCACTATAACCAACTAGGAGCAAATCTAGAACTGGTAACAAAACAAATAATTTGAAGCCACCTTGAGATAACAGAGTGTCCGCTTGACCACTTTTCAATAAGCCAATCCAGGATTTGACTGAAAGAGATTAACGAGGCCTACAACGTAGCACATATCAGAGCAAGTACACATCATAGCATTCATCAAACTCTTAACAACACTGGCAGACCTACTGCGTAGCACATATCAGGGTAAAGACACATCGTAGCATTCATCAAACTCCTAACAACACTAGCATAGGGAACTCTACCCATCCGTTCCTAAGAGGGAGGAAAATAGTTACAGACTAATGGGACTAAAATGGTTATCATTGTCCTGTCAAGAAACCCAGAAAGTACATCCATTCCTACGCATCCATAAACCCAATCAACCTTTCTAATTATATATTACATATTTTCATATATGTATGTATATAAATATCTTTTCAATGAGTTATCTATGTAAAAATAAAAACCGTAGATGCGTCTATCCAAGAGTTTCAATGTTGGTTCATATTGTAAGTCTTATATGATCTTACCAATTGTTAGAATTTCTTGAATAGATCATGAGTTTTCTAGGAGAGTATTAAATATCTCATCGAAAACTAACGGTAGCTTGCCAACTTAAGGCTAAGAGGAAAAAAAAACACAAGTATGACTAGCATAACATTGGGTTCCTAGTACATGATTAATTTGTATGAGTATCTATTCGACAAATTAATTAATATGGATTGACATACATATTTATTAATAGTCTAGATTATAATCCATATATTTATCCATCTAGGTGTTTAGAGGTGTACCCCATCTACTGTCTTCAACCTTCGATCAGTCTTCAACCTTCGATCAGACAATTTGATTTTGATTGACCTTTCAAATTTGAGATAGAGGAGGGTGACAATGGACCATAGCTATGCAATGTGCACGAAGACCCTGGAAAGGGAGCATACGGACCTTGCGGTCACTGGCCCCTCCTATTTCGCTTCCCTTCGCTTTGTCTGCAATGGTTGTCATTGCTAAATTGTTGTACATGCAAGGTCGAGTCCAACATCATCTTCATCACCAATGGTGAAGCCAGGAAATTATTCCAGAGGGGACAACCATTAATCATAACCAGGAAATTTTTTTTTTTTTGATAATCAACAATAGGACACTTGACCACCTTACATATGTATAATGTATATAAGCTTATATATATTATATGTGAATGTGCCTTTAAAGGAAATTAACTTTTTAAGGGGGCATTTAGAAGGTTTTAGAGAAGTAAATTGAAAAGTATTTCTAAAACTGTATGTAAAAAAGAAAGGTTTGAAAATTTGAGGGGGACATTTATAAAGTTTTAGAGGGGCAAATTGAGAAACATTCTAAAACTGTAGGAAAAATGTACTGTTTTTTAAATTTAAGGGGGTGCAGCTGCCCCCTCTGAGCCCATGCTGACTCTGCCCTTATTCGTCACCAAGGTGTCGTATGTATATGCATAATATATATTTTATATATGCAACTCCAAAGTCGAGAATGAGGTTTATGTGTAATATATATATCTCTCTTAGCATTCTGTTTTTCTGTAGAACTCCTCTCTCTCTCTCTGTGGATCTAAATCCCTCATATCTTGTTTTTCTTTTCTCTAATCTCTGCCCCACATTGAGTGAGAGCAGAATCATTTCACTTCCAAAGCCTTATGAAAGGAGTTTCTCACCCACAAGCTTTGTTATTCCAATGTGGGTGGGCTTATTTTGTTAGAAGGCAGGAATCAAGCCAAACCGTATTTTAACTGTTTAGATTGGTTTGGTTAACATGTCATGGCTTGGTTCTTGGTTTCAATATTGGAGAACTGATCTTGGTCGGTTTGGTTTTGGGTTAGGCATTAAACTGAATTGAACAGACCCATTTGCATCCCTAATACAACTTATAAAAAGTAAAGTGCGTTGGTTGCATCTTGGGGAGGTATTTATAGAGAACCGAAAAGCACCAATAAGAAGGGACATGTCTATTGAAATTTAACAAACGTGCTTTATGCCTTTCACAGACACCTTTTGGTGTGTAACAGTCACGCCCCTTGGGCATTCTCTCCATGAGTGCCCTGGTTTGGGTCCATAACCCAATCCGAAAGCCAACATTTCTAATTATTGGTTGTTAATGTCCTTTAACTTACATGAAGTAGGTGGGATTAGGGCTTGGTCTGTTAATTTGTGTTGGTTACAAGTTGATATGATTAGATTGAGAGATTTCTTATTTGTGAGCGTGGCATGAAGCTTTCCAATGGGGGAGGACCTATTAGAACAGAGGTGGTGGTTAGTAGGAATCAATGTTGGAGGCTGAGGGCTAACCAATGGGTTCACAGTACAGGTCAGTGATGCAGCGCTAATGCTTTTGATGTAGGCCAAGATTAATGAAGATTTTGTGAAAATTATGTCAAATTTTTGTAGCCAAAACTTGGTTGAACGTATGTGAGCTATTAAGCTTGAATGGGAGTAGAAAAAGTGTAGGGTTGTGAGAATGACAAGACAATGTTTTAGGGGCTCCTGAGAAAATTAACTGGCTAGCTTTGTAGTTTTATGGTGCCATGGTTGTACTCCATTGGGAGGGAAATGGTTGGACTTGTAATAAAGATGTTTAGGGGGTAGAAAAGGTGATTAAATCAACTTACTTTAAGGTTAAAGCAATTGAAATTTAGAGAAGAATAAGAAGGTCTAGGCATCACACCTAGGGTTAGAATTGCATCACACAATTCATAAGAGAGCTTCTCAAAAGTTTCATAAAATTCTCTATAAAATCTACTTCATTGAATTTGGTGAGTTACATAGTTTTATACGGAACTAGAAGAATTCCCACAGGCAAAAGGATTATGATTTCAAAATTTTGGAAACCAAGACTTTGTCTTCGCAAATTCAAATAATCCAAATGAAGAACATATAGAAATAACTTGACCCCCATTATGATTCATGTGTGGCTGGACAATTCATGTCCAGAAAATACTGAAATTACTGAAGTATCTCTAGCATATTGAGTATTGACCAGATTTTATACTAACCTATAGGGGTTACAATGGCACTTCAGAGTTGGTGGGTTGGTAGGATGGTAGAAGGCATAGGACTGCATGGTGTTTAGCCCCTTTCTGTTTGATGTTGTGGATTTGGGGAGAGAAACAGGAGGACGTTTCAGGATATTGAACAGCCCTTGTTTACGTTAAAGAGTAATTTTTTAGCTATTTTATATACTTGGATTTTGGGTATGGTGCATCCCAACATAGGCCAATTTTTGAACTTCATAGATAGCATGAAAGTGTAAGGAGTGTATAGCCATCAGGCTTTTTGTATAGATCCTTTAGTACATGGGTGGCATTCCCTTGTTGCTTTTTTTTCTATACAGTTTTAACAGAGGATAAGAGGAGAAATCTAATATGTATGATGGAGTTGGAAATTCTTTTCAAAGGGTCGTCTGCTATACTGACATTGATGAGAGAAGAGATGGTGGAGGAGAGGAAGAACAAAAAAACACAGATAAACAGATCCACAAGTGCATGTGCACAAAACCACACCCACGCCCACGCTCACACAATGATAGAGATGGTAGGCTTTTTTGCGTCAATGTTTGCCAGTCATAGGCCAAGTTGGAGGTTGGTATTATGGTTGTGGAGACAGTTGTCACTTGTGTGCACTCCAGGCACACCCTTGGGAGACGCCATTGAACTACAAATATTATTTTTTCTTCACTGAAGGTCTATATTTTATTTTTTCTAGTTTGCAAAAGTCATGTTATCTAGTTTGTTAACATAGTTTATATGAATTTTCATAATCTCAACCTCAGACAAGAAAGGTTAGAGAAACTCCTAAGGGGCTTTCTTTGGAAATGTCTAACGGATGAGTTTATATATCATTCACGTCTCAGGATAATGAGATGGGGGTTTATCTCCTATTAAGAAAGGGGATTGGACTCCAAAAGCTTGGGTAAGATTTGGGAAATTGTTTATGGTGAAACAGAGAGCAGTATTAGTCTACAGAGGCAGCTCAATTGTGTGTTTGGTCATATATTTGGGAGGAGTAGAGTAGGGTATCATTTAGGAGGGAAGATCGATCTCAACCTAAGAAGCACGGATATGGACGCGGACATTTGACATTGACAATATTCAAAATATGCATGAAACATAGGACACGATAGAAATGTATGCTTTCGAGGATCAAAATTTTGTTTTGATGCATCATGCTCGTTTCAGTCACCTCCAAAATGGTAATGCTTCAGAAATATTTTGGAAACGTGATGGAAACTGGGAAAAAAAATAGGAAACATAAGAAAACATTAGAGGCCATCGATTTATGTATCTAAAGCTAATAATTATAACTTAACATCTTTAAAGGTTACATAATCATTTACATTACAAAAAACTATACAATAGTTGGAAAATAAATTTTAGGAATTTTATTAATTATTATTGTTGGTTACTTAATTATTAGATAATTTGAGATTTTATGTGTTTCTTTAATACATGAATTGTCAATATGGCCTAAATTAATTATAGAGAAAATAAATAGAATCTCCAATCAGATAATAAAATTAATATTAACTACGATAATTACGATAGTAATAATAAAAAGCCACAAGCAAGGTTCAAAATTGTCCAAACATGTAGCATAACTCCTAGTTTTGGTATATTTCATAGTGTTTCGTTGTATTTCGGTGTATTTCAATATGTTTTCGTGAAAACATTGAAATTTTGGTATTTCACTAATGTTTCGTGTCAGTTTCTTAAGAAACGGAAACGTTCCGTTCGTTTTTTGATGGAAACAAAAGGAAATTTTATTCCTTGTATGCTTTATATATATATATATTTTTTTATGTCATATATATAGGTATTTTTCTCAAAGATAATGGTAAATTTGTGAGAGAATATTAATTAAAATTAAAACCATGTATCCATGGCTTAAACGAAAAATTAGGTGTAAATTCACATTATTTTTATTTTGCAATTGGATCGTTATTTTCTTATAACTTGTAAATTGTTTTATGTATATTTAAGTGATGAATGTGTGTGCTCCTCAAGTATCCCTAGTGTGTTCAGTTCTAAATTTTTTTTTTTAAGAAAAGACATGGATATGTGTCCGACATGTGCTGGCGGAGTGTTTGACAAGTGTCGTGTCCAACACGGTGTGGAACACGGACACTATACCTTCTTAGAAGTGATCGTGCTTCTTAGATTTCAACCCACAGCTTAATAAGTGAACGTGTAATTACTTTTTTTTATTTTTTTATAAGCAAGTATGATTATATTATTGTTATTACAGCTGCAATTGTGAAAAGCTAATGGTAGGTTGCACCATTGGTGGGGATATTAGCGCCTGCTTCCTTTCTAATGCATGATATGAACCTTTGTCCTTGTTTAAACTTCATATCATAGCTTGTTTGTAAAGGTAGACTATTGCAATTAATTTATTTGTTTGAATTAATATGCTGAAGTTGCATATCATGCATATATGAAGAGTGTTAGCGGAAATTCTTTCACTAACACATTCCAGGCTTGCTATTTGTTAAACATTTGGCTCATAGAATGAAATTTAAAAAACAAGTAGAACCCCTAGCCCACATCGTCACAGAACTAGAAGCAATGACCGGCCAGTAGCATTGTTAGACCATACCAAACTGAGGTGTTGTGGGCCTGATTACTTATGAACAGTGTAATTTAAATATAGCGGAAGCGCACTACATGTCATATATGTGCACCCATTCTTATATGTGAGAGCAAGTGCCTAAGTCCCATCTCTACTACATAGCCCAAACTTGATGCATTCACTTATTACAAAATATTAGGCCAACTCATGGCTGTACAATATATATATCATGTCCCAAAATATTACATTGTCTTATCATGATCTTCAACATAGTATAGCACAAACTCCAGTCACATCCACATTGCATAGAGCCACATGCTTAGCCTTCGTTTCCTAAAATAGTAAGTAATGGAGTGAGCTTAACCAGCCCAGTGAATAATAATGCGACCGGAACATGAAATACATCGCAGACATAATGTAAACAAAAGTATAAGTGGCGCTATTAAATTCTAAATGCATTTGAAATTTGATAGGATAATCGTAATAAAAAACATAAGTTGTTCATAATATGACATATTGAATAAATCACATTCCATTGGAATAAATCATGAGATATTTTATAAAACTCATTTCTTCAAAAGATATCACAATACGTCTCACATTTCAATCACAATGAAATTAATCACATCTTTCATTATGTTACGAATATAATTTGTAATGTTCTTATACTCATTGGGCACATTAACTAGTCATGTGGGAATCCAAAAATGAGCATAAGGCCCTAGGGGACGTCTCCCTAAACTATAAGATTACCTATAACGTTTTGAATCCCTCAGTCCCCGAGGCCTCTGGGTATGGCACATGATAGTTTTGCAAACACATTTTTGAACATTCCATGCCTAATAAATTCATCGGTTTCCAAATTTGTATTTGGAACAAGGAAAACATTTGTAATAAAGCATTATTATAAATTTGCTCCAAATAGCCCCATTATTCACCTCAAGTCTTTAATTGCTTTTGAAATTGAGAATACATTGTGATCACACAAAACAAAACATTAAATATGTTTCTTTAAAGCCTATTCCCCCTCGAGGTTGATTAGCTTATGCGCATTCTTATTATGATTCAATTATTTGTTCTTAACTTCAACCATCTGTACGGGTACAACTTGAGTACTCTTCAAAATTTTTGCCATGAAAACCTTTACAGAACTCGGAATCCTGATCCGTTTGTTGGAAATGAAACTAGACTTTTTAGGCTTTCCAATGGTCTGGGTTTCCACATCAAGTCCTTACACAAAAATTCAGATTTAACATCAAAGTCGCTGGTATCAATGTTCAAACATTGCAGAGACATACTATAGAATTTTTGCTATAGCGCACACTAAGAAACTTGACATGACGCACTTCTGTTGGGTTGGAAACTACACTCATATATCTTTCAAACCATAAAGGCCAATCTATCCAAAGATTCACCAATAAAACCAGTTTTTGATATAAACAGACCCCATTTTCAGTTCTACAAATTTGTGCGGTAATGACTTGCAAAACTATTTTGATTCATTCGTTCTAGGGTAACTGGGAATTCAGTTCCACTTTTTGGGTCATAAACTAGACATAACAGGTTCCAACATACTTAAATTTTACATAAAAATACTATGTAATAATCATAAAACCTGGCCTACAAAGTTTCAGTTTACTCATGTGATGGGCAAATGCCATCAAGGTAATGAATCTGAAGTTCTTCATACCACTAAGTTCAAAGCCATCAATTTTCACATGCAATTATTGCAAAAGAGTTTCCATTAAGTCAAGTCTCAATATGAACAGTTGAAGGTCCAACCCAATCCTCTTGGAGACAAACTAGGCATAAGAGGTAACAATATTTTAATCTTCACAAGAGAAATCAAGGAATGATCTTATAAATTATTCCTCATGTTCTTAACTTAAAACATGGTCTTTCTAATCTCTTTATAGAGAGTATGTGCGAGATGGAGAGTGTAGGCAAGACACTTGTCTTGCCAAAGGACACTTGTCATGCAAAGAGAGAGGATTGGTGCCCCTCATATGTAAGTTGTCACTTGTTACTCTCCCATCCAAAGGACACTTGTCATGCAAAGAGAGAGGATTGGTGCCCCTCATATGTAAGTTGTCACTTGTTACTCTCCCATCAAGCCTTTGAGGTGAGTGATTACTTCCACTACCCATGTGGGCCAACTAAAATAATCATATTTTAGTACCAATTAGTTGGTAAAATACCCTTAAATTAAGTGGTCCTGTAAGTGGAGTTGACTCCATCTGCCTTGGAGTCAACTCCCTGGTGCAGTCAGTCAAGTTTGTTGTCTCCGAAGTTGGGAGTCGACTCCATCCTACTTCGGTGTCAACTCCAAGTGCCAAAGCACAAAATCTGGGCGTCATTGAGATCTGGTGTCAAATCCAAGTGTCCTTAGAGTTGACTCCAACACTGAAAAAAATTTCACTTTCTAAGCATTCTAACTTGGTCCAATCCAATTTTAACTTCCAGAACAAAATCTGGGCGTCATTGAGATCTAGTGTCAAATCCTAGTGTCGTTAGAGTTGACTCCAACGCTGAAAAAAACTTCACTTTCTAAGCATTCTAACTTGGTCCAATCCAATTTTAACTTCCAGAATAAGTTAGATAATGAATGCTTAGTGGCAATAATTAGTCAAACGACTTATTCTTGAAGCATTTGACTCCAATCTTTTAGAAAAAGTGAAAGTATAAATGCTTTGAAACTTAGGCTACTCATAAAATTTTCAAATAATCGTGAAATTCTTTTGAAAATACTTTTTTAAACTCTTCATGTATGCTTTGTTGTCCTCAAAACTAATGCTCAAAGGTATAAAATACAAAGACAACATGTATACAAGTTCAAAAATAGTACTTGGGCTATTACAACAAGAAGAATCCTTTTTCTTTTTCATTTTTTTTCCTGAAATTTGACCAGACCCTTCTGACACATCTCTTGCTCATGTTTATTCTCATAAATTTGGAAATGCTACATGTATTTCAGTGTCTTTTGTACCCGCCGTGTGCCAGCATAAATAATCTAGTCAGCTGCTTTGACCGCCTCTTGTCAAACTTCGTTTGTTAATAGATCCCTCTTCCATGTGATTAACAGGTATAGCTTGAGCTACATCCCTTTTGCAAGGTCTATGGTTTCAAAGGTCATGGTGGCTTGCTTTGACACTGAGTTTTGAGCTGGATATGAATGCAGTTATTGAAGAATAAGTTAGGTATACAATGATGTGATGTATTCTGAGTCATACATGAAGACAGACTTCAGTACACATCAATTGCATCAGCTCAATAACCCTTGAAGATAAACTGCATGTATATTTTGGGTAGTGTCCGGTTACAAACTGCGCGAAGGATGTTACTTGTTGAATTGAAATAAAGATAAAAAATGTTTGTAGTTTTTGGAGATGCTTGTTGACCTTTTGGCTTTTTCCTACTATCTTTTGTTTATTTGGTGTGGCCTCTAAATCTCTCTTTAGGAAATGCTGTGCATAGTAGGTCCTTGATTTGTACAAGACATCAACTGTCTTTTTCCCCGTATCTAAATTGTTACAACTGATAGATGAACCTGTTTACAGCAAAATATCATGCTACAGAAATTCCAATATTTCCGATGGGTTTTGGTGAACTACTAATTTTCAATTCAGCTTGTAAAATTTGATATGATGTCTGATTGTTTTTTTTGAATGTCTAGCAGATTTGCTGAGCTAGCCCTGAATTTCTTTTCCAGATTGCTTTGTTACAAAAGTTGATAAAGGAATATTAAAATAAAATTTTTTATTAGTTTTCCCACAGTAATGGTTTGAAATTTCTTGAAAGAGGAATACATTTGTACCTATACAAATTAACTCTATCTGAACACTACCCAATTGGTATTATTCCAGAAAGTTGATAAATTTTGAAGGGAATTGCTATTTTCCCCCAGACAGTACCGTCTAAACAAATGTGTGGCATTGATCTTTAGGGGGAGCATCACAAGTATACAGAATTAGGAACTGACATCAGGCTAGCCATTTTGTAAAATAATCTAATATGATTCTAAGACATGCAAAATTTGTTGTTGCAATGATCGAAACTGAAAACAGAAAGTTAAAGTGGATGAAGATTGAATTGCTGCCTTTTGCAACAGGAATCCATTCATCTATCTTGCTAAGCTATCTGTGATGTTTCTGTTGTATTATTTGATTATTTGACGGAATTTTTTTCTAGCCCTCTTTCCCTGTCCATATCTCAAGGCATGCACTAATATATACGTGTGAGAAGGCTGTTTGGTGAGGTTGTGGTCTGTATTTAAAGGTTTGTTTACCTAACAATGGCGCATTTTGCACTTTATTTTGCTGGAGGGGTACTTTTAAACACCACAGGTAAAACAATAGAGCTTTTAGTGAAAGTACTAACGGCAACAACGCTGATAGCTACGTCAACAGCGGCTAAGAACAAAAATAGGGGATGGAAAGTGTTGTTGCTATTAGCACTAATAGCACTTTGCTTGAAGTGTTGAATTAAGTTCAAAAACACATTTGACAAAATAAAGTGCAAAATATGCTCTTGTAGGTAAACAAGCCGTATTTAAAAAAACATTTTTTTCGTAGATAATGGCACATAGTTGATCTTATTCCTTTTTTCACTAAAATGTACACAATTAAGCTTGTGTTCTATGCTTGCAATTTTTTCTTCTTTTGTTTTTATTTTTATTTTGATGCATAGCAACTTTTGCTTTAGTTTAACCTAAATTGCATTTTATCTATAATCTTAGAAGTGTCTAATGAGTGTCGGGTTTCAACACGTGTTTATCACGAACACGACACATTCTTAAAAGTGATCGTTATTAATTACTAGCAACATGGTCAAAGTTCCCCTGTGAAATGGGGGTGGGGGTGTGGTACACTCACCTATTTTTGCATAACGAGATTAGATTAGATTAGTATCCCACTAAACGCATAGTTGCTTACCCTTAAGCATGTCCAAGGTCCCCTCTCTTCAACACAGATACTGTTAGTTAGCAAAAAGACAAATCCCAACTTAATACCATAACTGATAAAAAAAAAAAGAAAAGAAAAGAAAGTAATTGGACTTTTAATTGGTGGAAACTCTATACGATTTGAGTATTCTCTATAATGACTAAAATTTTCTTCTTTTTCTCTCTTCTCCAAGGACATTCATTCATTGCTGAACAGAAAATACAATCATTGATTGGCTTAACTGAGCATCCCAAGTCTAAAGTGTGTGTGTGCGTGCGTTTTTTTTAATTTATAATAGTAATCAACACTTTGTATTAGTCTAAACATGAATCATTATCATCTA